>OZ018332.1:132245116-132879616 GCA_963969495.1 Ceratothoa steindachneri | reverse complement strand
AAACCAATCACACCTTCCAATCTTCATGGAGGCACGCCTAATTTCTATATAAACCTTTTCACGTGATCCAGCAGATTATTACTAGTCCATACTGTATTTCGCATGACATATTTTTATGTTATCGAGTCCACAGAAATTTTTTCCTGATTACAAACCATGTTTTATTATCTCTTAGGACTCATCACCATGGTTTTGTTAGCTAATTTGTTTAACACAAATACTTGCAGTTTACCAGCATATATTTGGCTTGCCGTTCTCTTATCACTCCCTGCTATTGTTTTTATATGCTAAATAAGAATAATTTTAATCTCCAAACTATAACACTGAGCAGGAATATATACTTAAATATATTTTTTTATCTATAGCTAATTTTATTTATGCCAATCAATTAGTGTGTTGTAGTATTTAATCCTGTATTTTAGCGGAAGTGGTTTATTCGCTTGTAATTCTTTTTATTCTAGTTTGGTTCACAACCTAATGGCGCGGCAGTTGTTTTGATATTATTTTATTAATAATTTTGACTCTACCCTCTATTCTTGGACTGCTAACATTACATTCTCTGGTGGAGTTGGCAGTCCTATTTAAGCTCTTTGTTTTTCTTTCAACGTAGTTAATTTTCTTAGTATTCTCCTCATTTTTAAACGGGGTAAATCACTGATTTACACAATTTTTCTGAAATTGCCTCTGAAATTTATATACTTATTAAATATTCCTAAGATTTTTTTACAATTAGCCATGCAAAATGACTCCTCTTATTCTCACATGTTTCATAATGGTACTTCTACAAACCTTTTTATTTGCCCTTAACCCCAAATCATGTGACCAAACGAACGCCGAGGAATCTAAAATCTTCAACCTCGTAAGGTCCCCGTTGCCCAATTGCAGATTTATATATATTATTTTATTCAACAAATATTTATACCATTAAACATGATTATTCCATTAACCTGCTTTAGAATAAAGCATATAGATATAATAAATAATGAAGCCATTCACCAATAATCATCGATGTTTTAGTCTTGCTGAACCCCTGCGATATCTCTTGGGAGATCAAGAGTTTTCTACCACACTCTCAAATACATTGGGAATCTTGATTAAAATATTACTCTTACCCCCTCCTAAAAACTACGCTCCATCTCATTTACGGCTCGCTCTTTGCCTGGTTTGTTCCTAAATGGTTGTAGTTTTATGTTAATGAAAGATATCTTCTTCGGTTACCTAACGTCTGAGATGTTTGCCATTTTTTGTATAGCAGAAACGTGGTTAACCAATAGAAATAGGTTTATTTCTGCTATTGTGTTCTTTAGCCTTATCTGATGTGATAGGTGGCCGAATTCCAGTAAGTGAAATGTGTTTATGCCTTCCTAGGGAAATACAGCAACTCCTGCTACTGTATCACTTTTGAGGTAGTCATTTATGTACATAACTAAAATGCTAGAGTTACGTGAGGTAAGTCTCGCGTTGGTTTAATTACTGTCACATATTTTCTTCTTTCTCTGATTAAGATCGAATCTCTAAATACTTTTGAAGCTCAAATTGCAACATTTACACTAATACTCACTCTTACAGTTGCCATTGGCTATCGTTCCGAAGTTATTCCTTGAAAGATTCATCTATGACCTTAGTGAATTACTGGACACCACTCTACTCTCTCTGAAACCTTAATTATGTTTATTTCATCCAAATTTTTATCTCCTATTTGGAAATATTTGACAATTTAAATTTCTTTTAAGATCTCTCTCATCCTTCAAAAACATACAAGGAGATACAACAGGTTACTTGCCTCTTGCTTCGCAATTTATAGGCTAAAATTACCTCACACCTGCGCAGATATTTCAGACCACTTCCACATTAAATTGGGTTTATGACTTCTTCTTTTCTATATATTCTTTGCACACACTAGACCACAAAATATTATCCTCTTTGGGTCTCCTCCATGAACCAAGAAAAGACTGTAAAGATTTTTGCCTCACTACTTCCATTTTGTCATTCCCTCTCCTGATTTTGGCATGCCTGAGCAATTTTGTACAAGATTGACTACACTTTATTCAACATTCATGCCATATTTCATCCCTTTACTCGCTCACAATATTTACGGTGGTTCTCAATTTGTATTTTGAATGCTAAGAAAGACAGAAAAAAATTGGAAAGACAGCTTTTGCCTCAAAGGTGGTCAAGTGTGATACACCTCATATAAAGAAATGATTTGCCTACATGCGAACTAAGAGCCAGCAGGAGGATCTCACGTTTGGTGAATTTCCTCTAGCTATGGCTAGATTCCAGTATGATTTGAAGCACAACGCACATATTTTTTGCACTTGTAGCATACTTCATTAGTTTTATTCTTTTTGCATTTGCTAATTTGACAAGTTTCACGCTTTTTTGTGTTTGGTTCTTTTAAAAGTTCTTCATCTGCATTCGTTTTCGAGTTTTTCATCCACACTTCTGTTAAAAGCTCGTAACTCTCCTATGAGTTTCAGAATGTAATCTCGTCGGCCCATTTTAGTTCCAACCACTTCACGGTATATTATAACTGACTTAATCACGGCAAGATCAAGTAAGTTATAGAAGACCTGTAATGGCCAACGCCGAGAACCAACTTTAGTGGTGTACAGTCTGGCAATCTAGTCAACATTGTCAACGCCAGATTTTGTATTATTATAATACATGACCGACTCTGACATCTTCTTTGTACCACTGTCAATATTCACTTTCTTGTGCACAGTACTGAGAATAAGTACACTCTCAGAAGGTTTTACTTGGTACACGGTGAGTGTCCTGTAACAATTCTTCAAAATAATGGATGGGTGTAGTGGTTCTTTCTTATTTTTGATGCTTGTTGGTATTTTGCGCCGAATTCGATTGATCGTTCCAACGATACTCGTTTTCCTGAGCTGTAATATCTAAGTAAGCTTCAGCGAAGTAAAATAGTTATCACATGTGATATTCCTACCTTTATTTAAGAAAGGACTTATCAATTTTATCACTACATATTCCGATAAGCTTTGATTTTGGGGACAATGGAAATTTTTTCCCAGATAAGGAAATTCATTCAGCAAGTAATGGTACGTTGAATCCAGAGCAAGCCAGAATTTGATTCCAAATTTATCTGCTTTGTTTGCCATATATTGGGTGATAAGGCTTCTGGACTTAGTAAGGAAAAGCTGTTCATCAACAGTTATATCTGACCAGGTCTGTAACATGATTGGCAATTTTCAATAAATCTGCTCCATATAGTAGAAAAAGAGCAAATTTATCTGATTGAATTCATTGACTTCTGGTGGATCTCAAGTAAAAACGTAAAAATCGAAGAAGTTACATGAATCTATCTCTTGACATAGTTATTGAGAAGAAATGAGGCCCCCAAACCTTTTACTATAGAAAAGCAAGTCGTTTTCTTTTAACAATAAGTCCTCTTTCGTAGACTTTTGGCAGCATATGATATATCCTTTCCTTAGTTACGGTCCAAGATTCAGCATTTAATTTGCTGCGAGCTTCTGCTTTTGTGCATCTTATTATCTCTCGAAATATGAAATCATCAATGAATAAGGGAAATGCGCTCATCATGCTCCCCAACACAACATTTCTCTTGCCATATGCAAAAGGACCGGGAATTCAGTAAGAATATTCTGTGCACTGTATCTTCCACTACTATCGAATTTCAATCCACTGGCTCCCATCTGGAGCCTTTAGATTTTTGTCATGTGCAGATGTAGGAGCTTCATCTGATGTATCTCCTTCTATTGCTTCTTTATCGGGAGTGATATTACTCTCAACAATTCCCTTATCATCTGTAGATAAAGACGTAATGATTCATTAGTCATTTATAGTAATACATATGTAACAAAGCTACCTAAAAAAATCCCCTCACATATTTATGTTCAGATTTATTCTTAGCAAAATAAAATATATTCATCTCAACATACGATAATAATATAAGTAATATAAATATAATAATATAATAACATAATAATGATAATAATAACAATAATAATAATAATATAAATAATAATGTAAATAGCTACATATTATTTTGAACGGTATATAGAATGACATTCCAACAGTATCATAAAATACTTACATCACACTTACGTTGCTCTGTAGTTAATGCAATTTTTCAGTGTCTTTATCTGAACTTGATGAAAAATTGTGTTCAGTTTTCAGAAATGTATTCTTCCTGATCACTATCAAAGGATTCTCTTTCCAATTCATCGTAAGGTGTGGCAACAAGAAATCGTCGAAGTCTTCCCTCTGTCAGACGAGTCTCCTTTCTATGGGACGACCTCTTTACCAAACGAGAGTCTATTGTGTACTGCAGAATCGTGTAATTACAGCGAGTTTATATAGAAAACACACAAACCTTGTCAGAACATGCTGAAACAAGCGTGCATTGAGTTATGAATTGTAGCACACTCCCTGTAATGAAATAAACACGTTAAAACAGGATTATATTATGCAGCAGTCAATTTGACCGCTCAGTCTTTCTTGGTAGTATACTCTATTGCTTGTTACCTGACTCTTGTAATAGTTTTATACTTTCGCAATGCCATTTTGAATATAATAAAATAAAATTCAAGAAATTTAAGCGGATTGCGATAAAAATTGCGGCTGATATTTAATAAATAAAATTGTTAAATGAAATGAATAATAAAATCTTTTAAGTATTTAAATAGAATTTTTTTTAAATATATGGGTATAAATGAACTCTTGATTATTTTCTTTTATAATAAGGTTAGGCGAAAAATTACCTACATATTTTATAGAAAGAAATATAAGTAATTATAGGAAGAAATGGGTATAGAATTGATGTGTATCTATGAAGAAGTATTTCTTATTTGGCAGCCTTTCACTCATGAGAGTGTTATAATGATGCCAATTTGAATGATAATAAGTATAAATTAAAATGTTCCTCCAGAAAGGATGCTTTCGAGGTTAGGTAATTTTGCCTAGATGCAAATGTAAAGTTTTACATATTTAAGAAGTTAAAGATTATAAGTGTTCGATGTTTAAATTGCTGAATATTTATTTTTGTAGATATGTGTAAAAAAACGTAGATGGAAAATTTAAAGATAGTAGAGATATGGGGCGTTTGGACTTTTCTTAGAGTTTTTACCACATTTCCCTCCCTTTGATTTATAACGGCTGGGAACTACAAGTAAAGTAGAATCCGAAAAACAATTAATTAATTTCGCTTTATGTGCCAAGCGGGGGTTTGTCTCCGATAATTAGGCTATACCCCAGTAGTTCATGCTGCATAATTTCAAAGTTGACATTTAGCGATGAAGTCCTTTCTTTTTAGCGAGTGAAATATTTTTTTATCTTTGAACTGCGAGATTCTGATATAATAACGAATTAAATTTCTCATTAGGAAAGAACTACATATTTAATATACTGCAGAGAGGTCAAGTAAATCTCTATCAAAAAAAGAGCGACGAAAAAATTTAAAGATTACTATGAATGCTAGAGCAATAACTCTGTGTTTTTTACACTTAAAGACCATTGGGTAGGTAGGAAGTACCAGTATTGCTGTAGAACTTGAATATAAACACAATAAATACTTTGGAAATTGAATGGAAACACCAGTCGGCAAAAGTAACTGCACCTAAAAAGTTTACTTGAGAATCATTGGTGATTCTGATGGGATAAGGGATCGGTTCTCGTTAGGAGAAGGTCTTCTGCTTGTATTATATATTTTTGCCACCAACCAGGGTAGTGTAGTGATTGGTTTAAGTGCACGAGGATGCGTGTGAAGCTAATTACCTACACGGCGGTTACTATCAGGGTATCTTTCTAAAAGCTCTCAGCTCATGAAGCCGCTGAATCTATTGCGTACACGAACGCTTGGATAGATCTCCTTCTAGACGTCAGATATCCAACCTAATATCCACTAGGCTAGTGAGACTTCCTTTAAAAAAGTTACGAACAAGATGAATATTTAACTAATTTGAATATATTTAAGAACATATCTTTTACATTTTATTTGTTAGACAACGTCTTTTCAACAAACTATTTTAATATCAATGGGAATTCCATCTAAAGGAAATAGAGGAGCTTCATAATATTATTTTTTTCCTAAAATTTGGCACTTTATAGTTAATTACGAAAAATAGTGTAATCGGTCAACATCAATTCAGAAGAGTCTACAGACCTTACAATCATATTTAATATGCCTTACATGATGTCGAAATAAAAAAAAATACTTCTAAACAATTCTCTAACTTTTCCCCTAAGCCTCTTTCAAAATTAGATTGAAAAAACTCTTCTTGACTCTTTTTATATTTAATTCAAAAATACAAAAAATAAGTATCTTTTATTTAATTGAAAGCGAGGCTAAAAGCTATCTGGTTCTATTAGCCCTCTTAATTAATATAATTTTTTATCCTCCTATATGAGTAACAAAAGTATTCTGATGCAGTAGGAGATGAGGAAAGTCGATTTTCTTAAGATTCATAAATTACAACCACAAATTACATAGGAAGGTTTACATCAAGTTTTTGGCCTTTTGTACAATGTAGCCATCGATCTATTACCCTTATATATCAGATATGGGCATCATATCGCTAGTAAATTCTAAAAAATCGATTTATATTTCAATTTACCATTGCCTGTCACCTTAAACTTTCTTAGGACTAAAGTTGAATAGTGAAAATTGCCTTTCAATTTTTTTAACAGTTTACCGTGTAAAAATCATTTAAAGATTTACGCACTTTTGCTCAAGATGAGATTGATGTTACAAGTAAGAAAAGAACTGACTTGAAAAAACATTTACTCGAGGATAAAAGGCGTAATAAGATTCTATTGTAGGAAATGTCTTTTTAAGTGAATTCGGTATTCATAAATTTTGGTTTTCTTTCAATCGTATTGATTTATTATGTTTAACTTTTCTTCACCATTTTAATCATGTTTTCAGTGAAGAAATGTCCCAAAAGTTCATGATGGTAAGCAATTATGTGGGAAAACATAGACCATTATTGCTAAGATAAAAATGGAGTAAGGTACGAAAATTAATGCAAGAAGTCCCTATTCTTGCTTGCCTTATTTGAGGAAGATATTTTAAAAATACTTTCTCTGTGAACAAGGTTTTTTTAACCTTCCATTATATGTGAATCGATCATTATATCAATCTTGATCATCCTTATAAGGCATATGAGAAGAATACCTCATCCAACACCTCGAAAGATAAATTCATATCAGGTCGTTCGGAATGTTCTGAGCAATTTTGACATTTGTCTTTATACAGGGATAATGTTGATAAGACATATTTATTCGCCGCCATCATTTGCAGTGTGGCAAAGCGCT
Organism: Ceratothoa steindachneri; assembly: GCA_963969495.1. Lineage (NCBI taxonomy): Eukaryota > Metazoa > Arthropoda > Malacostraca > Isopoda > Cymothoidae > Ceratothoa > Ceratothoa steindachneri. The sequence continues at coordinate 132,872,317 of OZ018332.1, read as the reverse complement.
ATCTATATATCTCATAAAAAATCGGTATATTCCTTAGGTTTCTTAGTTTTTATCTCGTATAACATGAATAAATATAAGCTTCAATTTCGCTGCGCAATGCATTTCTTCTTTGAGAAAGGTGGAAACGATGAAGAAACGTGTAAATGATTTGTAATTTTTATGGTGAAGTGCTATAGATGAATATACTGTCGGGAGATGATTAATAAAATTCAAACAGAGAGATATTAGTTTACAAGTTGCAAGTCACTTGAGAGGACCTTCAGAAATTGATGACAACCTTTAGAAGATAAACATTGAAACCAACCCACAAATCCCAACTATGGGAATTGAACAGATGTCAGAAGTTCCAAAAACTGAGAAGGGCGAAATCAAATGAGGATCGTAAGGATATGAATAGAGAGGCTGAACAGAAAATCATGAATGAGCGTAAATAGGAAAACATAAGGTGCGGTTGAATAAGAGAAACTTGAGGAGCAGGTCAATGAGAAATCACAATGGGTTAGTTATTGAGTCCGTGTCCCTATCAATTAAGTACAAGGACTATCAACAGAAAAATATATTTACATATTAATCAGAATGACAAACGCTGGCAAAATATGGGCACCCAGTACCAGTTCCTGGTGGTGATGAATGGCCTGGAAGTGTAATAGTTCGGGAAGTTAGCACCACCCAGTGAATGGGTTGAGGGAGAGCCTTCCCTTTCGCATCAAGGTTCGAAGAAACGCCGTTCAGTGGATTTCTGAGACAGAAAAGTGATCTTGTATAAGTGTCACTGTGTGTGATGATAGGTATGGTTAGGAGAATGATATCAGAATATCTTTCAATCACCTGCACTTGTTTCATCTCTCGCTCTCTAACCTCTAAAACAAGATCTCAGTGAGCAAATATTCCCTTAGTGGTTTCAAATGTGATAATCTATCAATGATATGTAGGACAGCATTAGTCCTTCATATGTGAGACAATATGAGACCAAAAGAGTATTAGTAAGATCATATCTTTTAATGAGGTCAAGATTCAGAGATTGGTTAGGTCAAACGACCGCTAGAATAAACACTCAGACTTGATCCAATTAAGGACAGATTTTCTCCATCATTTCACTTTCTTATGACACTAGGTCATGCTCGTTTACACATCAGAACTTATTAATTCTATGAACCATACAGACCCTTGTATGTGTTATTATATATGTATATTTATGGGCTTTATAGGTTTCTCTGTTTTATCATCATTGTCTTTGTGATTGAGTGTTTAGTCATTAAGTTTCTCTTACGTATGAGAGAACTTAAAATAGATTTGTTAATACATTATGTCCTGAAAATAGAGGAAGGTTGCTTCTCGCAGGCAACTAACGATTTCCTTAGTTTGAAAAATTTATCTTGAATCAAAGTGAATTTCTTATATGATTCCTTTTGGTTGGATTTTATATACATTGTAATTTATAAAAAAAATAATAAACGGCTAATAAATACTGAGGAATTAAGCTTCAACCTTTTTAGATAATATGCCGCTACATTCTTTAACTTTACAAAAATGACAATGATTTCTTAGACTATTTCTTATAAATAAAATGAAAAATAAATTATAATTTGAGCAAATACTAGCCAAACTAAACCACCAATGGAGAATATTCACGACACAGATCTGATCGCCATCTCTAAGGGTTGCATTTATCCTTATCTAATTCCATTTTTTAGTGTTGTTCAACAAAGTTCTTCTGTTTTTTTAGGATTTTGAAATTCCCTTTCTTATCTTTACTCCACTCCATTTTCCCATAAAGCTATAGAGAGAGAGAGAGATAGAGAGAGAGAAAAGAGAAAGGAAGAGAAGAGAGAAGAGAAAAAGAGAGAAATAAAGCAAAAAAAATCACTATTAAAAGTACCATAATAAGCATTTGTATGGTTTTAGATGTAATTTCCCAAACATATTTTCATTCAGTTATACAGTGAATTCTGGGAAGTGTGGCCACGTTCGGACAGCCTAATTTAGTCTTTTGTAACTGCTGGTCATTCTTAGCGAAATCTACCCCATTTTCTGTGAAGTCACAATACAGAAATTGAAGAAGGGAGGTTACTTTAAAAGGGAAAATATCTTTTCAATATCTTCATATAAGTTGTTTGAAACATATACATATATATGAGTACTATGCACTGCATGTTTGAATCAGTTTTGCCATCCTAACGAGGTTTTCTAAGATATAGAGAACCCTTAATTTTTGGATGCATTCTGGAAAATTAAACTCGTTTAATCAAAGTAAATTAATTGGTAATACTTCGTAGATATGGGAAAATGTTCCTTTGCTAATATGTTCTCTATTTTCTTTGCCTTTTGTTCCTTTTCGAAGTCCTGAGATTTTGGGTTTAAACTTGGAATTTTTTGGAAGGTAAATCTTTGAATAAAGTTAAATTCTCAGTGGCAGCCCTGAACCTGACTGGTAATAATTGCCGGAATACGGAATAGAGTAAATCAGCATGAATTATGATTTTTTGGATGGTCTTAGTCGGTGGGTGGTCATATTAAGCTAAGTAAATTTACGCAATTAAATATGTATAAATCGGGACTTTCAAAATTGGTCTTAATTTGCAGCCGGTCACAAAATCATTATCATATGTACTATGCCGAATCCACTGTATTTCAAGCACACCTGAGCATGCCTCATTTGGCCTATCTTTCCCATTTGCTCTTAGATATTTTTTGCATAGACAAGATGCTTTCTGAGCCGTGGGGCCCATCTTGTAAAATAGAGAGACCTGTGGCACCCAAATTTCGGGATTTAATAGCCCCAGCGTGGAAGCCACAAATTGACGCTCGGGGATTTTTTCAAATAGTAAATATGGTTATTTGTGTAAATTAAGGAAATAATATGCCACGTAAAATAAATAAATAACCTAAGAGAATTAAAAAGGGAACAATATATATCTAGTGATCATGTATAAAAAAGTTGGGCACACTCATATATACGTTCTTTTTTACACTTAGGCATCGCCTAAGGAGTATGTGAGCGAGATTCATCTTCTCTTAAAACTGCATTGACACAAGGTCTATAACCAATATTTATTGGCCCAGGACCTCTAACATCAATAATTCTGGTTTTCAAGTCCCCTCGAGAGTCTGTGTTAGGTTCACACGACCTCGTTCTCTTTCCCCTTCTCTCTCTTTTCCCTCTCTCTCTCTTTCCTCTCTTTCTCTTCTCTCTCTCTCTCTCTCTCTCTCTCTCTCTCTCTCTCTCATGGTCGCGCCCACTTTCTCTACGTATATAAACAAAAGAGATTATGCTCAGGAACCAGATCAGCCTCAGAAACAATCGAGTCCCCTTCTTTTTCCTTGTGATCCGTTCCACTTTGGTGGATGGATTCATCAAGCTCCAGCCCTTTATTATAAAAACCTAAAATTTCGAAAAAGAATTATATTTTCAGCAAGTTTTTTATAGTAATTCAACTACAAATTTATTTGGTCGGATATCCACAAGAAAAAAGAGACCTCTCTCGGAGTGACTACAAAATTTAAAAATCCTCATCATGGATCGGATTGAAATAAAAAATAATAAATCAACATCATCGATCGCAGTGAATCGAAAATTAAAAAATCTGATCATCATACGAAAGCATCGCATCAAATTTCTGGAGTCATCATTGAGTACTTTCATCGCAACAAAGTACAATCATTGACTCAATCCAACCTTCCATCAAGGAGCCACATTTATCTCACGCTAGCACCAACTCAACTCACTGGGGCGCTCAATCTCCGTGACGCGCAACTCACTAAAGCACCAACTTGACAAAACTAGACGCTCAGCTTCCGCGACGCGCAACTCACCAAAGCACCAACTCGACACAACGGGACGCTCAAGGTCCGTGACGCGCAACTCTCTCCCCTCAATCGCACCACTCTTCAGTAAGCGACGTAATTTCGACAATTTAACTATGGTCGCATAACCCCTCTCTAGCTAGATCGTTGAATTATCTGAGCGCTTCAACTAGTATTAGTTTATTATAATTTATTCATTCTCAATCACATAACTTATTTACTAGCCCTCACATAATGATATAACAACGTGCTATCAATTTATTCATCGCCCATATAGTGCAATGGCAACGTGCCATAGATACTTATTAGCATTCACATAATGCTCCCGTGCCAGTTCTCATTTAAGGAACTGAGTAGGAGAGAAATCTTTTAAATGCACAAGCTATGCAACGTGTATAGTTTTTTACTTCATTTCACTCAAGATGTGCAAGTTTGCTTGACTATTTCGTTCATAAAATTATTTGTTGAGGTTAACTAATTATTTTTCAAATTCACTTTATTCATGTTTACACTTATTGTATTATTAAGAGAAAATGTGTGTACTCAATCCCAATTTTTTTTTTTCAATATACATCCACAAATGTTCAAAAACACACGCGTTCATGTGATCTACAGCTGGAAAATATTACCTTTTGACCACCGAGTTTCAGTTTTTCGCTTGAGATTTTAAAGGGTATCATTTGTATGGACTTTATCGTTTAAATGCCGACTTAATTATCATGATTCACCTTGTAGAAATTTGACCGTAATATTCTGTATAAGTATTTTAATCATCATTCTACATTAATAATGCTTGAAGTGTCAAATTGATATTTAGTTCACATGAACAAATATAATTTATACTCATGTATTATTTTAACCAACGAATTAGTATTATCATGTAAATACTGAGTTAATTATTATTAAGAACTCACTAGCAATTGAACAAGATTATTCTCAATATATATTTTAATCATCATTCTACTTTAATAATGATTGATGTGTCGAATTTATATTTCGTTCACAAGAACTATTATAATTAGTGTTTTTATATGAATACTGGCTAATTATTATTACGCTCACTGTACCAATTTGACAAAAATATTATCTATAAATATTTGAATCATCATTTTACTGTAGTTATATTTTATGTTTTAAATTAGCATTTTGTTTACCAGTACTGTCATTTCTACTCGTGTATCATTTAAACCAGCGAATTATTGTACATCTTACCTTATACTTATATTATTCTATTTCCCATGCCATTGAATGTTTATTATTGAATTTTTACCTAAGTTATTAATTCCTCTTGACTTATATCATTGTTTTGATTCGAATGCTATTAATTATTGCTATTTTCATCTTATTTAATAATTGCTATCTTTTATATATACCACACAAATACAACTACATTTGCTAATCAGAATTCTTTTCTTTGTAGTAATCATGTACACAAAAGATATGCACACGCATATACACGTTCTTTCTTACACTTAGGCATTGCCTAAGGAGTATGTGAGCGAGATTCATCTTCTCTTAAAACTGCATTGACACAAGGTCAACAACCAATATTTATTGGCCCAAGACCTCTAACACCAATAATTCTGTTTTACAATTACCCTCGAGAGTCTGTATAAGGTTCACACGCCCTAGCTCTTATCCTCTCTTTTTTCCCCTCTCACTCTCTCTTTTTCCCCTCTCTCTCTCTCTCTCTCTCTCTCTCTCTCTCTCTCTCTCTCTCTCTCTCTCTCTCTCTCTCTCTCTCTCTCTCTCTCTCTTTCTCTTCCATGGTCGCGCCCACTTTCTCTACGTATTTAAAAAAGAGAGATTATGCTCCGGAATCAGATTAGCCTTAGAAACAATCGAGGACACTTCTTTATCATTGTGATCTCTTCCACTTCAGTGGATGGATTCAGCAAGCTTAAGCCCGTCATTATAAAAAACTCGAATTCCGAAATAAAGTTATATTTTCATCAAGTTGTTTATACAAATCCAAGTACTAATTTATTTGGTCTGACATCCACAAAAAATAACAGACCTTTCTCGCTACACAAACACACACACACACACACATATAAATATATATACATGTATCACATTGTACATGAGTATGTTTATACTCTCTCTCTCTCTCTCTCTCTCTCTCTCTCTCTCTCTTTATTTTTTCTTTATAACGAAAATAGAGAGAGAGGTGACGCCCCCTTGTCGCGGGAAGAGAGCTTGTGTGGACCTTGGACTATTCGAGCTATGTCGGCGGGGGTACCTCTTCTGGGTACCCCTGGTAGGGCTTCCCTTGTCCATTTGGTCGGAAACGAGGTTCCAGACTAAGTGCGTCATTCCTTCCTTTTTCTACTCTATCCCTCTCCTATTTTTACTTTTATCCTATCTCCCACTCATACAAAAAGAAAAAACAACAAAAAAAAGCCTACTCCTATCGTGCCACTCTTTCCCTTTCTTCCTCTATCTACCTATAAGGACCTGGCAGCTACCTCATGCGTCAGAAGAGAGGCTTTGGAACCTCTATAAACAACGCCAATCGACGCTCATTGGTTGCGAGAGACTAGGACTAGAGGTGTCCCAGGCGTTGGGGCACGATGAATGGGATGAGGGTAGTGCCTCGTTAACCCCTTCCCTGGCGCGTAATTATTGACCGTTCCCAGTGCCCGTTGACGTGTGCTTATGGTAGCATTGGTCCGAGGTGACGGTCCTTTGTTCCCATGTTGGTTGCCAGGCCAATAAAAAGCCTTGGGTCGAGTTCCTTGGTGTGGCGGAATATCCATTGAACGCTACTCCGAGATCCTGGCCGTTGTGAAGGGAACTAGTAGGAGTTTAGTACGGGGCGTGCTTCGTTGTTGTTCACCTGGTGACAAATCGATGGCCACTTCGGGGACCGTCAGTGCTGCTTGGTTGGGAGCCACGGCACGCCGAGGTTTGACGACTCGGTCGGACGAACAGCAGCACATGGAGCGTGCCTTCTGAAAGATCCGAAACCTCTCCGATCGATAGGCGGGAGCGACTCACGCTGGGAAAACTCACCAACCCTCCTTTTTTATCATTGATTGGTCACGAGTTTTTAGAGAGAGAGAAAGCGCTCAAAATGACAGGCAAAAAAAGACCCGTTCGTCTCAAACACAACTGTGCAATATGCCAGTTAGAAAAGTGGTGCGTTGACTTTCCGGAGGGCTGCTACTCAAAATGCAGCCCTGAAAGTATCTGCACTACTTGCATATTGATGCGAGAGGTGGAAAAATTAAAAGACCTCTATAGAGCCTCAGAGGAGAGAGCTAAGGTCCTTGAGGGAAAGTTGGAGAAGCTCGAAGCCCTTAACGTAGCTCAGGTTCGATGCCTAGAAGAGGCGCCGCCCACTGACGTTTCGGAATCCCCTGGTAATGAAGCGGACATTCCGGCATCATCTGAGGCTAAGCTAGCTGAGGCGAGAGAAAAGGAGAAAAAGAAGAAAGGAGAAACGAAGAAAAAGAAGATAGTTGAAACAAAAGCAGAACCCAAAATAGAAGAAAAACAGATAAAGAAGAAGAAAAAGAAAGATAAAAATGTGGAGAGTAAAGAGGAAAAGGGAAGGCCTCTTCCACAAGGGAAGACCCCGTATACAGAGACCAAGTGTCTGAAGGTCACCCTCATTGGTGACTCGCCAACACGGGATCTGCAGCTGCTGCTAGCGGCCCGCCTTCGCACTAGCGTGAAGGTAAGCTGCATGTCAGGACGGGGTAACCACACCATCAGGGTAGAGGCAGAGAAAGCTCAGATTTCTGAGAATTCTGTTGTTGCTCTGATGGTGAGCGGCAACGACCTCTACCTCAGAGGGGGTAAGGTTGGCCTCAGTGGTAAGACCATCCAAACAGTGATGGGAGCCGTGGACGACATAGGGCTTAAAACCCGCAAACGTGTGGTGGTTGGGATGCTTCCGAGAAGAGGTCCATTCAAAACCGCTCACGAAAGAAACGTGGCAGTGAACAAAAGGTTGGCGGATCTCTGCACGGCAGAAGGAGTCTTCTTCGTGGACCCCTATCGTACCTTTATCGGTAGAGACGACCTCTACCAAAGGGACGGGGTACATCTCTCCTTTAAAGGGAAGGCCTTTCTCGCCAATCTAATTCAAGATGTCGTGGAACGCACCCAAAGGAGCGTTCGAAACAGACGTGCGCCAGCATGCCCGTGTCACTCCTGGAACGACCTTCTCGGAGGTGGTCAAAAAGGGTGTGACCACGAAAACAGAGAAGCCGGGAAACGGAAGAGCGTAGGGAGTCCTACACTAGGGCACTGCCTCAAAGTTCTTCTGTTCAATGCGAGGTCAATCAGGAATAGGTTTCTGGAGCTCCGAAGGCCTCGTAGTAACAGAGGAACCTGAGATGGTGGCCATAACGGAGTCGTGGATAAAAACCTCAATCCGAGATTTTGAAGGTGAATTCACGATTCCCGGTTACCAGCTCTTCCTGAAAGATAGGCCAGACAGAGAGGGTGGCGGTGTGATGTTGTATGTCAAGGATACTCTCAACTCGACGGATTGCAACATCATATCCGACCATGAACTACTAGGTGTTGACCTAGAGATAGGTCCTGCCAAATACAGGACCCTGGTGCTTTATAGACCTCCTGCCCAACTCGTTGAAAAGGACAGAGATCTGTACCAGTTGCTAGGAGAACTTGTCGAAGACAGAGTGTGTATCGTCATGGGTGATTTCAACACACAAGTTGACTGGGAAACCAGAGAACCCTTTGGCGAGAACGCACTACTCCTGGAGTTCACGAACAACGAGTTCCTCACTCAGTGGGTGAGAGAACCAACGAGAGGAGACAATATCCTCGACTTGGTTTTCACCTCTGAGGATGACATCGTTGAGGACCTCTCTGTTGGCGAAGAGCTCGGTGGCAGTGACCACCGACTAATTAGATTTGTAGTCAAAGTCCCCAAAGCAGAGCCTGCAACGAGTAAATCAAGGAAACTGGATTTGAGAAGAGCAGACTTTGCAGGTCTACGCGCGGGACTGACTGACGCGAGGCTAGAAGAGTGCGATGCTTTTGAAGACTCTTGGAACAGTTTCAAAACCACATTCATGAGTCTTCAATCGCGTTTTATCCCTCTGAAATGCCTCCGTCGGTCTTCTGTTCAACCAAAGTGGTTTAATCGAAAAATCGGGCAACTGCTTAGGAAGAAGAGAAATGTGTACCGGCAATCGAAAATCTCGGGTGACTTTGACGAATACCGGAGGCTAGCCAGGAGAGTGAAGTCCAACATAAGGGCGGCTAAGCGGTCTGAGGAACTCCGAGTGGTGAGACTCTGTAAAGAGAATCCCAAGGAGTTTTTTGGATATGTGAACAGCCGTAAACCAATCCGTCGAACGATTGGCCCTTTGAGGAATGAGGACGGGACATTAAAGCATTCAGATGCATAAAATGCCAACCTCCTCAACGACTACTTCTCTTCAGTGTTTACTGAAGAGTGTGGTCCCATTCCCCAGCCGACGGATTCTTACTCGGAGGAAAAGCTGGAGGCAATGGACTTCACCGAAGGAGAAATAAAGAAAAAGATCGTTGACCTAAAGACGAATAAGTCCCCTAAACCGGACGGGTTTCTACCTAAAGTGTTGAAGGAAGTGTGCGATGAAGTATCACGACATCTGTGCGCTATCTTTAACATGTCAATCCGGACCAAATGCGTTCCTAGAGACTGGCGTGAGGTGGAGGTGACTCATATCTTCAAGAAAGGAGACCGTAACCAACCGTCGAACTACCGACCTATCAGTCTGACTTTGATAGTCGGTAAACTCATGGAAAGCATCATGGTGGACAAAGTGACGTCGTATTTAGAGTCAAACCTGCTCCTGAAGAGTTCCCAGCACGGCTTCCGAAGGCAACGGTCATGCCTGACGAACCTTGTAGAATTCTTCCACTTCGTTTTCAGTGAGCACGATCGGGACAAGGCGGTGGATGTGGTATACCTAGACTTTCAGAAAGCCTTTGATAAGGTACCACACCGCCGCCTTCTCCGGAAAGTGCGAGCGCTTGGCATAGACGGAAAGGTAGCCGGCTGGATCGAGAACTGACTAAGTGGCAGACGGCAACGGGTGGTGGTAAATGGACAGTGTTCTGAGTGGGTGCCCGTTACTAGCGGGGTGCCTCAAGGTTCTGTCCTGGGACCACTACTATTCATCATCTACGTCAACGACATGGACGGTGACATGGTTGCCAAGATTTCCAAATTTGCCGACGATACCAAGCTTGGTATGAACGTTGCAAAGGATGGAAATACTGCTCGCCTGCAGGAAGATCTTAGGAAGATTGGGGAGTGGTCGGACACGTGGCAAATGCCTTTTAACGTGGGCAAATGCAAAGTGATGCATATCGGCCACAGAAACCCCCAATCTCAGTATATCCTTAAGAGCATTGCTCTTGAATCGAGTGACACTGAGAAGGACTTGGGTGTTACTATCACTAGTGACCTCAAGTTCTCGAAACAGTGCATTGAGGCGGAGAAAAAGGCCCAAAGGATGATGGGCTTTATTAAGCGCCAGTTTGGTTATCGAAACCAGGAGATTGTACTGTGCCTGTACAACTCACTTGTCCGACCGCACCTGGAGTATGCCGTACAATTTTGGAGTCCTTCATTGCGAAAGGACATCGCGAGTTTGGAACGCGTACAAGCCAGAGCAACCAAGCTGATTCCCTCTATCCGACATAAAAGTTATGAGGATAGACTAAGGGAATTAGATCTGTTCTCGCTGGAAACCCGTAGACAGCGTGGTCAGCTCATCAAAGTTTTCAAAATACTTCGAGGGTTCGAGAATGTTGACTACCGGGATATTTTCACACTGAGTGAGAACAGAACGCGCAATCACGGCTTCAAACTTGAACTAAAGCGTTACAACCGCAATCTGTGTGGAAATTTTTTCACTTACAGTATCTGCGGTATGTGGAACGCACTTCCAGTGGAAGTTGTCAACAGTGAATCTGTTGACCAGTTCAATTCAAGACTAGACAAAGTCTTGGAAAGTGGCCGTTTAGGGACGCAAAACAATTGAGCAGCCTTGTGCCCGCTCGATTGCTAGTCCAAAGGTACATTCTTTGAATGGACCGTAAGGTCTCCTAGGGTACCTTCTTTCCTTGTTGTTACTCCTTGTTGTTACATCTATCAAATAGATACTAAGCAAGCAGTTCGTATGAGTCGCGCGGAAACATATAAACATACTCACAGCTATCAAGTATCACAACCTGAACAAATACGAGTCTCGCACAAACAGACAAAGATACACTTGCTCAGAATATCAGCAAATACCTCACAATGGGATAAAACAGGCTAGTTAAACAAATGCAAGCTATGCCCAGCCAAACTTCACAATGAACTGTAAGAGATTGCCTATGAATCAGATAAATCTGAGACATGGGAAATATGTAGGAACAACAGATAAACATAGCTGTCGGAACTTCACCAAAGGGATAGAAGTAACGAACAAATTCGATCACTGGATCCGCATCACGGACAGGTCAGGTGATGCACCTTGGAGACGGCACACAAACGAAATATAGAGAGAGATCGAGAAACAGACATATATTCCGGCAGTTAACTCATCCAGCTCGGATAGCCATTAGTCTTGCGCATTCGTTCTCAAGTCTTCTCCTATTATTATCAGCTTCCCGTTGCCCTAGCTGCATCCTAACTATTAAGTAAACCATGTCGCCGGTTATGGGGTGCTCCTCTCCAAGGAGGTAGGCTCCATGAAGGGCGAATTGTCAAAGGATAGAGTTGAAGAAGAAGTTTGGCGAATTTTTCATCGGAAATAAAGAGTCTGCCACCTCATCCTCTCATAAACTGATAACTCTTTTCGCCGAACGAAAAGAAAGATCAGGAAGATTGGACTCACAGGGTGAACAGCGGGCAAAAATTAATGATGCGGAAATCGCCAATAGAAAAACCGACGATCGTACTGTCACTGTAAGAAAAAGAGGAGCTAGAAGGATGCATTTTCTACGCATTGGAAAAAGACAGAGACATACACTTTCGCCATATGTTCGGGTACAATTTTGGATAATTTATTAATAACTAACGTAGAAAGAGTTCAAGTGATATTCAATTTAACTGCTTGAATCCAGTTTTTTAAAGAGGTTAACAATAAATATCCGGCAATGTAGAAAGAAAAACTGTTTTGCTAGACCGAAGTAAAATGTACAAAGCCAGTGAATTAATTATTGAAAGTTAAGTGTATATAGTTGGCATTTATATATTAATTAAAAAAAATAAACAAATAATAGGGAGTTTGCTGAATATGCTTATGGTCAATTGAAAGCGAGATAGTGTGTTTCACTCACACAAGTTTTGTATCTCTCATTGTAGCATAGAATAGGCTCAGGAATCGAGCCTACTATATGAGCATCATGTGAACCCAATTTTTTCTTGCGATATTTTCAAGTAGCACATTTACGAAGAAATATTCAATTTCTGGTAGAAACAAATACAAAGACTAAGAAGCAAATAAGGGATGAGAGGAGAAAAGCATAGTCAACTTTACCTTTAGCTCAAATCATGTGCTCAAAAGTATACATCACAAATACTACTCAATTTTCTGCCAAAGCGATTACTTATAGAATATATATATATATATATATATATATATATATATATATATATATATTACAAAGTCTAAAAGAAGAGAACCGAATTCAAGAAGGCATACTCAGCCAGGATCGAGTACAAAGGCATCAACATATTCCTTGCCTCAGTTGTCCATATTCGACGTGCAGCACTCTAGCTGTTCACCAGATCTCTCGATCGTGTTTACCAGGTTCTAGCCCATCGTTTAAAATACATTTCCTTCTTCAGCCCCCCTAAGTTTTTGAATTATGGATGTCCTCCGCCTTCCCCACGCTTCTCCAAGTTTATGGGAACATAGAACTCAACCCTTCTTATTCCACACATGTCACTACAAATTTCACAGTCGGAATGGCTCCGTAAAATGTAAGAAAGGCAAAAACTGGATAAAGGCACACTGATTTAGCCTTCACTCCATAAATTATCACCGTATTAGTTGGTCCTGCACTGCATTCTTAAAACATCCCAAACACCTACAGTTTTTACTAATCAAGAACAACACACAATTAACCTCCTTCACCTTAACATTCGCTTTATGTACCACATACATCTTGAACTACAAGACTTCCTACTCAAACGCAGTATTTATATAGCACTCATCCAATAAAGTAACCTACTACTACAACAAAGACTTCGCGCTTTCCACCCCAAAACAAACTTTAGACTAGAGACTACCTTCAGATGCCAAGGACTCATAACATTGCTACACAATTCCATTCAATTCTCTGAAACCACTTCCATGTAAAAACACATAAATAAAGACGCTCATAGGAAAATACCAGCCATTATTAAAAAATAAAAAGGCTCGGAAATCAACCTGACAAACATTTTCAGCCCCTCTTCCCTCCCACAAAATACCTCGGAAATATGCAGCCATCATAGAACTCAGCAACCAACCCTCTTCATCTGCGGTGAGATTAACAAACACTACCCATTATGGTTCCAAAATGGACACAGCAGATCACATAAGCACCCACTAAGAAGAACAACTTCACACTCTCATCAAATTTAACAACACATCCATACCAACCAGTCAAGCGCCCTACACAAGCATAATAACACAGCCTTTTAATAATATTAGTGTAAGCGACCGGGTCAAAAGTTACCTTTTAAAATATTTCAAATTGATAGGAATAATTAAATAAATAATTAACATAACATACACTGAACCGTTAAAATTCGCAAGATGAAGAATTACGTTATAAGCTTCAAGCGTAGAACGGACCAATAGATGCGACTGATTAACATATATTACAACCACTTTCACTTTATTGGTTTAGTAACTAATGAATATAAAAGGCAACTGGTGCTAGGCACACGTACAGTTGAGTGGAGAAGCAACGAAAAAGATAGACAAACTTCAGAAAGAAAAAGAGAAATAGAGAGATCTAATGTGAGAGACAGAGAAGGTCCATCGTCAATGTTTAGCTTCTAATGTCATTACCAATCTCTCTTAAAAAGAGGGATAACATATTCATGGATGGTACTAGAACTAAAACTAATTTTCCACGGAAAGAGTTCACTAACATAAATCCAAACATTTCATCTTCTACAAATAGCAATTCATTTTACTTATTCAAGGGATATTTTTCATTCTATAACTACAGCTTCATATTATCCGCTGTAACCAAGATGTCTAAGGATTCTGATAAAATTGTACAGAATGTCGTGATTTTATAAATTCAGCCAAAAAATAATTAACTATAATGTTGATATTCTTTATTCTCGCCATTACTTTTCTTTCTTTTTTTCCCATTAGGTGAGCGCGGATTCAAAGGTTAAATGAAGTGAAGAAAATGGAACTCAAGTGAGAGTTAATCCAAATTCCTGTATGAGAAGCCTTGCTTCGGTTGTCCATATTCAACGTGCAGCATTCGAGCAGTTTACCAGCTTCTCAATCTATAGATCGTAAGTTCAAATCCTAGTGCTACACAATCATTTACTAAAGCTCCAAATCTACTCCTCTTCAGGTTAATTGGTAACTTTCATCCATTTGTTTCATCTTTTCATCTTTCCCAAGATATACTTCAGCTAGTTTAAGTTTGGCCTGAGTTGCTGAAACATTCTTTTTCAAGTCTTGTGTGGTAGTATTCTTTCTCACGCGTTGTATTTATGTAACAAACTTTAAAATATAATCTAAAACTCTTCAGGTATCATCCTAAACACGAGAATATACAGTGATATATATATATATATATATATATATATATATATATATATATATATATATATATATATATATATATTTGGAATACAGACCATAGGCACAACCAACCAAAGCCACATGCACAAGGGTATTTCCAAGAAGTCCAGAGGTGGCAATAACTTCAGGCTGATGAGCTGGAGCCCGCCTCCCAAATACACTTGAAAAATCTCGGCAGACACCCCACACATACTACTCATATTACCGTAAAGGAAACTAAACACTACATGAAATAAACAACTAAACGTGCCCACGGCCTCCCCAGCCTCCGTGTCAGGCTAATGCACCACCTTCCGGAAACAATCTACCCAACACTCATATCCTTTCAGAATGCCTCATTTTCCTCTGGTCAGTTCCCACAAGCATACAAAATTTCACATATCATCTTACTTCATCAGAAAAATAAAGACCCTCATACCCAAATAATTACAGTCATATTGTTATGCTAGAGCACTTAGGCAAGATCTATGATCGTATGTTCAACCGCCGTCTGTGCAGTTTTCTTGAGGACACGGACTGAATCTCCCACTGCCAATATGGCTTTAGGAGGGAAATGTCCACTCGGGCGGTTGTGATCCTCGTTCACAACATTATTAAGGGAGCACTCCAGACACGATGAAAGGTGCATTCCATATGTAACTATGTGGAGAACGGCTTCGATAAATTGTGGCACCAGAAAATGCGTTGGAACCTCGCTAACAACACGGAGCTCCCTCTTTGTACGAGGAGATTTCTCCACCACTAACTCAATGAACGGAGATGTCTTATAAGATACAATGCTAACGTCCATTCACACCACAATCAGGAGTACCCAAGTTAAGTGTCCTTGCCCCCAAACTCTACATTATGTACACCGACGACACCCCACGACCACGAGATGAGTGCCCACACAGATAATCACTGTCCTATGCTGACGACGAGACTATTCTTGCCTGCGGATGTGGACCTGACATGATCACACGCCAAGCACAAAGGATACTGGATATACAGACAGAATACTAGTATGAGTGGCTCATAGCTACAAATCTTTGGATGACACTCTTTGGCGCCAGTGATCATTACATGCACAACATACAAATATACTCTCACATACAATACCTCGAATATACAAACCCAACCAGACTCACATACACACCCTACACGCAAATCTTAGGGGCTACATTCGACAAGTTCCTAAGATTCAAAACACAAGAAACCATTACAGAGGCAAGGGCACAAACCATAAACACAAAGCTGCGAAGGTTTAACCCTGCTAGCTACACGTTTACAAGTCCCTTGTCAGAGCCTTGTTAACATACTCACCAGTTACCCTTCTAGGTGCGAGTCACAGAGTGCAGAGATAAACTTTGCTCTGAGCCGCATCTGTAGCTCCCCGATGTACAAGAAATTGTCAGCATAATATTAAAATAAAAGTCTTGTACCGCTAAACACCTTCACCCACACACGATTGTCCAGACAGTTGGGGAAACTATATAGAGGCCCGGTGTACAAGCATATTGAGAGGCATATTGCCGCGCGGGCACCCAGGTACCCCGCGGCTAGAGACTATCACGAACCCATACCCATCTACATATAATGTGACAGCATTGTGGGTATACGTGGTTCCATGAGTACAAGTGCCCTCCTCGACCAACCTCCCCTCCAGCCGCTTTAGTCATGTAAAACACATTCAGTAACACAATATTTCATTTAACACCCTGCATTAGTGTATAGACACCAACCTTTTAATCTCCTCTTATCCCCTCATAAATTATTTCAAAACCGCTCCTCTTCGACAAAACGATCTACTGTGCAATACACAGGAGTCCGTTTCTTTTCCTTATATGCAAAGATCAATTTCAAAATGAAACTATTCTGCTGTTTGTACTTCTAACTTCTCACTTCTCTGAAGAAGGACCCAAACTTGGGTCTGAAAGCTCAGAAATAAACCCTCGAAACTTTATTCAGGCCTAAGTTTTTTCTTCTAATATATATATATATATATATATATATATATATATATATATGCTGGAGATTCATTGAAGTCGACAGCAACGGCTGCATTGTTTACTTTTAGCTGCAGTTTTCTTATTGGTTTTACTATACTCTCAACAGATGACTCTAGGCAAGGAAAAGTGCTCGGAAGAGGCATAACTTTATTTGCCTAGACGTCTTTCGACCTAATAGCAGGTCTTCTTGAGGGTAGAATGATGATGTGATATTACTGGAAAATATATTATATATTTTTAGAACTAACATGATAATAGACTGCTGAGACTTCATTAAATAAACACCGCTAACTTAGAAGAAAGTTGATCCCCGATAAAAAACGTGGAATGTTTTCTAATTTCCCCTACGGGGAATTAAAAAAGAGTAAAATGCATTCGTAACTTTGAGTAGGTGACACTTGTCAGCATATGCTGCCCTACTACTCCATCTGAAGGGTAGCTAAGTGTGCGTGAAGTGTAGTTAGTCTCTACCCAACTTTATCGTTCTCTGAGAGTGACATGATTGGGGGCGCCAAGCAAAGCAGGTTTGAGGAGTAGACAACTGTGGAATTCGGCATCTGAGGCACCCGCACAAGGGACAGGGTTTCAACTTCTGGGAGTGAGAAGTGGGGGTCCCACCCCACTTTTCCAACCTGGAAACCCAACCAGTGGCATAGAGGAAAGCAACATGCATCTCTATGTATGCCGGCTACAACACTGATACCCCAAACCTCAAAGGCGGGGACTCTTGGTTAGCAATGGTTCATTCCACGCTAACCAACAAAAAGTCCGCTATAAAGTCACACCCAGTGAGGATCCCCGGGCTCACCACGAATCATCATCTCCCCATCCGGCAATCTATGTTCACTAACGCTGCGCTGCTAGGAGGAGGGGATTAGTCATCGACTCTACCCATTTAACGCGAAATCACAGCCCCAAAGAAGAAGACTCAAGATATTCAACCATCGTCTAACCACCTGCAGAAAAAGAGAAGAGACAAAAATCACAAAGGCCCTGTGGGGCCTCACTCGGTACAAAATAGCCCAAGAGAATACCACAAGAATTCCCCTGCCGGGTATCAACGCACAGAACAAGCCCAGCAGGGATAAGGTATTTGAGTTAATTTTCGGAAAACTCAACATCGCTCTTGTAAGGCTTTTAGACGGCCTCTCAGTGTACGTTGTGATCTGCAAAAGGGAAAAGGACGTAGTGGCTATTACGAAAGAAGAAACTCTGGAAATCCTAAAAACCATTAAATATTACCTGCTATCCCCCCACAAATACAAGCTCATCTCAGTGTCTTTGCAGGAGACTTGATCCTTGGATCGGACAACATAATAGAGAGAAAATTAAGAAAAATCGAACTCAGACAAAAATGGGCTATAGTCGCGGATGTCATCAATTTAAGAACAGGCGGGACAACAGCGACTTAACCAATGTATTTAAGGTTATATTCGCAGAAACCTCGATGGCTCAAAAGACAAAAGAACAAGGCTTGCTTATGTTCAGCGCCAAGGTGAGAGGAGACCAGATAGAGCGAGAATAATTCTCTTCAGGCTAGTTTTTGTTTCTCTGCTACAAAATGGAACAGCAAGCCACCAAAGACTGTAAAGAGCCTAAGGAAACGCGCTCCAAGTGCAGTGAGAAGGGATACCACTGGAAGGACTGCCGCATCATCTACAAGAGATGCACCAACTGCAGGCAAGGCCACAGATCAATTGTTATGGCATGCCTTGTAAAAAAGGAAATAATAAACAAAATAAAAATGACAAATAACAGAAAGAGGTAAGCAGATCAAACACTACTTACGCACAGGTAGCTAAAGCCGGGTACAACGAAACCGAAACGAAGAAAACATATTTGAAGAGAGAGAACCAAGAGTCTACAAAAATCCTAGCGTGTATCCTCTATGCTCACGTTAGGAATCTAACCCAACGTGGTAGCTTCGCAAAAGAACTCAACCATTTAAGCGATGTGGGGAACAGTCGGCTGGGTAGGATTTTAGACCAGTCAGTACATAACATGTTGACTAGGAGAGTTGCGGGGCCACGTGATGCCCATGCGCCGGACCGAACCTCGCTTGAAGGGGCAATGAGTATTGGGGAGCAAGGAAACGGAACCGATTCGCGTGTGATAGAGGAGTCCACCTAAAGCGCAAATTGAAATGTATATATTCAAATGTTCTTAGCTTAAAAAATAAACTTGCCGAAATAAAAGCCTTAATTCTAGAGGGAGACTACGATCTCGTATTCTTAAGTGAGACTTGGATAGATACACATTCGGGAATCAGTGTTTGCAAATTTGATATACCAGGTTATAAAATTCATTATACAAATAGACAAAATGGTAGAGGAGGGGGCATATTAGTGTATATAAAAGCTGACTTAAACGCTATAACGATCGACTCGTCTACGGCAGATATGAGAAGTGAGGCCTTATTTTTTCAATTGTGTTGTAATGCTAAGAATAAAATTAATTTAGCCGTCATATATCGTCCTCCATCACAAATAGAAAGAGAAGATGCTGCACTCTTTGATATGCTTTCATCTTGGGTTAGAAAAGGGACCACATTAGTCTGCAGCGATTTTAACTATCCAAACGTTAATTATAGTAACCTAACGTCAGATAAAGCTGGGTCCAGACTATTAAACTTTATTCTGGAGAATTTTCTCGTTCAAAAAGTGGAGGAACCAACTCGTGATAATAATATCCTCGATTTAATCATGGCGACTGACGAGTCATTGGTAGAAAATGTTTGTTTAGGAGAGAATTTAGCCTCGAGTGACCATAATGTGATTAGATTCGTAGTAAACACGTGTGTAGAAGTAAAAATTAGTACACAGCTCATGCCACGTTTTGGTAGCTGTAATTTTGATACTTTTCGCGAAAGGATTAAGGATGTAGACTGGGGAATGTGCTTCGAGAATAGGTCGGTAGGCGAAATGTACACTGGGCTTCGGCGTACACTCCTCAGTGTAAATTTCGACTTAGTAAAGTATGTGCGCCGTAAGAGCGGGAAGTCGATGAAAGCGCCGTGGGTTAGCCCACTAATATTAAGCTTAATTAAGGACCGAAATAGAAAATTTCAAATACATAAGGACAATGAGTCATTTATAAGTCGGCAAAATTACATAGATTCTCGAAGAGAAGTTAAACGGGTGGTTAGAGATGCGAAGCGGAAATATGAAATAAAACTGGCGAAGGATTCAAAGAAGGAACCGAAACGGTTTTACGGCTATGTAAACAGTAGGAAACCCTTAAAAGGTTCAATAGGGCCGATTAAAGACAAACATGGTCGCTTGACGGAATTTCCGGCGGAAATGTCTAAGATTTTAAATGAACATTTTACAAGCGTCTTTACTGTTGAAGATTCGCCTGAATTAGGATCGTTAGTTGAAGAAGTAGATAATAGTGATATTTGCATATCCGATATAACAGTTAATGAAGTGGAAATTCTTAAATATATTAACCTGATGAAAAAGTCGAACTAACCCGGGCCCGATGGCTTTACCCCACTCATTTAAAGGAACTTAAGAATGAGCTTGCGAAGCCGTTGCGTGCAATTTTCAATCGCTCATTACAAGATGGCGTAGTCCCTTTAGACTTCAAGCGTGCAAACGTTACACCAATATTTAAGAATGGGAATAGATACGAAACAACGAATTTTCGTCCTATTAGTCTAACTTCGGTAGTTGGAAAGCTTTTAGAATCGGTTATTAGAGATAGAATAGTGAGCCACCTCGAGCTAAATAATCTGATTAAAGATTCCCAACATGGGTTTAGGCGGGCGAGATCGTGCTTGACAAATTTGCTTGAATTCTTCCATAAAATGATTTGCGTTTACAACGAAAGCAAAGCTGTAGATGTAATCTATCTAGACTTTAAAAAGGCTTTTGACACCGTTCCGCACGAGAGATTATTAATGAAAGTTAAAGCAATCGGTGTGAAGGGTAAGATATTGAATTGGATTAGAAATTGGCTGAAGGATCGTTCGCAGCGAGTAGTTATAAATGGTGAATGTTCTGATTGGGTTAACGTCAGTAGTGGAGTGCCACAAGGCTCAGTTCTTGTCCCATTATTGTTTCTAATATATATAAACGATTTGGATAATGGCGTATTTTGTACCATTTCTGAATTTGCTGACGATACGAAGCTGGGCAACCATGCCTATGTAAGATCGGATGTAGATAAATTACAAAAGGACCTAAACCTGATAGTCAGATGGGCAGATAAGTGGCAAATGCAGTTTAATTTAAGTAAATGTAAGGTGATGCATTTGGGTTGCCAGAATTTGAGGGTAGAGTATACCATGAAAGGCCAGGTCCTCGACGTGGTCAAATTAGAAAAAGACCTGGGAGTTTTAGTCTCGAATAACTTCAAAGTCACGAAACAATGCGCGGATGCATGTAAAAAAGACAATCGTGTGCTGGGTTATATCGCGCGTAATTTCACGTTAAATCCAAAGATATAAATTTACCGTTATATAAATGACTTTTGCGTCCACTACTCGAATATGGGGTTCAATTTTGGGCTCCATACTTAAACAAAGATATCGCGCAATTAGAAAGAGTGCAGCGTAGGGCTACAAAATAAATTCCCGAACTGAGAAACAGGCCCTACGAGGAAAGACTCAGGGCATTAGATTTGCCATCTCTCGAAGGCAGAAGATTACGTGGCCAGCTAATAGAAGTATTTAAAATATTGAAAGGATTTTCAAACGTTGATTATAGAAATTTGTTCGAATTGGATAATAGGGGAAACACTCGGCATCACGGATTAAAATTAGTGAACAAGCGATTTAACACTAGTATAGCGCAAAACTATTTAACGTTTAAAATTACTCAAATTTGGAATAGGCTACTAATCCACGTAGTAGATAGTACGTCGGTAAATATGTTTAAAAACCGTCTCGACGCGCACTTAAATAGTATATACATAACGTAGTCTAAGCACAGTAAATAAAAACGTCTTGCAAAAGGAGTTTGGAGCGGAGGAACAACGAGAGTAAAAATGATGACTAAAAATGATGCCAGCGATTTCTTTTGCATGTGTAGTTTAGATATCCATTTTCTTTTCCGCCTATCCTATAATATAGTCTTACTATCCTAAAATTAGATTTTCACCACTAGCAGTTGAGGGCTGCGGAAGTTGAGAAGAAAAACTTTCTATCACCCCCCCACCCCTAGGTTGAAGTAGTTAATATGCATGACAATGTACACATGTAGATAAGTGTGTACAGTAGTTTATATATTAAAATAAAAAAAAAATAAAATGAAAAAAAATAAATATATAGCATGTTAGAGATACACTGGTAGATAAGTTTGTATCGTAGTTATGGATGTAGTGTAGCGGACTAGCCTCGAGCGGACCTTAGGGTCTTTGCTGGTCCTAGATTCTGTAGTTTTGTAGTTCTGTAGTTCTCCCTCTTCTTCTTCGGTCTGTATCCTACGGCCTATCATGATTCTTTTTTTTTCTCCATCTAAATTTGCTATAATAATTTCCATGCCAAAATTTTAATAAATTTTCTGAACTTCACCATTTGAAATTCTTATAGTTTTAAAAAGTCACAAAAATTTGATACTTATATTTATTTCTGAACTTTACTATTTTTTTTTTTTATATTATAAAGGAATTATTAGAAATAACTTTGATAAAAAAATTAAATATACTTAGGTTACAACCGAACTAAATGAAAAAAATCTTATTCAAACCTTCAAAAAATCTCGTTCTTAAAATATAGGGTTATGGACAATCGACGACAATTAGAAGAAGAAAATATGAATCTTGTATTTGTGAAGCATCTCGTTCTTAAAATATAGGGTTTTGGATGAGTACGACGCGTCGATCGACGTTGAAGTGGTTGAGGAGGCCCTACTACGCAATAACATTACTCTGTACGATGACTCATATGAGTAGGTCTCCATCAGAGAATTTCAAAAGAAAGGGAATCGAAGAAAAGAAACGTCACCTAGAAGCAATAGCAGAGAAAACCAGCATGGAGAACGTAAATAATAGATTGAGGATTCTTAGACTCAACGTTAATGAATGGAAGGGGAAAGCAACGGCATATGGAAACACATTCCGTGTGCTTGACCACAACATAATACTGACAACAGAGGACGGTAGTGGCACCACAATGGGTCAACTCAAAATACTGGAATACAGAGTGTTCATGAAGAATCACTCAGAGGAAGGGCTAAATGGCGCTTCAAAAGATGTTAGAGGGAACCTCAAGTTCAAACGTCTCCCAGATTTGGACGAATCATTTGTGGCGATACAACTACCCACATTGGTGGGAAACCTCACGATAGCTGACACCCTATAAACCCCTTCGCCAAGCCTATGTACCCGTCACAATCTTTTGCGCACTTTTCGGGCACCAAAGAATGGCATTCTAAGGCGGTGACCTCAATGCCAGATGCCGAATGGGGGACTATGGTAGAACCAATGAAAGAGGCAGAAAAACATGGAAATGATAATGGACATGAAAATCAATCATAGGATATCTCCAGATTTCCCGACCTACATCACTAGCAGATTAGCTACCAAACCTGACATTATCATAACAAACGGAGGCTAGCCCTTCACCTACCATTGCGAGCTGGGTCGAACAACCCAGCGACCACATTGCGATGTTAACCACAATTTTACTCGAGCTGGTCTAGCTGCCAGCCATACCACGTAAGAACTACACCGCCACCAACTTGAACCGTTACAAGACACTTCTCCGAAAGTATGCCCCGGCCGACCTGAGCGAGATAACATTAAAGGAGATCGACGAATAACTAGAAAGAGAAACGACTTCTCTCATCGAAGCTGACCGCGAGTGCGTTCCGAATGATGGGGACAACTCAAAATACTGGAATATAGAGTGTTCATGAAGAATCACTCAGAGGAAGGGCTGGATGGCGCTCCAAAAGATGTTAGAAGGAACCTCAAGTTCAAACGTCTCCCAGATTTGGACGAATCATTTGTGGCGATACAACTACCCACATTGGTAGGGAACCTCACGATAACTGTAGCCTATAAACCCCTTCGCCGAGCCTATCTACCCGTCACAATCTTTTGCGCACTTTTCGGACACCAAAGAATGGCATTCTGAGGCGGTGACCTCAATGCCAGATGCCGAATGGGGGACTATGGTAGAACCAATGAAAGAGGCAGAAAAACATGGAAATGATAATGGACATGAAAATCAATCATAGGATATCTCCAGATTTCCCGACCTACATCACTAGCAGACTAGCTACCAAACCTGACATTATCATAACAAACGGAGGCTAGCCCTTCAACTACCATTGCGAGCTGGGTCGAACAATTCCCAGCGACCACATTGCGATGTTAACCACAATTTTACTCGAGCTGGTCTAGCTGCCAGCCATACCACGTAAGAACTACACGGCCACCAACTCGAACCGTTACAAGACACTTCTCCGAAAATATGCCCCGGCCGACCTGAGCGAGATAACATTGAAGGAGATCGACGAATAACTAGAAAGAGAAACGACTTCTCTTATCGAAGCTGACCGCGAGTGCGTTCCGAAAAATGGAGACAACTCAAAATACTGGAATACAGAGTGTTCATGAAGAATCACTCAGAGGAAGGGCTGGATGGCGTTTCAAAAGATGTTAGAGGAAACCTCAAGTTCAAACATCTCCCATATTTAGACGAATCATTTGTGGCGATACAACTACCCACATTGGTGGGAAACCTCACGATAGCTGTAGCCTATAAACCCCTTCGCCGAGCCTATGTACCAGTCACAATCTTTTGCGCACTTTTCGGGCACCAATGAATGGCATTCTAAGGCGGCGACCTCAATGCCAGATGCCGAATGAGGGACTATGGTAGAACCAATGAAATAGGCAGAAAAACATGGAAATGATAATGGACATGAAAATCAATCATAGGATATCTCCAGATTTCCCGACCTACATCACTAGCAGATTAGCTACCAAACCTGACATTATCATAACAAACGGAGGCTAGCCCTTCAACTACCATTGCGAGCTGGGTCGAACAATTCCCAGCGACCACATTGCGATGTTAACCACAATTTTACTCGAGCTGGTCTAGCTGCCAGCCATACCACGTAAGAACTAGACGGCCACCAACTCGAACCGTTACGAGACACTTCTCCGAAAATATGCCCCGCCGACCTGAGCGAGATAACATTGAAGGAGATCGACGAATAACTAGAAAGAGAAACGACTTCTCTCATCGAAGCTGACCGCGAGTGCGTTCCAAAAAATGGGGACAACTCAAAATACTGGAATACAGAGTGTTCATGAAGAATCACTCAGAGGAAGGGCTGGATGGCGCTTCAAAAGATGTTAGAGAGAACCTCAAGTTCAAACGTCTCCTAGATTTGGACGAATCATTTGTGGCGATACAACTACCCACATTGGTAGGGACCCTTACGATAACTGTAGCCTATAAACCCCTTCGCCGAGCCTATCTACATGTCACAATCTTTTGCGCACTTTTCGGGCACCAAAGAATGGAATTCTAAGGCCGCGACCTCAATGCCAGATACCGAATGGGGGACTATGGTAGAACCAATGAAAGAGGCAGAAAACATGGAATTGATAATGGACATGAAAATCATTCATAGAATATCTCCAGATTTTCTGACCTACATCACTAGCAGATTAGCTACCAAACCTGACATTATCATAACAAACGGAGGCTAGCCCTTCAACTACCATTGCGAGCTGGGTCGAACAATTCCCAGCGACCACATTGCGATGTTAACCACAATTTTACTCGAGCTGGTCTAGCTGTCAGCCATACCACGTAAGAACTAGACGGCCACCAACTCGAACCGTTACGAGACACTTCTCCGAAAATATGCCCCGGCCGACCTGAGCGAGATAACATTGAAGGAGATCGACGAATAACTAGAAAGAGAAACGACTTCTCTCATCGAAGCTGACCGCGAGTGCGTTCCGAAAAATGGGGACAACTCAAAATACTGGAATACAGAGTGTTCATGAAGAATCACTCAGAGGAAGGGCTGGATGGCGCTTCAAAAGATGTTATAGAGAACCTCAAGTTCAAACATCTCCCATATTTAGACGAATCATTTGTGGCGATACAACTACCCACATTGGTGGGAAACCTCACGAAGGCTGTAGCCTATAAACCCCTTTGCCGAGCCTATGTACCCGTCACAATCTTTTGCGCACTTTTCGGGCACCAATGAATGGCATTCTAAGGCGGCGACCTCAATGCCAGATGCCGAATGAGGGACTATGGTAGAACCAATGAAAGAGGCAGAAAAACATGGAAATGATAATGGACATGAAAATCATTCTTAGGATATCTCCAGATTTCCCGACCTACATCACTAGCAGATTAGCTACCAAACCTGACATTATCATAACAAACGGAGGCTAGCCCTTCAACTACCATTGCGAGCTGGGTCGAACAACTCCCAGCGACCACATTGCGATGTTAACCACAATTTTACTTAAGCTGGTCTAGCTGCCAGCCATACCACGTAAGAACTACACCGCCACCAACTCGAACCGTTACAAGACACTTCTTCGAAAATATGCCCCGGCCGACCTGAGCGAGATAACATTGAAGGAGATCGACGAATAACTAGAAAGAGAAACGACTTCGGTAAATATGTAGATTATCGATCCCGGCCGATAAACCGTAGTTTTTTCGTACGTGTTCCAAAATGTTTCACGTTTTTGGAGTACATTTAAGGGAATGGCTCGTGTTGGGGTAAGCACAAAGGGGGGACCACACTACGATGATTCTGAGTTTCATTAAATTGGGGGGGGTCCGGGGGGCGCAGCCCCCCAGTATATAATCCTAATTGTTATAATGTTCTGACGTTTACAGAGGTGATTGCTTTAACTACAGCATGTCAGCGTCTTTAATCGTTTTGCAAATTATAATAGGGGGTGGGGGGTGGGGGGTATGACGTCAGAAATGCTTAATTTCAATTTTTTTTCATACTTAATAGCTTTTTATTATCCCCATTCGGAGTCATTTTTATTTTTCAATATATTTTTCCCCATTTTACTCTTTTTATTACCTTGTTTTATACAATTAAATGTAATTAGCTAGATCATTTCAAGGAACTACTTGTTTTTTAGCAGTTTGGGTGTCAAACATTCCCCTTTTACGCAGTTTGAAAATTCTCAATCGCACGTCTTCACCGCAGTTTCAAAATGCAATCGAATTGTCAAGTTTGTCTTCGTCTATTGCGGAATTATTAAGCCTAGTTTCTGCTAGAGATAAATTAAACAACTTTTTGGAAGTGCATAATTTAGTGTGAACTAAAAGTGAATGCGAAATCTGTGGCGGGCAATTAGAGGTGACCCCAGAATATTGAACGCGTCTGGCGAGATGCGAGAGGTTCAATTCCCAAATACGGGAGAAAAACCGCTCAATTCGACGCCTATCTTGCAACCGCCATCTTCTGCAAGCGCTTTCCGTTGACCAAAACGTGAATTAAAGAACGATTCCACGCCTTCCTCATCGCTATTTCTGTAGTGTACCCCGCAAAAATAAAGTAAATTAACAGCGCTTATCGTTCTTTATTTTTGGATAAGAAAGATGGCGTCAGTTAGATTTCGAATACGACGCAGGCGCGCAAAATAAATAGGCTTCCCGCTCCGCTATTTCGGAATGATAACCAATGCAATTAAGTACGGGAAACAAAGTGTTTAGTTTTTTATTTCGGGCAATTTGGTAAATAAAATGGCCTACGTTCACAGCATTTTCGGTGGGTTTAATTTCGAGATTTCCCCCCCAAAAATGGCGGCAACTAGCATTCGAACAAAACTCAAACGCGCATGAATATTCAAACGGGTGAACGATAACGCGAACGAAAATTCAAACACAGGTGAACGATAATATTTACACAAAACAATTTTTCCTAGGCCGGGCCGATAATCTACATGTTTATCACGACTTCTCTCATCGAAGCTGACCGCGAGTGCGTTCCGAAAAATGAAGACAACTCGAAATAATGGAATACAGAGTGTTCATGAAGAATCACTCAGAGGAAGGGCTGGATAGCGCTTCAAAAGATGTTAGAGGGAACCTCAAGTTCAAACGTCTCCCAGATTTGGACGAATCATTTGTGGCGATACAACTACCCACATTGGTGGGAAACCTCACGATAGCTGTAGCCTATAAACCCCTTCGCCGAGCCTATCTACCCGTCACAATCTTTTGCGCACTTTTCGGGTACCAATGAATGGCATTCTAAGGCGGTGACCTCAATGCCAGATGCCAAATGGGGGACTATGGTAGAACCAATAAAAGAGGCAGAAAAACATGGAAATGATAATGGACATGAAAATCATTCATAGGATATCTCCAGATTTCCCGACCTACATCACTAGCAGATTAGCTACCAAACCTGACATTATCATAACAAACGGAGGCTAGCCCTTCAACTACCATTGCGAGCTGGGTCGAACAACTCCCAGCGACCACATTGCGATGTTAACCACAATTTACCTCGAGCTGGTCTAGCTGCCAGCGATACCACGTAAGAACTACACCGCCACCAACTCGAACCGTTACAAGACACTTCTCTGAAAATATGCCCCGGCCGACCTGAGCGAGATAACATTGAAGGAGATCGACGAATAACTAGAAAGAGAAACGACTTCTCATATCGAAGCTGACCGCGAGTGCGTTCCGAAAATGTGGACAACTCAAAATACTGGAATACAGAGTGTTCATAAAGAATCACTCAGAGGAAGGGCTGGATGGCGCCTCAAAAGATGTTAGAGGGAACCTCAAGTTTAAACGTCTTCCAGATTTGGACGAAACATTTGTGGCGATACAACTACCCACATTGGTGGGAAACCTCACGATAGCTGTAGCCTATAAACCCCTTCGCCGAGCCTATGTACCCGTTTCAATCTTTTGCGCACTTTTCGGGCACCAATGAATGGCATTCTAAGGCGGTGACCTCAATGCCAGATGCCAAATGGGGGACTATGGTAGAACCAATAAAAGAGGCAGGAAAACATGGAAATGATAATGGACATGAAAATCATTCATAGGATATCTCCAGATTTCCCGACCTACATCACTAGCAGATTAGCTACCAAACCTGATATTATCATAACAAACGGAGGCTAGCCCTTCAACTACCATTGCGAGCTGGGTCGAACAACTCCAAGCGACCACATTGCGATGTTAACCACAATTTACCTCGAGCTGGTCTAGCTGCCAGCCATACCACGTAAGAACTACACCGCCACCAACTCGAACCGTTACAAGACACTTCTCCGAAAATATGCCCCGGCCGACCTGAGCGAGATAACATTGAAGGAGATCGACGAATAACTAGAAAGAGAAACGACTTCTCTTATCAAAGCTGACCGCGAGTGCGGTTCGAAAAATGGAGACAACTCAAAATACTGGAATACAGAGTGTTTATGAAGAATCACTCAGAGGAAGGGCTGGATGGCGTTTCAAAAGATGTTAGAGGGAACCTCAAGTTCAAACATCTCCCATATTTAGACGAATCATTTGTGGCGATACAACTACCCACATTGGTGGGAAACCTCACGATAGCTGTAGCCTATAAACCCCTTCGCCGAGCCTAT
The DNA here is from genome assembly GCA_963969495.1 of Ceratothoa steindachneri. NCBI lineage: Eukaryota > Metazoa > Arthropoda > Malacostraca > Isopoda > Cymothoidae > Ceratothoa > Ceratothoa steindachneri. The sequence continues at coordinate 132,843,171 of OZ018332.1, read as the reverse complement.
GTACCCGTCACAATCTTTTGCGCACTTTTCGGGCACCAATGAATGGCATTCTAAGGCGGCGACCTCAATGCCAGATGCCGAATGAGGGGCTATGGTAGAACCAATGAAAGAGGCAGAAAAACATGGAAATGATAATGGACATGAAAATCATTCATAGGATATCTCCAGATTTCCCGACCTACATCACTAGCAGATTAGCTACCAAACCTGACATTATCATAACAAACGGAGGCTAGCCCTTCAACTACCATTGCGAGCTGGGTCGAACAACTCCCAGCGACCACATTGCGATGTTAACCACAATTTTACTCAAGCTTGTCTAGCTGCCAGCCATACCACGTAAGAACTACACTGCCACCAACTCGAACCGTTACAAGACACTTCTTCGAAAATATGCCCCGGCCGACCTGAGCGAGATAACATTGAAGGAGATCGACGAATAACTAGAAAGAGAAACGACTTCGGTAAATATGTAGATTATCGGCCCGGCCGATCCCGGCCGATAAACCGTAGTTTTTTCGTACGTGTTCCAAAATGTTTCACGTTTTTGGAGTACATTTAAGGGGATGGCTCGTGTTGGGGTAAGCACAAGGGGAAGACCACACTACGATGATTCTGAGTTTCATTAAATTGGGGGGGGTCTGGGGGGCGCAGCCCCCCAGTATATAATCCTAATTGTTATAATGTTCTGACGTTTACAGAGGTGATTGCTTTAACTACAGCATGTCAGCGTCTTTAATCGTTTTGCAAATTATAATAGGGGGTGGGGGGTGGGGGGTATGACGTCAGAAATGCTTAATTTCAATTTTTTTTCATACTTAATAGCTTTTTATTATCCCCATTCGGAGTCATTTTTATTTTTCAATATATTTTTCCCCATTTTACTCTTTTTATTACCTTGTTTTATACAATTAAATGTAATTAGCTAGATCATTTCAAGGAACTACTTGTTTTTTAGCAGTTTGGGTGTCAAACATTCCCCTTTTACGCAGTTTGAAAATTCTCAATCGCACGTCTTCACCGCAGTTTCAAAATGCAATTGAATTGTCAAGTTTGTCTTCGTCTATTGCGGAATTATTAAGCCTAGTTTCTGCTAGAGATAAATTAAACAACTTTTTGGAAGTGCATAATTTAGTGTGAACTAAAAGTGAATGCGAAATCTGTGGCGGGCAATTAGAGGTGACCCCAGAATATTGAACGCGTCTGGCGAGATGCGAGAGGTTCAATTCCCAAATACGGGAGAAAAACCGCTCAATTCGACGCCTATCTTGCAACCGCCATCTTCTGCAAGCGCTTTCCGTTGACCAAAACGTGAATTAAAGAACGATTCCACGCCTTCCTCATCGCTATTTCTGAAGTGTACCCCGCAAAAATAAAGTAACTTAACAGCGCTCATCGTTCTTTATTTTTGGATAAGAAAGATGGCGTCAGTTAGATTTCGAATACGACGCAGGCGCGCAAAATAAATAGGCTTCCCGCTCCGCTATTTCGGAATGATAACCAATGCAATTAAGTACGGGAAACAAAGTGTTTCGTTTTTTATTTCGGGCAATTTGGTAAATAAAATGGCCTACGTAAACAGCATTTTCGGTGGGTTTAATTTCGAGATTTCCCCCCCAAAAATGGCGGCAACTAGCATTCGAACAAAACTCAAACGCGCATGAATATTCAAACGGGTGAACGATAACGCGAACGAAAATTCAAACACGGGTGAACGATAATATTTACACAAAACAATTTTTCCTAGGCCGGGCCGATAATCTACATGTTTACCACGACTTCTCTCATCGAAGCTGACCGCGAGTGCGTTCCGAAAAATGAAGACAACTCGAAATACTGGAATACAGAGTGTTCATGAAGAATCACTCAGAGGAATGGCTGAATAGCGCTTCAAAAGATGTTAGAGGGAACCTCAAGTTCAAACGTCTCCCAGATTTGGACGAATCATTTGTGGCGATACAACTACCCACATTGGTGGGAAACCTCACGATAGCTGTAGCCTATAAACCCCTTCGCCGAGCCTATGTACCCGTCACAATCTTTTGCGCACTTTTCGAGCACCAATGAATGGCATTCTAAGGCGGTGACCTCAATGCCAGATGCCAAATGGGGGACTATGGTAGAACCAATAAAAGAGGCAGAAAAACATGGAAATGATAATGGACATGAAAATCATTCATAGGATATCTCCAGATTTCCCGACCTACATCACTAGCAGATTAGCTACCAAACCTGACATTATCATAACAAACGGAGGCTAGCCCTTCAACTACCATTGCGAGCTGGGTCGAACAACTCCCAGCGACCACATTGCGATGTTAACCACAATTTTACTCGAGCTGGTCTAGCTGCCAGCCATACCACGTAAGAACTACACCGCCACCAACTCAAACAGTTACAAGACACTTCTCCGAAAATATGCCCCGGCCGACCTGAGCGAGATAACATTGAAGGAGATCGACGAATAACTAGAAAGAGAAACGACTTCTCTCATCGAAGCTGACCGCGAGTGCGTTCCGAAAAATGGGGACAACTCAAAATACTGGAATACAGAGTGTTTATAAAGAATCACTCAGAGGAAGGGCTGGATGGCGCTTCAAAAGATGTTAGAATGAACCTCAAGTTCAAACGTCTCCGAGATTTGGACCAATCATTTGTGGCGATACAACTACCCACATTAGGGGGGAACCTCACGATAGCTGTAGCCTATAAACCCCTTCGCCGAGCCTATCTACCCGTCACAATCTTTTGCGCACTTTTCAGGCCCCAAAGAATGGAATTCTAAGGCGGCGACCTCAATGCCAGATGCCGAATGGAGGACTATGCTAGAACAAATGAAAGAGGCAGAACAACATGGAAATGATAATGGACATGAAAATCATTCATAGGATATCTCCAGATTTCCCGACCTACATCACTAGCAGATTAGCTACCAAACCTGACATTATCATAACACACGGAGGCTAGCCCTTCAACTACCATTGCGAGCTGGGTCGAACAACTCCCAGCGACCACATTGCGATGTTAACCACAATTTACCTCGAGCTGGTCTAGCTGCCAGCCATACCACGTAAGAACTACACCGCCACCAACTCGAACCGTTACAAGACACTTCTCCGAAAATATGCCCCGGCCGACCTGAGCGAGATAACATTAAAGGAGATCGACGAATAACTAGAAAGAGAAACGACTTCTCTCATCGAAGCTGACCGCGAGTGCGTTCCGAAAAATGGGGACAACTCAAAATACTGGAATACAGAGTGTTCATGAAGAATCACTCAGAGGAAGGGCTGGATGGCGCTTCAAAAGATGTTAGAGGGAACCTCAATTTCAAACGTGTCCCAGATTTGGACGAATCATTTGTGGCGATACAACTACCCACATTTAGGGGGAACCTCACGATAGCTGTAGCCTATAAACCCCTTCGCCGAGCCTATCTACCCGTCACAATCTTTTGCGCACTTTTCGGGCACCAATGAATGGCATTCTAAGGCGGTGACCTCAATGCCAGATGCCAAATGGGGGACTATGGTAGAACCAATAAAAGAGGCAGGAAAACATGGAAATGATAATGGACATGAAAATCATTCATAGGATATCTCCAGATTTCCCGACCTACATCACTAGCAGATTAGCTACCAAACCTGACATTATCATAACAAACGGAGGCTAGCCCTTCAACTACCATTGCGAGCTGGGTCGAACAACTCCCAGCGACCACATTGCGATGTTAACCACAATTTACCTCGAGCTGGTCTAGCTGCCAGCCATACCACGTAAGAACTACACCGCCACCAACTCGAACCCTTACAAGACACTTCTCCGAAAATATGCCCCGGCCGACCTGAGCGAGATAACATTGAAGGAGATCGACGAATAACTAGAAAGAGAAACGACTTCTCTCATCGAAGCTGACCGCGAGTGCGTTCCGAAAAATGGGGACAACTCAAAATACTGGAATACAGAGTGTTCATGAAGAATCACTCAGAGGAAGGGCTGAATAGCGCTTCAAAAGATGTTAGAGGGAACCTCAAGTTCAAACGTCTTCCAGATTTGGACGAATCATTTGTGGCGATACAACTACCCACATTGGGGGGGAACCTCACGATAGCTGTAGCCTATAAACCCCTTCGCCGAGCCTATCTACCCGTCACAATCTTTTGCGCACTTTTCAGGTCCCAAAGAATGGAATTCTAAGGCGGCGACCTCAATGCCAGATGCCGAATGGAGGACTATGCTAGAACAAATGAAAGAGGCAGAAAAACATGGAAATGACAATGGACATGAAAATCATTCATAGGATATCTCCAGATTTCCCGACCTACATCACTAGCAGATTAGCTACCAAACCTGACATTATCATAACAAACGGAGGCTAGCCCTTCAACTACCATTGCGAGCTGGGTCGAACAACTCCCAGCGACCACATTGCGATGTTAACCACAATTCACCTCGAGCTGGTCTAGCTGCCAGCCATACCACGTAAGAACTACACCGCCACCAACTCGAACCGTTACAAGACACTTCTCCGAAAATATGCCCCGGCCAACCTGAGCGAGATAACATTGAAGGAGATCGACGAATAACTAGAAAGAGAAACGACTTCTCTCATCGGAGCTGACCGCGAGTGCGTTCCGAAAAATGGGGACAACTCAAAATACTGGAATACAGAGTGTTCATGAAGAATCACTCAGAGGAAGGGCTGGATGCCGCTTCAAAAGATGTTAGAGGGAACCTCAAGTTCAAACGTCTCCCAGATTTGGACGAATCATTTGTGGCGATACAACTACCCACATTGAGGGGGAACCTCACGATAGCTGTAGCCTATAAACCCCTTCGCCGAGCCTATCTACCCGTCACAAACTTTTGCGCACTTTTCAGACCCCAAAGAATGGAATTCTAAGGCGGCGACCTCAATGCCAGATGCCGAATGAAGGACTATGCTAGAACCAATGAAAGAGGCAGAAAAACATGGAAATGATAATGGACATGAAAATCATTCATAGGATATCTCCAGATTTCCCGACCTACATCACTAGCAGATTAGCTACCAAACCTGACATTATCATAACAAACGGAGGCTAGTCCTTCAACTACCATTGAGAGCTGGGTCGAACAACTCCCAGCGACCACATTGCGATGTTAACCACAATTTACCTCGAGCTGGTCTAGCTGCCGCCGATACCACGTAAGAACTACACCGCCACCAACTCGAACCGTTACAAGACACTTCTCTGAAAATATGCTTCGGCCGACTTGAGCGAGATAACATTGAAGGAGATCGACGAATAACTAGAAAGAGAAACGACTTCTCTTATCGAAGCTGACCACGAGTGCGTTCCGAAAAATGGGGACAACTCAAAATACTGGAATACAGAGTGTTTTTAATGAAGAATCACTCAGAGGAAGGGCTGGATGGCTCCTCAAAAGATGTTAGAGGGAACCTCAAGTTCAAACGTCTCCCAGATTTGGACGAAACATTTGTGGCGATACAACTACCCACATTGGGGGGGAACCTCACGATAGCTGTAGCCTATAAACCCCTTCGCCGAGCCTATCTACCCGTCACAATCTTTTGCGCACTTTTCAGGCCCCAAAGAATGGAATTCTAAGGCGGCGACCTCAATGCCAGATGCCGAATGGAGGACTATGCTAGAACCAATGAAAGAGGCAGAAAAACATGGAAATGATAATAGACATGAAAATCATTCATAGGATATCTCCAGATTTCCCGACCTACATCACTAGCAGATTAGCTACCAAACCTGACATTATCATAACAAACGGAGGCTAGCCCTTCAACTACCATTGCGAGCTGGGTCGAACAACTCCCAGCGACCACATTGCGATGTTAACCACAATTTTACTCGAGCTGGTCTAGCTGCCAGCCATACCACGTAAGAACTACACCGCCACCAACTCAAACCGTTACAAGACACTACTCCGAAAATATGCCCCGGCCGACCTGAGCGAGATAACATTGAAGGAGATCGACAAATAACTAGAAAGAGAAACGACTTTTCTCATCGAAGCTGACTGCGAGTACGTTCCGAAAAATCGGGACAAAACGCTACCTCAGCCTAGATGGACAGATAATATTTACGAGGATCGCACATGTGCATAGATAAGTGTACGAGAAGATTAGAGGGGAAGGTCGAAGCTTGGAAAAAGTTTCCTACTACGCCTCCTAAGCTCCGAACTAAAGGATGCAATAAACATTCAACAGGTTGAGATCTGCAACAACCTCATAGCCGTATAAACAGTGAGCTGAGCTCGGCCAAATTCTAGCACAAAATCAGGAAACTGACAGCTTTGCAAAGAACGGAAAAGTTTCTGCTCAAAGATGGTGGGAAATATATAGAGTATCTGGCGGTTCTCGGTGGAAGATTCAGAGTATACTGGGAAAAGTCTTCTTTATCACCGAAGAAGACAACGAAGAGTTGGTCGAGGAATTAGATGGCCGTCTGAATGATGATCTGAATAAGAAAATAGAGCGCATGCAACCAAACCACCACGCGGACATTGGAAGAGAGATGGTTGAGCATGGTTGTTTAATAACAACAGAGGACGTTATGTCCACTGTGAAATATTTCAATCAAAAGGCACCAGGCCGGACCCTCCCCAAAAACAATCAAGTAAATGCCACGCAGCCGATCATTCAGGGAATCACCAACATCTTTAACGCTTACCTGAACACAGGCTTCTTCCCCGACGGTCTAAAGGTGGGCAAAATCATCTTTATATCCAAGACTGATAAGCCCCCAGATCAACTGATGAATTACAGGCCAATCTTTCTTCTCGAGTCCTGAGTAAAATCTACGAAAAAATCCTAGTAAACCGGTTACAAGATCAATTAGCCGACTGGGACCTCAAAACCCCCGGTAGCACGGGTTCTGAAAGAAACAAGGAGCGGAAACTTCCTTCGCTCTCCTTACGGAGAAAATAGCCCATTGGAAAGCCGTGGGGAAATACATAGGGGTGTTGCTGCTTAATGTACAGAAGGCCTTCGATAAAGTTTGGCTGAGGGGTCTCCAATACAAGATCCTGAACTTCCAGCTGAACCCACTCCTAGAAAGGGTTCTCTGTAACTATATCATGGAGAGAAAAGCCCAACTGTTCATCAAGTGCTTTTTAGGACACGAATTCGAAATAAAGGCGTGAGTTTAGAGGGCAGCTGCCTAAGTCAATTGCTGTACCTCGTGTACACAATAGCTCTCTTTAACCCGGTGCGGGACGACACGATATATCTGCAATTTGCAAATGGCATCACACAAATCGTCGCTAGCTCCTATAGGAACGCTGGAGTTCAAGCAAGGGATACAGCTGCCGACGAAATAAACAACATTAACAGATATGAAAGGATGTGGAAAATTAAAACTAACTGCCTAAAATTTCAAATAATCCCAATGATCCGCCGGAAAATAGATGAATTCATCGTGAACCACGACCTATACCCAGACTCGGAAGAGGTTAACATTCTGGGTTTACGGTTTACCAAGTCTGGGTACAAAACCCACATCAACACCAGAGTCTTCCTAGTCAAAAGAAGACATCGGAAACTATACAGGTTCCGAAACCATACCTACCTAAACAAGAAGCTATACACTGCCTTGGCTTGCTCCCTCCTGGTGTACGTGGCAGTGATAACGCAGAAGGAATGTTGTACTTCTTTCAGGACAATGCAGAGAATACAAAATTAAGCCACCCTGCTAATAGCAGGAGCTAGAAGAAACGACTGTATTAGGCAAACAGACCTGCACTCAAGAGCAGGGCTTAATTAAGCCAATTAATACGGATGTTTAAAGGCTAGGGGGAAAGACTTGGGAAAAGATGAAGCAAACTATTTTACCTATACTCGACAACCTCAACATTGCAATCCCGCGGAAGAAGCCACATAGAGTTGCAAGGTCAGCATCATTCCCAAGCGGAAGAAATTGCGCAGGAGAGGCAAAAAACCTGATTATTAAATAACCAAGATCGAGAAATACGAGCATAAGACTGGAGAAAAGCAAGAAACAACAAACAATATATACTTAAACCAAAAAACATAAACCGAACAAAGAAGAGATATAACGAATAAGACCACATAAAATAAAAAAAATAACTAACAAACAATAAAGTGAGGCGAAATGCCCATAAAAGTTATAAAGAAACGAGAAATAAATCAAAATAAACTAAACAAAAGAGGTGAAGAGCCCATCAATGGAAAAAAAGCCTCCCAAAACAAACAAACTTATATAAAATAAAATAAAATAAATAAAAGCGGTGAAGAGCCCATCAATAAAAATTAAATGAAAGTAGAAACTAATTTAAGAATAAACTAAAAAATAAACAAAAGAGGCAAAATGCCCACAAAAATAATGTTAGCAAAGGACAAACTTGAAAGGCCAGAAAGCTTGACGGAGGAAATATAAAATTATATAAATATATATATTTAAAAGGAAGATTCGGACCAAAATGCCAACAGTGGGAAGACTGGAGGCAAAAAAAGGCAACAAAAAAAGAAAAATATCGCAATAAAACGAATGCAATGCCCTTGCAACCACGGTCAATAAAATAAAAAAACTTCTTCACCCCTATCAAACCTACGACACATTTTACCGCCCAGCTCATCAAATCCCATCAAAACATGAAAATACATGGATATGTTTAAAAATGTTTTCGAGAACAAAAATGTTTTTCCTCATTTTGGATTAATAAGAAAAGGAAGAGTATGCAATTCGGTGTCCCAATGGTGTGGAGGCAAGATAAAGATCTTGTCACTGACTGCTAGTTCTACATAGCAAATTTGAAAGGCATCAATTGCAAGAACATGCACCATCTTCCATACCCCAATGTACCTTCTGCTGTAAAATTCGTCTCACAGGCCCCAATATTCCTGTTCTTGAGTCTGATTTTACCATGTGTTCTAGCTCTGATTCCGATGCTAGTGTCACTAGTGATTGTGCTGAGTTCGATGCATACGAGCCAGAAGATGGCTTCCAGCTGGTGCCATTTACGCAAACCGATATCAATGACCTTATAAGAGACCTGAGACTTTACACAGAGTATGCTCAGCCATTGGGTTCACGTCTTCGAGAGAATGGTAGGCTGGCACTAAGGACAACATTCTATTGGTATCGAAAACGCGAGAATGAATTTTGGAAATTTTTCACGTTTGATAAAACTTATTACTTCTCTACTGTAACAATATTGCTGACATGCTCAAATTAATGGGCCTGAAGAATGAGGCTATAGAATGGTGACTTTTCATTAACTTATCTAACACAAGTCTCAACGCAATTATTCTTAATAAAGGCAATAATTTTTCAGCGATTCCTGTTGGATATTCAGCTGTAATGAAAGATATCTGCAACAGCAAGCACCGTCTGTTGTCTGCTCTTAACTACCAGGAACACAAATGGTTGATATGTGGACAACTTAAAATTGTTGGACTCACCATAGGCATTCAAGATTGGTACACAAACTATCCATGCCCTATGTGCATGTAAGACAGTCGGGCTGACAACCAGTATTATGTCAGACAAGACCGGCAATCAAAATATGGATTAAAGCCCGGTTCATAGAACGTTCTGTCCCACCTCCGATTAAATCAAGCGTTATTTTTGCTTCCATCCCTGCACATCAAACTTGCTTTGATTGTCAACTTTGTCATGGCAATAGACAAAGAAGTTAAAGGATTTTCACCGTCAGAGGTTTCTATGACTCAGCATGAAAAACTTAAGGCAAGTATATTTAATGGTCCTCAAATAAGGGTGCTTATCAAGGACACCAGTTTTGATGAAGCACTGAATCCTACGGAATACTATGCCTGGTTTTCTCTTAAGTCAGTCATTTCAAAATTTCTTGGCAAAGAGAGAAGTCCTCAGTATGACAAGGCAGTTGATTATTTAATGGCTAATTTTTCAAAATTGGTGCTCGTGTGTCAGTGAAAATGCATTTATTTCAGTACCAACTGGACTATTTTCCGATTCAAAACGAAAAGCTGGCCTAAAATCAGGTATTATGTGTTTGACATTGCAAATAGCGCAGAGCAGTGTTATCTGTGGGTGGTGCTACCGGAACTAGACCATTTTATATTATTAAAATAACTAGCAGATATAAAAGGAAGTAAACATTATTAAAATACCATATATCTTAGTGAAATATGAGCCTTCTTTTGTTAATCGGTTTTTTCTCTCTAGTCGCTGAAATTAAGGTAAGGTTTGCTTTCGAAATTTAAATATTTTCATTTTATTTCGTTTAAGTTAGAAAAAAAAGGCAATAAAAATGGATTCAGTAGAAAAATAAAGAAAGTGATAGAGGTGTAGTTGTGATGACTTGGCTTATAGTATGACTCTTTTTTATTAATTTTATTATTTAATGTGTTGTTTTCTTTTTATAATTAAGAAGATTTTAAAATTCATTTTGTTTGTGAATCCTTTTATTCTATTTTGTCCGTTTACTTTCATATTTTTGTTACTATTTTCTATAGTAAGCGATTTCCTCCCTTACTATTCTGTTTAGGCTGCTCGGGAATTGATATTTGCTTCCTCCCCGATTTCGTTTCTTAGATTTCACTTATTCTCTTCTCCTATTATTTCTGGCTTTCCTGCAATAGTTTCTTCTTAGCCTCTTAGATACCTCCGTCAATTGATTTTAATCTTGCTGCCTCGTGTAGGCTTTCTAAGTGCACATTTATCTTATTCATCTGAGAAGATTTATTTTTACGCAGTTCTTTTAAAGTAAATACATAATTCTTTACTCATGAGACAGGTTCATGTGTGCCTGATACTGTTACCTAGATTTGTGTTGGTCTGACTAAGGGTAGATATATTTTTCTCTTGTTACATTGATTCAGCGCTCTTAACCTCTAGCGCTTCCAAAATAATTTCTTAGTCTATTTCACTCTTGGCGCTTCATGTGTGGCGTTCCCTTTGGTATTAATTTTTACGCACAACTCTTTCCATTTATGTTGCATAGAAATGCATTTTTTCTAATTAATTTTGGGTCTTTTAACTATATTGAATTGGTTTTATTTGTTTTTAAACTTTTAATTTAATAAATACTGATTACTAATATATATTTTCCTCCTGGTTCGTAAGGAAAGGGGCTGTTTTGAGGTATGATTATTTAATACGTAATCTGCAAATATATAGGTATTAGAAAATCATATTTGAAGATAGACTGATTCCACAAGCATCATTGAAGTTGGAGAGGAATCTGACATTTTTTTCAGGTAGGCCTCTCCTTATGATCTTGCGCTTGAGCTTGAACCGATTCTTCCAAACCTTCACAAAAGAGTAATTTACACATCATCATAAGTCCAGTTTATGGCTATAAGCCTTTTATTGGATTATGATAGTAAAAATGGTGAAGGCATTTGAGTATATGTAAGATGGGAAAGGTAGAAACAATTATGTAGCTAGAAATGAGTAATGTCGTGATACAGATGAGGAGAAGAAAGATTATGTGAATGACTTTGATGAGGATGATGAAAAATTTTGGCCAGGTTACCTGGCAAACTCTTTGGTTTCGTGGTTGTTTTATTTTGTTTCAATTGGTGTATATCAGCGTTTGTTTTTTTGCATTTAATTTATTTTTATTTGATAATTTGAACGTTTGCAGATTGGCTTTTCAGTTAAAAATAGTTTCCATTTAAATAGTGAAATTTAGCTTTTATAATAAGTGATTTCATTTCATAAAATTAAAAATATGCTATGCGTGCATTGATTTATTAAAGTTTATAAAATTCTGGATTTTGTTCATTTATATCATTAGAAAGCGTAATTGTATGTATGTAATAATAAATTAAAACAATTATTCCTTTTCCATAATGACAGTGAAGTTTTGCAACTTTTTAGGAGGCAAAGAAGAATAGAGCAAAAGTAACCACCACCTTCTAGCTTGAGTTTCTTATACATTTCACTGCCACAATATGTTGTTATGTTTATTTGATTACGGGATTCAAACCAAATGAAAAGAACGGGTTGTATTAATTAATAATAACATAGTTTGCAATCAACGATGAAATTAGCCTCGCTGAGCTATATACAAATAAAAAGAGGTAAAAAAAGAGTACAATAACAAATCATGTCTACGGCACACACACACACACACACACACATATATATATATATATATATATATATATATATATATATATATATATATATATATATATATATATATATATATATATATATATATTTATATATTATGGATACCGGAATGTAATGTGTTTTTTGTATTTGATTATGTATTGGCGTTGCATTCGTGGAAAGCCTGTGTTTCTTTCGTTTATTTTTTGTTAAAGACAATTCATTTTTCATCTCCAGTAATAATTTAATCAAAGATAAAGGTTTGTTCATTCTTTAAAAGTAGACTATTGCTAATTGTTAAACGCAATGCCTTATTGTTTGGCGACAGTTCATGAGTTCCTAAAATACCGCCTCTATATAACTTTCCAAGATTTTAAGATGGTTCTGAACAGTTTACTAAGGTGTATTAAGTCTCTGGGATAAGAGTTTGATGGATTGACGAGGATAGAATTCAACTATCACTTTCTAAAGATCGTCATCTAGAATACTGTGTCTTCCTGATCACTCCCCATCAGGAAGGTCAACATTGCCTTCTTTAAATTTTGAAAAACATCTCTGGCATTTTCAAAGAATTACTCCTTCAGAATAAACAGCGCAAATGTTTTTTTACTGCACTTGTTGACTTATTGCTTCTGTGAAATCGATACATCATGCAATTGCGAATATGATTCTCTTGAAGATTTTTGCTTGCATGGGCTATTGATGAGTGCAAACCATAAAAACTATTCGAACCAAATAAATGAGGAGGAGCTCACTTAATTTACAGGTACGTGATTTCAACTTGGAAAGTGTAATTTTTATTTGGTTTGCCTTTTAAACTTTTGGTCCAAAATATGCGACATTTCTTTCGAGTACTACTAATATATATAACTTATCGGACAAAAAATTATTGTTGTAAAGTGTTTAAAATAGTTTAATGTACAGGAGACTGTTTCTATCATTAAACAAAGAGAATCGTAGGGATAATATCTGGGAAGTATGAGAGGAGATTCATCGATTTCGTAATGTAGTGCGTCGAGGGCCTATCAAGTAAGCTTAGTGTAAAAGTGGGAGCAAAGTAGATGTTACTGAGTGGCAGTGGGAAGGATTACATTTGGTCGAACCAAAGGCCATCCATGGTAGGATTTACCGGTATTTTTAGGTCTATCTAAGCATAGGGGTCATTTGAGTCTGTCTACCTGCAATAGAAAAAATACCAGGTGACATGAAATTTCCGACAGAATTGTTGCTGAAAATGATATTCACGAACAAGGAACGCCGGATATTTCACATCTTGTGGCTGAAAGTCGGCTGACTTGAAGGCAGAAATTTCTCCTTGGAACCAATTACTGAAAGAAAATTCCACATAGAACTGCATAACATGAACATATTTAAAAGATTGGCAGGCAAGAAGCCTACAGTAGTCAAGAAGACAATGGTAATACTACGCTTTGACTTTCTGCGATCATTGATGATGATTCCTTGGATGTTATCAACAAATATAAACGCTTTGTTGGCGTCAAATTCTCGACCCTCTTTTTCTTTTCTTTCATCTCCGGGTTAATCTTCATTCTTCAAGCTCCGTTATTAATATTCTCATCATTTTACTAACGTTGAGGAATTCGGAAATCTTATAGTTTTTCTTTTCGGAGAGTGTTCTAAAGAGGACACTATGCCTCTTCTACAAATTTGGGGTACAATATTTTTCATAGACAATTTTGATGCAAAAATGGTTATTGTTTTAAAAAAGAAAAAAGACCGGCAACCATGGTTAAATATTTGTGCATATAATTAGCAGTAAAAAACTGAGAACTTATGGTTAAGTATTCAAAACCATTTGCGGGATTATGACAAATCTAGTTATAAGTTTGTATCAGAGTAATAGTCATAAATATCACAACCCTAATCAAACAAATGGCTTAGTGCTTTGCAACAAAACATTTAGAAAGCTGAGTCCGTATTTTCTAACCAAGTGAGTATTTTACTATTTTTCTATTTGCAACAAACTACTAGTCATTAAATAATGTACCAGTAAGTTGAAAAAACCATGGACATGTGCAATTATCTTAACTTTTAATATATGATTTTTCAAACCGTTTCGTAAAAGACAAGCAATACCTGATAACTACCTCCAACTTGCCATTTGAGTCCCCTAATGTTTTTTTTATAGAGATTCTCCCAAATAAATAAACATTCATTTACTAACATCGCGTGAAGATTACCATGATTCATCGTTAATAGAAAGGTGAATGGCGATGGATCACGACTTTGTTGAAATAAAGTTGATATTGGCTAAAATTAAAAGAGATTCTTAGTAAAATTATAAGCGGAGGTTAACCATGTTTATAACCCTTTATTATTTATCCATGAATTTGTAATAGATTTTTCAAGCAGGTGTAAAGAAATTCTCAAAAATGAAAGTGTCATCACATTTAGATAGGGCGAAGAGAGAGATGGGCAAATATTTATACTAAGTTGTAGAGGATAGTTAAAAGTAGTCCTAGAATGAACCTCCTACCACCTCTTCCAACTTGATTTACATAGTTGTTTTGCGGCAATGCATGCAGAAATAATAAAACCTTCGTTTCTTTATCTTCCATTCCACCACCACAACCTTCCTCTCCCACCCATCCAGCGATTGTTCCTGTGCCTTGAGGCACCGCAAGGGGACAGGTTGGGACTGGAATAGTGACATACCCTCCCTTCCTTGGTATCGCGGCAGACTCGAATATAAAATGGGTTTTTTACGAGCCTCATCTCACCTAGAGTTCTTTTACGTCTTTTCTTTCTTTTTTCTACACTTTTATAGCCAATTTTTTATCTGTGCCTGGTCAGAACCACCTGTGAGGAAAAGATAACATCTAACTCTATAAAAATCCATTGCCATGAGGACGTGTTGCATAGGTTTCTTCTCTCTTTAAATCAACTCATCTTATTAAAATTCATTTTATCATTAGTTTTGATATAATTTGTATTAATATATTGTAATTATTTTATTGTTTGTAAATTAATTCCTCGTATAATTATTATTATCATTATTGATATATTTATGATCATTTTAACTATTATTATTACAACTAATAGTAGTAAATATTGTAATAATACTCGCTAAACTATAAGCACAATAAAACAAATACGCCACCTGAGTAATAACTAGTGATGCTTCCTCCAGTACATATTACTTTAGCACTGAAACGGCAATTTCTCACTCACTACTTTTCCCAAATATCATTTGCACGAAGTCTTAGGTTTTCTTTATTATTCACAACACCAGAATCAAATGTTTAGGAAACATTTGCCTAAAAGTGATCAATAAGAGTTAAGTCGTAGAAGTTTAAAGGACACTGAAAAAGACCTTATGGTATTCGTGGAACCACGCATTAACATTGATGAAGTTATTGTTGGGAAGTTTCTTATGGCTATGTCTATGTTCTAGTTGTATAGAAGCATCATGATCCTCGAAAAGAGGAGCATGATTTATTCAACTATGTCGTGGCGTCAGCTGATGCGGTCCTGAAAAACCACCAATCCCCAGGTTTGTTAGCAACTATCCAGCCGTACACTCCCGCCCTAAAGCCGCCGCTGAAGAATCGAGGCTGCGATTTCTCTACTTCATATCCACAAGGAAAATAAAGGCCAAATTTAGACTGTATGGGGAAACTTAAGTGCAATTAAGCCTCAGGGACCGAATTCACAACACAACACGCACGTTATACTCTACTGTTCCTGCCAATGGTTACCTTTATCAAAATACCTCTGACTCAGAGAGGGTATCCCTTCCAGCGGGAAAAGGAAGGTTCCTATCTTCTTGCTGGTTGGTATCAAACACAAAATACATACTTTCCGCGAACTATTCAAATGAGACCCTGCCCCTGTTTACCTTGCGTTCAACAGCGATTGTCCCACTGAGATTTATGTTAATTTCATTAACCGCTCGATACCACGTAATAAACAATGAGCGGATGGTGCAAAAAAGATAATTATTACAAAATAAGAAGTAAACTAACCTCTGGATTCATTTACTTCTTACCTCGTGTGGTTGGACGTTATGGTCAGAAGAGAGGGTTTCTCGTCGTCGTGACAACCGTCTTCCAGGAAGTATCCTACGGAGTATAATAATACATGGCCAATCTCAGGAGGTCTTTCATTGGGTTTGGTTCAGCAGTAGGTTAACATAAATAGTTATGTATTATTGTTCAGCTGTAAGAAGTATGTGCGTGATCGACTGTTCAGATACTTTAGGCCGGTTTTCTCCTTTACGAGCGACAATTTTGATTAGTGGTTCTCCTCGTGATCCGTTGAAAATGGTGATGTCCTATTATTGGATCTTAAAGCGATGCTGTCCATTTCTTGCTAAATTTTCAGTTTCCGCTCTTGTCATTTTTCTTGCTCCAAGGATATACGCTCAGGTTGCTTACATACAGCATTTTAGAGATGCATGGAGCAAAAATACCCGCTACACGTTGGATAATGATGGACTATCGCCTGGCGATGGCGTTTTACTTCTGTGTGGTCGAGGTTATATGACGAAACGGAGCTTAGCTTTAAATTTTGTGACGAGACATTTTTATGCTTATTAAAATGTTATATTGTTATTTATAGGGTTATCTGTAACACAATTAATCAATCTCAATGATTTAACAGACGCAGGAATTTTCTGGAAAAGAAAACTAAAAAAATGAAACATAAAAATATCGTTAAATATTTTTTAGTTTCAAGTTAGAGTTTCGTAACTATAAACGACGACATTGATTGTTGTCAGCAGTGTAGAAATCATATTTCACATTGACAATAGATATTACAAAGAAGTTAACTATATTTGTTATAAATCGTCGAAAAGTCTTGCCTAACTAACACTAGTCTCTAGGCTTGACTGTGGTGTGTTGTCAATAAATAATATTTTAATGTATTGCTACGGTAGGTTGTAAAATTAATTACAAGTTCTGCTGACCAAAAAGTCGCGTGATTCCTCGTATTCTGATTTAGGACCTTACAACCTTAAAAACTTTAATAATTTCCGGAATAAACTCAGCCGTATTTTGGCCATTATATCATTCAAAGGAGAATGTAAAAAAAAATAGGAGTTTCAAATTTCATTAGAATCTGCCGAATAGTTATGATGATAAATGCAAAACCGGATAATTCTAGGTTTATTATAGCGAAAATATTGGAAATTATATCATTCGAAAGGGAATAATAAGCAGCCCTTAAAGTTAAAAATTTCGTTAAAATCGGCTAAATAGTTAGGATGTTTTTGGTCCCAAAACCATAAGTTACTAACTAAACTTGGGAGAACTTAACCAATTACACCATTCGAAAGAAGATGTAAAACATCATAAGGGTCTCAGATTTCGTTAGAATTGGCCGAATATTTATGATGTTATTGCCAAAACAAAATAATTCCCAAGCTACCTTGGTAGGACTTTGACTAGTAAATCATTCGAGAGAGAATGTAAAACGACATAAGGGTTTCAAATTTGGCTTGAATCGGCCGTATAGGTACAATGTTATTACAAAAACAAATGAAAAGTAAACCGGGGACCGACCGACCGACCGACATAGTAAGATGTAGAGTCGCCCGCGACTCGACTCGTGCGTAACTAAAACAACTTAGCAAACTATATAAGCGTATATTTTTTTGATTTTCCACATTAAAAATTAAATAATATATGAGGTTAATTGAACTCATAAAGAACGAATTTTGAAAAATTTAGCAACTCTGTTTTGAAAAAAAAAGCGATATCTAAATATTTCGATACTAATGCCTGAAATACCGCAGTAATGTAATATATCTTTCAAGAAATTTACTTTTTTATTGTTATTTATGTTATTCGCTATATTAATTCCTAAATATCGGCCAAACACTCCATTTCACTTAAGTCAATTGAATTTTAAATTGTCTCTGTACGATATACTGCGTAAAGGCGGGAGGATAGAAAACTAATTAGGAAGCATGCACATCATCAATTCTTTGGGAGGAGCTTTGTCAATCATGGGATAAAGTTATAAATAAAGTAACGTTTAGCATAAATGTTACATATCTAAAGGAGGCACAAGTAGAACCTTCTTGAGTTGCTAAGAGGGCACGCAACCTGTTCGAATCTATCCCACTCCTCTGAATTCTACAAGAAATACAATGATCCATTGTGAGGTTAGTTATAGGACGAATAGGGTTCTTTTTTGTCAATGAACTTCTTGGTGAAAGCACTTATAGAACACATAACATAATTTCTATTTATTTATTCCGCTTATTGGGTATAAGTAGTTGGGGTATAAAGACTCCGTACATCCTCTCTTGGACTCTCGTACCCGTCGAGTTATTTGTATACCACACCCTGTTTGGTAGCCAGGGTCTCATTTTTTTATTGTCATTTATTTACTTGTGCTTTTAATATTTTCTCTGTATATAGTAAAGTTAGATATTTTTCTACCTTTACTTTTTCTAACCCCAAAACCTTTAAGATTTGATTATTTAGGCCAACTTCACTCCACGTTGTTTATTTAGCCCTCGCACTGGGATCTGTATCCCTATTCTTTGGCATGCCCTCTTCACAATCACCCTACCACAATTACCATCTAGGATCACTCTTTTATATTTTACTTCTTTATTCACGGTTTATTTTGGCTTTTCTTTTACATATACTTTAACATTGTCTTCTCTTTACCCTTCGTTCATTTTTTTGCTCTTCAAACAAACTATAATTGAAATACGGCTGAATATCTTCTTGCATAAATCGGTATAGGAGCTGCTTTATTTGCAAAATCTTTATGTAAACAAGAGTTGCGCATCTCCTGTTTTCTGGCGTCTCAATATTATAATAATACTCTTCAACATAATCACTTTTGCACTTCTTATCTCTCCTATTTTTATAATGCTGCTTTATTTAAATATGTTCAGACGAATTTCCCCTCCGGCGGAAGTAAAATATAAACATCCATCCTCTCAGGTTTTACCTTTCACACTACTTGAATAAGTAAGCAAATAATTAAAAGTATTTTGTAGACTAGTTTAGGAAGTAGATATAAGTTACGATATTTTTTAATTAAGAAAGAAAGATATTTTATTATTCATCGTAAAAGAATAACCTCAACCTCCCCCCCTTCTCTCCATTTATCGGAGAACACGTGCTATTGGTATCTCGCCATGGACGACGTCATTTGCTGTTTGAAGATTCTTGAAATTTCGACTTCTAAGTAACTTGGAAGAATATTTTTCAATCTTGCGAACTCTACCCAAGCCTCCTCCCCCACCCGCGTACCCCCCTGGTGACGAGGTGAGGAAGACCCGCGTTGTCTCTCACCTCGCTGCTAAATGATGAATCGACTCCGCCTCTGGATTAAGATGTCTGGAGCTTGTGACCACTTTCTCCAAACTTCCCCTTCCTCCAGAATCGGGCATACAAATATATTCGGGTTATTCTGTAGTTTGCTGAGTTCACCCCGCACTTCAAGGCCGTCCTCATCGTCTCGTCCCGTGAACTTTCGTCAGACAGCAAGCCTTCTTCAGCCGTGATTTTACTCACGTCATGGCAGCTTCTGTAAACGTCAAGCCTTTGAATTTGCGTAACAGTCTTTCCATTGATTAACTTTGAGGAAAAGAATCCTCTTTCCGTGGAATTACGAGAATTCCCACATTCCTCGTAGAACGTCATCTTTAAAGATTGGCTCTCTTCATCGGAAGGTTAGTTCGAATCGTTTTCCTCCTGCCTTATTTGGACCGTGCCCCACCTGCCTCATTTGGATTGTGACCCACTTGCTTCATCGGATCGTTCCTCACTCGCCTCATCGCAAAAAAGAACCTTCCCGTAAGACTGAAACTCCTTCCATTATTAGTATTGTCAAGTTCCCCCTTTTGATCTGAACCTAGTTACATTAATCAATTAATTCCCTTTGAGAATCCCTCCTCATGATAATAATCAAAAGACTTTCAATTTAAATAATTTCCCTTAGCATATTATTATTATTCTTACTTTGATCTGTGTAAATAAAATTATATTTTTGTTGTTCCATCTTTAACTAACCTTGAACGATACTCTCGACCTATTCAAGTAAATCTCGCCAACTATTTATGCACTCTGCTTGATTAATAAGTATTTGAAACCCAACGCCTTAAGTGTCACCTCCTAGTCGGTCGTTAATCCTTGCAAACATTCCTTCAATGGTTCGCGTTGCTGTAGGTGATTAAGTCAACCCCCTCCTCCCACTAATATAAAAGTAGTGTATGGTATACAGTCGTACCAGGACATTGATAGAGCTCAAAGTTTATGTTTTCAGCTCGCCTTGTTATTTAGTATTAAGGATTTAAAAAACTAAATTATAGCAAAACTAGCAATTTTTTAACAACCTTTTAATACCATAAATTAGCAAAAGACAAGTTAAATTTTATAAAGGAGCAAAAGATTGATCCAACAAATTATAGTGGCTGTTAATATTGGTTGGAGGCAAACTTTTCAAGTAAAGTATAAGAAAACAATCGGAATTTCATGGAAAGCAAATTAATTAAATGCATACTACTAATCTGTTTCAGAACATGTCTCTCATGTTTAACGATCTGGGATATTTTTACGATAGGAGGAAAAATGCTCTATGATCAGTTTTTCGATGCCTCTGCAATAAAAATCTCTGGATTTTGACTCGGAGAATTCGTCTAACCAGGTTCTTAATTCAACATCAGTATTGAACGAAACGCCGCGCAAATTGTTGGCAAGCGATCGGAACAGATTAAAATCTGATGGAGCCAGGTTTGACGGATATGGAAGATGCGGCAAAACATCCCAATTGAGCGTTTGGATGGCGTCTTTTGTCATATTGGCAATATGAGGACGAGTATTGTCGTGTTGCAGAAGGACTCCATAACGTCGATGAGATTGCTTTTCACAGATAGCTTCTGCGAGTCGATACATTTGTTGAACGTAGAGTTCTGCATCGACAATCTCGTTGTTCGCAAGGAGCTCATAAAGAATGATGCCTTCACAATCCCACCACATACACAGCATAGTCTTTCGTGGATGAAGTCCTTGCTTTAATCGCGGAAGTAGTTTTTTATTGGAGCTAGGCCATTGTTTTTGATGGTTCATGTCTAAATAAACACCACTTTTCGTCGCCACTGATGATGCGGTGAAGAAATCTGTCCTTATATCCTCGAGTAGCCTTGTGGCGAGCAAGCAAACCTGCGGCAATCGTGGAGGGTTGAAGTTTGTTGCTTTCTCTTGAAGCGTGCGGAAGCCATGCACCGAGTTTTTTAACTTTTCCCATTGAATAAAGGTGATTCACTACAGTTTTCTGATTACATGCCTATTGTACAGCCAATTCTCTAGTCAAATGACGAGGATTTTCATGAAGAAGGTCGTTCAATGGATCTTCATCCAACTTAATGGGGCGACCAGAACGTTCTTCGTTATTAAGATTGAAATGTCCGCTTTTGATACGTGAAAACCACCTTTGAGCTCTCCTTTCTGATAAATAAAGCATTTTATCCGTAAACAGCACAAATATCGCGACGATCTTTGGCTGCGTTTGCAATATTCCCGTCTCGATTGAAAATGAATAGCAACAAGTGTCGAAAATGCGGCTTTCTTTCAACTTGACATTCCATTTTGAGGTTACAGAACAAAATTAAATTAACCCAACTTTAAATAAACCGCAATAACTTATTATTCAACTTCAAGACGTAGCCTAAGTAAAAGCCTAATAGTCTACGCTGTTAAGAAACGTAGCCTAACCTTTGCAAATTTTGCCCTCGTTATTTATTATTGTTTCTTAATATGTGCACAAATCACGTCAGCAAAATTTAAATCAACACAACATTAAAAAAAACGCAAGAACTCATTCCTCAATTTAATACTGTCTTATATCGGCTGACATGACTCAGATCGAGAGAAAATAAGGCAAGATCTAATGAGCTATTTAATTATTATATTTTATTACAGGCCGATTTTAATCTAAATTGATTCAATATAATGCCCATTTGCTCTTGAATTTGAAACTTTAAATTTACGTTAGGTGGTCATTTATTAGTAAACCTGATCTCAGTATTTTATTCTCGAAGGACTAAAGATTTTCTTAGAATTTTGCCTGAATAGATACCTAAAGTAATAGAGTACTCAGTTTTATGCAAGAGAATTTTATAGTTTTAGTAAATAGATGGTAGATTTAATAATAATTAAAACCATTTTTGCTTCTTACTCTAAATTCGGAAAAGTATGGCGAAGAGCGACAACGGTAAATACGGAGTTACAAGACCACCACTATAAAAACAAACTTAAAGAATTGAAACTCCGATGAGTGATGGTGGAATCAGGTCAGGGCGATTATTTTGAAACACAATGTTGAAATTTAAGTTTCGTTTTGTGACTTACATTCATTGCCCACTCAGCGCATTTGTGACCTAAATGATAACTGTAATCATAGGGGATTATGATTATGCTTGTCTCAAAATCAGTAGAATCACCCTCAACTCAAACTCCCCCAAACACTTTCACTTACCCCTTTTCCATTTCTTTGTTCTGCGTTTTATCATCCTCTCTTTCTACAGTATTCATCCGTCTTTTTTTCTCCTTTCTATCTAAAATTGTAATAAGGTTTATACTAGACTAGATCATTTAATATAAGTCCTTTAGTCTTGCCTATTTTAACCTTTCACGATTATCTGCGTACCATAATGCTGCGGCCTATTTTTTTTTATATTTGTCTCACGTTGCCTATTCAACCCAACTTCTAACTTCGCCCCATCTCTATTAACCCCCTTTTGAGTATCTCCTACCTCTTCTTATCCTTTTCTCACTCTTTTTATTCCTCTATTATTTTTCTTCGTTCTTTATATTACACTAATCTTTCCGCTCCACTTTTAATCATTGTAATACATTAAAAGACATACGCATATGCAAAATTAAGAACAGCCGAGCACTGTTAAATGATGACATCATCGTGCTAGCACTAGACTCGTCATCCCGACCCTAATCCATAATCTCTCGCTCTTGAATATCCCCAAGTCCTTCCTCTCTCTTTCTCTTTAACTATTAGATTTTCCCTTTCCTATTTTCTTCATTCGTCGAATCTTACAAATTATAATATCAATAAAGTTATTAGTACTTTTTATTCCTATTCTTTTGCCTTGCGCCATCTACCTCTCCCCTCACCTCCTTTATATATCAGTAGTGTTCTCTGCCCTCTTGAGTGATGTCTGTCACAATCGATCCCCCAATTCACATCCACTCAACGGTCATTCTCTCTCTCTCTCTCTCTCTCTCTCTATATATATATATATATATATATATGTGATTTTCCTTTCACACCTTTCAATTTGTCGTATATTTGCCTTTCCGTCTGGGTGAGGCCGTGAATACGTTCTCCGAAATTCATTGAAACTCGGATTTTAATGTTGAGGAGGGGAATAGGAGAAGAATCATTTGCTAGAACATTTTATTTATATAACGCGTTCGATACCTTCATATCACATTCAGAGATAAGGAAAAATAGAAATAAAAAGAGTAGAACATTAGTTTACATATCATTGAATAAACACACTTATATACAAACAAATAAATTAATCAGAAACTGCGAACTTAGTGATAAACTTGCGAGAATGTTAAGAAAAACGTCGAAAAGGGACGAAGGAACGAAGTTCAAATTCATCGTCACGTCCAAATAGGTGATGGACGTTCATAGCGGGCGATTAAGTATCCAACGGAGTTCGGTTCATAATTCTACTGGTTTGGCAATATTCCCTTCGAATTGAATTGGGTTGATTTTCTTGTCTATAGATGGCTTTTAGGAAAAGTATTTTTTGGCGATCTGGTGCAAATTCAATAAATTTGGGGTTTTCTTCTAACATTTTACTGTTGAGCATACTTCCTTGGTTTTAACTTTTTTTTGCTGCTACATTGCTTAGATGGTATGCCATTCTTCTTGATTATATAGTTTCCTTCATTCCAATATATGATTGGGGGAGGAGCTCACAGTCTCCTAGGTTGCATTTATACTCATATATCAGATGGGTCCTTTGTTTAGGTTTGGGTATGGGCTTCTGGTTTTATTTCATGATTACAGGGACGATGTGACTAGTTTGATAATACATAGTTAACGAGACTTTTTGTTCTGTATTTGTAGGTTTTATAGATCAGTTAATAATTTTATTAATTACGCTTTCTTTTGTTCGGTACGCTGTGTTTATCCTCTATTTTCTATAGTATTGTTTTTATTTTATACGGATCTTTGAATTAATATCGATCCATTTTCTTCTGTATCGCTAAGTGTACATCCTGGTTGCTGAATCCATTGCTGACGTTTACGTCTGGTGGTCTCTCACTCTCATTGTGTATATCTTTCCAAGTATGGCAGTACGTGAAAGCACAGTTGATCTAAGCGTTAATTACACTTCTCTAGTTTCGTTCTCGGCATTCATTTTAAGCATTCATGTAGGGTCCAAGATTGTGGGTTTTAACGGGTAATCATATTTTGTATAGTGGTTGAAGGGGCAACAAATGGAAGTTGGTTGTCTTGGCTGGATTCAACTGTATAAGTGAGGGGCGTACTTTTTTAAATAATTGCTGGACTGTTTGTATTTCTTCTTCCGATTGTACATTTACGTAAATGTCGTCAATGTATCGGCAGTAGAAATAAGGGTAATTTGGGAAAGAAAAGGCACATTTCCTGCTCAAAAGGCCACTGCTCTCCCATACGCTCATTCCCCTAATTACATTCCGACTTGTAAATTTATGTACCCTAAGTTAAACATCTCTGTATTCATTAGTTCATCAGTGATCAAGAGAGTTTGGCAAATAAATTGATCCTAACAATGTGGTATCTTTCCTGCATTTGCATGTACGTTATTGTACTTCTTTGGATATATATATGTATATATATATATATATATATATATATATATATATATATATATATATTATTGAAGGTGACTGGTAACTTATTGTTAATTGTTTTCTTTTTGAGTCTCTCGATTTGTTTATAGATTAGTTCCACAAAATCCAATACAAGATCGTGACGCACGACGGCAGAAAACTGGCTCACTAAGCAACATGAAATTCTTTATTGACCCGACGCGTTTCATTTTATACAAATGTCATTTTCAAAGGCTAAACACTTGTGACTAGGGAATGAGATACAGAGCTTCAGTATCAAATAAAGATAGTCTCTACTAAGACAAAAAGGAGGGATTAATTTTGCTTGGTTAATTGGGGGAGGGATTACCTTTACTTGGTAAAATTTGGGAGGTATACGAGGTTATCACATCGTCATTTTAAAACTACTGAGAATAATAAGCATAAACTAAGAATTAAACGCATGCTAGGATGTAAGAGAAAAACTAAACTCATTTGTACAGGAGTTTAGGTAAATTGAAAAACATAAATACAATATTTTCAATGATTTTTGCGATACGATTGCGAGCCAATACCGTTTTAATTAAGTTATTAAAATTTAATTTCTAGAGTTCTACAAAGTTTATAATGTTTAATTCTTTTAAAATAAACTTTCTAACAAATATATTCGTAAATAAATTTTGGTACAGTTATTTTTTTTGTTTTATACTTGGGAGATATTAGCTTTACTAGTATAACTTTTGGAGGGATGCACTTTATTTGGTAAAATAGGAGGAACTATCTTTACTTGATCCGAGCTTTATATATGTATTGGTTGTGTTATTATTTATACAAACATATTTATAGGAAATACAACTTCTTTAAACACAAGAAGGTACATACAAATAATTAAGACTCTATAATGGTAACAGGATTGAGATAGGGATGGATTATTATTAGGAGCAAGTGGGTGTGAGGAAGGCAAGACGAATTGTGCGTTTGTTTGAATTTTTAGTTTCGGCTGTTTTTTCTTTTTGTATATGGCCTCTAATATATGCAACTGTTGTCAGTTTGGAGCGTGTCCTAAGATTTCGGCGTTCTCTTTAAGTGACTTCAGATCCAGTTGTTTTCCATGTTTTTTCAACCTATGTTTCCTGGGGGTGCTGTTGCTTAAATGATAGGTCATTCCTTGCATTAGCTTTGTTTCGGTCATTTCGATATATGAATGATATTGGACTTGACAGTTGCCCATTTAAGAAGTATATTCATATATCATGTGACTTGTCTGCCTGAATGTTAGGTGAGGTCCTGGTTAGTTTCTCATTATGAGATTTAAGGTGCTTTTGTTATTGTAGTAAAGTATGAGGGATACATTATTCTCATTTTGTGTTGCTTTAACTCCTCTCATTATGATTTCCTTTATGACACTTTCATGATGTTCCTGTAGTAGAGTTTGATGATGTTCTTTTCTGCTTGTTAATTTGTATTGTCTTTATGTGATATATACGATCTTTGCATCTTTTGGCGAATAGCGGCGTGTATGTCTTCGTTTGTGTAACCATTGTTTTCGAGTACATGTTTAGCACGCTCGAATTCTTCGTACGTATCGTTAAGCAATCGTTGAGCGCACAGTTGATAAATAAATTTGCTAAGCTTTTTTTTAACGGTCGGGACATTTGCTATTTGCATTTATGCACAGACCTAGATATGTATTTTTTACCAAAATACTAGTAGTTATTTTATCCATATATTTAGTGGTAAGAGTATCTAAAAATGGGAGTGTGATATTTTTGCTATTTTTGATTGCATAGTTAAGAGAAGAGCAGTTTTTGAATGTTTCTACTAATTACAGCATTTTTTCTTTTGTTTCTTTATTTATGTAGATGTCGTCTATATATCTTCAATAAATATGTGGTTTTGGTAAACTTGAAAAAACATGTTCTTTCATTGTTCCCAAGTAAACTTTGCAAATATTACTGCAAGGTGAGAATCCATTGCAACGCTATCGGGTTGAATTTACAGATCGCTGTTTGGTCCATAGAACGGAGCTTACGTAGTGCAGGTTAAGTGGAGTTGTTTCAATGGGGTCGATCGTTTTGGTCATATATACTCACATCCAAAGAAAATGAAAACGAGCAGAGTATGAAAAATGGAAAAGAGAAAAAAGAACGAACGCATGAAAATACGATTTTTCCATTAATAACGACTTAATATTGCCGACTTTATTCAAATCACGAATATGTTAGTAATATATAAAAACAAAAAAAAATACCCAGATAATTGTCAAGAACTATTTATACTTCAAATGCCATCCATGACAGGTTTCTCCTCTTTTTCTTCTTCTCGGCCTGGTCATTAGAATCCTCTGTCCTCTATTCCCAAGATTGGTTAGCCGAGTGAGACTCCTCGTATCAAGAATAACCCAGTTGGGGAATTTAAATAACAAAGGCAATTAAGTTTATTTGAATAGAAATATAATGTATGTTAGCCACCAAATTGATTACTTTGGGATAAGTCAAGCGGAACAAGGGTGGCTCATTGGTAAATGATGAAGATAGTACAAAGAGGAAAAAGGCTCCGAAGTGAAGAGGATTTTAATTACATTTTCCTAAAGTTTCGTTGCTGGATTGATAGGGTAATTTACGAACAGAAGAGATTGATCAAAGTTAAATTATACGAAAAAATAAAAAAAGTTAAAGAACAACTAAAATTTCACACAGTAAAGTAAAACTGAGTTTAAAGTGGTATTGGTAAAGAAGAGCGATATATTTTCCTTATTCTAAAACTTGTATGGTATTTAGTGGTAACTAAAGAAATCTTTGTCTGCTTTACTTTATTGGGCTGGGCTGGTACACTGAACACAAAACTAAACGTTTTCAGACAATGAAATAAGTTTAAGGACGCGTCTTTTGTGTCTTAAACAATGAATTAATCAATGCTTTACTCTCGATAGGAGGCATAATGTCTGTAGGAAGAAGAGAAACTTTAAAGAATTTCTTTATATACATACTCGTAATATAACAATTGGTAGCTACTCTTTCCTGGTAGGTGTGCCGTGAAAATAAGAGGGTTTTTTTTAATGACGTAGGCTTTGTTCAGGATAGTTGAGGAGGGTCATACCACTTTTTATATGTATGTGAATCTAAATAATACGATTGTGTTGTACTCGTGATGCTTCTATAATTTCCCGCGCAAGGGCTTGATGATTGAAGAGTTTTCTCTTGATTTGGTTTAATTGATTTTTAATTTTGGTTAATTATTGTTTTCTACGTTCCCCTTCAATTTTCTTGCATAATTTCTATTAATTTTTCTCTAACTTACACCCTGTCTAAATATGGAGTTTGCGAGCTCTTTCTGGTCGTTAAAGGAATAAGTATGCTTCTTTTTGTGTACCCTGTTTACATTTACCTTTTATTAACTCCACCACTTTCTTCAAGAGACTCCTTCCAAACAGTAAGTAAAAGATACGCGGGTCAGTACTCGTTGTTTATAATATCTATAAATATTCTTACCACTCGGTGATGGCTCAAGACCATCCTTTTTCTAAAATAATCCAAAATACACAAACGGTATGCAATCCAATGAAACATAAAACATAAACCAACTCACCCTATCCTAAGTTTTACGTGGAATCGCCCCTAACGGGAGCTCTGACGCTAAATGAACTATTATCATGAGCTCCAAGGCTATTTCCAACAGCCTCTCATCGATCCCTGGAGATCGATTAGAGCACTTCCCGAAATCGTGATATAAATTATCACCAATAAAAGACTTTTATCCTGGTCGTAGGTCCTCATACCTCTCCTGGCGGTTTGTAATGAGGGTTGTCTACGAATCCTTGCTCGGAGAGTAACAGGAGCGGTCTTAAATTCCCTTCAAAGAATGGCTCTAATTGAGACATCGGCGTATGGTTAGATATATGGTTAGAAATGTGGTTTGAGAGAATTGTAAGGAACAACTGAAATTAAGCATAAGGAAACTTTTAGATTTAAAAAATATTGTGTAATATTACATGAAAATTCATAAAAGATGTAAAGAATTAGAGAATAAGAGGAAGTAAATTTTTTCGGGAGCTCTTTGGCATAGAATATAAAGTAGTGTAGCCTGGTGGTTGGGGATTGTAAAGGTGTTTAAGTCGTCTGGATCTTCTTTACTTTCAAGTAGATGTAAGTAAAAATGATGTTGAATGCTGTTGCAAATAATTAATACGTTATAAACACAGTTTCTTGTACGATGGCAGGCAAAAATCAATGTACCAGTGAGCCAATAAGGTTGATGTTTTGTATACTGTTGCTTGCTATACTTGATCTGTTTTCAGTAATTTCAGTGCCGGCAGTTTCGTTGATAATCACTTGCAATTTCTCTACTGAATTCAAGTCTTCCAAATTTCGGGCAAAAGTCCTAAAAGTTCCAAGTTATTTTAGGCCAATTACTTTGTTATAAATTTTGCTTTGTGACAAGATACTCTATCATGTTTATCTTCCTGTCAGGGAATAGCTGATATATATTTATTTATGGAGGGGGATTAGGTTAGCCGAATTGTGATGAAAAGAGCGAAAAGACGCCCAAGAGACATGACTTCGGCTCCGTTACCAGATAATGTGGTAAGATAATCTGGGGGAATAAATAGAGGGATGGAGTTTTCTAGGTACGCAGGCAAATAGCAAAAGCGACTGCAGATTGGCCGTCAATTACTTGCTATGACTGAATGCTGTTCTAAGGGTTATTTAAAAGAGAAGTTGAAAAATAATATTTATTAACACAACAAAGAAAAATAAATATTTACACAAATAAAATGAATTAGGATTATCCAGGAATTTGGGGCTCGATAATAGGGCAAGAGGGACAAGCTAATATGCTAATGAGCTTAAGGCAGGTAAATGACCGAACTCGGATTGAGTTTTCAAAAGGTTGCGCTGAGCCAAAATACAAATAAATAATTAGGGGGATGACCGAATTAAGGAATACGCACGCGTTGACGTCTTGCAAAAGGTAAAGCTTGGGCTGCGAAGAGACGGGGGTCAATTCGAGGAGAAGAATTGCAGAAGGGTGAATTTACATCGAAATACCTTGACGAGGGAGTATTTGCGCTGGTGAACGAGAACTGCCGTTACTGGGGGATCGCTAATTGCCTAGGGCAGAATTTCGACGAGAAAAGCTTTTGCTTTTGCGCTTGTGTAGACGAAAGCGGAGCCAAATCGAGAAGAGATGTGTCTCGTGCTGGATTGCGAGCCTGTACTACCGTGTTCCGGCCAAACCTGACGTTACATATGGGCGGGCGATTGGGCTTAAAATCGCCTCCGGCCACGGAGGGGATTCTCACAAGGTAAACACTTGGCAGAAGGGGTGGGTGGACCTCTTCAAGCCAAGAATTTGATGACTTCTCACATTCTCGTATGCTTTCAGGTGGTAGGCGGGAGGCAAGATTGCCTCAAGGTTTGGGCTGGAAAACCTCCATACGTAAATGTAGCCTCGTTCCGAAGACCCTTTGCGTTGTTTTCAGGCCGATTTTATCGACCTTTGAGCTCGTGTGTGATAGCTACGTGCGTTTATATGGTCCACGTGAGGCTTCCTTGACTAAATTCTTTCACGCTTCCTTAAATTGGTCTTCAAATGCTAAGAAATGTGCTGTTCCAAAATGTTTAGGTACCATTGTGATTATATAGCTGTGTTCTTGCTCGAAATCTTTAGTGTTCTCGTTCCCTTCGAAGAGAAGCAACCCTAGAAATTCGTGAAAGAGCTCTTCTTTTTTCCTCATATCCAAGGATCTTCCGGAAGCTCCAAACTAGGAAAGATTGGTTTATCATAAAATCTCATTTTAACCCACAATTCAAAAGTCCTTTTTTATATTTACTACAAAACGGTAGCTTATGTGAAACATTTTTCTTCCTGAGATAATAATGGTTCGCAACCTTAGTGGAATTAAGACTTTGATGAAAATTCTCCACCTAAGTATACGTGCTGAATCTTTCGCATCTGCTCCTTTCAAATCTTGAGCACGCTTGTTAGTGTGAGCAATCTTATACTTGGGTTGCTTACACGATCTTGAATTTTAGTTGAAACAATTAAGAGTCCAGAGAATTTGTTCACAGGACTATAACAAGTCGTTTTAGCTTCAAGAAAGATCCTAAAGATGGTACTTATTGATGCATTACCATTAGCAACTATATTCTTGCGTTTTGAACCACTTATTAGCACAGCAACCATGGTGGAAAGAACTATTTCTGGAATTGAAAGATTCCAAAAGATATTTAAAAAATATGTATTCGTGAATATATTATACTTACACAAATTCATTTATATGAGCTATAATTCTCATCATTCTATTCTTTTGATCGAATAACAAAGTTCGAGGGAGTTAAACTCACCTTCTACAGGAGAAAGACAAAGAGGGCTTTTTAATTCAACGAAAGAATGGAGGGCACTGCTTTTTCTTATTATTGTTGAAATGTTAACTTTTTATTAGCATGCAATTATTTAATCACGTAGACTTTAAAAAAAACGGAAGAACAAATATTTTAGTCTCGAAACTTTTAACTAGGAATCATCACCATCATCATCACTAACTCTATAATTTAAGAATGGATGTTTTGAGTATTTGAATAATAATTTCATCTTAGTTTGGTTATGACTTATGTTTTTTATCAAAGTTATTTCTAATAATTCTTTTATAATATTAAAAAACAAAATGGTGAGATTCAGAAATAAATATAAGTATCGAAATTTTGTGAATTTTTAAAACCCAAATAATTACATATGGTGAAGTTATGAACATTTATTTTTATAAATCTTCTTCTTCTATAACTATATTTTAGCAACGTGATACTTTGAAAAGGAGGAAATTTAGTTTAGAGTTCCTTTTTAAAATTATTATGATTAGCAAAGTTCAGAAAATTTATAAACAACTTAACCATGGCTGCTTTTTTTCAGATTTTAAATTTTAATCTTAGTAGCGAGGTTATTGTTGATATATACGAGGGGCGGTCAATAAGTTTTGCAATTCGGATATAAGAAAACGAGATAGGAGGATAAGTGTTTCATTATTTTTTAATATAACTACCCTTGACTTTAATGCACTTGCGCCACTTGTCCCTGAGGCTTCGAATTCCCGACTGCTGTTCAATCCCCTCCTGGACAGTGAGCTGGACATCTTTATCGTCCCCTAACCGGCGTCCACGGGGTGCAACCTTGAGTGGTGGAATAAAAAGTAGTCGCTATGGGCCAGATCTGGACTGTAGGGGAGATGCTTGAGCTCCTCGAATCCACACTCGCGCAGGGCAGCTTGTGAAACTCTGGCCTTGTGGACACGGGCATTGTCGTGGAGGAGCAGGAGACCGCGTGTCAACTTGCCACACCGCTTCTGACGGATGCACTTGTTGCACCCAGTCAGTTCCTCGGCGTAATATTGGCTTGTGATGGTCCTTCCATGAGGCGCATAGTCCACCATCAACACTAACTCAGAATCTCAGAAGATGGTGGCCATGATCTTCCCAGCTGAGGGTTGGGTCCGGAATTTGATAGGGGTCGGAGAGCTCCTGTGCTTTTAAGCCATGCTTTCGAGCTTGGTCTCGGGATCTTAGTGATGGACCCAACTTTCATCACCTGTCACTATGCGTGCCTCGAATCCCGCTGGGTCTTGGTTATACAGGAGCAGCAGCTCCTTTGAACTTCGACGACGTTGAATTCGATCATGGGGTGTGACGTTTATAGGGACTCAACGGGCAGAGACCATGGTCATTGCCAAATTGTCGTGGATGATGTTGATAACACTATCATGTGATATCCTGAGTTCTCTCTTGATTTCTTCGAATTTCGCCCGCCGATTTTCGAGGATCATCCTCTCCACACAGGCCACATTGTCCTCGTTGGTCACGTCTGACGGGCGTCTTGGACGGGGGTCATCTTCAAAGAACTCACGTCCATGGCGGAACTCTCTATTCCAGCGATCAATGGTTGCATATGAATGGTGGTGGCAGTGTACACTGCAACCATGCGTTCATGGATTTCTTTTGCATTCTTTCCTTCCTTGGTCAAAAATTTGATCACTGCTCGGTGCTCAACTTTCTCCATTTTTGACAAATTTTGACTGACGATCTGCGATCAGCTACTGCTTCTGCAAATATACTAGGCAGGAGCGTGCGGCTGCAGGTCTCGACTTGTTATAACTTGTCCTAACGCCCCCACAAACAGCCATCCCCTTTTCTCTGTTTTGCCCTACCGATTCGCAAAACTTATTGATCGCCCCTCGTATATATATATTAAAGTTTCGAAAAACCTACCATTGTGACAAGAGTCATTGATTTGAGGTGTTGCCAAATAAAAATATTTATACTCGCATTATGTGTGGTAATTAATTATAGCATTTAAAATATTTTCTTCAAAGTTTGGATTCAAATTTAAATGAATATATAGCGATAAATAAGCTGGCAAAAGCCCACATCTCGCAAAGTTTCCCTGCCAATTTTTAAACAAAACTATTTCAAAATGTTTAGAGGTAATGTTTGAAATACCGCAATAAAATAAAAACAATATAGTAATTTATATTAAATTGTTTATAAATAAATATACCCCAATCTCTCCATCTGTCAACAAATAATAGAATATTAAATTATCTAATCGAAATTTAACGACGCGGGCCTTGATATGCCCAATTATGGTAGTAATACCTTACGTCTGTTTACTATAGGTTGTTCTATAAAGTGCGCTAAATTAATAATGAAAGACATTTTGGTGTTTCGGAGTTTAAGAGCATCCTTTTATCATGTTTGCTATCCCTCTTAACTTAAATTAATATTCGTTTATTTGTTTTTCAGAAACTTAGGTGCGGTGTGACATGGAACAATTTACAACTGAGGATCGCCGTCTCATCGTGAAAACATTTTACCAGAATGAAGAAAGTACGAGGCAAATAGTTTGAACACTTCGTACTATTTTGAGAATAAATGAAGCATTGTACAACTCTACGGTTCGCAGAATAGTGACGAAGTTTAAAACATCTAGTCCAGTAGCAATGGACAAATCGCCTAGGCGAAATCGCTTTCGTTGGACAGATCAACAAATTGCTGTTTTGCGAGATAGTCTCACTCTGAGCCCTGAAAAATAGATTCACGGACCTTCGCATCAGTTCTACATCCCGACCACTACATTATATTGAATTCTGTATAAAGATCTCCATATAAATGTGTAAACATTCAACTTACGTAGCATCCTTAGCCAACTGACTCTGTTTGTGGAAAGACTTTGAGGCGTCGAACTTGGAAGATACTGAGATTAACAACTTCTTGTTTAACAGGTTGGAGCGACCTACCACACTTCTCGCCAAACCATTGCATTACTCCACGAAAAATTTCCGCGTCGAGTTATATCCTTGCATGGTGACCAAGAATAGCAACCAAGTTCCTGCGATCTTACAACATTGCCATTTTTTCTTATGGTGAATGTAAAATGATAACTCTTCCTGTGAGAGAGTTATCGGAAATTTCAAGGAGCACATAAATGTATGCAGATTCAGTGCAGTGGAAAATATGGCTGACATTGTGTTTTATAACTAAACTGTAACAAGAATAATAAAATGCAATTAAAATAACAGTCGTTTAACTCTTAATCACTGCATCGGGCAATCAGTTTCGTGGACGCGAATCCTTTATATTTTAACCGCCTATTTGCGTCATTGCGCTTTAATTTACGACCTCAAAATATGATAAAGTAAATACTATTTTTTAAGCCTCCTGGAGATTTAAAAAATGAAAAAAAAATGATAAATATAGAAGCTTTACTTTAACACTCATCATTAATAAGTGAGGGTATATAAAAGTAAAAAAATAATCGATACGGAAGGAGGATATATGGATATATTTATATATATATATATATAAGTGCTGAATAAATTAATAGACGCAAACTTCAGGCGAAGTACAGGGTGGGCTAAAAGTCACTGAGGCGTATTGAATTTCAATAGCTTGCAAATCCATTAGTTTGACAGTGAAAAGTATGAAAAAACCCGTTGTATTTCATTATCAGATAATTAATTTAATTAATTATCTGATAGTGAAATACGACGGGTTTTTATAATTTTCCCTGGCAAATTAATGGATTTGGGAGCTATAAAATTTCGAACGTTTAAGGATTATAACTTATCCCATCATCAGTGCTAAAGAAAGAATACAAAATACATACTTAAATATATACATAAAAGGTTAACACATGCAATAAAATTGTGAAACATGAATTTTAAATTTGAGACGAATTGATTACATTGGAAATACGGAGGAAAAAATTAAACAAAACCAACGAGTGAATTTCTAAATTTTAGGAAGAAAAATAATTGACAGTGGATTTTATTCTTGCATCCCACCCCACCCATTAAAAAAACATTGTGAAATTTAACAAATTACTATGTTTTTTAATGAGTCGCTATATTTAATGGGACAGATAATGCGTTATTATTTAGACTGGGTTAAAGTTTTGTAGTATAAATTGATTCTAGCAGGAAAAGGTCCGAGATGTTTCTTACCGCATTAAGTATCGTGAAGTTCTTAAGTGTAGCCGTAGAACCACATTGTGACAGATGGTTTCGAATTGGGGATGGATCAGGTTTTGAAAGTTGAAGTCCAGTTCTTTCAGTTCTACCCATATGGTGCACGAAGCGGGAGTAAAGCGTACGTCTTGTTGCCCCTACAGTGCTACTGCACATACGACGAAAAACGTATATAATTTTAGATTGCCTATTGGTGGGTGGTTGATCTGTAACCTTAAATAATGATCCCAGTTTAAAGTCATTAATGATAAAAATAGATAATAATAATTGAGGATAGGCTGAATTTAAGAGTTTTAACAACTTTTTTTTAACTTTTGTGTGGTAGGTATCATTTGATTTCGAAAGTATGCTACGTAATGCTGAAGCTCTCATATGAGTTCAATTAGTGCGCATCATATTGATTTTATACGAGAGCCTCAATTATACAATAGGTATTTTCGAATTAAAATGGTACGCTGTACCCGTCCGTATGTGAAAGCAAAAAGTATTTCTTGTAATTATTTTGCCACGCCTTACCCAGGTCGTAAGCAAACTAAGATTACGTTAATTTTTGGTCAATCGTGCTTATGTCGTAGCACCTGCGCCTCTCACGTGTGGTGTGGTTGGTTCGAATCTAATTAGAGGTTCATTTACTGTAGTCTAGGAAGACTTCAAAAAGATGTTCATCACAAAAGGCGTGAAGCGAGGGAATATCAAAATAGGTTATATGCACATACGAGTAGCTTGTACAACCAGAAAGGAGGAACTTAAAGAGTTATACGAATCGTCAGGGTGCACAACTCTTCTTAACTTGTAATAACCTAAAAAAATCATTGACATGCAGTTCCTGCTGTTTTGGGGATGTTATGAACTTGCCTTTGGTTAGAACTGAATTATGGACATCTAGAAGCGTTATACCCGCCCCTCTTGAGATTCATAGTGGCCAAAGGAGTCTTCTCTTTCACCAATCGGGATTAAAGACCTTCTCTAGCGAATTGGCTTCTTCGAGGTTAAATACTTGACGTGACTAAACAAATGAACCCTGAGTGACACGACAAATATGTCCATGGTGAGTGAAATGATATGACTCATTTAAAAGCCATAAAGGTATTGGAAAGAGCGCCAGATAATAATCATAATGATGATGCAAAAACTCATTTGATGAACACGAATTTTTAACTTTTACGCTGTAAATTTAAACATATATAAATAAAATTCCAACCAAAATCAATGATGTTTATTTCGGTAGATTGGGGAGAAAACTAAGGCATAAATTGACAGAATTGATTTAAATAATGCTATCTATCATATTTAACGTGAAATTCTCCTGAGATCATTTTCTACATTCTCACCAGATCCTTCGTTAATCTCCCGGATTTTCATCATCTCTTTTACCGAAGAGTATGTTTCTAATATATTCCTTTTCTCTCGTTTGCATTAATTTCCGAGATTAGTGTGTTTTTTATAATAAAAGAGACAAAATATTTATTATGCTGCAAAAACTCGAGTATCTACATAATTTACCTAACTATCTGGCTAGTTTTCTTCTCTCCAAAATAGAGGGATATCATTTTCGATTTTCGATACTTCTCAGTCCTCTGCCTTCTTCTGGGCCACTAGAGAATTTGACAAAGTCTTTGAACTATTTGAAAAATGCTCGATACTTCACAATTTAAAGATTGATATTTTCTTTTTCTAATTGTCGTCGATTGTCCATAACCCTATAATTTAAGAACGAGATTTTTTGAAGGTTTGAATAAAATTTTTTCATTTAGTTCGGTTGTAACCTAAGTATATTGAATTTTATTTCTCATAATTCCTTTAAAAGAAGAAGAAGAAAAAGAAGATGAAGAAGATGATGAAGATGAAGGTGAAGATGAAAAAGAAGAAGAAAATGAAGAGGAAGAAAAAGAAGATGAAGATGAAGAAGATGATGAAGATTAAGAAAAAGAATAACAATAAGAAGAAAAAGAAGATGATGAAGAAGATGATGAAGAAGGTGATGATGAAGATGGAGATGACAATGAAGTAGAAGAGATGATGAAGATTAAGATGAAGATGAAGATGAAGAAGAAGAAGAAGATGAAGATGAAGTAGAAGATGAAAAAGATGAACAAGAAGAATAAGAAGAACAAGAAGAAGATCTAGATGAAGAGGAAGATGAACTACAGAACTACAGAATCTAGGACCGCAAAGAACCTAAGGTCCGCTCGAGGCTAGTCCGCTACACTACCTCCATAACTACGATACACACTTATCTACGAGTGTATCTCTAACATGCTATATATTTATTTTTTTTATATTTCATTTTTTTTTTTTTAATATATAAACTACTGTACACACTTATCTACATGTGTACATTGTCATGCATATTAACTACTTTAACCTAGGAGTGGGGGGGTGATAGAAAGTTTTTCTTTTTAACTTCCGCAGCCCTCGACTGCTGGTGGTGAAAATCTAATTTTAGGATAGTAAGACTATTTATAGGATAGGCGGAAAAGAAAATGGATATCTAAACTACACATGCAAGAGAAATCGCTGGCATCATTTTTAGTCTCGTTGTTCCTCTGCTCCAAACTCCTTTTGCAAGACGTTTTTATTTACTGTGCTCAGACTACTTTATATTTATAGTATTTAAGGTGCGCGTCGAGACGGTTTTTAAACATATTTACCGACGTACTATCTACTACGTGGGTTGGTAGCCTATTCCAAATTTGAGTAATTTTAAACATAAAATAGTTTTGCGCTATACTAGTGTTAAATCGCTTGTTCACTAATTTTAATCCGTGTTGCCGAGGGTTTCCCCTATGATCCAATTCGAACAAATTTCTATAATCAACGTTTGAAAATCCTTTCAATATTTTAAATACTTCTATTAGCTGGCCACGTAATCTTCTGCCTTCGAGAGATGGCAAATCTAATGCCCTGAGTCTTTCCTCGTAGGGCCTGTTTCTCAGCTTGGGAATTAATTTTGTAGCCCTACGCTGCACTCTTTCCAATTGCGTGATATCTTTGTTTAAGTATGGAGCCCAAAATTGAACCGCATATTCGAGCAGTGGACGCACAAGTGATTTATATAACGGTAAAATTATATCTTTGGATTTGAACGTGAAATTACGCGCGATATAACCCAGCACACGATTTGCTTTTTTACATGCATCCGCGCATTGTTTCGTGACTTTGAGTCATCCGAGACTAAAACTCCCAGGTCTTTTTCCAATTTAACCACGTCGAGGACCTGGCCTTTCATGGTATACTCTACCCTCAAATTATGGCAACCCAAATGCATCACCTTACATTTACTTAAATTAAAATGCATTTGCCACTTATCCGCCCATCTGACAATCAAGTTTAGGTTCTTTTGTAATTTATCTACATCCGATCTTACATAGGCACGGTTGCCCAGCTTCGTGTCGTCAGCAGATTTAGAAATCGTACTAAATACGCCATTATCCAAATCGTTTATATATATTAGAAAGAAGATGAAGATGTAGAAGAGGATGAAGATGATGAAGAAAAAGAAGAAGAAGAAAAGGGTGTTTAGGGTGTTAAAATAAAGAGTCTATAAAGGGGATTTAAAAAGGCGGTTAAGATTAGCGAATAAGGCCGTAGGCCACACCCCGCATGGGTGCTTGTGCAACCAAGCTCTTCCTGTTAAGGAAGAGAACAGCGGCTTGTATTTATATACAGGACGTCACAAGGCCATTCACACTGGCACTTTGAAGGCAAGGTATTAAGTACGAACTTCTCGCTACCTCCTCGAAAGGTCTTTTTTGGTTGTTTATTATTCATAGTTACCAATCATTCTTTATTTTTATTCTACTTTTACTGTATCTCTGTGTCCTTTCATCCATTCTACATTGCCTGAAAATGCCTATGTTGTTTGGAACCTTTTTTTGTTTTCTCAGATAATAATGTCCATTATCGCTTTTCATCTGTTTATTTCTTCAGGAATCCCTTCAGAGGCTATTTTCACCCAAGTTTTTTTTGACTTTCACTAACCATACTATTTTCTTTGCAAATCTATTTTAGATGGTTCCTTGCGGAAATGCTTTCATTTTTTAATATTGTTTATAATAAATATTCATATGGTTAACTTACTTTTTATAGGTCGTGGAATTAAGATTTTCCAGAGAGAGAAAGAGGAGAAATATTATTGGGAACTATTTCTTTATCTAGTGGGTGGAGCAATGGGAACTGAATCCTCAGCGAGATAACCATGAGAGTTGAAAACAAAGCCACATCATCGAATCCCAAACACATTTGTCTCCTCTATTGCACCAACCGTCAGAACTACACTTGCAGTTGAAGGACAAAATTGCGGATTCTGAAGTTTGCTGACATTCTGTGCAATGGGAGGGGCAAACAAAATTTTTTTTAGAATTTTCCAACCTATTTCCGGGTCTTTCCATTTGAAGATGTCCGAAGAGGCAATTTTAGCCAAGACAAGTTGGAACGAAATACAAGGCATTTCAAGGAAACATACGGAGTAAGGTTGGATGACATTTGAGATTTCATTTACTATTTGAATATTTGGTAAAATTTGGGCTCTGTGTTTCTTTTCTATTTTTTCTTCAGATTTAAAAAAGGTCACTTTTAGCGATGGATGTCTTTTAAGCAGTGTGGGGGTACCGAATAATAGACATTTAAAGTGTATAATGTTTTAAGTTAGTTTTACTATGTAACAAGTTATTTGAAAATATAATTTCTAATTCATTTTATGATCAGTGAGCAATCCATTTTTATATGAGAGGAGAAAACACATTTTAGCGCACTAGGTCTGCAAAATTAAGCCAAGAATTGATATATGAAGTAAAAGATAGATAAATAGAAAGCGAAGAAAATAAAGAAACCTGAATTAACGATGGATGCAATAAAAATATCCTAGTCTAAGCCTTAGGCTTTTAATATAATTTAAGTTTAAAAGAAATTAAAATAAAAGAATAGGTAAAGTGAAATTCTACGCAAAAAGTAATCAAAATTCAATATATACTAATCGGGTAATTTTTTTATCTCTTATCAACTTTTAATATAGTCTCTATGGAGACGATATCTCACCAAAATAAGAACCCTTAGTTAGGATCTCATATTAGAAAGTATACTCTAAAATAAATGTATAAATGATTCTATGGGATATATAATTCATATAATCTAAATTAAACCTTTAGTAAATGAATTAAGTATATATATAAATATATATATATGTATATATGCAAAGAAAAAGAAAGTAGACGCGAATAAGCAATGAGACAAGAAAGAGGAGTTTTTTTTGTTTTTGATTTTATATGGTAAGAGAAAGGGACATTGGAAGAACACTAGGATCAAAGAGAGCAAAGGGCGGCACAAGGAAGGCAATCCTTAGTGAGAAGAGAGAAATAACTCCAGGGGAAAATGTTTCAAATTCCTGGCCGAGACTTGAACTCGGGTCTGCTGAATGCTTGTCAGATTCTTTTATCGTTAAGCTACCAGGCACAGTGATTTTACCTCGCGCAAAGCGTTACCCTATCAAACCTAGTATCTTCCTAAGCTAGAAGATATTTTTATACCATATCTTCCTACCAACTCACAGTTTTAAGGCTCATTATCCACGTAACGTACAAAGAAAGAGTAAATACAAGTTCCGTGAGTGGTAACAACCACCACAGGGCTTTCGTCATATTTATTTTCTGCCGTTCAAAACCCTTTTGAAGAGAGAAAGAATGATGCATAAACCTTGTGTCGCAGAATATATAAGAATATAGTACAAGAGAAAGATCAATTTACGCGAAAAAGCAAAAAAACACAAGTAAACAAAACAAAAAAACAAGAAGGAAACATGTTACGGCATCGGAGGAGAGGCACAGGAACTCGCGATTTACAACAAAGAGAGTCAAGTAAAAGGGAAGAGGCCAGACTCTTCCAAAGACTCCGGAAGTCAAAGAATCTGTGTACACGAACCCTTTCTGAGTACAAGGAGCAAGCGGTACCGACGCCGCTCATCCTGATATGGAAACAGGTAACGTGCACCAAGAACACCTAGACTGGAACATTCAACAAGAATGTGCCGAACATTCTGGGATACAAAGCAGTCCTCGCAATAATGTGAAGGCGTACGCTCTGTCAAATGGTGGTGCGTCCCGAGAGAATACCCAATGCGAAGATGAAAGAAAGTAACCTGAAGCCATTATGGCATTTTAAATTAGGTCCGTGTAAACAGTCGGGGTACAATGGCACGTGAATGGAAGTTCGCTTTGACCCTCTCCCATCTTTTTTGTTGACTGCCATAATTCCTGTCCTTTAGGCGCAGTGAGGAATAGTAAAACGCTGATCTGGTTACCAGGTCAACTGGACTGTATGGAACCCTCGTTGGCATTCTTATTCTCCGCAATTCCTACATGTACAAGAACCCAGCGGAAAGATAATCTAGACATTCATTCTGCTCGAGGCTTCCGCGAGTAGAAGCTGTGGAGATTACAATGCCCTGAGAGCACTTAGGGTGCTTAGTGATTCCCTAAAGCTCAACATACAGTTGACGAACCAGGCCTGACAATTTATCTCCCATAACGAGTGGTTTATTGCAACTAGCTCCACCGTGAAGACAAACGCACTATAGAGCCCCGCTGAATTCATACAGAAGGGATACTGCGTGAAATCAGACCCACTGTTGGGACTTTGAGACATCCGTATACACTGGAAAGGATCTAGTGTGACAGGAATTGTGATTAAACAAGGCTGAACGCAATACTCTATGCGCTGTAGAACATTTGAGACCAGAGGCTTAGTGACATATAATCCTCCATGCTAGCTTTCTTGGACAAATTAAAGGCCCCACCGGCCAGAGAGCCTCACTGAGCTCTTGTAAGAGTTTACTAGCCCAAAACTCAAACGGCTTAATATATTCTCTGAGTCTCTTATTCTACGTTACAATGCGAACAATGAATAATAGTTTACACTGTAGGACAATCTATACATGTAATAAACTAATCAATTGTCTTGTTTTGTCTACTTATATCAACTAAAATTTACTCTTTAATATAAAGATGAGTTGAATTATTTACGGATCCCTCCGGATTTCCATACGGCTATGATCGTGAAATTCTTATCATATGTAAAGGATTTTCAGCACTATTTAAGTTTGCGACTCCATCTCTGAATAGTGAAGCTACAAATTGACTACTTTCGTTAATTTTGTCTATATTGAACCTATTTCTTTACTTGAACTTATATCGTTTGCTGAATATCAGGAGAGCGAGAAGGAGTGAGAGGTCTAGAGGAAATATAGGAAAAGTGCAGCGTTTATGGCGTTCCTCATTGTGCTTCACTAGTTTTTTTATTAGTTTAGAGTTAGTGTAGTGGAGATTGAGGTGAGGTGATGTCTTCGAGAGATCAATTACCACTAATAAATCACACAACCTCAATCTCCATGTTAGAAACCCAACATTCCTAGACAACCACTGAACATGATCAAGTAAACCATAAACTGCACCTATCATGTACACACCATTCCTGACACACACATGTATTAAATACTCAACATTTTCAATACACACGACTCATAGCAATGTACAACAACCACTATGACCGTGATCTAGGACAACACAGTATGAGACTCATACGTTACCGCATTTTACAATTAGTGCAGCTGGAGAGGAACAACCAGTGACGAGAGGTGATGTGCATTCCAGATGTCCCTCGCTGCACAGACTATTACTTCTTCTGGTGAAACGTGAAGAGGAGGTTAGACAGGTACCCACCAAAACCAAATACCCTAGTACATAATACTCCAAAACTCACTGATACTAACGACATCCTCGATACATTTAATTCCCACTTCAACATGATGCACACGCAACGCACCCAAACCGCACGTAAAAGAGCACATCGGGAATGCTTTTGGTTCCATGACTATGGGCTTGGTTACGCGCGCCCCTCTGGTACGTATAGTTTTAAGTGCATAATTTTACCACAGTAACCCCCACTCTTACCGTCGAGGAAATAAAACATCACATTTCAAAAATACCAAAACGCGCCCCTCCCTTACGGGCTATCAGCCATAATAATATATTAACTTCCGGAAAAAACTGAATACACTTACACACATATTCAACGCCTTACTTACCTCTAGAGATCTTCTAAAACTATTTAATACATCATACAGGATAGTACTTCCCAAATAAACCCAAATTCACCAACAATTAATGGCCTTTTGCACTATTAGATTACCTAGTCAAAATATTTGAGCTTATGGTTAACGCACGTCTCAAGAATTTTCTGTAGGAGAGTAAATGGATTCTGCCAATATGGTTTCAAAAGAGGCCGGTCTACTAAAGCGGTAACCAGATGTAACCATAGTTTACGATATAATACAAAACTCACGTTAATCATGAAAAAAACACTCTCTATCCACAAGGGCTTAGAAAAGGCATTTGAGAAGATATAGCACCAAGAACTCTGTGGAAAACTAGCCAGCAACAGGAATTTTCCTCTCTGTGCCAGAAAGCTTTTCTTCCATTGACTTGCCAAAAGAAGTGCTAACATGAATTATTATAACACAATATCACACCCATTCATACCACGCGCCGGTGTACACAAAAGTATTTTACAGGGCTAAATATTTACATCATCTACTATGAGACTCCATGGTCACCCTAAACTGAACACACATACGTCTAGAGTCTTACGCTTACAAGGAGACCATTCTCTTATCTGCGCAGAAACCAAACAGACAGTATATAAGGACAAGTTGCTCAACGCTCTGAATACTCAGAAGACAAAGACGAATTTCTACAGTGCGCAGGATCCCTACATGCAAAACATTCAAATATACATATATATATATAAAACCTAACCTACCTATCCCCCCAAAACACTTAAAAACCTCACAAGGTTTAAGTCTTCTAAATAGGCCAAAATTTCA
Source organism: Ceratothoa steindachneri (assembly GCA_963969495.1). NCBI lineage: Eukaryota > Metazoa > Arthropoda > Malacostraca > Isopoda > Cymothoidae > Ceratothoa > Ceratothoa steindachneri. The sequence continues at coordinate 132,798,885 of OZ018332.1, read as the reverse complement.
CACAACTCATATACAAACCTCACAAGTTCCAAGGTTTCCAAATACACTAATATATTACACAAGAACAGGCAAATAAACACAATAAAGCTGGGCAGGTTTATCCTGTTAGCGTAAAAGTACAACTAGACCTATAAAACACTTTATAGACCACTCCTTTCATACACACTCACACCAGTGAGTCACAAATGTGAGAGGATGGCACAGGACATTTGAAACTTTTCTCATAAACGTTCATGTCGATCTCTTCAGTATTAATCATGATCGCACTACATGAAAAGAACAAACTAACACCAATGAAAACATAAACCAACATCGGCTTAACTCGACATCTGGAGACAGTCGCAAGAGACCCTGCATAATTCTTAATACACGCCAGAAAACACGCGATGGCGTTGAAATACCCTAGAGCTCTTGACTACCCGCAACCAGCAACTTGTTGCTAAAAGATAACAACTAGAGTAAAGCGTTTCCCAAATTCTGGCCTAAACTTGCTACCCTCCAAATTCTAAAACAATACCACTCAAAAACATACAAAATACGGCGCATCGGTGCCTAGCCACCAAACTCGCACTTTTGCTAACAAGTATTAAGTTTTTCCGTAATATTTCCTCTCCTACTATTAGGTCTCTGTGGCCAAGCACAGTCATCCGTCGACTTTTCTTTTTATTCACATCCTGTCATCTCAGCAGATTAGACTTCGAAACAAGGATACACAATAACAAGTGTGTGATCAACTTCTCAACATCTGCGTTTTTTTCTGGTAATGGGAATCCTTACACTTAATGGTTGAAGATTAGAGCCGAAAGGCTATGATTGGTTGTTTGCTAGGCTGAACGAACATTTAATTTTCGATAACAAAATACTCAATTGGGGAACCAAAAATCCCAAACTCTAAATACTCTTCCTATCTTCATTTAAAAAACAAAATTATTGAAAAAATATCACCCAAGAATAATTATAAATACAAGAAAAACTGAACACCTGTTTGCGCCATCGCGTCCTATTCGAATCTATTAAGATTTTTCATGGATTGACCGGGAGAAAAATTAGCTTCAACAACACCATCTAAATAAGTCTAACCAGGGCTTTGTATAGAAAGAATAAGAAACGATTACCAAGGAATAAGGTACCAAACTCGAACCTACTATAATTGACGTTGACGGTAATTGAAGGACTCCAGGTACCATGTCTACAAAGAGCAGAGGCACACACATGCATAAATTTGAACCAACTAAGCATCTAAAATGACATTTAGGGTAAACCTGAGAAAAAATAGACTAAATTTAAATTAAAAATGAAGCAAATGTCAGTGGAAAAAAGAAAGATAAAATATTTAAAATGATTTAAGCGGTAAATCTCGATAATTCTTTTAAATCTTTTGCCTTCCCTAGTTATTAATATGCCTGCAAGATTCACTTTAGAATTACTCTTGAGCATCGTTTAATCCTGGTTTCCCACCGAAAAGCTTGCTAATACACCGCAAAAGACCAACCATTTCTGTTGATCTGGAGCAACAAGATCAGGAGAGTTGTGCGCCACCCCAAGCCACAACAAATTTTCCCCTAGAACTAGTCTAGCTATGAACGGTCTAAATATATCTTCTTTCCTCAACATCTTTGTGTAAACACTTTTAAGATGCCTGTTTTGGTTTACGAGTTAACATTTATTCTAATATTATTGCATAAATCTACATAAACAAAATATTTTGTAGAACAGAGACTTGTAATTGTTAAGAAAATTTTGCACCACCAGTATTTTGAAAGAAACAGGGTTTTTTTGAGAAAGAATAAAAAAAATAAAATCAAAAGCCTCTTCGCAATTATTCATATGAAGAACCCTTTATTGCTTTAACTTTATGTTTACATGTTTAACTACTATTTGCATATATGTGCGTTAAAAATTTATAAGCATAACAGTTTTTTTCTTTATTTACTTCTTGGTTGTTTCTGTTATTTTCTTTGCGCCATTCGTCCCAGAGTTCCTAGAGTCTATAAGCTTGAGTTTTGTAAATGTAAGTGTAAGTGGGTAGGTGTGGGTGAGTAAGTTAAGTTGATAAGCTCAAAATTTCCTCCCTTTCCGGCCATTTGCGGGCACTGACGATATCTTGTTTTCCTTGATATTATTATGTTTTCGTATGGAAATTACTAAATTTTAAACTGTTTAATGCCAAAATCAATGAAACTCTACAGTTTTAAGTCATAATTTTGCGACTTAATCCATCTGTTTATCTATCATTAAAATAGAGGATGTAATTTTAGCTCACAAAATTATTAGAATGTAAATCACAGAAAAACCCATTTGATGGGGAAGGATCTGTGGAGTTTAGCTGCCTCTCCTTGTTCTAGCATTACAAGTATTCTCTCCTTTTGAATATTTAGATGATCTATATTATTCATGTATTTTTGACATCCCTTAAATTCATAATTATATAGACTTCTTTTCAGATTCTCCATTTAAAGCAGCGCGATTCTAGTAAGAACAGATTCAGTTTTAAGAAAGATAAATAATCAAAGAGTTACTAAAACCTATAGAACGACGCGTTATCATGAATTGTATTTGCTTAGACGGGTCGCAAGTATACCTTGGGGGGCGCAAGGCCCTAAAGCGTATAACAGAGGAGCCATCCTGGTTTTTAATCCGAAGCTCACCATCTTTCGAGGAGATTGAAAGCGCGCCATTCACTCCCTCCAGACTGCCATCTGTTTCACGTGCCCCCCGTACCTCGTCGTCGTACGTCGTCGAAGATCTCGTCAGCAGATCTACCTTCGTTAAACTTTGGCCCCTGTTTAGAGGAAAGCTATCGAGTATCCTTCTTACCGGAGAGTTGTGTGGCCTTCTCCTCTTCATCAAACTATCAAGATTCTAGTGTTTCGAGACTGAGACTCCCTGCCGATCAGCAGAATCGGTTCGACTTGAGATTACGTCTCTCTGGAGTAGAGAAAATCTTATTTTTCATCACGAAGTAATCCAACCCCTTCTTCAAGTCCTCCGATTCAGCAATCCTTGAATTATCTTCTGGAATACCTGCGCCTTTGTCTTCCACCCCTCATCCAATTCGCCCGCGCATGAAGGTAAAGCTATTGTGTATGGTCATCCCTAGATTACCTCATTAATCATCATTTATTGCATTTAACCGTCATAAGTAATTTTATTCGCCCATTTGTATATATATATATATATATATTTAATTATATATATTCAATTACCCCCTTTTTATATATATTAAAATTATATTGTGAGAGTACTGTTTTTGTATATCCTTTGAACTGCAACTTGGTAAGCAATTAATCTAAACCCGGTGAACCGTAATTCACACTCTTTATTAATCGCCAGACATAACTCAAGAGGCTTGTGGCCAGCTTTCTGCCCGTACTTGTGTAAGACTGTGAGCGCCGAGCTAGTTTATACATGTATAGCTCGACAGAGCGATTGTTCAGAAAACATTCTCTCTTTGCAACACCATCAGGGAATATGATATAGAAATTACAATAATGTTTAGGCATGGAGCAAACAAGGAGAGGATAACAAGAAAAATATTCTAATACAGTATCGTGAATGCCAATCCAACAGATGAGGCATTTGTCGAAGCAGCATTAGCAATCACAACAGTTCTCGAATACTAAGGGATGAGGGGTGTTAAATTATCGCCATTAGTAGTAGCATAGCTTATAAACATCCAAGACAGAATTAAATCCTTTCAAAAGTTGTTCGAAAGAAACCTATGGATGATGATATGCTACGATCATCAACAAATTTAATTAGCAGGGCCTATGATTCTACACGTTATGATGAAGACATAAATAGTTTGGATACAAGTGGAGGCCTCCCAATCTTTACGAGTGAGTTTTTGTGAATATTCGATTCAGCGAATGAGTTGGTGTAATGAGGGTTGGAGAGAGCTCTTTCCCACTGAAAGGTCTGGGTAGAATGGAGAAGTTCTGGACAAATCTGAGGGAAAAAGTTGTAATAACATCAAACTCTTAAGAGGAGAGGTTCACAACCTGTTCAGTTTGGCTGTTCTTAGTCCAATAGCTGTTGAAGATGAGGCGTTATAATTTAGGACCCAATCTACGATCCAATTTTTTCGACCGTTTCCTGAGAGTGTGGAAGATGGAATCTTGGATCACATTGGACCATAGGCAGGGATGTTGAAGGTAAAAGCATGGTGACGAGCGTTGACTTCCTTGAAAGAAATGGAGGTCTCATACTTGATCAGCGAGATACGTTTGGATAGAAGAATACGTTAAATATCTCAAAAAGGTTGACCATTAATACACTTGGAAGAATTACTAATAAAAGTAGTAGGAACAACCTTCTCAGGGAAGCACTTCTTAAGAAAGAAAAGTTTTTTCTTCCTGTCGTGCGCAGAGCAAAGCAGCACGATACCCATTAAAAATGGGTTTTAACGCCAGATAAAATAGATAGAAGTTGGATAGGACAAAGATATAGTCAAAGTGAAGCGTGGGATCCTTAATGAATATGACCAACTCAATGGGAGCGCTTGAGTAGACTTTATTGAAAAACTCAACTCCACCTCTTGCTCAAATAACTTCTCTCTTGTTAGTTTCGATGTTTGTTCTCTTTTTACTAAAGTAACTGTAAATGAGCTTTTCTCTTTCCTTAGTGATAAATTGCGTAACTTTGATATTCCCTTGCCAGTGTATATTTTATTTGAACTAATCTCAATGTGTACTAAAAACTGGAAGTTTTCTTTTAATGGTAAATTTTACCTTTAAAAGTTTGGGAAATTGCTCCTCTCTTGTTCTTTCTAACATATATATGAAATTTTTTGAAACTGCCTTCCTCCCTACCATTATCGATTTTTCCCTTGTTTGGTTCCGATATATAGATGATATTATTTGTTTGTGGCCTTCTTCTAAGGATGTTAATAGTTTTCTTTCTCAACTTAATTATGCGGTTCGTTCTACTAAATTTACCCTTGAATTCGAACAAAATGGTGTCCTCCCGTGCTTAGATCTACTTATTCATAGGGCTCCATCTAGATTTAAATTTTCCGTCTATCGTAAGCCTACCAACGCCTGTTCATATATTTATTTTTACTCAGGTTATAATGATGAACTCATACGGTCTGTATTTATTTCAATGTTTCTCTGGGGGTTGCGGGTCGCCAGCATGGAATTCTTGAATCTTGAGATTTCTAAGATCCTTGAAATAGGTAACAATCTTTGCTACCATCATAAATTTCTTGCAGGATGCCTAGATTTGGCAAAACAATCCTTTTATATAACGGAAGTCGCTCTGGCATACAATTTTGAGAAATCCCTCGTTTTACCGTTTTCTAATTCCTTTTCCTTCCTTCCCCGCCTTTTGAATAAGTTAAATATTTCTGTTATATTCAAATATCAGTCTACCATGTATAAAATATCTCTGTAAGAACTTTGAAACATCAAAATGCAGTATCTAAGGTATATCCCAATAGTGCTTTGGCCGTCACAGGCTTAAGATGGGTCACTAGATTAACTGGTCAAATGCAGATACAATAATCCATATAAATGATTTTATTAGAGGAAAATATCTTTGAATCGTTTCTAATCTCAAGCACAAAGAAGAGAAAACATTGCTTTGTATGAATAGAGTGTGTCTTTATTTTGTAAACCATTTGTCAGTTTGAAAATGTTAAGATAACGGAAGTACTAACTCCAATGAATCTTTGCTTTTCTTACCGTGGTATAAAAAATATTTATACTTATCACGTGTTACCTCGTGGTTTTACCCATATATATATATATATATATATATATATATATATATATATATATAAATCGGGAAGTAGAGAGAGAGAGAGAGAGCGTGTAGAAAAGCTTGCTATATATACAAATAGAAGCGAGGGAGAAAATAGTATAAACAAACATATAATTATAATGTAGGTGATTCCTAAGATTTTTTCGGAAGTTTTTCTGTTTGTATGTGTGCTTGCACTCATATACTCAATGAGAGAGACATACTGAATAAATGACGTAGATACACCGCAGAATATTACAGAAAATAAATCGTCTGTTATAAGCCATCAAATAGACTTTCAAAGTGGTTGCTCATCATTATAATTATTCATTAAATGAAACCAAAAAGACGATCTTGATAAACACTTGTGCTGGATGTTTGTATAAAGAGAAGTTATGGTCGGCTGTCTGAGAACATCTAGAACCTCCTTACGCCGAGTAATCTAAAGAGAGAACATTTTCAGCTATTATTAAAATAAAGGTTATGCAACCATCCCAAACATGTCAAGATAGGCAGTTAAGTCATGCAGTGGTTTGTACTATTATCACCTTTTCTTTTGTATGATTAAAAATAAAAGATTATGCCCTGTACAGTGGCAAAGGCTTAGGCAAGTGTGAATTCTTGATTTGATCGGAAATACGATTTTCCTCGCAAGGGAAGGCTGTTATTTGATATTTCCCTTCCCCAAGTGGAACTTATGTAAAATTATATTTTTTTCTTTACTATCCTCTGAGGATGGACCATAAATACCATGAGGGATAGTTTCAGAGAGAGGTCGGGAGTGTGAGTAAATATACCGGCATCCAGTATTGATAAGGACGTAAAGACTGAGTTGTAACTCGGTTGTGTAACAAAATTTAATAAAAGAATGAGTCAGGAAAATTGTGAAAGTATTTTGCTGTCTCCGACAAGCTTTAAGATCATCAGTATCATCCGTATCCTATATTCGGTCTCAAACCGTTTATGTCAATAATTCAGCCTAGGGTTGTAGAGTTTCAATTCTATCTTGGTAAAAATATTGACCTGAAGATAATGAGTAGTTTTTTTCTGAAAAGGTATATACCGTTTTTTCAATTCTGACAACGTCTATACACTAAATAGCAAATTAAGAGAACGATTTACCTTTATTAAAATATTTTAAAAATTATGAAATTTCCATAGTACATAAAGGAATGCCATATTATAGATTTTATTAAGTTTTCGCATGAAACAATCGTATTTTCAAAAAATTTGATAAAATAAACTTTACAAAATAAAATAATGATAAGTGGAAAATAAGAGATTGATTTTTTAGTAACATTCAAGAAGTTTCTTGAAATCATCTGACAACATTTTGCTCAGTAGGTAAGAATTATACGACCACCATGGTTTTAATAATAAGTCACGTGTATAGGCAGAAATCCCAGCAAACGTGAAAGTGACACCTAAGCTCTGACAGGGAATTGTTCATTTGAAGAATTCGGAAAAAACACCTTCTGTAATTTTAAGAGAGGTATGAAGGTTTGAGAGTGTGATATTGTTCGTTCTAAACTTAGGTAATGAAGAACAAAACTATATATCTCCTCCAAAATTCGGTCGACTTCATAATAACTACCATTAGGGAAGGCAACGTCATGGTATAGAAGATCTTTGTATCTGCAGGAGTTGCTCTGCTAGTACAAAACATTAGAACAGTAAAGGCAAAAAGGTACCTAAAAGTTCATAAACATTTTATACCTTCACGCCAAACATCTCTGAACAAGCCAGCTAAGTAGATCTTCTCAGAATCTAGACCAGAACCTAGGTGAGAACCTCTAGAAGATCATTAGAGACAAAGTTCAAGATTAGCAGCCTTCAACTGTGATTGATTTATATAGCATAATTGAGCAAGAATGGAACAAAGTAACGGGTGAGATTATTAGGTAGTTGTTGCCTCGAAGTAACAGAAAACAAAGCCTCCACCACCTCATATAAAGGGTTTAAAGTTCAGCGTTGTCAAATCTTGCTTTGTTTCTAGTTATTTATTTGTTAAGCAATGTTGTGAATGATCCTTCTCATTTTTCTCATGTGTCAATATTATTTTTTTAGTTTATTTAGTTTAATTTGTTGAATATGCGATTGTACAATAGGAAATCTTTATGAATATATTGATTCCATGATTTTTCTGTAGCATTGAAATTTCATTTAACTAATCTTCATATTTTGGGAAATAATTTAATATAAGAAAATCGTTCTCTTATTTTAGCAGTAGTGTATTTATTATTTTATCAGTTTGGAAATACCAACGCTGAAGAAAACGTGGGACCCAGTTTTCAAAGTACTCATCTTGCAAAGCGAACTGACTTTCTGCTAGTGATTTATGTTACCAATGAAAGTAAAATTATAACTTTGAAACCAATGACACTTTTCGTGTATGACAGGAAAGAAAATATGTAGTTAATTGAAGTAATTTTTAAGTTCTTTCAAATATGATGTGTCTTTAATGTACCCCCCGCGGTTTGTGAGCGACCTTTTTTTTAAATTTTACAAAACCTAAAAATTCCATGTTTTTAAATCAGATAAGATTTACAACTGAATTTCAATTGCAGAACATCGCAATTTTTAAAATCACTTTCAAAAGTAATAAAAAGAAAGTTTACACTCTGCAATTTATTTTATTTTAACGATTAGTTGAAAGCTTAGCAACATCAGACTAACTAATATATAAATTCTAACGTAGATTATAGATATATATATATATATATATATATATATATATATATATATATATATATATATATATATATATATATATATATATATATATATATATATATATATATATATATATATATATATATATATATATATATATATATATTTTATATATATATATATATATATATATATATATATATATATATATATATATTTATATATATTTATATATATATATATATATATATATATATATATATATATATATATATATATATATATATATATATATATATATATATATATATATATATATATATATATATATAAAATTTACGCCGAAGGTAACGACACACTGGACGCTCAGTGTGGGAAACAACGTTTCAGCTGTATCGCTCATCTTCAGCTTCTAAATCACAAAACAATAAAAAATGCAGTAAGATATGATTAAATTGGTATCTTCATTAAACTTATTAAGAAGTCACAACATGGTAGGGGCGTAAAAAATTAATGGCTAAATTAATGCAGGTACATTAAACGAGAAAAAATTAAGACGGCAAAATGAATTAGGAAAGTAAAAATATAAGAGAAAAATTATGAACAAGCAAACATTGTAGAAATGACAGATATTAAAATCTTATTTAAATAAAATATTTTAAATTTTAAAAAATTAGAAGATTCATAGGATAAAAAGGACAATTTATAATACCCAAAAAAGTTAAAACCAAAACTAAAAAAAATAGAACAGAATTAAAGGAGCAATATTAAAAATAATCAAGTTGAGAGCATGCACAGTAATGGCGGAAATATTCTTGATTTTTCCACAGTTCTACTTGTTTTACAAAAAAAGCCAGTGAAACCAATTTCATTGATTGCAAATAGACTTATTTTCTGCACCAGCACCGAGCAGCTATTATTATTTTATTTTCAAGAGCTTTACGTTACTTTGTAAGATGATTGTTAAGAATGTTAAATCAAGTGTGAACAAAAGTTCTTTGAGCTCAAATTTTAGAAAAAGATTGACATCTCGACAGCAACAAAACAATCATTACTATTTTAATTCGAGCAAATAAATTCAATTGTATTCAATTGTTTTCTCTATACTCAGTGTAGAGAATGGAAGCAGCGTCTCTCCTCGAAGCGAGAGCACTTGTTCGAAACATTGAGCAAAATTAAGGTCACTTGCAAACTAAATGAAATTTTTGTTGATGCTTTTTAACCCCCTCTCTCACCTAATGTCGTTTCTAGCTAAGCTTAAAAATATAAGTACTTAACTTAATCTCAGTCTATTAAGTTTACAAGGTCTACTTGGGTATTCTGTATTATATTAACTCCTTATGACTCAATCCTACTCTCGTTTAATCTCTATTTTATCTGTTCCTTACATAAATGTTTTGCACTTATTAAATCATATTGTTAGTTTTAACTCTCGCAAGTAAATAAATATTATATTCTACCCTATTTAAATAGATGCTAGGCCCCTTGATCAACAGGTGCCCCTAGTACATATAATCAATCCTCTTTTCGGCTATTCTGCATATTGATCTTCGATTTAATTTAATTTTATCTTCAATTTTTATCTTTTATATCTTTCTGTCCTTAATCTATATCTGTATCTTTCGTTGTAAGATGGATTTATTAAGTTGTTGATATTAATTTTTGCCTACAATCGCTTCCAACATAAAAAATGCTAAGAAAGTCCTAATGCGGCCTAACCACCTTCAACTCTAACGAGGTTTAGACAATTACTGGTAGGTAGTCGCAGGCTGGAGTTTTGATTTAATTTAGTAGTGATGTAGATGACATATGCTGTAGTGAGCACTAGCTCACATTGCAAGTTAAAAAGTAGTCATCTAATAAAACTATGAAATTTAGCGGCCTCTGTTAGCGCATGGCAATGCGGTATCATGGAGACTCTCCAAACGATGGGGGCGAGGGGACGCCTCCCAATCTTTATATCTAAATTTGTGCGAGATCGTGATTTCGAGTACTAGTGATGGCAGCCCCCTCAGTCTCACAGTATTAGTCCTGAGCCTCAACGGCATCACCACGGTGCTGCCGGAAGATGTTCTCGCTTCTCTCTACTTGGACGACCTTTCGATCCATTTTGGCGCGGCCCAGATGGCAAATCTGGAGCATCGACTCCAACAGGCACTGAACTGCGTCTCTTGCTATGCCGAAGAGCACAGGTTTCGATTTTCCTTTGCCAAGACCAAGGTGAAGTACTTTTGTCACCATCTAACGTTTCCTTGGTCTTGTATTTGACCGATGCCTCACCTGGGAAGCTCATATTCTCAGCCTTAGGATCTATGGTACCCACGCCATTGATATACTTTGTTCCGTGAAGTTCAGCACTTAGGGCGCTGATAGTGTTACTGCCTAATTTTTTATCGATTCTTTGTTCGTTCGAAGCTAGACTACGAATGTGAGTTTTATACATCCGCACCTGAACGTGTATTACGGAAGGTGAACACTATCCACCACGCCGGCCTTCGGCTGGCTACTGGTGCCTTCCGAACTTACCCCATTGAAAGCTTACTTGTCGATGCTGGGGAGATGTGAATGGCTCTACGCCGTGCACAGTGCATTATTCGCCTGTACGCACTAGTCTGGCACCTCCCTCAGTCGCCACCAACAGCTCTCACTGCAGCCGCAACTGATATCGACGGTGCCTATGCTGCCGAGAGACGCTAGTCATACCCTTTGCCCTTTGGGTTCATGGCTAGAAATCTACTTCGAGACCTAGGTATAGCTCTCGGGCTGGTGGCGCCCCTTGTTGTGCCCAGAACTCTAACCGAAGGATACCACTTTTGGCTATGCGTCGCCAAGCCTCTGCTCCCAAAGCTTCTACAGCGCAGGGAGTTTTACGTTCGAGCTTTTTGGGGCACACCTCGTGTCACACTGAAAACGTGCCACTATATACGAATAGCTCTAATTCCAAAGACAGAGTCGGCTTTCACGCTGTATCCCGTCTGTTTGAAGTCAGCGGGGCTCTTGCAGGTTCTGTGTCTCTCTTCACGGCCAAGCTGATGGCAATACACCACTCGGTACGCGAGTTTACGTCACGTGACTGGCTCGGAGACCGGATTGTGGTTTATAACGACTCAAAAAGCGCCCTGAGTGCTCTGGGTGCATTGGCAGCTTCGCATCACCTGGCTCGCGATATCCGTGACGCCACGGTTTTGGCAAGCCGGACGAATGTCGACATTATCTTCTGCTGGGTTCCTGTAAAGGGTAGGAATTGTGGAAAATGAGCACGCCGATGAGGGCGCCAATGAGTCCGCGAGTTTAGGCCACCGGACCAGCATTTCGCTCTTCCTCAAACCGACTATATGGCAGGAATACGGGTAGCTCTCCACGCTGCTTGACAAAAATATGTGAGACGGTCGAAGGGAACTCAAATTTGCGTGATATTGCGCCGCGATTGTTCCCATTCACCTACCACCGAATGCAGAAAAAACTTCATGTTGCTTTCTATTGTCTCCAAACTGGACACACTCGCGGGATGCACTGCCATTTGATGAAGCGCTTGCCTCCGCCCAACTGTAAAGTCTGGGTTGTCCCCCAGGCTGTTCGGCACATTCTTGTTGAATATTCCAGTCTGGGCAATCTTGGCGTACGTTACCTGTCCCTGTACCGGGACCAGCGGGACGCTACCACTTATACTTTGTACTCAGGACTGGTTCGTGTACATCGACTTTTGGACTCCATAACCTTATGTAGGAGGCCTACCTTCTGCTCTTTAATTTAACTAGATTTTTATATTTTGGTTTTCCTTCTAGTTCGCATGTTCCTGCGCCGGGAAGCTTGCTTCCTGCTTGTTGCCGTTTTTAATTTTTATTGGGTTTGGATTTTCTTTTTCCAGGTTATTTTAAAGAAGCCTAGTACTAGGCGTTGGTGATTACAGCGACTTATGCCCAGGTAGGCAGTCGCGAGGGGAGCTCTTAAAAATGAAAAAAATAAAAAATATATGAACTTTAGCTACACTTTTCCAATTTAACTGCTAAATATTCTCCGCGGACTTGATTCTAGTAGGTAGCAAGTTAAGGTATTATATCAGTACTGTATTAACCTTATAACACAGGCTATAAATTCAACTCACAAGAATATTGACCTGGGATTTAACCAACCCTATATAATATAAAGTATGAAAAAATAGTAAATGCAAATATTTATTGAAACACAAACACAAATATTTATATATATATGAACTTTAAGCTTTATATTATAGATGAAATCTTTTAGCCACTGAATATTATATCAAACTAAATCAGTTTTTGCATAAAACTAAAAAGAAAATCAGGAAAAATGTGAATTTTGCCCCAAAAGTTCCTCTTGCCCACAAATGTTTCGTTTATCTCGACTAAATTTTCCTTTGTCCTTTCGGGTCATGTGGGCCATATTTGAGTAGGGGACAGCATCAATAGACTGCGCTTTCTGTAATGAAGAGAAGGTGGAAAAGCCATTTGTAAATACTGCCAAAATGAGATAAGCAGACGCTAGTTTGTTTATACAGCGTTAACCGTTACGCCCTGCTTGGGCCATGATTCCCACCATTTCGCGCTGCCCAAAGACCCTTCGAAGTCGCTCGCAAAGATGGATTTCGGCCAGCAGATTTCGTAATTTTCGAGAATGGTGGTGTAGCTCGTTAATATAAAGATCGGAGTGTGTGAGCGCCTTTACAATGAAAATCTTGCTGCCTAAGGCTTCGGAGGCAGAAAATCTATGAATAGGCTCACCGTTTCCTCCGATTGTTTATGTCTATTTTTGCGAAATAGACAAAATTTCACCTTCCCCGTGCGTAAACCTGAAGGGGCAAAGTGTCACAACGTTAAAAAATTAATGCCCTAGAAGAGGGGCTTTACTCTGGGCAAGTGAGGGTTCACCCCTCCTAAACTCCCTAATCTCCCCTCCCCTAGGGGTAATCGACGTATATAGCTTGATTCTGAGAAATTTAAAGAAGATTTGCGTAGCCATCAAGAGAAGAAGACGAGTCCCTTTGTCAAACATGGAGTAAAGAAAACAGTTGGAACCAAGCGAGACTTGCCCTCCTGAGCCTGTTCCTTTCGCCGCTTAGAAGAGTAGACCAGTGGCATCGAGACCAACTATCCTACCATTTTCGTCCAGATAAAATCACGTATCTCAGTTAGCTAAAAAGGCCGAGATACCCCTCACTATTGCGGAAGACAAAAGTGAATTCCCATTCGGTAAAAGATTCACAGCTTGGTTAAGTCTCATCGTCGACAAGACAAAATTGGTAACACAGGGATCGGGATAACTTCCATTCATCCAAGATCCCCCCACTTACATCTTCAAGCTGAGAGAAGCATCGTCTCTCGCCTCCATCACCTCCAGAGAAGCATCAGTTGTTTTCCCGCCTCACCACATACACTTGCCTCAGCTCAAAGAGGAGGCTCACTTTCAAGGTCACCCACTGTAGACACATTCTGAGTTAAAGGTAAAACGAATACAAAATTTATTAATTTATTTCATTTCCCATTCTGTGTGAAAGTGTATTCGTAACAAAACGATTTTAATCTGGTAGTTGTAACCAGAATATTTCAATTTCAAATGACTTAAGACCTAGCATTAATTGAGCTTAAATCTCGTGTATTAGAAGTGTTTTTTCGTCAACCATCTCGTATTACTCATTTTTTAGTGTTAATTTTTTGTTTGGCCATTTTGCTATAGAATTAGTGTATTCAAAGATTTAATATTTCATTGTTTTATCTGATTAGAAGTATATTTTATCGGAGTTGTTTAATTTGATCCACCCACGCAGCAAATGACAATAGATATATCATAATACGAAGCCTCCCTGGTTAAGGAATTAAATTAGAGCACTCTTAGAGAAAAGTGGAACTCATTAACTCATGTACTAATCAAACGTACATACGTATTCGGCCGTAAACCACGACGATTTTAATTGGTTAGCCAACCATTTCCATACACAGTGATGTGAGAATGAGCGGAGCCATAGCTAATCCGACCTAGATAAATTAGTGCATTTATGACATGCATTATATTATTAGCATTAGGAATTAGAGCCTTAGTATTTAAAAAGCCTCATGTACAGTTGAGACATATTTTGTTGTAATGAGAAGGACACAGGGCTAGTAGGCATGCGACGCAATTGAAGCGTCGTTTAGATGGACATTCAAGAGAGCACACTCGAAGCTCCCAGCTGACCTGAAGCTAGTTGACCCGAAGCCTCGACTATTTAGCTTTGACGGCAGTTAGAACGTGATACACATTCAAAATAACTTCGAGCACTCTTTGCTGCAGTCTTTGTGGTGCCATCGCTAACTAATATGCATATCGTTAGATATTTGGTAAATTAAAATCTGATTTGGGGGCGAAATAATCAACCAGAAAAATAAATGTTAGTATTTGTATATTTTTTCTTGTGTTTTATAAACATCTAAGAATTCATGTTTCTGAAATATTACTAAAGAGTGTAACAAATGTGTATATAGGCCCTAAATAATCCAGAGGTTTGGGATAAATTCTAAATCCATAGGAATTTCCTGAATAAAAACGAATGAATCTTCAGCAGCAGCCTTGATTAATCACAGAAATGATGATTAATAAGGTGCAATGTAAATGAAAAATTATGGTCTATGTTGAGCTAATAAATATTTCACATGTTGATGTGTAATAAGCTGAATCGTCAGAAATATACATACTTAGCTGTCTCAAGCTATCCATTATTCGACTTCGTTTTGGGGTTAGTCAAAATTAATCCACTGAAGAAGGTTTTCCCTCTCCTGATCTAATCCTACCAGTAATACCATTTTAAGGATACATTAATCTCAAAAGCGGTGAAAACTTGTTTTGACTCACATAATTAACATACTAAATGGTTGTTAAATCAAAGAACGAAAAGTTAGGAGTGAGAGTGAATGAGAAATCCTATTTTATCGAGAATCCTCTAAATTTAGCTGGAAATTCTTCAAATAATTTCTCAATAAAAACATGCAAACTAATCAACCTAGTCCATACAACAACTTACCCCCATTTGCCAAAAAAAGTGAACTTTAATGATAACAATAAAAAAAGAAAATTGGAAATAAACATAAAACTGAAGAAGTTCGAAAGGTCAACTTTTCCCCTGAAATAAAGAAAATGAAAATAAAGTTGCTAAAAGTCCCTTTTAGAGTATTTAGATTTTTTTTCTAGATGGGGAGGATATCCTCTGCCCTTAATCGTATGTAGAAATACGACCTGACTTCAGTAAAGATAAAGAGTGAAGTCAAATAGTGATGAACACAGGTAGAGTGCTTATGGGCGAAAAGAGAGGATCACGTGGTAAAAAGAAAAAATTATTTAACTGAGACTTCAAAGCGTTAAATGCATTAAAAGAATAGTAAGCTTAAGTGACTATTTTGTTATACCGAGGTAAAATAGAAAGGGTGAAAAAGTTTTAGTTTTCTATTCGGCTTATAGTGTGCGGGTTTTGCAATTTTGTACTGTCTGCATCAAGAAATAGAGATATATCTATAGGAGGTAAAGCTCAAATGAAAGTATTGCTTTAGTCTAATGATATTTTGTTGGTATCTTAATCTGATTTTTTTAAAAAAAATTTATGGAGCCCATCTGGCAACTACCCACTTGGGCATAAGTCGCCGAAAAACACGACAGCCTAGAATTAGGCTACTTTAAAGTAAAAATATGAAAACTTAACAATGATATAAATTGGAAAAACTTAACAATCGAAGCAATCTCCGGCAGCGGGGGGAGGTCCCCCTCACCCCGGTGCAGGAGAGTGCAACCTACAAACAAAACAATAACAAAAAAATGAACCTTAAATAAAGGGGAGAAGGCCGGCCTCCCCAAAAAGTCAATAAGTTCACCAGTCATGGTGCACGCACTTGTCCCGAGTACAAGGGACAAGCGGTAGCGACCCCGCCCATCCCGGTACCGAGACAGGTATCGTGCGCGAAGATCACCCAGAATGGGACATTCGACAAGAATATGCCGAACAGTCTGGGAGACGACGCAGTCGTTGCAATAGGGCGCATGCGAGCGCTCCATCAAGTAGCGATGCGTCACACGAGTGTGTCCGATTCGAAGACGACAGAAAGCAACCTGAAGCCGCCGCGGCATTGGGGGATAGGTCCATATGAACAGTCGCGGCGCAATGGCACGCAACTTTAAGTTCCCTTCGACCTTCTCCCATCTTCTTTGCCAAGCAGTCCGAAGAGCTGCCCGTATTCCTGCCATGTAGTCGGTGTGAGGAAGAGCGAAACGCTGGTCCGGTCGCAGAGTCCTCGCGGACTCTTTGGCGCCCTCATCGGCGCGCTCATTCCCCGCAATTCCTACATGTCCAGGAACCCAGCAGAAGATAATCTCGACATCTGCCCGGCTCGCCAAAACCGTGGCGTCACGAATATCACGAACCAGGGGATGCGGAGATTCCAATGCCCCGAGAGCACTCAGGGCGCTTTGTGAGTCGCTATAGATCACAATCCGGTCTCCGAACCGGGCACGTCGCGTAATCTCCCGTACCGAGTGGTGTATTGCCACCAGCTCGGCCGTGAAGACAGACGCAGCGCCTGGTAGAGCCCAGCGGACTTCAAACAGAGGGGATACGGCGTGGAAACCGACCCCCTCTTGGCACTTGGAGCCATCCGTATACACTGGCACGGTTCCAGCGTGACACGATGTGTGCTCCAAAAAGTTCAAACGCAATACTCCCGGCGCAGTACAAGCTTTGGGAGCAGAGGCGTGGCGACAAATAGCCAAATGTGGTACCCTCCAGGGTGGCGTCCTGGGCAAAACCAGGGGCGCCACCGGCCCGAGAGCAATATCTACCTCTCGAAGAGGTTTCCTGGCCCTAAACCCAAAAGGCTTAGGGTATGACTGGCGTCTCTCGACGGCATAGGCACCATCGAGATCAGCTGCGGATGCAGTAAGAGCTGTTGGCAACTGAGGGAGGCGCCGGGCTCGCGCGTACAGTCGAGTGATACACTGCACGCGGCGCAGAGCGAGTGGCATCTCACCAGCATCGACCCACAGGCTCTCAATGGGGGAAGTGAGGAAGGCACCGGTCGCAAGGCGAAGGCCGGTGTGGTGGATCGAATCCACCTTACGCAATACACGCTCAGCTGCGGATGCATAAAACTTGCATCCGTAGTCGAGCTTCGAGCGAACAAAGGATCGATAAAAAAGTAAGGCAGTAGCCCTATCAGCGCCTCAAGCGCTGAATGTCACGGAACGGAGAATGTCCATGGCGCGGGTACAAGAGACCCTAAGGCTGTGAATATGAGCCTTCCAGGTGAGGCGTCGGTCGAATACAAGACCAAGGAAACGGTGTGACTCAACCACATCCAGGTGTACCCCATTAAGAAACAAATCTGGGTCGGGGTGAAGCCGTGGATGGCGGCAGAAGTGCACCACCTTAGTCTTGGTCAAAGAAAACCGAAACCTGTGCGCTTCGGCATAGCGAGAGACGCGGTTCAATGCCTGTTGGAGTCGACGCTCCAGAGTTGGCATCTGGGCCGTGCCAAAAGAGATCGAAAGGTCGTCCACGTAGAGCGTAGCGAGAACATCTTCCAGCAGCACCGAGGTGATGCCGTTGATGCTCAGGGCAAAGAGTGTGACACTGATGACACTTCCCTGCGGGCAACCTCTTCCTGCTCCTTGGGCCGGAGAGGGCTCCCCCCACCCGTACGCGGAATCGACGATCTTGCAAAAATTCAGATATAAAAATTGGGAGGCGTCCCCTTGCCCCCATCGTGTGGAGAGTCTCCATGATACCGTATCGCCATGCGGTATTATAGGCCTTCTCCAGATCAAAAAACACCGTGGCGTAGTGCTGTCTACGAAGGAAAGCCTCGCAGACGGCATTTTCCAGTCGGAACAGAGCATCCGACGTGGATTGGAACTTGCGGAAGCCGCACTGTGCGAAAGACAGATGGCCTCCGCTGTCCAGGAAAAAGGCTAAGCTAACATTTACCAATTTCTCCATCAACTTGCACACGCAAGAGGTTAGAGAGATTGGGTGGAAACCGGTCGGAGTAGAGTGATCTCTCCCCGGTTTGCGAAAGGCAAGCACAGTAGCGATTCGCCAGGAGTCTGGGAGAAGACCTTCCACCCAGATCCTGTTGAACAAATCTAACATGAAGGCCATACCAAGCTCACCTAGGTGTCGAAGCATGGCGTACGGGACATCGTCCGGACCATGGGCGGTGTCCGCGCACGAAGCGAGAGCGGAACGCAACTCGCTTACAGTAAACTTGTCGTTGAAGGGTTCTCCGCCTCTGGAGGTAAAGTCCAGCCGGCGGCCTTCCGCGACATCACGACGTGCATTGAATGCTGGCGGAGCAGCATCACGGCTAGAGAATGCCGAAAAAGCGGTCGCGAAGAATTCCGCCACGGACGCTGGGTTCGAGTTTGCGGTCCCATTCTCCTGGAGAACGGGAGGGGGGTCTTGCGAGAACTTGCCCCTAATCCTTTTGACTCGCTTCCACACCTCAGCTAAAGGGGTCTTCCCGTTAAGTGAAGACACGTATGCCCGCAAAGAAGAGCGGCGGGCGTGCTTCGAAATATATCGGAACCTAGCCCTAGCCCGACAAAATTCAGCGAACGTGAAATCGTTCGGGCGGCGCTTATAGCGCATGTAGGCATAACGCTTCTGTTTGAGGGCAGTCTCACACTCAGCCGACCACCACGGGAGCGATCGGCGTGCAAAACGGCCAGACGTCCTAGGAATAGTAGTCAGGCCCACGGCGATGAGGTTGCCGGAGAAGAACTCAACGCCTCATCTACCGACCTAAACTCCTCGACTGAGATAGAGAATTCAGTCATTTCCTGAAATGCAGGCCACCGCGCCCGCGCCAAGCACCACCGAGGTGGTCTCTCAGGCGGCAGTTGCCCTGAAAATGATATTTGAATGGGAAAGTGATCACTACCATGGAGGTCATCGACCACCCCCCAATCAAAATCAGGCTATGCATCCGAAGAGCACTAAGATAGGTCAAGGCAAGAAAATGAAGCGGTTCTCGGACAGTGATGCGTAAACTCATCCACGTTTAGGACACCCATCTCAAGCTCTTCGATCAGATCGGCAAGGACTTGTCCCCTGGGATTTATGGAGTAATCTCCCCAGAGACGATGCCTGCTGTTCAGATCTCCAAGCAAGAGATAGGGCCTCGGCAACCGTGCCACGACGCGGCGGAATTCCCCCGCGTCGAAGTCAGCTGACGGTGGAATGTACGCAGAAATGATAGTATACCTCCTATCCAGGTGCAGCTGCACAGCCACTGCCTGAAAGGAGGTATCTAAAGAGAAAGAAAGAACGGAGACATCATGCCGGGTGTAAACCGCGCATCCTTAGGGCCAGGCATCCCGCGGTGTTTGGGTCGCAAGACCCTTATACCCCGGGAGGGCAGGCAGGGGGCACGCGCCTAGCATGGTCTCCTGCAAAAAAATAGCTAACGGGGAACGGAACGAGGCGAGCCTCCGCAGCTCCTCCCAGTTGGCCCGGAGTCCACGGCAATTCCATTGAAGGAATATGCCCTCTCGGCCTAGCTCGGAGGAGACTCAGGGGCCCTCCTCGAACTGAAGACCCTCACGGGAATG
Source organism: Ceratothoa steindachneri (assembly GCA_963969495.1). Classification (NCBI taxonomy): domain Eukaryota; kingdom Metazoa; phylum Arthropoda; class Malacostraca; order Isopoda; family Cymothoidae; genus Ceratothoa; species Ceratothoa steindachneri. The sequence continues at coordinate 132,778,884 of OZ018332.1, read as the reverse complement.
GCCGTACGCTTCCCGGGGGCAGAACCCCAGGCGCTGTTGGCCGGACAAAGCGCTGGAGGCGCTGTCGCCTTCGAGGACTTATTGGGGGAGGTTGGGCTCGCCATGCGAGTCTTTTCCTCCCTTCGCCTCGAAACCTTAGGCGGGCGCTGCGGCTTGGGAGGCGGGGGGGCCCTCTTTTCGAGGAACCACCGTCTCCGAGGCACTCGCTCCACCTCGGTGCGTGGGCGAAGGAGCTGAAGCTCCTTTGTTGCTGTCCTCCTTTCGGGGGACAGCTTTAGGAACCCCCGAAGATGGCCTAGCGACCATCTTCAGGGGTGTTGCCTCCTGTGAGTCTAACGACTCTGTGGAGGCGTGTGGCCGTTTCGCCTTGCGGGAAACGGTCACGCTGGGGGAAGAGGGGGGAGCCCTGGTTTTAGCCGGGGCTGGGTATGAACCCTTTTTGCCGCCAGCTTTACCAAGGGAGCGCCCGGGTTGGGTAGAGCCCGCAGAAGGGCTCCGAATGGGCGCGGAAACAACCATGCTCGTTGGTCTGGATGGGCCAGGAGCAGAGGGTGCCTTTCGAACTACTGAGGCATATGACGTCCCAGTCAGAGCTGGGCGCGCCAGGACCAAGTCCTTAGCCTTGCGGAATGGGAGTCTATCCTGGGCCTGAACGGCCAGGATTTCTTTCTCCAGGAGATATGCACCACATAGCTTTGAAGAAGCAGGGTGCGGCTCTCCGCACGTCTACATGAGCGATTCGTATGGCCGAAGCGGTGACAGTAATAGCACCGCCGCGGCAGTGGCACGAATGCCTTCACGCGGTAGCGGTACCAACCGGCACACACCGACTCAGGGAGCTTGTCACAGTCTAACGTGACGAAGAGTGTAGGGGTGGGTCTCGAAGCCCCTCCCTGTTTTCTCATCACACGTTCAACCTTGACCGCCCCATGGTCGGCCAGCTCTAGGGTGATGTCCTTAATGGAGTAGTCAACGAGTTCCCTCGCATAAACTACTCCTTTCACAAAGTTCATGGTAGAGTGCGGCGTCACACTCACCGCGGTGCCATGAAGTGTCCGAAGAGCACTTATCTTGGCCGCCTCGGCGGGATTCGCCGCATTCGCCAGAAGGCTGCCGTCCGAGAAACAGGTCACCTTCGGCTCTCTACCAATTGCACTAGCTAATCCTCTCCTCTGATTGATCATGTTGCCCTTGGACAACATGGTGCCATTAGTGGAGCGAAAAACGAGGAAGCGTTTGAAGCCAGCGGGCTCAAAAATGCCAGGTAACCTCTGAATGAGGGGCCCCGATGTCATCGAGGCTCCGCCCTGTGCACTCTTGGTATTAGTCTTCTTTGTCAGGGGCTCCGCAAACGGGGGGGGGCAGAGGGGGCGGATGTGCCGATCTTGGCTTGGTCGCTTGCCAGAGTGGCAGCAGACCCATCCGTCCCCGCAGCCCCTGCGGATGGAGAGGAGCCCCGAGTCTTTTTTGTCTTTTTAGTCTTTTTCTTTTTTTTTTCGGAGAGGAGGGCGAAGAATGAACCCGCTTCTCACCTCTGCCGGAAGAAGCCCCCAGGCCAGATGGACCCGCCTCAGCCAGGTCATTCTCTGAAATGGAGAAGGTCCTGGTAGTCGTGGGGACACCGGTCGGTGGAGATCCCTCCCCTCCTTGTACTGCTTCGGAAACCACAGCCGTTTGAGGAGGACCTTGCATCGGGGCGGATTCGGGTTTGGTGCTTGGCGCCATGCCCAGATTCCTCCCCATGGAAGGCCCTACCGTCTGAGGCTGGGTTTCCTCAAGGACCATGTCTATCTTAGGGGGGCCTCCAGTTGGCCATTCCCCCCCCCAAGACATCGCATGTCCCGTTGGCAGTATCGTCACTAGTCTTCTTTGGGGTGGCATGGGCCTTCACCCCGGCAAGGTTCAGTATTCTTGCCAGCAGGTCTTTTGAGGCAAGCGACCGAAGGGGCCTGGCTTCCCTCTCCCCCCTAAGGGGGTTTGCCCTACCGAGCCGCTTCGATGTGGAGCGGCTGGCTAAGGGCTGCCTGCTGGCTTTCTTGGCAGTCCCCTTGGAAAGAACAGAGGGGACTGCCGCTGGTAAAAGGGAGGCGCCCGAAAGCACCTCCAGAGAAGGGGGTGAGGGGGATTCCCCTACACCCGTAAGCGAAGGAGAGGAGTAAGCCTCCTCTCCGGTTAGAGATATATGGAGGGTCCCCTGAGCAAGCACAGGAGGGGGAACTCCATTTTTTTGCTGGAGCTGCCCAATGGCGTCTCCGTCTATGTTATAGGGGAAGTTGGGGGTTGGGTTTTTTTTTTAAACTCATCATTGGGCATGGTGACCCTCTTTTTGACACGGGACGCAATCGCGCATCACCTCTCGCAGTAGCCCGCACTGCGAGAGGTGCTTACAAGCCCGGCAGAGCCAGGCGCCGCCATTTAAGACCACCCCTCCCGCCTGGTGGCCTGGCAGTCCATCGGCATGGCGGCTCCACCTTGGACACGGCGTAAAAAATAATAGATTGTGAAGAGGAGAGGAAAAGGGATGTGAGGAAGGTATGGGTGGGGATGAAGCAGGTTGTTAAAAACCAGCCACCCCAGACCGGAGCTCAGGGGTTAGGGAATATTGTCCCCCACCCCCTCAGCCCCGATGCGGGACAGTTGGCTGAAAGGAAGGTCAGCATCTACCCTGTGAAATTAGAGGCTGACCAGAGAAAGTTGTGGGAGAGGTTGTGTGAAAAGAGAGGAAACAAGTGTTTTGAAGGCAGGAAGAGAGGCTAAGCTGGGGCCGGACGGAGCGCTGGATCCCGTCAGCACGGCGGCCAGGATGGCAAATCTCCGCGCCCCTTACGGGGTATCTTAATCTGAGAATGAAAAGAAGACAATGATGGAAAAGTCTGTAAATGTATGTTAGAAGTATGAGTTTGAATTTGGACAAAGTAAAGTTTAGGTAAGTGATAACTTGTGTGATGTACCTTGTAATAAACTTATGTAGCTGTAATGGCTAGAGAAGGTAGAAGTAATCTACTTCTAAATACGAAAAGTTGATAAAATAGTTGGAACTATTAAAGCATTCATGATGTAAGATAGAAGTATAACTAAATAGTAAATATGTAATTCGGGTGAAAAATATTCTGATGATATCTTTAATGTATTAGAGTGAGAATGATGACTAGATAAGGGAAGATCAAAGGTGAACGCCGGTAGATGTATAAGTAAATAACTTGGTGAGATGGGAAGACTATTTAGATAGAATTGTGGAATCATTGTTAAAGGGAAATTTTGGGAGAGAAATGTGATATCAATGACAATATTAATAGTATTATTTCGGGAGAGTAAATCCCTGTGTAATGAAGTTACCCAAAAAAGTTAGCAATAGCTGTATGATAGCGAATGAAAAGATAGAAAATAGAAAAAGTCTTGTCTCTTTAATTGATTATTCGATATCCCACAAGAGTATGTGGTTAGGGTGGTGTATAAATATTTGAAAGAAACGAGTCTGTTAGAGGAAAGATTGGAGTGAGAATTGCCTTGGTCGAGGTTGCTATGACGAATGATGGCTTTAAGTGATATGAGCCAGCCCAAATTTGCAGCAAATATATATATATACAGAGAAAAGCCAGGGGTGGTTTCAGATTATAGCTCATTCCTTAACTATATTTTATACAATGGCCCAATGTATGTCAACGCATTTCTCTCTTCCTGAGGATTTTATATTAATAATGAAATAAACGACTAGATTAAAATAGGCTGTTACATGGTGAAAGAGATATTACTGACAGAAATATAAAACATCAAAAGTGAAATAATGTTTAAAATTGTCTATATCTAAAAATCCAGGATATGTGTACTAAAAAGAACTAACAATTTATCAATTTCATTGACGGTTAAAAGACCAAAAAAAGCAAAAATCAAGAAATCATTACTCAGTAATTTTAACTTTTGAAAACAAAGTTATAGCAAATCACAGATAACGTAATTAATACTTGCTATGGGATGCTACATTCACTCTCAAGGATTAGATTAATAGACTGGAAATAGATTCTCAACACAATGAATTGATTGCACTCTAAGAGAAAGAGGCAAATCATTGCAACAGCCTAAATAAATCTAAATATTTATAATACTAAAAGTACATATTTTAGATTAATTGCCATGGCTCAAGAAGTGAGAGCTCCCATCTTCTATTTCCATGTATGGTGATAGCCAAAAATTGGATAATGAAACTATTAAATAATTAATAATTGTGAAGGGTAGATATAAGAACAAAATTATTACTTGAGTTTTAGACTAATCCTTGACGGATTTAAATTTCATTAGTCCGATGGTACATTTCAAAGTTTGTAGCAAATTTGTGGAGATGGAAAGGAATAATTAAGAAAGTAAACTCTCAGTCTTTTTTGTAATCATATTATCGAATATTAATTCAATTATCTACTTATTTAACTTACCAGAATCGTTGCTCTGGCTACTATCATAATTTCTATCGTAACCTTCAAAAAGGATTTTCGCTCTAAAGCTCATGTTGTTAATGATTGCAGGTTTCATTTCTGTTTCTCCTTCCACTCTCATACCCCACAACCTTATTTAAAACTTCGCAGCTCGTCTTCCTCTTTACCAGACAATTTTTTCCTCGCCCAATTCCTTTGCTTTCTTTATTATTGCGATCAGTTTTCTTCACTAAACTTCTGACGACCCAAGTGAGTTTTATGTCATCGTTTTTCCCCTTTGTTGCGTATGTATTACCTCCTTGCCTGCGTCACCGTGCATTCTCAATTCAGGCTTCCTAAAATGTGGATTAAACACTCGTCCGCAAGAGGCTCGTCACCCTATAGTGGTGGCTTAAAGTTACAATTCTTGTGTTAACTCTTCTCTTAGTATTCAACTAGTACTTTGCGAGGGCACACGGCTATAAAAAGGATTACATACACTATTATCATACTTTATATCCTTCTTGTTCTTATTTATACGATTACTATTTGTTTTTCATTTTTTTTAAGTGAGATTACGTCAAAGATATCGCGGAGCGTTTTTAGCAAAAGAATCTCAATCCCTAACAATGAATGCGGCTAAACATTCTACCTCGTCCTAAACGCATGAAACCACAACTTGTCTCCATAAGCCAAATTTGATCTGATGAGAGTCCTGATTCTGGTCGACATTGCGACTGTTGCCAAATTTTATTATTGACTCGTGGTTCCAATACTTCACCTTACAGAAGCTTCTACATGAGATAATCTTAGACCGAATTGGGATGTGTGTGCAACAGAAATTAATTCATTTATACATCGATGTTCAAATGCTCCGGCCTATAAAAACTCAAATCATAATTGAATCAGGAGTTTTCGAAAGCTTCTCATGGCACAAACTACAACTGTCTATTATAAGGTCGTTCTCTATCTCGGAGAAGCAGATTTCTCCCTCACCACAACACGGGAATGGTTGAAAGTTCTGTAAACATCGACCATGGTATATTTCGAGAAAGCTCTTTTTTATTTGAATTTAGGATTTAGGTGTAAAAATAGAGGGAATATAAGCTATGAGAAAGGTTAGTGAAGAAAAGGAATTCATTGAACCGCTTCGTATACCCGAAATGCTCTGCTTTATGGTGCATCGTGTACTTACACACTAAAAAAGTTTGTAAATATCTAAGTTTTAATAATAGCCATAATTAATGACCCAATGATTAAGGACAAATGGTGTTATAAATTCACAAGTTTCCAGGGCAACTAATAAAAATTTCCTTCATGTATAACTGCATTAATTTGGCATTTCAGATTCATAGTTAAATCGCTGCCTAAACACGCATTGTTTGTAAAGATTTGCGGTCTAGCCTTAGTATTATCCTCTGCAAGCGTTTGACAAAGAACATTTATCCGCTTTGGTACATGCAAGGTGGTATTTACGTAAGCGGATTACAGGCGTTAATTCATGGCTTAAACACCATTTAGTTGTGCTGGTTGTTTAATGCATTAGATCAAACAAAAGTGTAAATTGCATGATGCAGAAGAGTTGATACAAGATTATGCTTGCTCTAATTATATGCCTGATTTAGATCGTATAAATATTTTTTCTTCATCATGCAGTAGATGAAAAAGTATGGTAGAGTTTGATACACTTATATCATCGGCATTAAGATTTTTATTTTTTATAAAGATTAATAATTGTCATGTTATTAAAATTGTATTATTTCAAACTCTTTTTTTCTTTATTCACTTTACCTATTTGTAAGTTTATTTTGGAGACAATGGAAAATGAATGCACGTTATTCTCTGTATTTAATATAGAACATATACAACCGGTTAATTTGTATTTATTTGATGTGATCCATGTAAAATGACGGGTCTGGGACATAGTAGTAGATTGCCAAGTGGTGTAAGTTATAGAATAAGTAACAATGCGGCAGCCAAAATATGTAGGATTCTTAGTGCCTGAGTCTTGTTGTTGGCGTGAAGAATCAAATTTAATTGTAATTTCGTGGAGGCACCACAGATTTCCACGTCATCCTTATCCAGAGCGTACCAGGTAATCTCATGTAATGACTCCTTACGTACATTTTCATCAGCCGTAACTTGACCACCTTATTAACAATCATTTCCTCGTAAAATTTGAAGCAGCGGTTCACTTTTTTTCGTATTCGCTTCATACTCGTAGTTTACGACAGGAGTCGCCAAAATCCCTTTACTCCTGTTCTCCTTTGCTAAATATTTGTTCATCAATGACAGTCATGAATTTATGTTTTAAATATATACCAAAGGTGTAATGCATTAAGGAAAACGGATAAGTTCGAGAATATTCTTCTAAAATAGATTCAATTTAAGTTTTGATGTAATTAAGGAATTATGAGTGGGAGTGATGTGCTTGATGACTTTTGAAAATATTCATAAATTCCTTTGTGTGCAGGACATTAAGAGGACTAAACCACTGTCAATCAAGTATAACCTTGGTAATGTTTGAAAAAGCTTGGGATTCTTTTTCCTGGAATTAATATAAATGCCAAACGAAGATATCTTATAAAGGTTTATCTAGCGTTGAGAACTATGACCATGTGAATTAACTCAATCGCATTTAATTGCATTTCTGATTGCAATGTCGAAGTCTGCAACCGTCCACTGGAGGATTTGTAGCTTTTGCTAGTTTGAAAATACTGTTTGTTTTTAATTTCTTCATAAATCCTTTTCATTGTCGGTCATATATATTTTCCTGTGATTATAAAAAATAGTCATTATTTCAATTTTCAGAGTTTTTAATTCTAAAAATTAAAAAATCCTAGTACCGATAAAAAAAATGCCTACTTTGATTTTGTATGGTATTAACATTGATGTTTATTATGTTCCATGTTGTAATCATCTTATTGAATTTTTAAAATGGCCTAAGTATTTAAAAAGGATTTGTGCAGCTATTGGCATTTACTAAGATAGACAACAGTTGAGCTATAGGCTTGTACAAATATTTTTAAGCTGTAAGATACGCTACAGTTGAGTCGTACATTAATAGGAGGCTTTGTAAGCTGTAGAATACTGTGTAACGACTGGCGTGTACATTCAAAATAGGACAAACGCAAGAGTCACTACATACATAAAGTAAAGAAAGAGATAGAAAAGTAAAGTTAGCGCCGTTTGCAATAATGTTACACGGTAGTAAACGGAGCACAGTTATCTCTGTTAGAGTTGGTCTAGGCAATCTTAGGCAAACATTATAATCAAGGCAGAATCCAGAATAAACCGGATAGCTATCACTATTAAACAAATAGGAACCAGGTCAGGAAGCTGTCTCCATGGCAATATGCCACTGCGCACATAGAATTTTATCAAATAGTCGGAGTACCTTCCTTATGAATATATTCGGCAGTAGCCAATCAAAAGTCGAGATATGTTAATACCGACAAATCAAAAGGCTGATACATAAGAGGGAGGTGTGGCTGAGTTGGAGCAGGAACTTGTAGGGCGTGGCTTAAATTGAATATATAACTGTGTGAAGCCGGAACAAAGAATAATTAGATTACTGTTTTTTATAGCAATATATCGCGTTATATATCGTTCAGTCCGATCTCTCGGATTCGCGTAATTCATCTTTGTATATAGTAGTGTACATAACGCAGACATTAAGCTGTAACTCTTAAAGGCTCTATTCGTCCGGCCTCCTTGAGATCCTTGCCTGCACTTGACCTCAAACTTAATTTACGTCATAACTTGAAACTTAAAACTTAATTAAAGAACTTTCGTATAGTGCAATAAGATCTAGTTAAATAATAATTCTATTTTTGCTATGGTGACTTTAATATCCAGATGTTCCTCAATCTTCCTGCTTCAAGGCCTCATTAATCCGGGAAACAGTCGTTGCGCATTCTCCTTGTTAATCGCAATTCCTTGCGATTACATAACTTCGGAAATACCGGTGTTCTACCTTGGTGTAGTCTATCCCAATCTTCCGTCTATTTGACCCCGTCGCTAGAATAAGACCACCCCTTGGCTTAGGGCATCCCATAGCAATCAACAAAATAGCTATTGTGGGAAATAAGGAAGGGCAACGCAAACCAACCAGGGCATCTGAATCAACCGGAGTCTTTGCCAAAAGATTACGCGATAACTTGGTAATCTATCACATTTACTAACAACCAGCGTCTCCCTTCCAAGACTCTTGGGTTGTCCTCACGATTACCTTCAAGGTTCTTCCGTAATTAGCAATGACCTTTAAGAACCCCCATGATTGTACAATTGTATCCCACAATTCTTTGTCATACATTTGTTTGTGTGATACAATTCTTTGTAAGCTGTAGGATACTCAACAGATGAGTCACATAACTATACAAGTCTTTGTAGGCTATGTTCTCTCGATCTTAACTCAATTTGACAGACTCTAGTGGTGTTTTAACGCTTCTTTCGATACCTTTGCAAATAATTCCTTAATTTAGTAAAACTGCTTTAATTTGTTTATTAATAAGATAGTCACTGTCGATGCGTTTTGTCACTTTGTTTTTATACGGCATAGATTTCCTCTGTATCACATGCTAGAAAACGGGCACATTTACAACGCTGTGCTTTAGAATTGTAGCGAATCGTCTTCACGACCAATAACAAAAGAAGCATCATTGGTTGTCCTTGAATTACTAAGAGGGAATAAATCATCCTCCATCTTCAAACAATCCTCCAAGCATGGAAAATAGACTTCGTAATCTCAACAGTTTTGAGAAATATTACAAATAAAAACTGTGAGATTATTTATTTTTGCAATTCATTAAAATATTTTGCGTAGAATGGGTTGAATCAGTATTCAATATATATTTGGAAATAAGTTTATTGCACTGGTTACATAATTTTACTGTACATACATAGTGATATGCTTAAAAATATACAATCTGTATGCATAATATCCCAGACAAAATTGAGTTATCTATAAAAATATGTAGCAGTAGTCTCAAAGTTACAATTGTATCCCACAATTCTTTGTCATACATTTGTTTGTGTGATACAATTCTTTGTAAGCTGTAGGATACTCAACAGATGAGTCACATAACTATACAAGTCTTTGTAGGCTTTGTAGGCTATTTGTTAACTTATAGAAATTTCTATCAAATCATTTGTGAAATTATCTCTTTGCTGTTAGTTTTGAAACGTTATTTGGTCAGTATTTTTAATTACTCCCTGGCAGATATTTTCCAGGCAATTAGAGCTACTGTGTTGAAGAGCTGGAGCATGAATATTATTTTAAATACTCCTATAGTTTTTTGGTAAGGTTGAGGTAAAAAATTAGCTAGATCTTTTTGCACTCAGGACTTTATAATATTTTCGAGCCTTTAATTGGTGTTGTTAGTGGTTTATTTTGTACGATTGAGTTTTTCCATTTTGGAGCTGCAATTCATCATAAAGGAATTGAATTTTGGGGCCATTATATTACTTTACGCGACTTAATCTTTGTTTAGATTGCTTAAGCTCACCCTGACCAAATAAACAGAAACACCACGTATAATTATAAAACTTCGAAATTATTTCACGGTTATGAAGGTGTTCTTTGGTTTTGGGTCTAGTTTTTGATCTTTCAAATTAGAGAGGGGAATTTAGGTCTATGACGAACCATTTATAAACGAGGACACCAAGATGGGATATTTTACTCGTGAGCCATTTATTTACGTTTAGAAGCACTTTCGGAGGCTTTTTATCACAGCCAAATTGATAACAACATGAGAAGTGCCTGATGGAGGTCGAATTTGGGATCTTGCCCGTTCTTGTTCTTCTTAGCGTTTCTTAGAGCGGTCATTCGGCTGATTTTGAGCCGTTTAGCGATGTCAAACTTGTTGCGGCCCGCGGGTAGGAGAGCAAATTTCTCGATTTTTTTCACTTCGATTAAGGTATAGATTAATCATAAATGTCAATTATATATAAACTAAAAATGGAGAATTATTCTGTAGGCGATCTATCCTACCTTTAATTTAAGTTTTTTTGACGGAAATTTTCTATCACCCATCTAAATCTCTCGAAAGACAAAATGCCCCGAGTGTAACAGAACTTTTGCACAATTACATATTTTTAGGTGATCTCGCATCAGCAAAGGATCTGGTTTATTTAGAACCAGCCTCATGCAGGTCGCCGATTCCCAATAGGGAAATTGATTGACCTAATGCTCGAACCAATGTACGATTTATCGTATGATTCAAAACTATATTCATCAATACAGACAAGCAGCATAGTAATAGAATTCGGTCCTTATAGCTGCAATCTGACATAATTTTATGCCCAGTTTTTGATACGAAATTGGGTTCGAGATATGAAGAAAATTTATTTAGATTGTGCTTGAGGTCGTTAACAAAATCACTATTTTCTACCAACGTATAGAGAACTAAAGAAAATTGATGATTTCTCTATTGTATTTTTTATTGGATTTTCATGAAAAAGAGATTTAAGTAAATTTAAAATGCCTTGCTCCTCAAGTGAGTCGGCGAAACCATTGTTTATAAAACATGTTTTAACAAAGGTGAATTTTAAATGTATCAGTCTATATAAGACACAAATGTTGTATGACCAGTGGATAAGGGGTCTACTAAAGATAATGGATAAAAACAAAAGAAGTTTGTGCCTAGAGGCAAACGTCTAAACACTGCAGCAAAATTAATATTTCAATGAATAGAGCATGGATTAATTTGTTGTAAAATTAAACTAGTTTTATAGCAAAGAAGTCTCCAACTGCGATGTTTAGTTTGTCATCATTTGCGAATGTTTTAAAAAGAAGAGAATTTAAGGAGTGCCCGAAATAGAGGGTAGTCTGTTGGCACTAGATCTGGGTGGCACGGTAGATGAGGGAGAAATTCCGACGCCATTTTCATGATTTTTTATAGGGCATGATTTTCACCGTGTGGTCTGGCATTAACATAAAGAAAGATGACATCAGTCAATATTCCAATCACTTCTGCATAATTGATTCTGCCACCGATTGTAGTTGTTGACTGTATAATTGAGAGTTGATTAACTGATGGCGTTCCAACATTTTCCATTAATTCACCCCATCACATCTCACCAGAAGCATACCATAAGCCTCTTTTGATCTCTGTCGTCCTTTTCCTGAAGTTGTATAAGTGCACCTTGATCTGCACAGCTTTTTTCGTGTTCTGTATGCGAATGTAGACACCATTTCTAATCTGCAGTAACTATATTTTTAGCCAAACAAAACGACATTTCTTATAGAGTAGTGTCATGCAGGCGTCTATGCGGCTCTGACGGTCAACCTAGTTCACTTTACTTGTAATCTATACGTTCAGTTTACTGACCCTGCCCATTTCTTATAAACGATGTAAAGTGGTGATATGGGTGTCACTAAACCGTTTATCTATCTCACCTGTTTTCAGATATGGCTTAGCTTTGACACAGTCGCACAAACGATCATTTTGAATTGGTGAGGATCGACCACTTCTTCTCTGATTTGGAGATTAAATTTGATATGAGGGAACTTTTTAAACCAATCGTAGGCTGTACGATGACCATTTGTATCTACTCCAAATGCTTGTTTGATAAGTGGTTGCGATTAGGCAGCGTTTAGGCTGGACTATTAATTATACAGCAAAAGAGTACTTTGCTGTTCACGAGAAAGACTCATTTTATGGGTATTTTGGAAACTATAGATAACATTTAGGGTCTCCGACTAATTACTGTTCATAATGACCTGTTATAACTAGGGTCTAGGTCACTGTGCACTTTCAGGAGAGGCTAATCAAAAATTAAGCCACTACACTTTAACAAGTCACACAGCCTGTATAAGTCTATAAATAAATAAACTATTAAATAAATCTATAAATAAATAAACATTTAAGTAAATAAAGGTTGCGCGAGAACTTTGCTTCCAACCTAATATATATATATATATATATATATATATATATATATATATATATACATATATGTGAGAATGAGTGGAGATTTAAAAATTCGGAATCACTGGAGTTATTTTTTTAAGTTTCGCACTTAGCTTCTTCAGAACACAACTGAACAATTCTGGTCTGAAGAAGATGAAAGTCGAAACGTCAATAAAGAACTCCTGAGTGTTTCCGGATTTTCATCTACATATACGTCTTTTAGTCCAAAAACATAATATAAAAATTAACACACAGGAAAATGAAATGATGAATCCAAGCACTTTCGAACTATATTTGCAAGTTCATTTTCATTGAAAATGTGGGTTAATTTTCATATATATATATATGTGTGTGTGTGTGTGTGTGTGTGTGTGTGAATTCAATGTCCCGCAGTAAAAATGAAACCTCACCTGATACTTTAGGAGTTATTGATTTCTTTATATATATATATATATATATATATATATATATATATATATATATATATATATATATATAATTATATATATACTAGGGTGTTTCACTCCCGGGGGTAAAAAAAGAAACCTGTTGAAAGGTGCCAGCCCGGGTGTCACTTTTTTGTTTATCACCCATAAATCTTTTATGCAAAAATTAGGTTTGATTCGTCAATATTTAGTTTGTGCACAGATTGACAAGATTCCATATTTCAAGTGAAATTTAAAAAAAATGAATTGGTGGAGAAGACAAAAAATGGCACCGAATGGTATTTCAACTGATAATTACCAAACAAATTTGTGAAAAATTCCAAGGGGGAACCAGAAATGCCGAACAATCTTGTAACTAGAGCAGAGCAATCAAGTGGTTTGTGGATGGGGTTCAAGGTGCACAGTTGGCACGGTTGCCTCATGCCAGAATCTGACGTAAATGAGACTGACTAAACGGGCAATCGTCGGACTCCGCGTTTTTTCGACCTCGTCAGCTCCATTTGTTGCGAAAACACGACTATCTTGATTTAAATAGCCTTTACCATCCATCTCGCTTGATGGTACTCTCCAGGGGCCCTGGTTATTGACAGATCGACACTCCATTCTCCCAGGTAGACAAAAGAGAGCTAAAGGAGTTTAAGATAGTCCTCGCTTGTGTGGGCTCTGTCATAAATGGCTTCCCTGAGGAAGTCTTTGTGCTTTGTTTGACTCATCCAGGAGTGCATCTTCGTTGAGGGTATCGACGGATGTCTTCTCCAAGAAGTCCCTATCTTTCTCGGAATCACTTGAACAGAGAAATTTCGGGACATGGGGACGGCCGAAGAGGAGTTCTTAGGTGTCCTCCAGTACCACCTCGTGAATATGATACGGCATGCCAGCCAATTATGGCGCAGGCTCCGCTAATTATGCCATTGTTGGACGCAGTCGTATCAAAGAAATGATCATGTCAGCATTCTTATACGTTTCCAACAGCCGAAAGAGAGTAAAAAAAATATTTAAATTAATACCAAATAAAATGGATCTTCCTGAGTTGATTTTTAGTATATAAAAAAACTGCAATCGAAAGTTAGAACACGCTAAAGTAAAAATTGGTAAAGTGGAAATAAAACCTGCTCTTTAACAAAATATTTATATAAGAGAAGCTATTCCTATCATTCACCAATATCTATATATTTATTTAAAAAGAGAAGACAGGTCTCAGGTTAGTAAAGAACTACTGCAAGGCCTTTGCCTCTCTCGTCTCTACCTTTCCAAACTAATATCTATATATGTATAGCACAGAGGCTGTTCCCCGGTCTTCCTGCTCCATACCCTCTTCTAATGTCCTTTTTCTAGCCCACTATAGGTCGCTCTGTAACAATCACCTATCAAAAAACGTTGATATAATCATTTTTAATTTAGAAGAATAAAACGTTGTCGTAGAATAGGCTCTCGACGATATACCATATATAACTATTCGTTGAGGGAATTATTCTAATATTTCGAGTGCGTGGTAATCTGATTGACCGAGGTTATTTATCTTCAATATGCTTAAGAAGTGGAACTGAGCTCAAGGATAATAATATGGCTATCATTAATAAAATATAGTTTTATTAATTAAACTATCAACAACACAAAAAAAGAAAATGTTTACATGAACGGAGAGTGGAACTGAGCTCAAGGATAATAATATGGCTATCATTAATAAAATAAAGTTTTATTAATTAAATTATCAACAACACACAAAAAGAAAATGTTTATATAAACGGAGAATGGAAAGGGTCGTGGGGAAATTTGACTTTTCCGAGGATTAAGATTTGGAGAGATTTAAAAACGTAAACAAATAAAAATTAAAGGGGGGGGGGATGGTTCGCTAAACAATTTAAAGCACAGAGTAGCTTTGACAAAAGTTAGATAATTAAAGGTAATGCTCAGCTTACATAATTACAAAGTTGTTGTGCAGAGGAAGACGATGCGAAGGAATCTTCGAGCCACTGGCGACTTCCAGCAGAAGGGTTTTTCGGGGGGTTGTCCTTAGCGAAGGGAAAGGACTGTCTTCGAAGAGTGAGAGCGGAGTGGGGCTTGGAGGTACGAGCGATCTTTGTGACAGCAAATCGGGGATGTTCTAAATGAACAATGGAGGTTATTGTTAACACCAAGTGTTCTCTTGAAGAACGTTAAAAGGGGGCAATTAAATTATCTTGACGTGATGTCTTGGGAATGAGAACCGTTTCTTTGACGAACGGACTGGAAGAACAATGGCTGTTCTAACGTTGTTCTCTTTCTGAACAACAGGGGAGGTGAGAACCGTCTCCAGTCAACGGGCTCAAAGAACAATGGCTATTCTAAAGTTGTTCTCTTTTTAAACAACAAGGGGGCCTTGTGGACTTGGCGTCTCGAAAGCACGAACCTTGGCGCTCAAGGGATATTGTCCTCTTCTGGACAATAATATAATGGATCTCGAGGTAGAGAACTCCTATGGTGCACAAGGGAGGCCGGATCGGCGTGATGCCTCGCGAAGATAATCTGGATCTGATCTGCTTCAATCGGGAAAGCTATGATATAAATAGTCGAATCTATCCCCTTGGCGTAGGGGACAATTGAATGGGAGGCTTCGGGGGAATGCCCCGGTCGCGCCTGGGAAAATACCTTATCTGCCCATAAGCCTAACTCAATCTGGCGAGATCAACGTATGGAGGCGAAACGGGGGATTGAACCTCCTTGATGAAATATTGGCTAAGGTGCGTGATAACGCGCTCTGCTTCCTCTCACAGATGCACGTGGGTAGCAATGTGTTTCTAAACATGTGATAGCGGCTGAATTTGAGCGGCCTCAGAACGTTCTATCACACTCCTCCATTCCAAGGGATGTTGTCACTTCGAAAAAAAAGAGAGAAGGGACAACCATAGAGCTCTGTTGTCGAGAACTCGCTTTTTTGCACCGACCGTACCTACATGCACCTAGCTAGTATTACCTCAATACATATGATTATGTTGATCTTTTGATTATAGGGGAAACTAATCTTTAATAAAAACTTAACCATAAAAGAGACATGAAACAATAAAATAATATAAAATTAGTACATATGGGACAAAAAAATTCATACGTAATTTAATGGGTATAAATATATACACATACGAGAAAAAAATAGACATTGAGCCACAAAATTTAGACATATACATTAACTAATTATATTACAGGAGAATCTAATTTAAGGCGTACAAGACGGTATATACATACATGGAGATCCTAATCCTATGAATTAAAAATTAATCTACACTATTTGGTAACGCATTTCTACTGAGTGCGTCAGCGAACTGATTATCGGAACCTTTTATATAATTTATCCTAGATTGGTACTCATGCAAGAGTAGACTCCAACGCATAATTCGGCTGTTAGAGTGTCGTACATTACGAATATAGGTCAACGGGCGGTGGTCAGTTCCTATCTTAAATTCTTTTCCTATCAAATACATTTGAAACTTGTCAATAAGCCATATTGTGATAGAACGAGTTGAATCTGTGTTAAATTCAACTCCTATCCCATATTAGTTAAAACCTCGAGGAGGCCGACGTGCATCTTCGATTCGAGGCTTGGAGTCTTATCAACAGCTACCGGACGCCAATGTTTAAACAAAGAGGTTATCGTCCCCCCCGTTCGCCCCCATACGCCGACCTCGCCAGATCGAGTTAGGCTTATGGACAGATAAGGCATTTTTCTCCGGCCCAGCTGTGCGTTCCCTCGAAGCTTCCACCCCATTCTCCCCCACGCCAAGGAGATGTCCTGGCTATTTATATGGAAACTTTACCACAAAGATCAGATTGGAGATCCAGATTTTCGTCGCGAAACATCACCACGATCCTCTCTCCCTTTGTGCGCCAAGGGACCTCGACCTCGAGATTCACCATCACTTGTCCAGAAGGAGGACAATATTCCTTGAGTGCCAAAGGTTCGAGCCTTTAGTGACGCCAAGTCCCCAAGGCATCCCCCCCCTGTTCTTCAAGGAGAACAACATTAAAACAGCCATTGTTCGTTTTGAGCCCTTCGCCAAGAAACGGTTCTCACCCCCCCTGTTGTTCAAGGAGAACAACATTAGAACAGCCATTGTTCTTGAGCCCGTAGACAAGAGACGGTTCTCATCCCCCCCCTTTGTTCAGAAGAGAACAACCTAGAACAGCCATTGTTCGTTTTGAGCCCTTCGCCAAGAAACGGTTCTCATCCCCCCCTGTTGTTCAAGGAGAACAACATTACAACAGCCATTGTTCGTTTTGAGCCCTTCGCCAAGAAACGGTTCTCACCCCCCCTGTTGTTCAAAGGAGAACAACATTAGAACAGCCATTGTTCTTGAGCCCGTAGACAAGAGACGGTTCTCATCCCCCCCTTTGTTCAGAAGAGAACAACCTAGAACAGCCATTGTTCGTCAAGCCGTTCGTCGAGTAACGGTTCTCCTTTCCAAGACGCCACGTCAGGATCCTTTTATCCCCCCCCTTCGGCTGGAACTCGCCAGCGGACCGAATATTTCTTCAAGTACCTTCCACTGCACCCTAATGAAGTTACGTAAGCCAAGCGTCACCTTTTGAGTATTGATCCCTTATTTGTCAATTCTATCCTGTGCTTTAAATGGTTTATCGAACCATCCCATCTCTTTAACTCCATATTTGTTTTACCTTTTTTTGATCCCTTAAATCCTTGGATTAGCCCGAGTCTCCACGACCCTTTCCATTCTGTTTGTCAATATTTTCCTTTTTTGTGTATTGTGTAAAGTTATTATTAATAAAACTCTATTTTATTAATGATAGCAATATTATTATCCTTGAGCTCAGTTCCACTTCTTAAGCATTTTGAAGATACATAATATCGGCCGCCAGACAGTAAAACGCACTCTAAAGATAATTAAGGAAGTTCCCTCAACGAATAGTGTTATATATAGTATCGTCGGGAGTCATTCTACGACATATATATATATATATACTATTTAATTTGGTATCAGGTGTGTAAGGTTTAACGCTATATCTTTGCAAACACTGGTCTCAGTCGAGTAAAGCATAGTGTTATTCGTTATAATAATAGAATATAGTAGTTCCCTTTTGTTTTAACGATTGCTATCCCCTTTTTTTTTGAAACTTAAGAAGCTGGAGTAGCTCAAGGAACGGTTATAATAATTTGTTTGTTTTTTTGTGATTTTAGTCAGTGGTTATTTAGATTGAGAAACCAAGTACGAATAGGTCAGTGCCCATATTTAGGTAGGCTAATTCTATAGAGGCATAATTCTTGTTGTAAGGAATTTTAGTTGGTTGACTAGTGCGCCCCCAAGTGCAAAGATGACTCCGTTCGAAATCTTTAAAGCGCAAGGAGAGTCCTGTGGACTTTCCGGAAAAGAACTAATTAAGTACATTCTAGACGAGCAAAGAAAAAAGGAAGAAAGAGAAAGAGAGGAACGGATAAGACAAGCTGACCATCAGATTGAATTAGCTCGGATTGAAGCAGAATTTCAAAGAAAAATGGAAGTAATAGAAAGGGAAAGAGTAATCCGACGAGAAGAACGAGAAAAAAAAATCCAACGAGAAGAAAGAATGACGGACTAGCGCTCCTTCCCAGGGAAGCTGACAAAGTTTCCGAGCCCCGTAAAACCCCAAAACTTCTTTCCCCAAAACCAACAACGAGACTCCAAACCTCCCGTTAAGACTTCTCCTCCATCTCTCTTCCCGAAGCGACCAACCATATGCTTCACCTGTGGTGTAGAAAACCACATGAGCTGGAATTGCCCCTAAAATTCTAGGCTTAAAAGCGGACCAGCCCACCAAGTTCACCAGATTAATGCAACCCCGGCTCCCCCGGTGGTGCAGACCCAAGCAGAAACTTCTCCCCATCCGTCAGGCCACCAGGTAAATTTTTTTTTTTATAAAAGTTCAGCGGGAACTTTGAAATATGAGGAGGGCAGCGTGGACAGCTGTCGAGTATTGACTCTCGTCAGGGACACAGGATGTACATGCTTCATCGTATCCGACGAACTCCTCCCAGTGGCCTCTAACCACGAAAAATTTGCGGTGGTACGTGACTACCTTGGGCGGGCGAACAGATTCCCCGTCGCTAGATGTTACCTGCAGTGTCAATATTATAATGGCTGGGCTGAAGTCATTGTAGCACCAATAAAATTCTGTTCCGTACTTATAGGAAAGAGCCCCCAAGTAAGTTTCGACCCTGTGTTTCAGGCCGCCCTTCCTCAAGGCCGAGATAAGAAAGAAGCCCAGGAGCCAGTCCCCATCAGAACCCCGATACCGTCCGATTTCTCGGAAACCTCTAACCAGGACTTTAGGACGGAAAAAGAGGAATGTGATTCACTAAAACCCTTAGGTGATAAGGCCCCAGACAAGGACACGGAGACTGTCCCTGGACCCCAAGAAAAAAAGAAACCCCAACGCGCCCATGGAGATACCTTCGTAGAACTGGACGAAGCATCGGCGCTTGAAGAGGATTGCCCCGCGGAGTCCCTTAAGGTAATCCAGACAGTGTGCATCCAACCTGATGCCGATTACCCTCCTCATTCCCTACCAGGCGAGTCTTTGGAACCCTCTGACCTGAAAAGTGACGCGCAGCTGACACCACGTCAGAAGAGTCAGATACAAGAACTAATTAAATGGAATCACCATTTACCCGCCCTATTAGCTCTTTTCGAGCAACTGCGTGAAAATGGCCTCACCATTGGCCACAGCAAATACTATTTTGCTCACGAACCCATTAAATATTCGGGTTTCAAAATAGGACCAAGCCAGTTTGGTCCACAAAAGAACAAGATTAAGGCAATCGCCAACATGCCCCTCCCGATTACAAAGAAGCCATTAAGATCGATCCTAGGATCAGCTTCTCCCTATCAGCGATTTGTTCCGAATTTCGCTGCAATTTTGGCCCCCCTATGCCCCCTTCAGGAAAAGAATTTCCCCGATCGTTTACGTTGGAATGATGTCGCTGTTTCCCGTTGTAATCAGCTCAAAAGTAAGTTCATTTCTGCCCCCATTTTTAAATTGCCCAACCCGGAAAAATCCGTTGGGGTTAAGACCGACGTGATCAACGAGGGCATTGGAGGTGTACTCCTTCAATACGTGGATGACAGAACGAGTCATCCAGTTGCATATGCTAGTCGTCAATTGTTACCACGCGGAAAGAGATATGCCACTAGAGAAAAGATAGCTCTATCAATTATCTGGGTCATAGACAAATTCAAGCTGTACTTGATATGTAAAGAATTTCGAATAGGAACCGACTACCGTCCGTTAGCCTATATTAGGAATTTGAGACACTCAAACGGCCGCATCATGCGCTGGAGTTTACTCTTGCAAGAGTATCAATTTAAAATAAATTATATCAAAGGTTCCGATAACCAGGTCGCTGACACACTCAGTAGGAATGCGTTACCGAATAGCGTAGAACAATTGTATTCATAGGATTAGTATCTCCATGTAGGTATATACCGTCTTGTACGACTTAATTTAAGATTCTTTTGTAATATAATTAATTAATGTATATGTCTGAATTTTGTAACGCTCAATGTCTAATTTTTTTGATGTATATATATTTGTTCTTATTAATTTACGTATAAATTATTTTGTCCCGTATGTACTAAGTTTATATCACTTCATTGTTCCATGCCTTTTTTTTTTATTAAGTTGTATTAAAGGTTATTTTCCCCTGTAATCTAAAGATCAAAATAATCATGTATTGAGGTAATAATAGTTAGGTGCAGGAAGATACGGTTGGTACAAGAAAACGAGTTCCCTACAACGGAGCTCTATCGTTGTCCCTTCTCTCTTTTTTTTTCGAAGTGACAACTTCCCCTGGAATGGAGGGGTGTGATAGAACGAGTTGAATCTGTGTTAAATTCAACTCCTATCCCATATTAGTTAAAACCTCGAGGAGGCCGACGTGCATCTTCGATTCGAGGCTTGGAGTCTTATCAACAGCTACCGAACGCCAATGTTTAAACAAGGAGGTTATCGTCCCCCCCGTTCGCCCCCATACGCCGACCTCGCCAGATCGAGTTAGGCTTATGGACAGATAAGGCATTTTTCTCCGGCCCAGCTGTGCGTTCCCTCGAAGCTTCCACCCCATTCTCCCCCACGCCAAGGAGATGTCCTGGCTATTTATATGGAAACTTTACCACAAAGATCAGATTGGAGATCCAGATTTTCGTCGCGAAACATCACCACGACCCTCTCTCCCTTTGTGCGACAAGGGACCTCGACCTCGAGATTCACCATCACTTGTCCAGAAGGAGGACAATATTCCTTGAGTGCCAAAGGTTCGAGCCTTTAGTGACGCCAAGTCCCCAAGGCATCCCCCCCCTGTTCTTTAAGGAGAACAGCATTAGAACAGCCATTGTTCGTTTTGAGCCCTTCGCCAAGAAAAGTTCTCACCCCCCCCTGTTGTTCAAGGAGAACAACATTAGAACAGCCATTGTTCTTGAGCCCGTAGACAAGAGACGGTTGTCATCCCCCCCCTTTGTTCAGAAGAGAACAACCTAGAACAGCCATTGTTCGTTTTGAGCCCTTCGCCAAGAAACGGTTCTCATCCCCCCCTGTTGTTCAAGGAGAACAACATTACAACAGCCATTGTTCGTTATGAGCCCTTCGCCAAGAAACGGTTCTCACCCCCCCTGTTGTTCAAAGGAGAACAACATTAGAACAGCCATTGTTCTTGAGCCCGTAGACAAGAGACGGTTCTCATCCCCCCCTTTGTTCAGAAGAGAACAACCTAGAACAGCCATTGTTCGTCAAGCCGTTCGTCGAGTAACGGTTCTCCTTTCCAAGACACCACGTCAGGATCCTTTTATCCCCCCCCCCTTCGGCTGGAACTCGCCAGCGGACCGAATATTCCTTCAAGTACCTTCCACTGCACCCTAATGAAGTTACGTAAGCCAAGCGTCACCTTTTGAGTACTGATCCCTTATTTGTCAATTCTATCCTGTGCTTTAAATGGTTTATCGAACCATCCCATCTCTTTAACTCCATATTTGTTTTACCTTTTTTTGATCCCTTAAATCCTTGGATTAGCCCGAGTCTCCACGACCCTTTCCATTCTGTTTGTCAATATTTTCCGTTTTTGTGTATTGTGTAAAGTTATTATTAATAAAACTCTATTTTATTAATGATAGCAATATTATTATCCTTGAGCTCAGTTCCACTTCTTAAGCATTTTGAAGATACATAATATCGGCCGCCAGACAGTAAAACGCGCTCTAAAGATAATTAAGGAAGTTCCCTCAACGAATAGTGTTATATATAGTATCGTCGGGAGTCATTCTACGACACATATAATCGCTTGGACTTTCTTCTATATAGTGGCATATCTCTTTTCACGTGGTAATAACTGGCGACTAGCCTATTCAACTGGATGACTCATTCCGTCATCCTCATATTGAAGGAGTACACCTCCAATGCCCTCGTTGCTCGCGTTGGTCTTAATCCCAAAGGATTTTTTCAGGTTGGGAACTTCAAAATGGGGGTAGAAATAAGCTAACTCTTGAGCTGATTAAAATGAGAAACAGCGACATCATTCCAACGTAGTCGATCAGGGGAATTTTTTTTAAAAAGGTGCTCAGGGGCACCGAAATTAAAGCGAAATTCGGGACAAATCACCCATAGTAAGAAGCTGATCCTAGGAATGATCTTAATTGCTTTTTAATATTCGGGAGGGGCATGTCAGCGATTGCCTTAATCTTATCCTCCTGTGGACCTAACTGACTTTGTCCTATTTTTAAAACTCAAGTATTTTATGGTTTTGTGGGCCAAATGCCATTTGCTGGGGCAAATGGTGAGATCATTTTCACGCAGTCGCTCGAAGAGAGCTAATAGGGTGGTTAAATGATGCCTCCATTCTCGTAGTAGGGACGTAGACGTTATCAAAGTAAAAGGAGATATTCGGAAGTCCATCTAACAACCTTCTCATTAGATGGTTATAGTTACTACAAGCTTTCACGAGGCCAAAAGGAAGGCGCTTAAATTGCATTAAGCTTTTCTCAGTTGAAAAGGCGGTATATCCTTTAACATCGGGCTGGAGGGGAATTTGGTAATACCCCTTGCACAAATCAAGTTCTGAGATGAACTTGGCGTCTTCAAAAAGGTGGGGGTTTTCGTCTACCAACGGGATGGGCTCGGCGTCGAACACAGTTACCGAATTTAACTTCCGGAAGACGATACACATCCGATAAGAGCCATCAGGTTTCTTGATCATGACGATTGGGGAACAATAACTAGATGTGGAAGGTTCTATTATATCTAGACTAATCAAATTATCGACTTTGGCGTTAAAAGCTTGGCGTAAATGAATCGGCATGGGATAGGGTTTTGAACGGACAGGTTCTAAGGTCGTAAATTTAATATCATGCTCAAAACTAGTAGCGCATCCAGGCTTCTCTGAAATAACGTCGTCGAACTGACATAATAGTTCTTGTAGCTGACTCTTTTGATGTGGTGTCAGCTGCGCGTCGATATCCTGGTCAGAGGGTTCAAAAGACTCGCCTGGCAGGGGTTTAAGGGGGTAATCGGTATCAGGTTGGATGCACACTGTCTGTATGAGATTAAGGGACTCCGCTGGGTAATCCTCTTCAAGCGCAGATGTTTCGTCCAGTGCTACGAACGTATCTCCATAGGCGCGTCTTTGGTACTTTTTCAATAAGTTGACATGGTAGAGCTTATTGCCTGCTGTGGTTCTAATAAGGTAATCTACCGGTCCTCGTACCTCGCGGACAAAGTACGGCCCTTTCCATTGGCTCAGTAATTTATTACTGGCTGTGGGAAGGAGCAGGAGTACTTCATCACCGTGCTTAAATTTCCGATCTTTGGACTTGACATCACAATAGGTTTTTTATTTTTCCAAAATGACATTGGCATTTTCATAGGCGATGTTTGCGCATTTCTCGAGCCTCTTGCGTAGATCCAAGAAATAGGCGTAGGATGACTGGAGTTCTTGATCCAGTTGGGGCTTGATTAGCAACTCCTTTAAAATGCTAAGTGGTCCGCGTACATTACGTCTATAAAGGAGCTCGAACAGGGCGAAGTCTAATGTACGGTGAGGAATTTCCCGATAGGCGAATAAGGCGACCGGGAGATATCGGTGCCATTCGCGGGGCTGCTCGGCACAAATCTTCTTAATAATGGATTTTAAATTTCCATTTAATTTATCGCACATCCCGTTTGTCTGTGGCCGGAAGGGGCTGGTAAAAAGGGGCTTTACCATGAGCAGCTTCCCTACGTACTCTATTAACTTGGAGGTGAATTGTCGTCCTCTGTCTGAGAGTATTTCCTTGGGGACGCCTACTCTTGAAAAGATGGAAATGAGGGCTTCGGCGCAAGAAATACTATCGACTCGGCGAAGGGGGACAGCCTCGGGAAAACGGGTAGCAAAGTCAACTAAGGGTAAAATATAGCTGTGCCCTTCGCTCGAAGGTGGGTGGATGTGGCCAACCAGGTCGATGGCCACTCTGGAGAAGGGTTCAGTTATGACTGGTCCCCTTTTTAAGGGAGCAGGTTTGACCCGCCCCTTAGCGGACGTCTTCTGACACACATCGCATGATAGACAATGCTTTAAGATGTCAGCTGTAGCACCCGGCCAATAAAAATATTTAAAAATAAGCTGACTTGTTTTAGTATGACAAAATGACCGGAAAAGATGCTGTCATGAGCTATTTTGAGCAATATAGGGACATGGGATCGTGGAAGGCATAAGACAGTTGTAACAGCATTATTACTGTCCTCGGTGGATCGGTAAAGTAGGTCACCTTACTCCAGGTAGCTTATTACTTTTGGTCCACGGACAGTCTCCATGTCCTTGTTTTGGGCCTTAACCCATAAGGGTGTTAGTACATCACACTCCTTTTGTGCCGACCTAAAGTCCTGGTTAAGGATCTCCGAGAATTCGGACGCTATCGGGGTTCTGAGG
The DNA here is from genome assembly GCA_963969495.1 of Ceratothoa steindachneri. Classification (NCBI taxonomy): domain Eukaryota; kingdom Metazoa; phylum Arthropoda; class Malacostraca; order Isopoda; family Cymothoidae; genus Ceratothoa; species Ceratothoa steindachneri. Next base: position 132,754,205 of record OZ018332.1, on the reverse strand, counting down.
CGGACGGACTCCTGGGCTTCCTTCTTAGCTCGGCCTCAAGTAAGGGTGGCCTGGGACAAAGGGTCGGGGCTTACTTGAGCGCTCTGTCCTATAAGTACGGAACAAAAATTTATGGGTACTGAAATGACTTCAGCCCAGCCGTCCTAATACTGACACTGCAGATAACATCTAACGACGGGGAATCGGTTCGCCCGCCCAAGGTAGTCATGTACCACCGCAAATTTTTCGTGGTTAGGGTCCACTGGGGAAAGGAGCTTGTCGGACACGATGAAACACGTGCGCCCTGTCTCCTTGACGAGAGTAGATACACGGCAGCCGTTCACGCTGCCCTCCTCAAATTTTAAAGTTCCCGGGGAACTTTTATCAAAAATAAAATTTACCTGGTAGCCTGACGGAGGGGGAGAAGTTTCTGCTTGGGTCTACACCACCGGGGAAGCCAGGGTTGCAGTAATCTGGTAAACCTGGTGAGCTAGTCCGCTTTTAAGCCTATAATTTTGGGGGCAATTCCAGCTCATGTGGTTTTCTACATCGCAGGTGAGGCATATGATTGGTCGCTTCGGGAAGAGTGATGAAGGAGAAATCTTAACGGGAGGTTTGGTGTCCCGTTGTTCGTTAGCAGGAAAGAAGTTTTGGAGTTTTACGGGGACTGGAAACTTCGTCGGCTATTCTGGGAAGGGGCGCGAATCCTTCTTTCTTTCCTCGTTGGGGGATTGGTGAGAAGTTTGATTCTCCTTTGGGTATAAATTATGGCTTGCGGCATAGACATCCGCTTCTTCGGTACATTCTTTAAAGGTCTGGAACAGACGATACTTGACGAACGCGCGGATCTCCGTCGGGAGAGAAGCCAAAAATTGATGCCGCAACACGAAGTCTGTTAAGGACTCGTAGTTAGAATCAACCTTTGAGGATTCTAACCAGAATTTAAAATTCCTCTGAAGAATGTATCCGAATTGACGGAACCTCTGTCCGGGTTGAATACGACCTCCTCGAAATTCTTGGTGGGAGAAATTGGGAGTCATTTTATGAGTGGCCAATAACTCAACTTTTAAGGTGCTGTAGTCAATTGTACATTCAGATGGTAGAGATATGAAAATGTAACGCAATTTACAATTTAAAAGTGAAAGTAATCTTACTAAGCCTTCAGCCTCCAGATCCAGGTTATTGATCTCGAGGATCTTTTCGAAGTCGGCTAAAAATGCTCCGAAATCCTCTCCATCCCTGAAATTAGGGAGCTTAAGTGAGAGATTGGGCTGGGCTTCTGAACGTGAACTGAATGATTATATTTCGACCTGTACTTTAGCTATTTCAAGCTGGTGGTGAAGCTCAGCTTGTCTTTTCCGTTTCTCTCTTTCTCTTTCTTCTCGTTGGATTTCTTTTTCTCTTACTTTTCGTTGGATTTCTCTATCTTTCTCTTCTCGTTGGATTTCTCTTTCTCTTTCTTCTCATTTTATTTCTCTTTTTCTTTCTTCTCGCTGGATTCCTCGATCTCTTTCTCTTGCCTTTCTTCTCTTAACTTTTCTCTTTCCGTTCGTTGCCCTTCTTGAACGTACTCAATCAATTCTCTTCCCAAAAGTCACAAGGATTCTCCTTGCCCTTTGAAGATTTCAAACTGACTAATATTTGCACTTGGGGGCGCAAGAGTCAACCAACTGAATTTTTTGCAATAATAATTATGCCTTCCAGAGAATTAGCCTACCTAAATATGGGCACTGACCTATTCGTAATTGGTTTCTCAACCTAGATAACCAATGACTAAAATAACACAAAAAAACACAATAAAATTATTATAACAGTTCCTTGAGCTACTCCAGCTTCTTAAGTTTCAAAAAAGGGGATAGCAATCATTAAAACAAAAGGGAACTACTATACTCTATTCTTATAACACTATGCTTCACTCGACTGAGACCAGTGTTTGCAGAGAAATAGCGTTAAACCTTACACACTTGATACCAAATTTAAATAGTATAAATATATATATATATATATATATATATATATATATATATATATATATATATATATATATATATATATATATATGTCGTAGAATAGGCTCTCGAGGATATACCATATATAACTATACGTTGAGGGAATTATTCTAATATTTCGAGTGCGTGGTAATCTGATTGACCGAGGTTATTTATCTTCAATATGCTTAAGAAGTGGAACTGAGCTTAAAGATAATAATATGGCTATCATTAATAAAATATAGTTTTATTAATTAAACTATCAAAAACACACAAAAAGAAAATGTTTACATAAACGGAGAATGGAAAGGGTCGTGGGAAAATTTGACTATTCCGAGGATTAAGATTTGGAGAGATTTAAAAAGGTAAACAAATAAAAATTAAAAGGGGAGGGATGGTTCGCATAACAATTTAAAGCACAGGGTAGCTTTGACAAAAAGTTAGATAATTAAAGTTAATGCTCAGCTTACGTAATTACAAAGTGGTTGTGCAGAGGAAGACGACGCAAAGGAATCTTCGGTCCACTGGCGATTTCCAGCAGAAGTGTTTTTGGAGGGGTTGTCCTTAGCGAAGGGGAAGGATGGCTTCGAAGAGTAAGAGCGAAGTGGGGCTTGGAGGTACGAGCGATCTTTGTGACAGCAAATCGGGGATGTTCTAGATGAACAATGGAGGTTATTAAAGAACGTTAAAAGGGGGCAATTAAATTATCTTGACGTGATGGCTTGGGAATGAACACCGTTTCTTTGGCGAACGGGCTGGAAGAACAATGGCTTTTCTAACGTTGTTCTATTTCTAAACAACAGGGAGGGGGGGAGAACCGTCTCTTGTCAACGGGCTCAAAGAATAATGCCTGGTCTAACGTTGTGCTCTTTCTGAACAACAGGGATGCCTTGTGGGCTTGGCGTCTCGAAAGCACGATCTTGGCACTCAAGGGATATTGTCCTCTTCTGGACAATAATGGTGAATCTCGAGGTAGAGAGCTCCTATGGTGCACAAGGGAGACCGGATCGGCGTGATGCCTCGCGAAGATAATCTGGGTCTAATCTTCTTTAATCGGGAAAGCTATGATATAAATAGTCGAAGCTATTCCCTTGGCGTAGTGGACAATTGAGTGGAATGCTTCAGGGGAATGCCCCGGTCGTGCCTGGAAAAATACCTTATCTGCCTATAAGCCTTTACTCAATCTGGCGAGATCGACGTATGGAGGCGAAACGGGGGAATGAACCTCATTGATTAAATATTGGCTAAGATGGGTGATAACGCGCTCTGCTTCCTCTCGCAGATGCACTTCGGTAGCAATGTGTTTCTAAACATGTGATAGCGGCTGAATTTGAGCAGCCTTCAGACCGTTCTAACACAAACGTGTTTTGTAAATATATGTGTATATATATATAAATGGTTAATGTAGTGACATTATTAGACAACTGATCTATCTCAGGTCCAATGTGTCATCCCTTCGTCCTCCGACGGGAAGACCCCCCAAAAACTGGTTTCAAAGTTACCTATTTATGTTAGCCTCGTTTACCGTCATAGAAAACCGTTATTATTATTAATATATTAACAGCCTTATCTTAGCAAAATACAGTTGAAACATGTTTGTTTAGACTGGTGGAGGAGCTATCCTATAAAGTAGTCTCACAGTTCTAAGACGAGAGGATGTCACGCTGGACTTGAAGTAGATTAGTCGTTTAATTATGATACTGTATTACCCCTACTAATTTGTCTTCGATCTTTTTCCATATATATATATATATATATATATATATATATATATATATATATATATATATATTTATATATATATATATATATATATATATATATATATATATATATATATATATATATAAACTATACCCCTCAATGAAATGATAAGGATTCAAACCTGTATCAACAAGGAATCCTCATTTGTAAAGGTGCAGTGGTCTAAATAATTAGTCTATATATCTAAATGTGCCATGTCGTCCTACTTTTGCATCGCCGTTTAAATCCTTTTGTTGCTTAAAATAGGAATTCACAACTTAAGATTAGCAACTTAATCCTCTACCAGACGACATTAATTAGAAGAAGAGGAAATAATATTTTACGATGACGAGAGTTCATAACTACGATAAATGTCTTTAGATTGTTTATTGCTTATGAAGTATTTATCTACTCCGGAGAGAAATAAACTCTCCATTTTTTTATATTGATTTCATGCAACCCTAGAATTATTAACGATATTTTATCCGGTTATTGCATACCATAAATTTCATAGCATGTGAATGTCATAAGGAATAAGAATGTCCCAAGGATACTGACCGCACTTGAGCACGCCCACCCAATGCCAACATGTAAGGCTAAAAAACGTTGAAATCACCATATTGCTTTTATGTTGGTTTAATATAAAATATTTCATTGCAAATTATTGCATCTCATCCCGTATCTAGCCATCTTAGGTCGTAGGATTTCATGGGGTTTTTTTTGTCATAGGCTTTCAATATGTTTAAAATCATTCCTGCAACAGCCATACCATTATTAATATCTTTATAATTTTGTTTCTTGAACGCCAGTATTGTTTTTTTGGTTGATTAATCGGATTTGAAGATGAAATAGTAGTCATGTAACAAAAAACTAAATTAAAAAGAAGAGTGCCAGCTAATCAGTAACAATACTATCAGGTAACTTACCTAATGTTGAGCAGAAAAATACTGCAATTATTGAATGGAGCACAAAGATTCCCCCTTTTACAATCTGTGGAACATAGGCAATATTTAATACACCAGCGAACAGCCGTTGTTAAAGAGATAAACAGCTCACAACACGCCCTGCGGTCTCTACTAGATGATCTGGGGAGAGAATTGAGTCTCAAAGAAATAAGACAACCAGAAAATTTTAGAAGTTTAACTGACAAACAATTGCGCCGTTATATAGTTTTAGTCTCTTCAGCGTAGTTTCTACCGCACACGGGATAACATAACCAATGTAGGAAGTTTTTATTTCCATTACACAACCACAACGTCCTCTTGCACTGAAATTTGAAGCCTGTAGGGGATGGAAGAGGCGCCCAATTTCTTTAGATTATATTTACGCTTAATTATATATACACTCAATTTCTGTAACCATATATTTGCAATTAATTATATATAAAAATTTCAATGCTGGATTCATTTATGTTTATATTTACACTAAATCCAATCTGCCAAATGGAAGTTGCTCCCCTCACAATTTAACAACAGAGGAATAGTCACCAGTAAAATTGTTTAGATTGCGATCGCGACTATTTAACCGACAAGGGATAGAATGAATCGATTCAACTAAGTATAAAATACCAGGTGTAGGTTAAATCGTTAATACACGAGCGTAGGTAAGCGAATGATACAAAGAATAGCAATAAAATGAAGGCCCCCTCCGAAATTCTTATCTCCTCTGATCGTCAACGGGAAAAGGACAAAGTGACGGTTGGTTCCTCTCAGCTAAATCATTAGGTAATTAAAATTTGCCTATATTTGCGCAAACCACAACCAAACAGATTTAGCAGCGGAAAGAAAACTTCCCAAAATTTGTTCGTATGAGAAATGTAGTTAGATCTCGATAAGCCAAAGGAAGAAAATCACGAATATAATTCAGTGTCGAACATCTACTGCTCAGTAATATTAAGGTGCTCTTTATATAGATCTTGTATTTCCCTTTTTGATTGTTTTAGTCTGTCAAAGATTCTTTAAGAGATTCGCCGTTTTTCGGTTTATTTTTTGTTTTTATTCGTTTATAAAGAATTAATTTATATATAATTTACATTTATGATTAATCTATACCTTGGAAGCTCTTCTGATCTTTGCGCCCTTTATTTGTATCACGTCACTATTGCATGCATTTATTGACTTAAGAAGGAGAAGTATACTGAACAGCTGATTATGAATCTAATAATCATACACACCTGCTTGAAGCGAATGTTAAACTCAGATTCAAAGTAAATTACAAAACGTACACTGTAAAAACACCACTTGTCAACGCAAAACTGATTCCACAATGCTCCAGGTTGACCGGACAAATATTAACTTGCTCCCCGCAACCCACATACACAAGATTTCATCTAAGTAGAAATAGAATTTTAAAACACGGTTTTAACCCCCATTTACTTCACTTTTCAAATTGAAAACGCCAATAGAAAAACCATACTAATAAAATGACAACAATAACTAAGAAAGAAACATAAATCACTCCAATCCTTCAGAGTTTACAATCAATATCTTTTGCGGGTTTCGGAACAAATGGAGGCGCGTCTTTTCCCTTTGAGAGTTAAACTGGGAGAGAGAGAGAAAAAAAACGAAAGAAAGATAGAAAGAAAGACTCACACTAAACAAAGGCACTAAGATTTATATATATGTCGTAAAATTAGGCAGTTATCGCCTATTTCTCGATTCCTTCGTTTGTTCGGGGAAGGACTACGACAGCCCCAATCTAAAAATTGGAATTGAATTTCGTTAAGTGCGCAGGTTTTTATTTTATTCGAATCCTTTAAAAAAATTTTGGCCGTGATTGTTCTTATTTAATTAGGCTTTGCTGGTTGGAAGACTTAAACAAGAATTGCAAAAATAATCTTTAATTACACAACAAAACATAAAATACAAATAATTACAAATACAAATAATTACGCTCTCTTTCCTTGTTGAGGCGGTGTGACGTATTCCGGCTAAGACGCGTCGAGTAGTCCCCTCAAGAGTCATCTCGGGTAACTAAAGTGAATTATTTTGCTAGACCCTATCGGGTTGTACTCAGAGTATTGAACCATTGCAGCATGAGTAATTTTTGGGAATTATTGGTAATTTTCCCATTGCGCTGGCCTGAGACTGTGCGCTTCTTCTAGACGGGTTCTTCGATCCTGACGCCGTCTTTCCAAATAAGATCCTAGCTGCGGGCCGGTATGACACCATGTTCTATCACTCGAAGATATGCGCCGTCAGCGTATGATTCCACAGAAGTCTTAAAAGAGGCCGCCGACTACCTTCTGTATTTTCCGTGCTTGGCTCAATCAGGAGCAACGTAGAGATAGCTCACCACCATGACCTGGGGCTTTTCCAAGAGGGAAGAGGGTACGTCTGCGGGACTCTTCCTTGGCCGAATTCTGACGGAATACTTCCTCGATTCATTTGGGACGAAGAATATATAGGCATTCGCCCGAGCTCCTATATTTGCTAACGGAAGCAATTAAGCACTGCCTCACCGCATTGGCGTTTATAGCTCGGCGGCTGAGTTTTGATGGTCCAACTGAACCGAAGAAATTCTCGGCTAAGCTCAGCGAAAGTTTGCCAAGTGGGGGAAGAGCATTGCGTTTGCCGATAACTCTCGTTTCACACGATTCCTTTAAACAAAATCTTACTCGATCTATCTTTCATCGAGAATATGCTTACCTTTATATTCTACGACCGACAAATTTTATTTCCTTTCTCCGCAAACTTTTTTTCCATACTTAAAAATTTCATAATCTCTTTTCATTTACTCTAAATATAATTATGTGAATGTTACAGTATAATGGGAATAATACTTGACACATTTTGATTTATTCAGCACATACAAATCATAATCGATTATGTCGCCGTTTTGTTCTTAAAGAAGTCAAAATGTTTCTAGCCCATATATGATGCGCTTTCTAATGTCTTTGATTGTTATTTTATTGGTAATACCCAGTCAACGACTTCAAGGAAATTTAATGACTCCTTTCTAGATACTTCCATTCGGGTCGAAGCTAGAAATACAGTCATAATAAAATACTAATGACCTGTGTCCAGAAAATTTAATGAATTTACTTTGAGCTAGAAAGATAGGGATTACCTCAAATGGAAGACACTGTGTCCTCGACTTACTACAAGGAAATACAGTGAATATAAAATACACAGCTACATGCCTAAAGACGGGGTAAAAAAAAATTAACAAGCCGAGCATCAGGATCGAATACCATACAAAGTTAGACCCAATTTTTTAATGATGAGTAATATGAAAGGTCCATATTATAGTTGATTTCCGAAAAAATATCCCTTCCAAATCATTTAGAATGCAATATGATGCTATGCCAATTGACTAATTTAATAAGTATTTTCTTTTAATTGATTTCCGGGTAACTTTTCCCTTTGACATTTATAAACCTTTTCTAAAGAATTGCGTCGCGCAACCAGCGACTGCTAGCACTCATAGGATGGCGACTACTGCCAACTTTCACAGGCTAAGCCAGAGGTCTGTGTAACTGTGTTTGTATTATGTGTTGCACCATTTTGTTGCAGATTATTAAAGGTTTATAGCGTTTTCTGGTTTCATTATAGGTCAGAGTATTGTTCAGGTGTTTTTTTGCGTTACCTTATTATTCACTAAATTCCAAAATAAAACCACTTAGCATCTATGAATTTTGGGGGGTTAGTCGAAATTAAATAATATGGTCTGCTGACAAAAAAAGTCGCGTGCCCTCACTTATTCAGATTTGTTTCCTTTCCACTTTGAAAACCTTAAATAATTCCCAGAGTTAACTTGGGATGATTGGATAATTATATCATTCGAAAGAAAATGTCAAAGAACATAAGGGTTTCAAATTCCCTTAGAATCAGCCCAAAAGTTATGATGTTATTGCCAAAACGAAATAATTCCCCGGCTAAACTTGAAGGCAGTTTGCAATTATACCATTCGAAAGACACTGTAAAACAACATAAAAATTTCGTATTTCGTTAGAATCGGCCGAATAGTTGTGATGTTATTGTCAAAACTATAGTTCCCTAGCTAACCTTAGGTGACTTTGGCAATTATAAGATTTGAAAGTGACTATAAAATAACATAAGGGTTTCAAATTTCGTTAGAATCTGCAGAATAGTTATGATGTTATTGCCAAAATAATATAATTTCGGTGCCAACATGGGAAAACTTTGTCAATTGTATCATTCGAAGGAGAATGTAAAACAACATAAGGGTTTCAAATTTTGTTAGAATTGGCTGTATCGTTGCAATGTTATTAATAAAAAAGCAAAACGTGGACCAACCGATCAACGACATAGTGAGATGTAGAATGGCCTCCGAATAAAGAGTCACAACTTTCTAAAGCTTATTAAAAAGCAGAAGTAAATTATATTAAAATATTTATTTTTTTAATTAAAATGGCAGGACTTGACTTCGTGTGACACATGCTTTATGTAAATGGAAAGGCGAAAAAATGGTCACACCATAATTGCATAGTCTAGAATAGTATAGCGTAGCACATTATAACATAGTATAACATAGCATATTATTGCATAGTGGTGCTTATCATGTTTTAGCATAGTCAAACACAGCAGAGTATATTATAGCATAACATAATAGTATAGCATAGCAAAACATAGTATAATATAGTAAATGTAGTATAGTATCTCCTAGCATAGTATAGCCTAGCAGAGCATATCTTATTATAGCCTAGTATTGTCTAGAATAGTATAAGACTTTATAGCCTAGCCTATTAGAGTCTCGAATAGTAGCCTGGCAAAACCTATCTTACCGTAGCATAGCCTACCTTAGTATTACCTCACCTAGCTTATTAAGCCTAGCATAGTATAGACTAGCCTAGATTGCCCAGCAAAGTAAATCCCACCTAGCCTAGCCTAGCCTAGTATATCATAGCATAGTATAGTATAGCATAGTAGAACAGAGTAAATTATGCCATATCATAGCCTACCATAGTATAGCCTAGTCTTGCCTAGCCTAGTTTAGTATAACCAATTCTAGCCTATGATTCCCTTTATAGTAGAACTTATGATACCATACTCTAGCGTAGCTAGCATAGTATAGCTTAGCCTCACATAGTACAGCTTAGCCTACCATCGTATGACTTAGCCTAGACTAATCTAGCCTAGCCTAGCAGTGAATCTATAGTATGGCCTATCTTAGCCTAGAAAACCTAGGAAAGCCTAGTACAGTCTAGCATATATAAGATAGTAAAGCTTACCATAGCTCACCGCTATTCGAACACAATTCAAGAATTATAATTTGATCGAACATAAACACCAGGGACGACCATTAGAAAAAAACCACTTTTCAATCGATATTCATAATGAAAAGTGTTTTTTCTAATAGAGGGCCTTGGGGCTTATATTCGATCAGATTGTAATTCTTGAATTGTGTTTGAATAGTGATGAATTTTTAAAAAAATTGTGATTAATCGTAAGTCCGGTTCTCTGAATTCGGAGACGGAGTTTTATTTACATCGTCGGCCATCTTAGCTGTGGGTTTGGAACTTGCACGCTCCAATTCGTTTAAATAATTACTATATTAATAAATAAAAGTTCAAAATTATTAAGCTAGGCTTGTGAGTTAGAATTTTCATTGAATAGCCTAGTCTCACATCAGGTATTCGCAGTGGCTTCAACCAATTAGCGAAGAGAATAAAAAGTCCAATCAGGGTCATCCTCAAAAAGTGACATTTGAAGTTTTCAGTCAATCAGTGAATAGCTTATTTTCTCCCTAGGTTAATTCAGCCAATCAGCGAATTGGTTGGTTCGATTTAATTAATTTATTTGTATAACTCGGAAAAGTGTTAATAACTGCTTCACAGTCATCTTCTAAAATATTTTCATTATTTACTATTTTTGCAAAAATGACACTTGTATAGGTATTGCATTCTTCTTACTAGTTGCGGATTATTTATCAGTAATTGAAAATTCAGTTAATTTTACGCTGTATACGCTAATTCGATCAACCCATATTGTTTGAAACCAGATCTTGGTAAGTGAATTTACTTTATATTAATTTGAATTTACAATAGACATATCAAGACGAAAAAAAAAATGCCTTGAGCCCAAATATTAAAAGCCTTTGGCTTTCAATGCAAGATAATAAAGCGGATTTCCCCGAGCAATGACTTGAACAAATTACAGCCCAAAGTATGTCTTTTTTTGTAAAATGGCTGAAAAACATGAGAAAGAAAAGAACGATTTAATGAAAATTATTCATGACTTGGCCAACAGAATAACTGCATTAGAAACCAAAAGATGTGACTGTGTTATCAGTGAAGATCAAATAACACGCGTCGATCAAAAAGTGGTGAAATTAGAATAATCTCTACTGCTTTTAGAAAACAAAATTAAACGTAATAACGGTAGAGAAGAGGACTTCATTGCAGTTACTAACAAACGAAAATTTAGACCCAAACCAAACATGAATACACCCATTGAACTGAAAAATAGGTATTCAGAATTTAGAGAAGAAGATACTTATTTATTTGGAGACTCCTTAATCAGAAATCAGATTGACTACTTTGGTGCCAAAAATTCTAGAAAACGTAAATTTAGGTGTTATCCTGGAGCTAACTTTAAGAAGATAACTCAAGAAATAGACAACCTAACTTTAAAAAATCAAAATTGTTCAGTAATAGCCAATGTTGGAAGTAATGATGTCTTTTGTAAAAATAATTATGCCGGAACTGAAGAGATAGTTAAGGACTATACTACGCTTGTAAGAAAAATCAAATCTAAGACCATAAAAGAGGCATGGTAATCGGCTTACTACCGAGATTAAATTTAAATAAAGAAGCATTAAGTTGAGCAATTGGCATTAACGATCGCGTAAAGAAGATATGTGAAAAATAGAATGTTAAATTCGTTGACTTTTATCAGAAATTCCTCAAAAAGGAGACATACCTTAACCATGATGGAACGCATTTTAGCCTAAAAGGAAAAAAGGAATACGGAGAATTGCTTCATCTAAATTTAATGAAACTTCTAGAATAACCTAGTATCTCTTCAAAACACCAATAAAATTCGGAAAACGACTTCGGTGCAGCATTAGAAGTAAATAGATAACTTCCCTTAAAGCCATCTTATTTAATGCCAGATCAATCTGCTAACTCAATGGGTCACTGAGCCAACAAGAGGAGAAAATATATTGGATGATAAACCGATTTCAAACGAGCTTAGGCGATCAACTTTGCAGCAGCGATCAAAACCTAATAGAATTTGAATTAAATTTACCTCACAAAAGAATTGTAAGAAGTATTACAAAATTAGACTTCCAAAAGGCTGATTTCATACATTTAAAAAAAGGTTTCAAAAATGATAAAATAACTGGTAGAGACATAAATAAGGCATGGAATGAATTTAATAACAATATTTTAATGAAACAATCCCAATTCATTCTTCTAGCAGTCAGAACAAGTGGAAAAATCCAAATCATAAATGGTTGAAAAATGAAATCAGAAGAGACATAAATAAAAGAAACGAGGCTTATAAGATGATCAAATTAAACAGCTCAGAAGCTAATAAGAAGAAATATATTAATCTAAGAAGAAAAGGATGTAAAGATCTAGGCATGCAAATATCAACCTATAAGTCTAAATGATCAAAGCGCAACGAGGAAATGAGATTAGCATTAAACTGTAAAGAAAATACCAAAGAATTCTTCACCTTAGTTAATAGTAGAAAACCAATAAAAAACAGTATTGGCCCAATCAATGATTGTCACATTAATTTACAAGTTAGAGATAAAGATAAAGTCACTGCACTAAACGAGTACTTCGCATAGGTTTTTAACATCGAGACCTCAAATCAAAATATCCTACCATATAATGAGTACTTAGGCACTGACCCACTAGAAATGTTGAAATGCACAAGCACCGATGTACGAATACGAATAGATAAACTGAATAAATTTAAATCCCCAGGCCCCGATAAGATAGTGCCAAGAGTAATCAAAAAAGTAAAAGATGCAGTAGTGGACCAAAGAACATACATTTTCACCTTATCACTTGAAACTAGTACTGTCCCTCAAGATTGGAAATTAGCCAATGTAACGCCAATATTTAAAAAAGGATGTAAAGATCTAGGCATGCAAATATCGACCTATAAGTCTAACATAACTAATTGGCAAAATACTCGAGAGTATTATTGCAGAAAAAAATAGTAAGCCGTTTAGAAACCAACAAATTGCTAAGAGACACGCAACACTGATTTAGGAAACACAGATCTTGTCTTACAGATTTATTAGAGTTTTTGCATTACATTAACACAATTCATGATAGTGAGAGATCTATCAACATTCTGTATCTGGACTTTCAAAAGGCCTTCAACAAGGTGCAACACAGGAGATTAATGTCTGAATGGATACCTGTTAGTAGTGGCTTTCCTCAGGGATCTTTATTATTTATGTAAATGACAGAGAGGTGGGATTGATCTCTAAAATATCCATATTCGCTGAAGATTGTAAACTGAGTACAAGTATAATTACCAAGCAAGATATAGTAGATTTTCAAAAGGACATTAACCACATAGCCGAATGGTCTGAAAAATAGAAACTTCCACTGAACCTTGAAAAATGCAAAGTGATTAATGTTGGCCACAAAAATTTGAAGGCAGAATACATACTCCTTGATAAAACAATGGCAGAAACAAAAACACAAAGGATCTCGGTATTTGTGTGTCAAATAACCTCAAGTTCACACAAAACTGTATCGTCATAGAAAAAAAAGCGCGAAAGATACTCGGTTACATTAAGAGACAGATTAGCTATAAAAGCAAGACCGTATTCATTAACTTAACTTGCACAATGCCTTAGTAAGACCACAACTAGAATATTGTCCCAGGTATGATCGCTCTCCCTCAGAAAAGATATAGAAAGATTAGAAAGAGTACAAGCTACGGCTACGAAAATGATACCATCATTAAGAAAATACACTTATGACGCACGGCTGGAAAAGTTAAAGCTTTACAAATTAGAAACAAGACGTATACGAAGTCAACTAATTGAAGTATATAAAATCTCTAATGGAATCGAAAATGTGGACTATTCCATCTGGTTTGAATTCAATAGAAATATTACACATACTAAAAGCATGAAACTCGTTCCGAAAAGTACAGACTCAATGTATGTGGAAATTCTTTTTCGTATAAAATTGTAAATATATGGGATCAGTTGTCAGAAGAGGTTGTCTTCAGTCTCATCGTTAACACCTTTAAAGTTAAAAAGAGGTTAGATAGAGTTATAAGGACTATTAACTATTAAATAGTACTTGTTGATTAATATTTCAAAATCTTTACTATCAAAATTTTTGATTGAGCGCTATATTTCTACTGACCCGGGTATCTTTTCGGTTTTCCATACCCGCGTTGTGGGTGGGAGAGACTTCAACTTTACTGTCCTTTTTTAAACAACTCCTAGATTTTTTGATATATATAGTAGTATAGGGAAACGAGCATCTTCTCGGCATGGATCGAAAGGTCTTTTAAGGTGCTTACTTTCATTGTAACTCATTATAGTATAGCATAGTATAGCTTAGCCTAGCCTTGCCTAGAATAGTATAGTATAGCCTAACCTAGTATAGTTTAGAATAGTTCCACATATTATTTCCTAGCCTATCCTCGTATAGCCTAGGCTAGCCTAGCCTTTTAGAGCCTAGCATAGTATAGCCTATCTACCAAGCCTACCTTACTCTAATAAAGCTTAGTCAATTATAGTATAAACATAGTACAACCTACCCTAGCATAGTATAGCCTCACTTAGCATAGTATATTCTATCCTATTCTATCGTGGTGTATCTTGACATAGCCACCTAACCATAGTCTAACCCTGCCTACCCAAGCCTATTGTAACTTAGCATGGCACACTAGATTCTAGCCTAGTCTAGGGTAGTATAGTCCAGCATAGCCTTGCATAGCATAGCCATACACTTTATAGCCCAGCAGCCTAGTATATCACAGCAGAGAATGGCCTGGAATAGCATAGTATACCCTGGCATAGGTTAGTATAGACTTGTATATATAGCCTAGCATAGTATATATTAGAACAACCTGGCTTAATATAGTATACCTGAGCCTATCACAGTGTATCCTAGCCTAGCCTATCTTAGTTTACCTCTTATAGTATAACATAGCTTAGCCTAGTTCACTGGAGCCTTGCCAGGTATATTCTATCCTATCCTAGACTAGTTAGCATATTTTGGTCTACACTAGCATAGCCTAGTATAGTATATGATAGCCTACATTACCCTACCCTACCCTAGTTAGTATAGTATATCATGGTATTGCATAGCCTAGAACAGACTATCAGGTCTTAGGCTAGGCTTGCATAGCATGCATAACATAACCAATCCTATCATGGCAAAGCCTCGCTTATCCTACCCTGGTAAAGAAAAGACTAGACTAGTGTAACATATCTTAGTATATCATATCCTAACCTAGCATACAATAGCCCAGCCTAGCCTAGCATAGCATAACCTAGCCTAGCATTAACTATCCTAGACATGTATAGTCTAGACTATATTAGTATACTCTAATCAAGCATAGCTTATTATTGTCTAGCTTAACATACTATATGCTATCCTAGTATAGCATATTATAGCCAAAATTACCAAAGTATATCTACCTTTGTTCATTATATCTTAGTATCACTTAGCATAGTATAGCCTAGCATAGCATAGCCTATTTTAGGCTTGCCTAGCAGAGTATAGCCTAATATAATCTAGTCTAGTTTATCAAAGTATCCACCGAAACGTTATGATATTAGTGCGAAAATCAAAATAATTCCTGATATAACCTTGATAGGACTTTGGCAGTTATATCATTTGAAAGAGAATGTAAAATAACATAATGGTGTTAAATTGGGTTGAAAATCGGCAGAATAGTTATGATGTGATTGCCCAAACAATGTAATTACCGGGCTAATCTTGGGAGAACGTTGGCAATTATAGCATTTGAAAAGGAATGTAAAACAACATAACCCCCACGCGACTAAATACAGATAAGGTAAATTTGCTTATGGAGAATTTTTGTTTAACCCTAGGAATATCATTAGGTCTTAATGACTTTTATTTTTTCATAAGGATCTATCATATCACGAAAAATGATATCTAGAAATTAAACAGGAGAAGAGAAATTAAATGTTTTACGTCCAATTACCATATGTGTCCATTGGACCCAATTTAAATAAATTCTGAAACGGAAAAATATATTGAATAATAACAAATATAACCTTTAAATCAAGGATAAATATATACGTTTTTAATTTAACTTATTTTATAATGTTTTAAAAAAGTTTTTCTATTCACTGTTAAAATTTTTGATGCAATATCCCTATTATTGCATCATCTTATACTTGTTTTAGATGACGCAATTCCATCTCTAATATTTTATCATCTGACAGAAAGTATCAAAGGGCGGGAGAGAGCTAATATTACTTTAGTTTAGTCATAAATGTAGTGCTGTCAGTTGTCTTTCCAAAATGTCAAAGCGAAGAAAGCCAAACCCAGAAGAAGTTACACAATTATTAGAAGACTCAGATGATGAGTGCAAAGATAGTGCAGATGAGTTAGGTTAGTCAGTGACCATGACAGTACATTTATTGCTGTGTTAACTGTCCTTCCGTGAAGGTTGTTGTGTGAGCGTCTTCGATTTCCCCGAAGATCAATTCCATTCCCAAAGTTTTTGTCGGCATTCTTATCATCCGTCCCCTGATTCATCGTTCTTCTGTTATTAAGTGCTCTTTAATAAGTATTGTTGCGTTGTATTCTTAGAGCTTTTTAATTAATTTCATGTGTGAACTATAATTACTGCATTGTGTTTAATGCTTTTCAATTAGTTTGTGCTGTGCTTCGCATTCACTGGTAGTCTGGCTTGCAAGTACCAAATTATATTTGTAACTCATTGCTCATTTTGGCTTAAATATTAACTTTCTTCTCACTCCATTGATTCATTTTTGTCACGTGCTGTTCTTTGTCTTTCTTCCTGGCTAACCCTCCCCCACTCCCAAGCCTCGCGTCGGTGAACCCGCCTCCACTTTCTGAGTCAAATTAGGGTTAAGTTTTCCTGTCTGCTGCGTTCTTCCTAATTCTCGCCTTTGCTCTCTCCTTTCTCACCCACTATGTAAGATAGGAAAGCAATCCTCTCACTCAACTCTTTCAGTTATCGTATTTCGCTAGCTACATACATAAAGATAAAAGGGGCTGGTATCTTCCGAACTCGCCCGACTATGAGGAGGCTGAGACTTTCTGCGTCCCTTAGGAACCTCTTTTACACTACTATTTTTCATTTACCCAGCACTTCCAAATCTCTCCCTTCCTCCTGTGCTCATAGCAGGCACTGTCGGCGTCTCATCTGAACATTCGGAGCCTGACCAATAAGTCGGAGTATGTCCATGACCTCGTTTTTCGCACTGGGGTTTCTTTCCTTGGCCTTACGAAAACCTGGCTCAAGTTTGTTTCTGGTTCATGGACTGCCCTTGCAACCCCTCCGGGACATTCTTTCCTACATGTTCCTTGGAACCACCGTGGAGGGGGGGATTGCACTGATTTTCAACTCATCCTTCTCCCTGAGAATGAAATTAGCTCTATCACCGAAGTAACGTGACGGAGTCGTGCGCTATACTAGGGCAACAAAACCCCTCGTCTGCTGGCAAAATCTTTCCCTGAGTAAATTTTTAATCACCTAATTACATAGTTAAACGAGAGACGATTTGAAAGCAGAAACACTACATCTGACGGAACTGCTCATTACACATAACATAATAGTTATTCTTAAATCATAAATCACAATTCCGAATTTGCATTTCTCCTCATATATCATTACCACGATTAATCATTTTTTCCAGTCGAACATTTAGGCGCATTCGGAACATATGCGAACACAATTATTTTTCATCACCACTTCGTATGAACATGCATTTCGACCTTCATCGGGTGATTTTCGAGGATCATCCTCTCCACACGGGCCATATTGTCCTCGTTGGTCAGGTCTGACGGGTGTCCTGGACGGGGGTCATCTTCAAGGGCCTCACGACTATGGCGGAACTCTCTCTTTCAGCGAGCAATGGTTGCATAGGAAGGGGTGTTGTCGGTGTACACTGCAACTATGCGTTGATGGATCTCTTTTGCATTCTTGCCTTCCTTGGTCAAAAGTTTGATCACTGCGCTGTGCTCAACCTTCTCCATTGTTGAAAAATTTGTGACTGACGATCTGCGATCAGCTACTGCTTCTTAAATAGACGAGGGAGGAGCGGGCGGCTGCAGTTCCTGACTTGTCATAACTTGTCCCAACACCCCCACAAACAGCCATCCCCCTTCCTCCGTTTTGCCCTACCAATTCGTAAAACTTATTGACCAACCCTCGTATAATTACCTTTGATTATAGAATAAAAATTCATTCTAAATACATATCTGCACTTTCATCGAAGAAAATCCAATTTTATAAATTCATTTAGTCACATTCACTAAAACTTTTATTCCAAAGTAGCAACATATTATATTTACTTTCTCCACAATTATCATTTCGAAAGTGTTATCTTTCTCAACTAATATGAACATTATGATGTAAACTAAATTGATGGATCTCAATTTAGTTTTGAGTGTGTATCAGTTTAAATACATAGTTAACTAGTCGAGAACATTTAAGTCTCAGTGGAAAGTGACCGTCCGTAAAACTTTGTAAATGGTATATTCACTTTGGTCAGGATTCGCAAGGCACAGTATGATCTTAGATCGGTGAATATTTAACTTTGCACAAAGGATCTCCTTTTTGAGAGAAAAGCTGGCCTAGAATAAAGAGCGTCTATAGAGTGTTCTTTGACCCGCCCCAATTGAGGTCATTGAAATTGCCATAACTGTAGTGGCAAACAACGGATTATTAACTCTTTAAGAATAGTTTCTTTGAATGAGAACTATGACCTTAATCTTAAATAATTTTTTAATGTAATTTTCTTTATAACTGCGGAAAAGTATTAGTTAAATTTTCTTAACCTCACAGTAAATAAATAAGTCATATTCATCAAAATTATATGGTTTAATTGATAAGCCAAGGGAAAAAAGTGAGGATTCTATACGGGAGTCAAATCTGTGTTTCCAGATTGTTGTTCACTTAGTTTACCATTAAACTACCTACCACAGCACTTCATTCCATCCATAAGCATCACTTTAGCAAACACAATCTTTCCTCAGGATAGAAGATACTACCAATGAATTTTATACCATATCTCTAATTGCTCACAATTTAGAGGTTCTTCGGCGATGATCTGATGGTAGAGTGGTTAAGCAGTTCGCCGTAAGAGATCTGGATATGTCTCTTTAGAATTTTTCCAGGAAAACCAAATTTAAAAACTTTGCAAGGACATTATTATTATTCAAAACTACGACGCGGAAGATAACAATGGAATCGTTAGCAGAGGGTATTTGAAGAGACGGGTAGAAGAAGTTGTAAAGTCAAGGGAAATAAAAATTTCTGAATGGGATAGAGACCTCACTACCCCAAAGATCCCTAAACACCAGTACAATGCCTCTTGCTTCAGAGTTGCTATGGTGTGTTTTTATTAGTACTTGTGTGTTCATTTTACCAATGAGTAATTTTGAAAACAGGATGTAGTGTACTAGAAGGGGCAGTTAATCTTGCGCCTTCTTGCATCCCATTATGTGATGAGTCAGAATTTCTTCAGTATTCCGACAGAGAGCTGGTATGGCAAGAATCTCCCGCAAACAGCCTTCCATGAGCGTCAGACATGGTGGCTTATCTCATAGACCTTGAAAGTAAATGATTGAGACTTCGAGTTGATCCGATTTTGTTGCTACCCTATGAAAACAGCAAAAAAGATGGAAAAGAAAAATGTCATTAATGGAGAATGCCGGGGTAAAGCGAAGATAAAGAGTCGCATATATATATGCTTTCAAGTGAAAAAATGATCCCATATTTTCCGTGTTTGATTTAACAAAATAAAAAGGTTACGAAATTAGAGGCAATATAGAATAAAGTAATAAGCCCTAATAGTGGGGCAACTTAGCATGCCAATAGTGCATTTCGTGAGGGTCGCACCAAATTTAGGTAGAATAGTAGATTATCCAATTATAAATAGATTTAGATATCGGGCCATTTCAAATTCACTCTCTGATAGCTATGGCAGCCACTTCTAAAAATGGCCGCTAGTGGTTACTATAGCTTTACAATCTTTCTTATTAAACGTGGTTAATAGCTTACTATAACACGAACATTGGTCTGAACATTTATTATAAACTAAATTTACCAAAACATAATCAAAATGGGCGCAACTCATATTCAATTTTAAGAGCAATCTCTCTCACACTTACACAAAGCTGTGCATTCAGGTGAGGCCTTTTTGCACGTGCAACGCTTTAGACAGCTCTTTTTTGCACTTACACGCTACTGGCTCATTGCAAGCACCAGCTGTTTCGGGTAACTTAGTCCAGTATTGTTCGTACACTCCGTCGTCATTCTTGAAACAAACAGAATTGGAAGAAGGAGCCAGCTCTAGCGTTGCTAACAGTGTTTGATCATACACATGCCCTCCTTGGTAGGCCGCCCTCTTTACAGGCTCCTCCAGAGCTGCCTTGGTTGGCGAAATCAGCTGCACGTTGTTTTTCTTCGCGAAGAGTTTCATCTGAGCCTTGTCAATGTCTTTTCACGTGTTGGTTCTGTCATAGAGCAATAAGACAAACTGCTCGATGGTGGGTATGACATCGTCTAGTAGTGTGTCACTTAGTGCAGAGGATAACTTTATTAGTGCATCTATAAGTTCTGGTAAAACGGTCCATATTTTCCAGGCAGTTTTCTTAACATGTCCAGTAAAGCTAGATACAGTGTGAAAGCTAGTTAGAGCGTAATAAATAGGGAGAGCCTGTGCCCTTTCTGGTCCTAACCCAGCTGCTATTTCGTGGGCTGTTAGGTACCTAAACTGTTCTCAGTGCCAAATGCTAGATACAGTTCATATTCTGCTTACACTCCCTGCGCTATTGATACATCCAAAACCACTACAACACTATCAACTGTTTTGTGCAGCATCTTGTGGCCACCATGGTTGACTGAATGGGATGAATGCAACAACATTCGAGTGTCAGCTTCTTCATCGTTTCATGGAGTCAGCAAGGCTAGATTTTGCAGCAGGGTCTTATTCAGGACTGCACCTCCATCAGTGATAACAAGCTGCTGGTCATCCTAGTTAACTCACTTGAACACAGCTCTGATAGAAACATGAACAGCTCGGTCTTGTTGGTGCCTACTCGGAGGAAGTTATACCAGTTTCCAGGCATAACTGCTGCTCCGACGATGCGTATACGCACTCCTTTTCCAAGATTTGATCTTGCACTGCCTTTCAGTGAATTAGTAATGTAGCAGTCCCAGACCAATTCAAGGCGTGACACAGTATGAAGCTTTCTTGACAAATTATGTATGAATGAGATTCTTAACATAGTCAGCAACGTTTCTGGCTAACGCAGGTTTCAACATCTCGAGAATGACTGCTCCATCAAGAACTAGGCATGTGGCATTACGAAAATCTGATTGGGCATTGCAAAACTCTTCAAAGCATTTCAGGAGATCACTCTTCGTAGCAAGACTGAGAGTTTCTCCATGATAGAGAGCTGGAAGACAGACTTGATTCTCATGACGAAAAAATACTTCAAGGTTTCCTCACCCTGTCTGCAAACTAAAGTAGAGCTGTGACAAAAGTGTCACGTCGTTTCTGAGAGAGATCAACTACTCACCATGGCAAGCATCAGTAATGGAACTGGTTGGTCTTGACATTCTTCATGGAGTCAGTTGAACGGTTTAGCTCTTTTAAACATGTGGCGGCACACGATCTGTGCAGCACGTGTAAGATGGACCACATCTTACACGTCCAGATCACAGGTTATTATGATAGCAGCACTGACAAAAGAGTCTCTGCTTCACCCGTGTTAAATGAACTCTCGTCTCAAGCTTAACCCCTAGCCTTTTTCCATTCTTACCTGATAGAGCTGTGCGAGATCAGGTAACCTGAACAGCGGTGTTGCCTCCTCTTCTAGCCTGGCTCCTTCTATGTAGTGGACCAGTTCGCCGAAGACAATACCAGATAAATTTTGCTCTTGTCTTTGTAATTGGACCCCTCCGCCTGGGTTTCATAACAAGGCTGTGCAGAACTGTGAAGCACTTCTTATGGTACCTGGCATCCCGGTCGATCATGTCTCCTGCACTGATTAGGGCTAGCAGTTCTGTGTCTTCAAGAATGGCTGCCCAGGATCGAGCTTTACTCTTCCTTTGAAATGTTGTAACTTGGTGAAGAACATCGGTTCAGGCAGGTTGTCTGCAGAAGAAAACACCGGTCGTTTTCGGCCTTTTCTGTACTGGATGATCTTGGATGAAATCTGGGATGTTTGTACGCATCCGGTACGTCATGGATATCACCTGCCTTTTAAATACTAATGTGCCAAGTTTAGTGCTTTCCTATAAAATGCACATTTGTGACGATATATGTACCTAACTAGCACCACTATAAGAGTTAAGAGGGAGTCAATAAATGAAATTTGTTGAGGAACGCCGTAAACCAAACAAACAAGGATGAAGACGAGTAATTGATAACTAAGAATGAGGCTGACACAGATTAAGTTGCCCCATGGACGCTACGGCTGTAATTGATGGAGTTGGTGCGACTTTTCAGAGTGCAGTATGAATTAGACGGAAAAATGGGAGTCAAACTCACCGAATTTGGGAGAAAAAGAGGATTGTCGTCATAAGATTAGCGATTCAAGAAACAGTCGTTCGCTGAGCCGTCAGGTGGGCAAACAAATGATGACTCAGAGTCGTGAGAGAATGATGATGAGTGAGGAAAATCGGTTGAATAATAAGGACCTCTTCGAGGCGACCAGAGCGAAGGACGAACCCTCGCCTGGTCCTTGTTGTTAAGCGTAGGTTTTATAAATAGTACACTCTTTAAATATAACTCACCCTTTTTGGAGAAGTAAAGGTATTTACTACTTGCCTCTGGCCCCACAGCCCCGTAGGTGCATCTCCGCTTATGTATCATACCTATATTTTAACCTTCACTAACTTTACCACTTTTTTACAGATCTCAGCTTAAAACATTCTGACTTGCATGTAACATCAACGTTCCTAGTATGACAAAGTCGAGCCTCCAGTGCCCCATGGTGGAGCAATGGAAGCAGGGTAAACAGTAAATTTGTTTGTATATCATTGTGACCTATTTAATCTCTTTCCTTCTCTTCGCCAATGATATAATGCAATAACTAGGCTGAAATATTTTTTCTTTATCAGGGAACTTTTGTTTGTACAGATGTGCATGACTTAACTTTATTTGTTTTGGCGTGATGAAAATCATATCCAAGGGATAGAGTACTACAGTATCAAGCAATCTCCTTTAAAAAGAGACTCACAAGGTTAATTATTCGCTTGAATAATTAAAGGCAATGGTATTGAAAGCCTTTATTAAGCCAAAGATCCACGAACACTAACTCTAAACTCTGAAATCTTTTTCGCCCAACATAATAACCAAAGCAACAATTTAAGCGCATCTTTAAGTCAAGCAGCTAAACTAAAGTCAACAAAGCATCGAAAACTAAACCTGACTGGCTCAGAAATTCATATTTTGTGTATGCATATATTTTCTTATATATTTGTCTCAGCAATTTCAGTAATGTCTCTTAACTTTTAGGAGGAAGGTTGGAAAAGGTAAACAACATCCATATGTTTCATATTATGTATATTTCCATGAAGAAATAAAGTAGACTTAACATATGTATATAAAAAAGTGAAGGTAATAAATACTCAAGTAGAGGATTTGTTATGATATATGAAAATAAATTAGAATATATACAAATAAAACCAGAATATAATAAAAATTATAGTCTAGAAGAGTTTTATGACTTGTTTATTTCTCCTTATCAGAATTTAGTTGCGGCAAAAAAGAAATAAAACCCTTTTATGGAACGGGATTCTTTGGCTGTGTTTCTCTACCTTCTTGCTTCTTATTCTTGGAATTTATATTATTGTATATTCCTTCGTCTTTTTTGAGTAAACTGCTGGTCTTATATAGTTACCTCGAATGTTATAAAAATTTTTAAAATAGTTTGAATGTGATACAGCAAGTTGATTCAGGTATTTAAAGGGTTTCAGTATAAATTAACGCTTCAATTTGAAAAAAAAAATTAAAAAAATATTAAAATTTGAAGTGAAATTTTAGAAATATTTAAAAAAATTACTTTATCACAGTTGATGAGTCAACCTACACTTGTTGAAATCCTGACTCGTTTTAGAGAAAATGTAATATATCTTAATCATGATTTGGAAATTCAAAATAGATACATACCACATCCTTGGGGATCTAGTTTTATATTTTAAGGCCAATTAAGATAGTTGCTGTCGATAATACCTGAAGTCTCAAATTCAATGACGGCAATTTTTCTTTCTTCAAAATAATTCCAACTAAATTCAACAATGGTATCTCGCACAGGAGGTTTGTAAGAAGAAATATGTAAAACAAGTGGTGAAGAAAATAAAAAGAAAATGAGCAGTAGATTATCTAACTGCGGATACTTCTGTACACATTGGGGCCAAGGACACACATTTGTCCAATTGGAGGCTGCAGCAGATTTCCTAGTCTACACCGAACGTCCCTAGGATGTCAATATTTGAAAAGCATAAAGGCCCTTTAACCATCCTCAAAATACATATATCCCAGATTCATTCATTCCACTCCATTTCCACCACCGCGATTCGAATGCTTTGCTTTAAGCTACCTTAATAGACCTTTTGTGTAAATTGAGTCCACGCTTAAGCCGATCTTATATAAATGACATGGGGTTGGGTTGGGTGGGTGGTCACTTATTGATGAACGAAAACAGGATCTGTAGATTCTTCAGGGTTTTGTCATCGGCTTTCACCTTTCTTATACCTTTATAATCAACTTGAAGAAATAATTTGATTTATTAACTCGCTTTATTTATATTTACTGTACAATAGAAGGAAAGGTTGGTCTAAAGTGGATGTCTATTTTTATTCTAGCCACAAGAAGAAAACATATTTTGCTTAATAAGAAGGCGACACTAAAAAGTAAGAGTCACAAAGATCTTGAAGAGTGTTGAGAAATTATAATGAAATATAGCCGTAAACTGTTAATTGGGTTGAGATTTCAATATTCGAATTTTCTTCAATATATAACGCTCTTGTAGCAGAAGAGAAGGGGGAAAGAATAGGAAAGGAAAATAGAAGACTAGTAAAGAGTATAAAAAGAGATGCGAGAACAATTAATTTTAGTCTTATATGCTTTGACTGAAATTGCATTCTATGATTCATGGTCGAGAAAGTAACACAGAGCACTAGATCGTCCTTCTGAGGACCTTTCCTCGATTAGTTTGCTAGTTAATTAACTGCCCCACCGCTTTCCTTTTAAATTCATTTCAGATAAAGACCCGAATGACAATCGAAGGTAATCCTTGGAGACCAGAGTGAAGTGTTCGTTAGGAAGGAGATTCAGAAGGATAATTACTAGTATATTTATATCCAATCATCGAGGCGAAGGGTCACTCGTCTCGCTTCAGGGAAAGGTGCATATGACTCCCCCCCCCCTCCTTCATCATGTAGGAGAATGGACAAGTATTTGTGCCGTGTATGTACGAAAAGAGGATTGAAGAAGATTTTGATTGGCAATTTAAATGATCACATAGGTTGCTGGACTTCGCCGGGCTAGACGGGGCTATACACAATACTGTATACATAGCCTAGGACCTTTGACCCTACAGTCATAAATCCTTGACTAAAAAACTGTTACTGGGTTTCTGACGGAGTAATGTCATGCCAGTATCAGAAGAGTGAACCAAGAGCACAACTCGATCACTGCACCACCGGGCCAACAAGATTTTCTACCAAGATAGACAAAGATGGGGGGAATTGGGTAGGTTAAGAAGTCACACTCGGAAAAAGGACACTCTGCTTGAGATTGTAACTTCTAATCATGTGGTAGAAATGCACATAGGGGAGAAAAAATTAAAGATCAATTATTTAGCGACAACATGGAACAACTTCGAATAAAATCTTAGCTAAATAAACTAGGGAATTCAAAGCCCCAAAAGGGAAAGCTTATAATAATTTATTTGCAGTATTGTTTTTGGCGTCACTTTTAACCAATTTCTAACTCGGTAGAAATAGTGGGCAAACTAACACTGACCCGCATAAATTAGGAATGAGGGACACTAACTTTTGAAGTGTGATGTCCTCATTTACTACTTCTGCTTATCTCATTACAACTCCATTTGGATGACTCGTGGCTTTACTAATTCGTCTTCTTATCACTTATATATTATTCACAGAGTGATTTGTTTGGGGTGACCAATTTTTGAGTAAGATAAACACTCAAGATAATTTTCTACATCTTATCAAGGATTCGGGTTTTCGTTAAGTTAATTTATTAGTTTAAAAAGTTAAATAATAATTAGAAAAGGGGGTAATAATGTGTTTTTCCGTTCCACATAGGCTTCTTAAAGAAGCGTTACACTTTTCAAGTTGAGGTAATATGAGAAGATTTTAATAATTGTTAAACTTACAAATATATATATATATATATATATATATTTATATATATATATATATATATATTTATATATATATATATATATATATATATATATATATATATATATTATATATATATATATATATATATATATATATATATATATTTATATATATATATATATATGCGTATGGACTCTGGTCTGCTCCCGTACAAAATCTAACTTACCCAGGAACTTAAGGTAAACGACCATAGACAACGCCGTGTCTTCGCTGATTGGTGTCTAGAGCAGTTGGAAGTTGCCCCAAATTTCCCCAAAAAATCATCTTTAGCGAGGAGGCTCATTTTGGGATGAATGGATTTGTGAACAAACAAAATTGTCGGATTTGGAACGAAAACAATCCACATGAGATACACCAGCACCAATTGCATCCCAACAAAGTCACTGTTTGGTGCGGATTTTCGTGTAATGGAATCATCGCCCCGTATTTTTTCGAAAACGAAGATAGGATTGCCATAACCGTCAACAGCGTGACCTAAAGATCGATGATAGCAACTTCTTGTGGCCTCAACTGGATTATATGCCTGATATGAACACTAAAGACATGTGGTTCCAACAGGAGGGCGCTACGTGCCACTCTGCGCACGCCACGATAGATATTTTGCACCAGCGATTTTGGAGCAGGGTCATCTCGCGTGGCGGCTACGTCAACTGGCAACCAAGATCATGCGATTTAATGCAATTAGACTACTTTCTTCGGGACTACCTTAAATCGCAGGTCTATACGAATAATCCGCAAACAGTTGATGTCCTCAAAGTCAACATAACGAACACCATCCAAAAAGTTCAGCCAGATTTATGCAACAAAGTCATCGAAAATTGGGCCTCCCGAATACGTTCCAGCAAGCGAAGCCGCGGCAGATGTTATATTCCACACTCAATGCCATAAAATGTACTTTCAAATTTGAAAAAAATTGAGAGCATATATGACAGAAACCTTGTTTTATTTACATTTAAAAATTAGGCGACCTTATTGAAAGACCCCATATATATATATATATTTATGTATGAGGAATTAAACCACATTCTCCGAAGAAAATTTAATTCAGAACAGTTTCAGTGTAACTCACCCTCTTTTTCAACTGACACTGGGTATAAAATATAGGAGAAAAGCATAACACAAGATCCCCTCTTTTTGCCCCTAATCCGCTACTTGTGGCTAATCTGAGGGGGAGGGGGTTAGGCCTAAACTTATTGAAAGGCTGAAATTTTACTATTTTATTTATTTGCAATCTTATTACAGGATTAAAAGAAAATTGACCTTCAGATAGATTTAAATTAGGAACTGACGATATCAAGCTCGATTCTACGATTCTTCTCTTAACATAGTTAGCCGATTTAAATAACATTTTACTTCCATTAAAATCGATCGTATGATTCTTGTCTCTAACATGGCAGAATATTCCACTACTTTCGCTGCCACTCTAATATCTCTTTTGTGTTCGTACAATCTCTTGTCTAGATTTCTCATCGTTTCCCCTATATAAACTTTATGGCAATCGTTGCATGGTACTGCATATACTCTTATGTTATGATGTTCTTTGGGTTTCCTGGCCATCATCAATTGGTTTAAGGAATTATTATATTTAAAGGCTAGATTAATACCCGCTTTTCCAAATATGTCCTTCAAACTATTTAATTTATTATTAAATAGCAATGTTATACATTTGTTGAAGTCATTAGTGCGGAAAGGCTTATTACCAAAGAATGTTTTCCTAGCTGCAAAATTGGCAGACGCTATGAACCAATCGGGGTAATACAAATTAGAGAAAATGGTCCTGATAATGACAATTTCTTCATCTAAATAGGAAGGATGACATATTTTGTATGCTCTAAGAAAAAGATTAGAAATTACCGATTTTTCAACAGTATTAGCGTGAAACGATAATACTGTTTAAAAAAGAAATTAATAAGGCAAAATACACAATACTCTTCAAAATATTTGCATATATATATATATATATATATATATATATATATATATATATATATCGTATGTAAGGTGTATCAGTGCAAGAGTAATGGAGAATATTCCTATTCTGAAACCTAAAGTCATAGCATTTTCCACCAGAAATTTAAAACTAGACAAGAAAAAGAAAGGTCACCTACATTCTTCAAAGTATATGCTGAATTTGTCACTTCAATTTTGTCCAAAATGTGAATTGCATTTTTCAAAGAAAATAAAAATTTACTTGGGATAAACAAATTCACCCTGCAGATAAATTTGTGCTTTATTCAAAATAACAAAATAAAAAAGAATTTCCTCGAAATCATAACGAATTATTAGAATTAGAAACCGATAAAGAATATTAAAGGCACTCCTTTGCAACTTAATTTGTTTTCGTTAACTCTTTTGAATTGGTCCCTTTTGATTGTCTACGAATGTCATCTTTCTGTTAATTTCATCATTCAGCGCAAAGAAATTAAGGCAGCATCCATGATGACAAGGAACAGATTATTCAATTAAGCCCTCTACAATTTCAATGAGTTCACATGTGTTCAAAAGCAGAAACTTGAAGACCATCTACAGAAGAAAATTTGAGGCAAATTGTTAAAAGCAAATCAAGGATTCATAATAATAATAATATGCAGAATGTTAGGTAAAATAATAATACTATAATTTGTGTTTACCTTCTCTTTAACATTTTAACATAGCAAGAATTTCCACTATAATTTTAAACATTTTGTTTCTGAATGTTTATGATTAAGTATAAGTCAGGAATAATAATTCATTATTTAACATTATTCAATATGTTTTATCATCCTGTAGTATAAGGTTCTTTTAGTTGAGTTAGGCTGCACCCTGCAATGTAAAATCGCCTGATACACCTCAGGCTAATGTTTAAATGACCTGATAGAACGCATGCTAAAGTAGTACAAAAAATTATTGGCAAAGAATTGAAAACTTTTGGTTTTATTTTACATTTTCAAATTATCTTATCTATGCGTTGAAGCCCTTTTTCAAAAACACTTTTTATTTAAAATAGAGTAAGGAGAGTCGATAAAGTTCTTATTTTTTGGTAAATGGATTTTTTCATTTCAAGCCTTTTATACTCAATTGCATCCCTAAGTAAATTGTAAAACTCCATGAATATGATCAAACTAATAGCACAAAAGATCATCTTTGTAACCTCAGGGCCAGTGGCAATAAATTAATAGAAAATATTGATTTGGTCTGATGAACAGAGTAATGCTTAAAGCTCAATTAAAAATTAAATAGTAATTTTTAAATTAGAGGTTTAGACAATTTTGAACTAAGGACACGGGTTTTGTTGGATCAATCTTACAAAAACACACTAGGAGTTCTAAATTTCTCGTGAGTTGCTCTTATTATAGAAAGTATTTTCCACTAGAGAAAGGGGAATTATAGGATTTTCAATTGATAATTCTCTCATATATGTACTTAAAAATTCTAACTTTCCTACAAACACATTCGAATAGGCTGTACATAATCCAGAGGAAAACAAAACATCAGATTTATGACTAGGTGAAATTCCTGAATAACTCCACAGCTTGAGAAAAAAACACATATGTCATTATTTTAAATAATTGTAAGATGATTGGTGACAAAATAATATTGAAAGATGGAAAAATGTGATTCCTTTTTTTAAAAAATCAAAACGACAAGGTGTTGATTCAATTGTTTCTTCAAAGAGTGTTTTTTAATTTGATATATTACATACTGTTGGTATTAAAGCATCTAACCTAACCTAAGTTGAGATACATTTGATTAATTTAGTTAAATTTATCACTTTTCGCAAGAATGTTTCGTTTGGTTCTCCCGTGTAATCTCCCATTCTTTTCATGGTCGGACTATTGTTATTATAGGTCCCCGAGAGAGAAAGGTTTTATTTACTTTTTGGAATGTGTGGGTTTAATGATAAGGCTTATAACCAAGGAAAGAAATTTGAAAAGAAAGCGAGATTACAAATTAATTTTCACTCTTTGGAATAAAGATAAACAGAGGGACAGGAAAAATTAGGAAAATTTTATCAATGCAATTGAAAAAGAGGCGGACTATATTAATTCTAAACTTCATAATGTAACCGTTCATAGACAAGTTTTAACAAAAATGAGTGGACCATACTACTAAATCCGAAGTTTCCTTGCAGGTTCAAGAAATTTTCTTTAAGGTAGAGTTAAATGCAATGTTGGTTTTTACCAAAATGTGGAATTCACTAAGGGATTTTCCGAATTTTGATTGGTATTTGGGAACAACTTGAATTGCTGCCTGGTCAGATCATTCTTTTTGCACTCCCCAAACCAGACATTCAAAATAAGTTAAAAAATGATTTGAAAGATTTGTATATAAAACTTAAACACACATTTTTCATGACTAATTTATTATTTGTGGGATTAAGGTATCATCATCTCACAGTTTCTAAATTTCATATTTGGTAGTGGAATTATGGAAACAAACTAAGCTTGTATTCACTCGCATATAACTTTCCTTTCTTTACAGATCACTTAATTGAAATAATTTTTTTCGGAATTCTAAATATATAAGTGTAATACAAATCCTTTTTAGCTTTCCAGTTACAATAATTAGAAATGGATTTGTTTTCGGTGAATTCTTAATTACGAATCTGTTTCATTTTTGACGATTCTAAAGTAGAAACCTCCAATATAATGCAATAAACAGTTACCCATTTTAATACTTATGATTGACCTTTCTTGTGTTGATTATCCAGGAAGAAATATATATAATTCGGTAGGGGTTTTCCACTACACTTCATTATTTCTCTAGTCTATTATTTCTTAATGGGTTGCTACCATTTATAGTAAGATAAAAATGACCAGTCAATACAACATTTGATAACCGAAAATAATCGAACATAACCGATGTGATCTAGTTTCAGACAAGTGGCAAACGAGATTTTATCTCGTTTTGGCTCTAGTCCTTACAGACATATTTAGGCATCATACTTAGGCTAGTCAGTATGTACTATGTATCTCGACAAATTGTAACATTTTATTACTACGCCACTTCTTTCAAAATAACTCTTTTATGCATCAAAGTGGTCCAAAAACTGAAAATGATATTTCTTTTTCTCCACAGGGCTAATTTTATTACACTTCATGAAAAGGAATTACACCTATAATTTCGTCTCTCTATCTCATTATTTGGGGGTCGCCCCACTTTTCATCTTTTCTTCGCCAGGTGGGTCTTTATAAGCGTTTGGATGACCATTTGCTGTCCGTGGATGAGACGGAAGATGAATTGCTTCTGATCCTCATCCTGCCTCAGCGTCCGGAATCAACAGGCATCTCGAGAATCCAAGACTCTGGGCTTGAAAGAGTACTGATTGCCATAACCTGAAAATAACCTTAAATAAGAAGAAAATAGAAAAAATTAAAAGTGGGGTGACCTCTAAATATTGAAATGAAATTTCGCACACAAGAAGAGGAATGCAAAACGTAAAAGAGCAGTGGTGTGGAAAAAGCATCAAAGCAATTTAAAATTTTACCCCCATTTTGTTCACCACCCTAATATACATCTATTTTTAGAAACTTCTCGCTCTTATATCGCTATTAAATATTCTTTAGCAATAATAACTTCAACATTTTAATAATTCTAATTATAAATATTAGCGTAAAATTAACGTATATATATATATATAAATATCTATCTATATAGGGATAAAACCACAGTAATAGGATTAATTTTATAATCGAAACCAGGTTTCGACGAAAACATCCGTCATCGTCAGTCGCTGGTGCACAAGTGAAATACAGAAGTTGCTTAACGTCAAACACACAAATTAGCGGCACTAAGGTGGAAGATGCTAGAATGTAGCGGGATTTTTGAGAAACGGATGTATTAATTTCTTCCTTATTAAGGTATTTGTATTGAATTGACCGTCGGAAGTATTAAAGTTGGGAATTTCTTTTATAAGTGCCTATTCCATTATATATTAATATATATTCAATAAGAAGGACAAAACAAAGAAGGGTGGTCCTATCTTTAATTCCAACATTTCGGGTTATTACAAAACCCATCTCCAGGAGCTAAAGGCAAATTCTAAATGAGTAATCTAAGCCTAAATACATAAATAACCACAGATCAGAATAAATCACAAAAACGACGTTAAAAATATAAAATGAACGTTACGTTAATGAACAAACAAAATAGTGAGGTGAAGAACAGCAAAATATTTGTAAAGAGATACTATCAATTAAGGACAAACAAAGTAAACGTAATTTTATAAAATTAAAAAATTGAAATGGAAAAATAGAGAATTGGATACAAATAAAAGGTAAAACTAAAATATAGACACTGAAACATTACCTTACATGGTCGGATCACAATGACGAGTGAAAACAGGAAGGAATTCAAAGAATGAATACAGCTTGGTTAAGTTATAAACAGAGGAAAGGATGACGTGTCCTCATTTAAATGATTACCCCATATCTTTAGTTGAAATCTGTATTTGGAAGTTCCTCTTCAGGCTTTATAACCTCTTCACTTCTTTTAATTTCCCAAAGGAAATCAGGTATGTCCTGTTACCAGACATCAGCCCTTGTAATGACCTTCTCTGAAAACGTTTAATTTCCATTTTTAGGAAATTTTATTGTCAAATTAATTTTAAACTATATTCATTAATAACAAAAATATTGGTAATTTCTTTAAAGTGAAGGACAGTATTCCCACGCCGTTTAGTTCGTGCATTGTATATAAATTCATTTGCCCTAGCTATAAGTTGGAAACCTATACAGGGAGCACAGTACGTACTCTTCAGTCGCGTTTTTGTTCTCACATGGGAATTAGCCATAGAACCGGTAAAACATTAGGTAATAAATAGTTTTCTTCCATCAGGAAACATGCTATTGATTTTAAAACAGGCGTCTCCTTAAATGACATGGCTCTCCAAGTCATTGAGAATTCGACGACAGCGATCTGGACTTTCTTTCTCGCATACGGATTGTAAACAGAGGCATTTCTAAACACCTCGTTCTCTTGCTGTCCTCATCTCTAAAAGCTATGGACACTATAGCCACTGAGACATTTTTCTTCTTCGAAGGCGTATTCATGTTAGGTTTAGGAGCATTTTTGAGGGCACTTCTCACAGCTAAATGCCTTGAAACTTGAGGTCTGTTCTTGAGCTTTTTGGCGATGTTGGATTTGTTCTGGCTTTTGCGACAGAGAGCAGAGATCTCCGTCTTTTTAATTCTATCTCGAACCACCTGCACACAATAAGAAAAGACGCTTTATTAACACGTGCTGGAAAAGTAGTAATTTAAGTTTGTATGACGACTGAACTTTTTCTATCACGCACATAAACCCCTTGAAAGCTGAAAAAGTGGTGTTTACTAGAACTTTTGTAAAACTCTGTATTATATTTGCCTCATCACTTTTTTTTTAAACCTGTCCACATCAGCTTTTTGACTGAACATCTTATCTTTGTCTTTTCCAGCGTTTCAGGAAAATTACTGTTGCTTGTATTTATAATATAAATATCTGCTTTACCACAAAATCTTAATCTTCTCTGGTTGACAAACAAAAGATAGTTAATTCTAAAATACCAAAATCTCCATTACTTTTTCTTCTCTTGGTAGAATTTTTATATGGACTGTAGGTACGTTATAAGGCATTGATTACTCAAACCAGGATATGATAGACTGTGTTATAAAAAAAATCTATTATTTTTTAGTACATCTATTTAAAAAATTTGTGGAATTGTCAAAAATGGCTTTTTTTTTAAAAACATAACGACCTAATTCACAAAAGGTTTCTTAATTCTAAAAGGGCAACCTGTTAATGGAACGTTGACCTCTCTGCTCCTATACAAATAAAATCTCCCCGAATCGGGTATTTATCCCTCCTGGTCTCGATTCAAGAGTATCAGATCTAAACTCGTCTTGAAATTCTTCCGGCTATATACTTTCTAACCATTTTCACTTTTTCTAACTTAAAAACATTCTCTTCAACCCTCTTGTAAAACTTTGTGGGAGAAAACACTACATAATTTTCGGCATTTAATAACTTTTTTTCTACAAAGAAATGCCCTTCTCGCAAACTTGTGTGCCTTATTACCCAGGTCACTTATGGTATCAAATAATCCTCGCCTAGCCATATTTCAATAATATTTCATTTATTTCTTAAGCAAAAAAATGTCACATATCTTTAAGCTAGAATTTTAAAACTCATTATATGATTTAAAGTCATAATGAAGCTAAAATTAGATATATTTCTAAATTGGATTATTTGAAAACTAACTTAGTCATCTGAACCACTAAATAAAATTACATATTCTATTTTTAACAAGTTAAACAGAGCTAAGTTGCGTGCCTTTACAAGCTTTCAAAAACGCAATGAAATGTACAATGGTTACATCCATTAACTAAAAATAGAAACTTTATCTTTATGTTACACAAAAATAAAGCAAATGCAATCGTCAAATTTGTTTAGGATTTCTCCTTGCGCTCTGATGCAAAATCTTTGTCTCTTTTTTTCCAACTTTTTTCTTTTTGCTTCAAGGATACGTGTTGACGCCAAATCGTCTCACAAATGTCTTGTTTTGCATCTTTTGATTGGAGCCTATAATTTTTTTTATTTTGAGGGAGTCACATTTAAAGTTATATTTAAAAATATATTCAGAGATTTTATTAAGATATCAATCTTTTAGCAATTTTTTTTGCAGTCCTTTATTAGTTACACTTATTTTATAACTAAACAAGTGAAAATCTAATGTTTTTGAATATAATAATTGAATCTAAATGTGATTTTATACTCCCGACTCATTCCATACTTTTTCATACTTTTACCTGGATGTTTATAACGTCATTTTGTGGTCTTTAATTTAAGAAGATGGAAGTTGATATTATAGACCTTACCTTTGTTTTGGACTATCCTGTTTATTTTTATTCATATTATTATATCTTCCTTTGTCTTCTTTCTTCGAAGTGAACATGACCAGGTTCTCTAATTATTCTATTATATTAAAGAGTATGGCTTTGGCAATGCGGCTAGGTAGATTTGATTCGTCTAGGGCGCAAGATGCCTTCTAGAGTGATTGATGCTCACTGTACTGACCGTTTCTTCTTCAACACACAATGGGACAACACACATACAAGCTACCCAAACCCCACGCAATATAACACTACCAGGAATTAAGGGAATGTAGTCAGTTCCATGCGGGAGTGTTATAGCCCACCTCTTTGTTACAAATAGAGGTACTACACAATTCCACTACAGTAACAACTGCTATGACCGCCGTCAAGGGAACAAAATGCTAGTAAAAACAAGAGGAACATATAGTTATATATTTCGATTTGGAACTGGCATTCACTGCAACTAGAACTAGTATAACCTGCAGCCTTGTTTGGCGTTCTTTCGTTAAGACCTTCTTTTATGCACTCCATTCCTGTATACAAATTTGTTCTCGTGATTGGCCAAACTATCTCACCGGTATGATAAATTATACTCTATCTTGAATAGTATCCTTAAGCTTATTAACTTTTCCTTTTAGTTAATCCTTTTGTTCCTTTATCATTTACCCTTGTTTCCATTAGTGCTGGAGTAAGTTGTAACTCCCTCATTGATTCTAATAGTTTCCATTAAAATATATTGTGAAGAAAACTACAAGAAAGATAGTCCAAATAGTCCAAACTTGCAAAACATATAACGATATTTAGTGACTTATTATACAACTTTCTAATCTAAAATTTAATTTGCTCTATAATACAAATAGCGTATCATTTTGACATATTAGTTAGTACTTAATTGTTTCTTGATTTAGATGCTTGAAATTGTTCCAAATATGCTCCACTTTGATTTGCGATTAACAAGACTAATAGTCTTTTGCGCGTTTACATTAACCTGACTTCATAAAAATTTTTAACATACTCTTTTCTGCTTTTTTATTGTCTCTCATATTGTAGTTAATTTACTTTGTTCTAACTAACAAGGTGGACTTTCTTGGTAGGTGAGATAATTTCTGGAGAGTGATCAAGTTTATTCTTTCCAATCCCCCTCGTAATCTGAGAGTCAGTGTATTTAGTAGGTTCATCAAACGCTGAATCCCGCTACCTCGAGCCAGAATCGATCAAGCGTTAATGACTCTTGATTGCAACTTAATTAAGCTGGCGCAAGTTAAGTTCAAGTCTCTGCTTTCAAATTCATGTGAGATTGGGGATAGGTGGAAAATTCTTTAAATGACAATAATCACTTTCCTTAACGTCATTAGAAAGACATTTAAATCTGGAAGAGCTTATTATACGGCAGGTGCATTAATCTGTCGTTTTATTTGGTAAAGTCAAATTTTCCGGAAACTTCATTTACAAATTATTCATATATTGTATTTGAGGTCGATTTCCTTAGTTAATATCAGGAAGGAATGCCAAAAAACGATACCACTTACATTAATATTATGGACGATGCAATTTTGATGTTACTACAAAATAACGGGGATTCGAACACTCGTACCAACGTCCCTTAGTCATAATAAACTTAAAGGCCCTGGTCTAAAAAATACCTGTTATTTATTAATTAATTCGAAAATATTCTTCCGATTAAATCCTTTATGAAATCCAGAAAAGTTTTCTTTTACTTGTCGCCATTTGGACTATACTATGAACGATTATTTACTTTAAGGCTTGGCGTATTTTGTGAGATTAAAATTTTGATTTAGTTGAGGTCGAAGGACAAAACCTATTTTATCAATTAGCAGAATTTAATAATCTTTAAATTAAAATATACAAAGTGAATATTAAATTTAATTAAAAGATAATTTAGGTAAGGGAAAGCTTATTTTGTTTGCATTGGAGGAGCGAAGGGCTAAAATACAGTATGTGAAGAATACATTTTTCTTTTTTCCTCAATTTAAGTGTTTGGAAAAGTTTTCATCTGTGTATAGACAAGGAAAGGGGGCAAAATAATTTTACTTTTTCACAATAGCTAGTCATATATTCTCCTCATCACTTTCTTTATTTCCGGTCTCTTTTCCTATTAGGTTTTGGATTAAACATGGAATGAAGGATAAAATCCACTTGTTGAAGGTCGACTCTATGCCCTCATTTGAATATTATTTAGTTTGGGAAATCACTCTTGGTGCGAGTATGTTTCTGGAAGAGGTATGTGTGTATGTATTTTATAATTCATGTGGTTCAAAAGAATGGTAATTGGTTTTGAATTCACAGTAATTTACGTGAATGATTGAAGCTAAAAGATACTGCGAATGATCAAAGATGAGAGAAAAGTGCTTGCGTAAAAAGTAAGTTTTAGTGTAAGAGGGATAATTTAGGCATAGTGTGGGGTACTATATTTTCGGAATTAGAAGAGGCCAGTGGAAGATGTGGGTGAATGTGGGTAGTATGAATATGTTAGACTAGGATTGGTATGAGACACGGACTGAAACCGAACCTAATAGAGGATTGACTGAAAGTGTCTTGAGTTTTGGTTTACCTCGTTTAAAATGAGAAAGGGGGTGGATTTAGAGTGCATGCTAGTTTGAATTAGAATGAGAAAGTAGATAAGAGTTAGAAATAAGCAAAACAGGAGCAACACCATACTTGATAGGGCAAAACATTTTCTGATTGTATATTTTAATACGAGGCTGAGTGATATTAAATTAAGGTTAAATTGTACCCTTGGTAGGTGTTAAATTATATGAGCTGTGTGAGTAGTAATAGGAGTAGTGTTCGGTTGTGAGTGAAATGTAGTTCTAATTACACACGTAAGAAGGAATAATGTTATATTTAATTATATTTGCCATAGACGCAATAATTTAGTTTACTTTCTCAACCTGTGAAATGTAGATAAAATTGGTGTAGTTAGAAATATATTTATTTGTCTTGACAATCCATTACAAACAAAACGTTACATCTTTTTCATAACTTTTTTCACGAACTCCACTTTTTTTTCATTAAGGGAGAAGATCTAAGGAAATCATAACTCAATTAGAATGACAAGTTTTATTTTAGTTATATGTTTTCGAAGAAGTTAAACAATTTACTCGTCAGAGGCACTCCTTTAACATTTGAATTTAGCCGCTTTGTTTTACTATTCTTAGTAAAGTTCTATTTTCACGCTTTTATAAAAGGTACTTGGCAGCTAAAAAAATTCTATTTACACGAAAAGATACATCATATTTTAATGTCCGCCACACCTTGATAAACGATAATTTGTAGATGAAAGTGTATTTTTGCGACTAGATACACGATATAGGCATTTTAAGTTTTAGTTACACGCATTAAGCAAAACAATATTTTCTGCTGAACTTGCATTTACATTCCATGATAAACGATATTTTGCGGGTGGAAATGTAATTATATGTTTGTTTGAAAGATCTTGTGCAACTAAATTTGTCTAATTTTTACCTTTCTTGACTTACCGATTCATATTTTTCAGGTTGTTGTTTGGCAAAAAATACCTTGAAAGAAAATATATAAAAGGAATCGCGGCTACTCAAAGATTCCCGGAGATTTCTTTGCACAAAAAGCGAAAGTATTATATTAATTAAAAGCTCCAAAGGATATCTTTTCGATATTGGCTTCAAATATTCTGTAATAAAAGTATATCTTTTACGTAACCATCAAATATTTTGTAATATTACATGCAGAAAATATTTTTCGTTTGTTTGGCTGGCTTCTACGTACAAGTACATTTCATAGATGATGCGCGAATAAAAACCTGGAGAGGTTGGTTAAGTAAACACGCTCACAATTTGGTTTTATTAAAAGGTCTAGAGTTATAATTGTTCTATATTGCCTCGAGTTAGGTGCCTAGCTGCAGGCGTGTGAAGCTTGGCATTTGAGTAGAGTGATCATTGCAGCCAGCAAAAGAGTTGTGTGAATGAAATAATGTGCCAGCCTCTAGAGTACAAGAATTTATGGACACGAATGGCGTGAGGTTGCCAAGTTTTGCCTTCTCGGTGTTGCGAGCGCTCTCTAGCTGTGCCAAGTACTTATTTTTGGAGAAAAAATCCATTAGCTATTGATCAAAAGTCTAGGAAAAAGTAAATATTTAATATTTAAAATCGCAAGAATATTTTTTCCTTATGTGTCAAGTCTAGAGTGCAAGAATTTATGGACACGAATGGCGTGATGTTGCCAGGTTTTGCCATCTCGGCGTTGCAAGCGCTCGTTAGCTATTCCAATCACTTATTTTTGGTGTAGAAATCCATTAGC
This sequence comes from Ceratothoa steindachneri, assembly GCA_963969495.1. Taxonomy (NCBI): domain Eukaryota; kingdom Metazoa; phylum Arthropoda; class Malacostraca; order Isopoda; family Cymothoidae; genus Ceratothoa; species Ceratothoa steindachneri. The sequence goes on along the minus strand of OZ018332.1, from coordinate 132,714,797 downwards.
TATTGATAAAAAGTTTAGGAAGAATTAAATATTTAATATTTAAAATCCCAAAACATTTTTTCCTAATGCTTCTCAAATGTGTACATAAACGCCAATGTAGGCTTAATATTCCCACCTCTCACAGAAACACAGGAGCGTCCAATCTATCAATGAACTCTGACTTAGGTTAGGAGACCTAACATTGCTTTTTGTAATTTATAATTAATTTGGTAAAATATATATAATTACTATTATGTCGGTTGAACAGATTTTTTGGCAATATTTGTAATTTCTAATTAGTTTAAAATAGAAAGTAAAGATGTTTTGACCGATATTTTGTTTTTTTAAGGCAACTTCTGGCCGAAATAAATAATGAAAATAATCTCGCCCGATAATATTAATAGGTCATCCATAACCTTATCATGTAAAAAAATACTTGTAAAGAATTTGAGATAAAATTATGTTTCAAAATACTTTTAAGGGGATAGAATCTACTAACGAAAGTTTAAGATTCTTTCCCCAATTTAAAATCTTCAATGGTAAACACAAAAATTTTTAATAAGTTTCTTGAAAAGATAACTGAAATTAGGCTCTAGGAATGAAACTTTGGATGTAGCGGAGTCTCAATTAACTATTATAAAAACGACAAAATCTGTGGGGAACACTACGAAGTACTCAGATAGCACATTTTTATGTCAACGCCATTCTCATTAATACTCTAACAATCATGAATTTATTTCCACAACACTCTTTCATATATAATGGCGGAAAGAGCTCCTAATGCGATCCTTAGGGAGAGTGACGAGGGACGATGGCGTGTAACCCAAAAGTATCAAAAATGTACAAACGTCTGTAAGCCCGGCCGCCACTGTCGGCGCTTTGCTCAGGTGCAATTGAATTGGCGATGGTAAATACCTTCCAACCTGACTGGATATAATTAAAGTTGGTTCTTTGAATGGGAATACGTTTGCCGGGTTCGTTTCAAGGGTTATTTAAAAGATAAACACATCTACAAAAATAAGCTTTAATACAAATAATAATAAGAACAAGGAAACAGATAAATATGGAAATCTAAATAATAATGGTCTAATAAGTTGGATTAAAGGAAAGACGTAGCAATTTATTGGTGTTACACAAAATGGGGGAATTCGTCTTAGGCAGAGAACGGAGAGGTGAGACTTATGAGAAAAGGACTCCTGGTTACCTCTGTTGGATGAACTAGGAAGGTGGAAGACCAATGGCTAGGTCTTTGTCGATGATGTTCCGATGAGAAGGTCTCCAGAGAGACTCCAAAGTGGGTTGAGATTACCTCGGCTCCAGTCAGAACTAATCAAAAATCGAGATTCGTCTGCGGAATGGCAGGAAGTCTCAACCAATGTAGTGATACGAGAAACACCCAAGAAAATCTTTCGGGGCATAAACAGAGTTTCTGTAATCCTCCTCTGATAAGGGAGGATTACGCGAATACGATCTGCTGAGGAGATCACAAAGGCGAGAGGACCACTTCACGAGGGACAGATACTCGGATCTGGACGGAAAGAAGCTCGGACTCTCTCTATCTGCTGACGTTTTCCAGGTATCCTCTTAAATAGCATCCACAACCATGGTCGTCAGAAAGCTGTGCGCCTCAAGGCGTCCCAAGGGATATCGGACGTGGCTTGAGCAAACACGAACCTTTATAATTTCCGAGCATCGACGAGGCAAAAGGGAAAGAAGCGAGATTCCCTCCTACCCCAAAGGGCGGAAAGGTGAACACGGCTGCTGAGCCTCAGAGCGGAAGGGCATTATAAAACTGGGGTAAAATGGTAATAAAGCACCCCAAATTAAATACAGCTCTGCTTATCCGTCTTGACCAAGGCAATTCTGTGTGATAACGTCGTATTGAGTTTTATGCTCCCATAGGTCGCAATGTATGAAAATGGTATTTTTATCACATTTAAAAGCAAGCCATGTCCCTTCTTTGATATAGTGAACTGTTTAGGGAATAGTGCTTTGAATCTACATAGTTAATATTACAGGAGATCTACTCCAAAATCCACTTCGATATATGGGTAGAGTTTATTCTAGAAACTAAAGTAAATGCGAATATACTTGTGCCCAAATGCTCCCAGAAAAAATTTTAACCTTATTTTGAATTTCATCTTTTTGCCTCTTCTCCTCTTAGCTAGGACTATTATTTATTGCGGGGATGTTCATGTGATTTAATGAATTTAAATTTCTGATTCGAACCAGATAGAATCATTAGGTCTAACCGAATCCAAACTGAATTAAACTTATTCATTAATATTTGTCACCTTAATACCGTTAATTTTTTATTGACAGCTAGATCTACCCTATTTTGATGACAATTACTAAATTGTCAAAGTATCTCTCATGTCTACATGTTTTAACAGAGAAATAAAACAAATTTCTGAATTCAGATCTGGATATTTTTTCCAATATCCAAGATTCTCTAATATAACACTACTTTAATATGTTCATAACATATTCCAAATCTTCCTCTAACTGTGGAAATATAAATTTATGTTTAGGAGTTTTGGAGGTATCAACAAAATAGTGATTTTTCGTAGAGAAGGAATAAATTGGATTTCGATTCAGGGACCATAGGCCATATTAAATAACCCCATTTATTTTCTGATAATGCTAACCTCCCAGCACAATAGAAATCATTTCTGTAGAATCAATATGTTGTGACTCACCAAAGAAGCAGCTTTTATATAATGGCCTAGCTGGATCTTGCATTCGTATGAATAGACATTTACACCTTCAACCAATGAACAAAATCTGCAAAAAGATCAAAATTATACATTATTTCAGCTACATAAATAAGTATTTTGATCATACATATCAGGATCGTGAGATCCCAAGTAATTTTATTGGGTGTAGTCCATTCCTTTTCCCAAAATATTAGTAAAGATGTCAGAATATGTGCTTCTATCATTTTATACAAAATGAATAACCGTTCAAGAATTCACATTCCAATCATGAGCCTCTAAAAACCTATAATACTCAAAAACAGTATTCCACACATCTACCCCGCCACATTATATTTGTATCGTGGAGAGATATTTGTGACATATAATGTACAAAATCCTACAGACAAAGACAGGGAAAATCATATAACTTCCACCCCAAACTTTTGGCGGAGGTGAATATAATTACAATTTTTGAGACGGTAACATTAATATCTATTACTACCTGCATTATGTATGATAAATAATCCTTTCTTTTCTCTCTTACAGGTATAATGGAAGCTCCTGTGGAACTTTTATACTCAGGCCAAGGTTAACTCAACAGTAATCATTTTACGTATGTAAATCTCCCTTCCGTTTTAAAATGTCGCGAGATGGACACTTCAGGGATTTCATATCTACTCTATTTATTGTTTTATATGTACCTCTCTAACGAGAATTGCTGCGTTATCGTAGCGGTGTTTCTGTTTGTTAAAATGCACTCTATGAAACAAAAAGAAAATAGATTTAAAATACACTGATTGGGGCAAATGTACTATTATATAGCTGCCTCCATAAAAAAAGTAATTTTGCTAGTCATATGATCACATGATAAATACGTGAATATCAGTGAAAGGCTTAATGGACCATCCCTTTACACATTTTCCTCACACTTATTTTTAATGCGAATGAATCCATACATTATGGACAATAAGTTGAATAAAATACATGTCGAGGTATACCTGTATAGACTAACTCGGCGCTCAGTCTTACACAAGTACGGACAGACAGCTGGCCACAGGCCGCTTGAGTTATATCTGGCGATTATTAATATAGAGTGCGAATTAAGGTTGACCATGTTTAGATTAATGGCTTGCCAAGTTTCAGTTTAAAGGATATATGAGGACAATACCCTAAAATATAATTTTAATATATAAGAAAAAAAGGGGGCAATTTATACATATATATATATATATATATATATATATATATATATATATATATATATATATATATATATATATATATATATATACAAAAGGAGAGCAAATTACTTATGGTGGTTAAATGAATTAAATGATGATCAACGAGGTAATCCCTGGATGACCATACACGATAACTTTATCTGCAAGCACGAGAAAATTGGATGCGGGGTGGAAGACAACGGTGCAGGTCTTCAAGAAGCTACTTGTGGAAGTCCTGACTCGGAGAACTTGAAGATGGAATTGGATTACTTCGTGATGAAGAATGAGATTTTCAGCTTCTTAAAACAAACAGCTGGGAGGGATGATTAAGCGAGTGACGGATTCTTCCTCCACTTTCTAAAATTCTTACGCTGACTAACGAGGTCTAGAAAGAATAGAGGAATATTTCCAAGGAGCCTCCTCTCACGGTGGTCCTTCGAGGGCATTCCCTCACAAGATAATTCTTGAAATAGGTTTAAATCAACTTCAGTTACTGATTGAATTTTTAGTGTTTCTATTAAATTTGACAAAAAAGTAGTTGAAGAGAAGATTTTCTAAATGCAGCATAGGTAGAGAAAGCAAAATTTGTGTTTGCTGGATAGTCCAGGTTTATGTATAATTGGAACACTCAGAGCTAGAAATTTGCGTACCTGTCTGAATTCGGCTGCATTTTCTTTGGCAAGGTACTGGTATGAACTTATAAACCTTTGAAACTTTAACATAGGGATAGGGAGGGATATCCTATAAATATACCTGACTATTATTTTTATTGCGGTCATTTATAATGAAGAACAATTAAAAAAAACATGAATATTATTCTTGGTAACTAACCATGGTTTGGAGAGTGATTTATCTGTCAACATATATACTATAGTTAATAAAATAAAAACTGGAAATTGTTAAACAAGGTGTTGATGGCAACCATACAGATCTCAACCAGCTTTTCAGAGATTTTTGCCTCACTAAGTTTAGTGCCGAGCTTTTTAATATCGAGACTCAAGCAGTGGAGTTTGTTAGATGACAGTGTATAAGGATCAGGTCAGAGAAAGCGTCTTCAGTGTTTGTCAAGCTTTTTAACATGACTAGATGAGTTTTGCTTTTGTCACAATATGACCAGTCTGTTTGAGTTAATCGGAATCACATGTAATCCGAACGAGTCGAGCATCTTCAATGACAGCTCGTCCAGGAGCCTCAAAGCAGTCCCACTTCATAAAGGTAAAATGTATTCATCTCTTTTCTCTGCACACTTAGTCCAGCTCAAAGAGGAATACAGAAGTGTTAAAATCTTGATAGATACATTGAAATATGAAGAATACAGTTAGGAGGATATCGGAGACTTCACAATGGTGGCCTTTGTAATGTGTCTCCAAGGCAGCTTTACCAAGTTCAATTGTTAGCTATGCCTTTGGGACAGCAGGCACACGGCGGCACACAAGCCTCACTGGGATTGGCCACAGCGAAGTAAGTTTAGTGTGAGGACCGCGAAAAGTACAGTTCCCTCCTCTGAACATAAAATAGGGCCTTATGAAACAATTTTTCAGATTTTTAGATAAGGAGTCTTCAGCTTTTAATTATCTCCAAGATTTCTTTTCTAACATATCTGCGGCAAAGTTGGAAGTTGAGATATTCTTCGGTCCATAAATAAAAAAGACCATGGATTCCAAGGATTTTCCCGAGAAGCTCACTAGGATGGAAACTATATAGTGCTTGTTGAGAACTTGGTGGGAAACTAGTGCAAGATGGGTTGCATGCTGTTCCTGATATATTTAAGGAGAACATGGGAGCGTACTCATGAGATAATAGCGAGCGTTTTCACCAGAATCTTTTGGACTTTAAACGGCGCTATCAAGGATCGTATAATGAAAATCTGATATATTTAGGGGCTGATTCACTAAAGTAATTTACAGTATAAGCGTAAACCACGAAAAACTACTCATTTCTATTATTTTAATTGTCTCACTTATGTAATTCTAGAATTAATAAATGCTATTTTTGCATCATATCATTTTGTTTCTAGATTATGCAAAAGGAAGTTCAAATTTGCACCTTCCTTCCAGAGGGAATAGGTAAATCTCATAAATATAATTATTCTGGAGACAAAAGCAAAGTTGGAAAAAAATAACAGCGTTTTTTCATGTATTCTAACCCCTCAAAAATATAAATAACAGTAGCTAGCCAAAGAAAAAAATCGTGTTACATAGTGTAACCTGTTTTGAACCCACAAAAGAATGGGTTTAGGTTGGAGTTTAGGGACGTTAGTTCTTTTAATTTGTTTTGAGCTTATGTTAATTTCGAAGGTTTACTTTCATTTTGTGCTCTGTTTCCTGAATATTCTCACTTAAATATTTTTGTTGTTGGAAGCTGATTATTGATATTTTGTGGCAAATACAAGCACTAACCGAAAATAAACATGTTTGCGAACGCTCTGGGCGTAAGGCTGAATTAAAAATGACAAAACGAAAATGAGGATACCAGAGAAATTTAAAGTTTAGAAATAGAAGTTAATTTAACTGGTGAGAATCAATCTTTTTAAAATATTAAAACTAAACGTGCCTAAAACACCTTCTATATATTATATAAATTAGCCTTAACTTTAGAGTACTTAGCCATCACGTCAAGGGTCACTTTGATGAAGTTTGTTGCGGACTTTCAAAGAGGAATTATGCCAATTTATTTCTTCAACTCATGTCGGATATTGGTAAGGATTTCCCTTAAGATTTAACTTTTTTCATTTAAATTTTTTTCTTACTTTCAAGTTTCTATTCAAATAAAATGCTTATACTTTAATTTAACTAAGTAAAAGTAACTTCTTTTTTTAACTTTAGTTTATCTTGGAATCAATGATAAGAGTAGGCAGAAGCAGGAATCACGCTAAAATAGAAAGTTCATAGGTACGAATCCCTTAAGCAGCAGCGATGAGAAAAAGGACAAAAATAAAAATAAGTAAAGCTTTCTATCATTTAACCATGTTCAAATCAACGATGATGCAAAATATACAGTTTATATGATCTACTTCACAAAGAGAATTACAAGTACCTTTGCTCTCCCCAAACAATTACATGCAAGCACAACACTAGTCTGAATCACAAATTCATCAGCTTCAACGTCGATCAAGAACGAGACACATCTTCAACACATATTCAAAACCTAGTGACAATCTCGCAACCTGAATACAATTTTGATTAACAGAATACTGGATCTTAGTACAACTCCTCCATGTAATCGGGGTTCTTTGAGGTCTCTATCCTAGGATACAGCTGTTTATCATGGGAAACATACGAAGGGTAATAAAACCTAGCCGTTTGCCGTCTCTGAACATGCCGTAGTGTAATTAATACACATATGAAAGAAAGACGAAAAATAAATGCAAGAGGAAAAGTGGAATTGGATAATAATGACTATAACTCCAATAATAAGCCATTTGATCTAAAACTACCTGGGCCAGTAATTTGTTTTATAAATAATCCATGGTAACAGGTACTCACCAGGAATACATGTACTAAAGGGAATAATTTGAATCAACCTGCAAGGAAAGAGAGTGAAAGATATTACTGTAGATTTATTTATTTACTAATAACTAGACTTCTGATGTTGTTTGATTGATATTATTCCTTCTTTCTTCCTTGTATGTACTTGGGTGGATCTAGGTTAGTATACAGGACATTATACTCCTCGATGTTTTGTAGTTTAATATTGAGTATTCAATTTGCTCATGGTTAAAAGTTCTTAATTTTCCATAACATTGAAAAGGGCCGAACCATATATTTTCCTTAGAGTTATTATATCAATTTACACTACGAATTTTAAAAGGTTGTTATCGACAAAAGATTGAGTAGCCTATCCCTTCCTGAGAACTACATATATAATTGTAATGACGTAATCTATTATCTTTTTTTCGGTAGACTATAGTCTTCATTGTCAATAAATTGATGCTAGATCCTCTCTCAAGTTCATGTAGAAATATTTACCCAGTCAGTCTAAGCACATCAATAACTCCAACAAAATATACAAACACCAACTCAAGACACGAATTTAGGCAAAACAAATCTACCCTAACAGTTCATATAATAACCTAAGTGTATATATTATACTCTACTTAATACGTGCTATATTAAAATGATTATTGAGATAAGGGATTGGTGGTTTGTAATGGTTAAAGTTGCATTTCCACACGGAACTTATAGTGCCTGAGTAAATAACTCGTTATAATGGTGTTTGTTGTCAAAGGAACCAGAAAACTTTATTTGACTTCTGGAATATTGCTTGTCATTTCTATACCCCAAACCGTCAGGAAGATCAGCAGCTATTTATCTTTTACAGATTTTCATTTCTCCCTTCACTACTTCCTTTCGAGTTTCTTCTCACAAACAATGTGCGACAGATCATTCTGAAAGAAAATTTACAAATATTTCATGTTATCTGGAGGTTCGGTGACAACTGCAGAGCAATCTCAGCGAGTTATGTTGAAACACCTATCATATTATTTTAAGATAGATGTAAAATATAATTTAGAATATGTATGTCATTAAATGAATTTTGCTTTTTTATTTCCAAAATTAAATTCAAAAGAGTAAATTAGTCAGTCAGCTTTTAAAAATAATTTTCCGTTACTTTTTAGATGCAATTAAAACGATTTTTTTAATGGTTGCTTTAGGACCAATCCTATATTTTGCAAATTCTATATAAAAGCAATCATTCTTTTAATTAAAAATAATTTTCCTTTTAGCAGAGATAGTGGTAGAAATTAATGCGATGGACCCGGAAATGATAGAAATTTTAGTCTCAGTATCTAAGCGTCTGGTTAAGAAGCTAACCGAGATTTAATTTATAATCAGAAAAAGATCAGATACCTTATTAAATGATCGATCCACACACAAAGTTTTATTTTGAATAGGCAAAACTGGGAGATGTTTCATGCTAAGAAAATAAATTCAACTTATTGAACAAATTCTATACTCCAGCTTACTTTTACCTAGAATTTAGAACAAATTTAGAGGTTAAACTGTGAGATATGATGTTTTTGTGCGTTTTATTCTGTTTTTGTATGACCGGGTGTACGCCGTTATACGCACACTGGCCTACTGGCCAACCGAAATTAAGACTCCACCCGGGGAGTGTTTTAAGAGTGCTTTAAATACACAGTTTCTAGACCAAGGAATATTCAAACACGGCTACAAAAATATACTTTTATAGGATTAAAGTTTACATATACATATAGGGCAAGTTAAATGGCAATGCATTTAAATATTGACGGTTTGAGGCCTAAGATGATTAACACTATCAATTAAGTTTCAACCGAGAGATACCTAATTAAGAAATGTTTTTACAATTATCAAAGATCTAGAGCAAAGGGGATCCATGATGTTCGACGTGGTAAAAATGGAAGGAGCGTGACGAAGCGGGGATTAAATCTCTTTTTCCTTGATGTGCGGCGAGTAGGACCAGGTAGATAAGTTGGACATTGAACTTGTGGGCGTCTCAAGGGACACACAATCCAACAATGGTAGACTGAAGTGGAGTGAGGGGGGGGGCTTTTATCCTTAAGAGGCAAGCGTAGGGTACTACGAGGATAGATTTTCCGATCCGTAAAATCAGAAGACAGTGTGAGAAGGTTTGAAGCGCACCTAACTATTTCCACGAACAATATTGAGTGACCACTAGCTCTTCCTTGGCTCTTCGAAAATCACTCAATTCTTCTTGAGACAAGAATGTAGTCGATATCTTCTCAACTAACTAAGACGTTACGCCTAACGTACTGGACGGCGGCTTTAGACACAATCTGCATGTGGACTTCGAAGTATCGAATATATACCCCCAAATTATCTAGACGGAGAGAGATTCCTCGCTAACAGACTTCTTTAATTGACTCGGGTCGCGATGAGGTTCTATAGTACGAAGTCTCGATGCCCACTTACTGGTCTCTCTATTGTTCTTATTTTCAGAGTATATAGGGAAGACGAATTTAGAGCGGTGATTGGCGAATTGTGGGAATTCAAGGGGGAAGAAATGAATTTCCTTCTCTCTCTATTTCTTTCACACTCCTCCCTTTTCAGAAAGACAATATTTTTCCCACATTTCGGGTGTGAAAGAAAAAGGTCTTGAACTCATATTTCTTCAAGCGGGAGATGCTATAAAAATGGAATTAGTTCAATGAGATACAAACAAAATTCGGACATGAGCGTGGTTAGTAAATAATAATAATTACTTTACATTATACCCACAAGTACAATAAAAAAAACAAAAAAATAAAACTAAGCCATATAACACATTGGGTATCTAAATAAAAGAAAAAAGTTTATTATTACTAAAGACACACTACAATAGAGAATATTTATACAACACTTTGAACACTTAACCTATGTATATATATAAAAATCAGCAAACAAGGAGATACGCTAATGTTATCTTTAATTTATGGAAATAGGGTCTTGTAGAGGATTTCTACTTAAACTATCCGCTAGACAATTTTAAGTACCCTTGATATACAAAATACGAAATTAATATTCCATGAGCAACAAACTCCAACGCATTAGTCATCCACTTAGAGTCTTAAATTACAAACGTACGACAATGGCTTATGGTCACTCTCATTTACGAATTCGGTTCTTATAAGTTACATCATAAAATGTCGAATTAACCCCCTAAAAAGTTTACTAAAGTTTTCACTTAATTATGCACACCAGAAAGAGAAAATAATTAATGAGAGAACCTGACTTAGGACTGAATCTTCTGGTAATTTACTACAGCAAAACCAAAATTTGGGGGCTATTGTTGCCGTTTAATTAGTGGTATCTTTACGTTCGTAAATACGCTCAACTAAAAAAATATATAATTGTTTATTAACCACCCAAAATTGTCATATTATTTTTGCAAGAATATTTCTGACACTTGATACTGTATAGAGTGGAAATAATAAACTTTAAGGAAATATCAAAAGATCAGGTAGGGTGGAATGGTTTACAAACCCAAAGACCTGACGCCTATTATATATATATATATATATATATTTATGTGTGTGTGTGTGTAATATCTCATACTTGAGACCAGTTTTATGTCGTGGTATGACCGGGTAACGCCGTCATACGCATACTGTCCTACTGGCCTACCGAAATTTAGGCTTCACCTGTGGATAGTTCTAAGAGATTTTTTAATACACAGTTGCTAGGCAATGGAATATTCAAACACGTCTACAAAAATATATTTTATTAGGACTAAAGTTTACATATACATATAAGGCAAGTTAAATGGCAATGCATTTTAATATTGATGGTTCAAGGCAAAAAAGATTGATATTATCAATTAAGTTTGCATCGAAGGATAACTAATTAACAAATGATTTTACAATTATGCAAGTTATAGAGAAAAGAGGATTCTTGAGGTTCAACGCGGTAAATGTGGGAGGAGCGTGACGAAGTCCACATTCAAGCCCTTTTACCTTGATATGCTGCGAGTAGGTAAGTTCGACCTTGAACTTGTGAGCGTCTCACGGGGCACTCAATCCCAATTGTGGAGACTGAATGTTAGACGGGGCTCTTATCTTTAAGAGCAAACGTAGGGTGATCGGAGATGGCTTTTCCAATCTTGAAAATCCGAACACGTGGTTAGAAGGGTTGAAGTGCTCCTAACTATTTACAAGAACAACACTGAGTGACGACTAGCTCTTCTTTGGCTCTTGGACAATCACTCAATTCTTCTCTGGACGAGAATCTAGTCGATTTCCTCTCGACTAACAAAGACGTTACGCCTAACGTACTAGACAGTTGCTTCAGACACAATTTGCCTGTGAACTTTGAGGTGTCGAATATATATCCCCAAATTATCTAGACGGAGAGAGATATTTATCGCCAAAAGTCTTCCTGAATTGCCTTGGGTCGCGATAAGGTTCTATAGCGCGAAGTCGCGATGCCCAGTTAATGATCTTTATAATGTTCTAATTTTCGCAGTATCTAGGGCAGACGAATATCGAGCAGTCAACGGCGAACTGAGGAAGTCAAGCGCAGGGGTCTTTCTTTCTCTCATTCTTTTCCATATTCTTTAACTATAATACTTGTCATCTTTATTTAATTTCAGTTAGGTCTAGAACCTTAATTTTATTTTATTACTTGGATATTTTTATTTGTTTTTTAATCTTCCTCTGATATCTGAAAACGTTATGAAACCAAAACAAACAATGCTACGTTATATTTGATCAAAAACCCTTTTTTCTAACTTCTTAATCTTCGTTTTTTTTATTACTTCTTGGGGATAATGAAACGTTCTTAAATTAAAGTTCAATCATAATTTTCTGCATTTATGGCTCAATTTTAAGTAATCCAATTAACATAATGACTATCAAATTTAGGCTAGATATAAAAATGCAAAAGCGGAGATATTCAATTTCGCAATATGGCAAATAAAAGCATCAAGATAGTGGTACTCAGGTCTCTGAATTAATGGCCTTTGTATCCTTCCTTGTTTTATAATTGAGAACTTCTGTAGAATAAGACTAAAAAGAAAATTATTTTTATCATTGATAATACTTTGCGATGTGCAGGGCGTGAGTTTTAGGAATAAGGCTATTATACCATATAGAGAGGAGCATGGCTTTCCCTTACAGTTACTTTTTAAGTTACCATTGATTGTATCAATTTTCTAATGTAACAACCCTAAAATAACCATTATCTGGCTACGTTAACCTTTACTTTTGCCGTTCTAGTAGAAGAGATCGTTAGTAAAGTAAACTGCAACGTATACGAATAATTTCAAGTTGCGAAAGAGCTAACCATAAAAACCATCAGCCCAGTGCAACATTAATATTAAATGAACTTGTATAAAACACCACCGGCCCTCGATGAAGTTATAGGAAGTGAAAATGTGCACCGATACATTGAAGTCGAGTGGTCATGAGATTTCTTCGATAGTAGCTGTAGCTTCGTACCATTGCTGCATTTGACAACCTCTTGTTTTGTACTTGGCAATCATAAATATGTGAAATCTATAGTAAATAAATAGTAAAATTATAGGATTTTCACAGGAAATAGAAAAATTATGAGACGGAAAATACCCAAGCTGCTAATATCCTGTGAGTAGCTACTATTTTTAGTGACCTTCCATTTCCATTACGACTAGATTAAAGATTAAACAAATGGCAGATTTCTTAAAGTTCTGAATGCTCAAAGAATTAAGGAAATTTTCCCTTTCTTCTCCTAACCTAAGCAGTGTGGGTAGTTTATTGATAACATTGTTGTTTTAAGTACAATGGCTAAAGGATAATGGTAATTTGATAACCTGCTCAGTTCTTCAAGATCGCTTTTTATTGGAAACACTTTTCAGTAAATTTAGTTCAGCAAAGAATTTTTAAATCGTCATCTTAAACGAGTAAACAGTACAAATAATGTATTAGTACTCAAAGAACTAATCGCTAGTAGTAAGTGATCATTTACCCCTGCTAAATGAGGATAAATAGCTGAGACCAGGAGAGTGACGCCTGTTTATGGAAAAAATGCGCAGATTTAAAAGAAACGATTCGATAATTACATATTATGGAACACAAGCAAATCGAACAAAATATTAGTCATAGTGCAGTTCAAAATACATAGTTTAAATTAAAAGGGACCTGAGAAGAATCAGGCGATGACTTAATGGGAATGTGTAACTAGATTCATAGATGGTAGTGTGTAGTGTATGTCTCGTATGCTGTGTTAACACGGGACGCAATACAGACGTAACTGATTTGCAGAGAATGAGTAATGACAGGCCATCATGTGAAGGATATAGTAGAATTTTTAATTTTATCTATTCGTATGGTCATACGAGTCAGCCTGCAATGGCTGAACATTGATGTCGCCTATATTCAGGGCCTTATTATATTCATGTCACATCAAATTGAGGTTGTTATCCAGGCTTGTGACAGTATTACACGCTATATATTGAGTTAGCTCATCTCCCAGGTGTATAATTTTAGGTCCGGTGAGCTTATGGTAATGAAATGAATTTCCTAAATCTCAATTATAATTGGCTTATTTTTTTAAGAAAAATACATGTGACACATCGTTTCACTTCTGAATTTAAATATGTGTTAGTGAAGATACCACCATGAATAAAATCCTGACCATGATGAAATTAATGGTACCAAGTATTTTTGTCGATGAAAATTGTGTCATGACCGCTCAGCAGGCATATCGGCAACGGATGAGATAAGGTGCAATTTCACTCAAATTCCAAATGCATCTGCAACTAGGTCGTATCACGGAGAAAGTTTGTAAGGAGAGATTGCTAAAGAATGGACTATGGGGATAAGATGTATAGCCGAAGGTCCTCCATCAAGTACTGGGGCCAAGGGCACGCAAGTCTCCAAATCTTACTTAAAATTCATATGCGATTTCTTGAAGGGAGATTTGCGTATATCTCATCATCGCAATTTAACTTCTCCAATCTTCACCTTATCCTCAATATCACTTCCCTTAGAAACTTTCGGCAGATACGCCCTTGTTGGTATTTCGCTTCAAATTCGTAAAATTTAGATCTGGCAATCGACCTAGTCTCTCCCTTAGCGCAGAGACGTCTTAATACCGTTTAGTTGCAATTTCTATCCTCTTCCATCATCCACCTACCCTTCTCCATCCCAATCACGATACGATATTGAGCACAGGTTTTCATTAAGATTTAAATCTAATGATTAAACGGACTGAGAAATGAGATTAATTTTGAGGTCCTTCTTCAGATAACTCCTCACTATCCTGCTTCTAGCTTTGAGACACTCCTCTTGAATTGCCTGCCACTTGTTAGATTTGAGTGCGCAAAGTTCGAGCATAGAGAAGGTTGGCAGCCGGACTTTCTCTGGGATATCTACGTAGTTATCTATTACAGAACGGAGAAATTTAATGAAATATGCTGAAAACTAAAATTCTGTTTATTATTGATATTTTTTTCAATAAATTTAGAAGAATCGTTCTTCATCTGAATCCTTTAACACGACATTTATTATAGTTGATTAAATGGAAATCTATTAGGCAAAGCTAAGAAACAATAACTGAGTTTCTATATGGACCTTTGCCTTAATTACTCGTAGAGCATTTTAAATCATTTTTGGGGACAAAGGGATCTTTGAATTATATGAATATTTAAGTTTTAATAATTGTCGAATAATTTTAGATGACTGACTCTAGGTTTTGCTGTATTTTATGGCCAAAATTATATTTTTCATACCACGTTATGTTGGAAAAGTAATTATAGGCATAAAAATATTGAATTCCTAATGCAAATATTTTTATGATATAGATAACTAAAAATAAACTAAATTTACTTAAATTCATTGAGAAGAAAAAGGGAAAAATTAGTGAAATTTGTCAACAAAGATCTGAAACAAAATCGTTTTAAAGTGTCTCGCTGCAATGCTTGAAATAGCGCAAATTAAGTAAAAGATTTGTCTAAATTTATTTCATTGGTAAATGTCTTTGGGTGGAAACGAATAATAATCTACACCTTAAGCCTCCCACGAACTACATAATCTCGTGTGGGGAAACTTTAAAGTGGCTAGTATCACCTGTGTTTGATCAGTGGCCTATCCCACGCTGACACTCATTTTTTCGATCCTTCCGTGGTTGGAATCCGTGGCTGGAAGCAAAGGTTGACTCGATAAGAAGCTTTATCGGTCGTCTTATCTCGTCTGAGCCTAAAGAGACTTGTGGCAATGGTTACTACCAAGAGACTGCCATGCTTGGAAGGGAATCTAACGACGAAGCTAGCAGGGTATTTAACCAAGGTCAACCGTTACTCGACAGAAAGTACCGCCCGACACTTCGCGAAGATACAGCCCCTCTTCTCGAGCTCGAACCTAGGAGTTAGATCTCGTTGGCTAGAGAGATTGTCGTGAGTTTGGCAACAGTCAATCGGCAAATTCGTGAAACTACCTTTACTTTGAAGAATTGCGCGAACCACTCTTCTGATCCTGTCAAGGAAACCTCGTCCCTCGTCTGAGATTACTCATCTCAATGCAAAAGTGTCTCACCCAGCCTATAAATTAACTTACTCGTGCCCCAAGTAATTCCGACCCCTCCGTCAAGAATACAATGCTCCTTGAGCCGCTAGACTAGCTCGCCTCGTAAGAATCGCTTCTCTCACTAAGCGTCAAGCCGTCAAGGTAAAACTCTTTTTTCCCCTTTTCGACGATAATCTCCACCTTTCTCCTCGCCACCTGATATCCTTCTCCCGGCCCTTTAATTGGACTCCTCAGTGTTTACCAACATTTTATCTGTCTGACTAAATCCCATATTTTGATCCCCGTTAAACTAATTAGTATTAGTATTGTTTAAGTAAAGGAAAAGTTTATAGAAGCTTCATACCAAAAGTTCTCTAATCAGGAATCTATTAAGGGCACGAAACTCGAACCCCGGCTTTATCTATTAGGTTGACTCAGAGGCACAAAAATGAACGAGATAGGTTCTTGAAAATCTAACGACCGCGGCAATCCCGTAATGGGGACTCTGGCATCTGCTGGCCATTCCTGCAGGGCCGCTAAGTGGATAATTACTACTCGATACAAGACAAAATTTGGCCCCCCTTCCCAGATTTAAAAAAACAAAAGACATATACTTTTTTTCAGGATGGACCATATTTATTTCTTTGTGCAGGTGTTCATACTATATATTAATAACCAATTTGTTTACTTAAATAAAATCCTATAAAATGCCGAACGAAAAATATCATTGGCAGCATTTTTTTGTATAGTAGAGCGATTTCTAGGTCCCCATGACAATGGGCAGTATAATATATAAAAAATAATCTTATATTGAATAATGCTCTTCGAACTTTTTTGGCATCAAAACCTTTGATAGACGAATCAAATTGGATTTATTTTGCAAGGTACATTCAATGCTAAGTCTTGCAGGGAGAACAATAGAGGGCATCTTGTGATAGACACCATACCAGCCAATCTCGTCTTGAAATTTCACCATTTTGATTTCGTACTGAGAGTATGATCTCAGATATGCTTGTTGATTGCTGCGATATGGAAATGAAGTTCGGAAAATGAGATTGCCCTTTCTGACACATTCTTCAACTCTCTCCAAATTATATTCCCTATGGCAGTGATCCCTATCTATTTCAAATAATTTACTAATATCTCCCCTGTCTATTCCATTAAAAATCTGATAACTAAGTCAGTAAACCTGATTTGGCAATCCCTAACATTAACTTGTAAACTAATCATGTTAAGCTCATAGCCCTATAGTTACTAATATTCTCTCTCACTCCATTTTTAAAAATATGTTGGTACTATATGAACATTCTTCTAATCACCGGGTACCTACACAAATTCAAGTGAACGAGTGAAAATTTTAGCCAACAAAGGATTCACTGCTTATTTTTTCAATTACGGGCCTAGGGTAAATTTCATCCGGTCGTGCGCCCTTATGTTTATCTAAACTTAAACCATTTCAGTAATCTGTTCTTCAGAAAATAAGACGGAATTAACAACTTTTTACAACTAATAGCATGGCATTTAACAACTTAATAACAACCAGTATTCACACACTCTTATTTTGTTCCGTAATTTCGGGTATTGTTGCTCCACTTCTGAAATTATATAGCAATGATACTGTATATCTAATACATTATAAATATATGACAGTTTATTTTATTTTTAATGCCTATAAACATAAAAAATATCCTTATAAGATATTTTGATTTGTAGAAAACTAAAGGAAATGCCCGTTCCTTCTAAATTACTAAAGTTATGTCATTTCGACACAACACTCACCGCGATGCCAGTTTTCGTTGCGCAAACCACTCTCCGTCTTCGGCCTCTTCTTCTTTTACATATTTAAGAAATATTAGTATCAACATAGCAAGATCAAGGGCAAGTTTTAATTACACTCTTGTTCCGAGCTAAACTAGAGAATACTATTTCCGATGCAAGTTCCTTTTTTAATAAATATAGGAAAAAGGTTCATCACAATAACATTTGATCTGTGCTCCGTATACCATTGGAAACAAGGGCCCCTCTCGGAAGCTGAGCGCAAGTACAATTTACCGGCTATACCCGCCTCTCGGCAAGACTGCTTTCATAACCTAATTGATCAGAATGAAAGCTATGCTTTCCCGTAGAGTGCAAAGCTCCCTGACTTTAGACACCCAAGAAGAATTCTAACCTGACAGTGGTATTAAATACAAAGTGTGAGCCGGATTACTCAACCAACTATTCCAGTTACATGTTAATAAGAATAATATGACAAAGTAATATGAGGGACTAGCAGCTTACGTAACCTCAAGTAACTCTATTTCATCTTTACTTATTTCATTAGAGAGTATATGAAAGTATAATATATAATATTATCTTTATCCCACAATATCTTCTGAAGTTTAAAAGAGAAATTGGGAGATTAAATGCAGATGCAAAGGCCATAATTCCGCATATAATCTGATCTAATTCGATGACCTGCATTATAGCTGCTTTCACTATGGAACGAGGGAGGGGTTAAGGAATAACAAGCTCCCCAAACACTTTTCGCATTCAGAATTAATCCTCTTCTCTTATAAATGGCTAATGGGTCTATATTAGACACTCACATAGAGATCTTGGAAAGGAAAAAATATATGTTGATGATGTGGTTGCATCTTCAGTCTTTACTTTTTCATTTCTTTCTCTCTCCACACACTTTATTTCAATATGAATATTTGAATCCGCAGAAAAGTTCAGTTTCCTTAAATAAAACACACCAATTTGCCTTTTTTCCGGTTTCTATTTATTTGCTAGCCGGTCTCCCGTCCAGAACACTCTGAGTATTCTCAACTTTAATATCCTTAGGATAAAAAGGAGAGAGCAAGAAAAATCTAAGCTCATAAGAGGCCTTATCTTTTTTCTGTTACCTATTTGCGATAGAAATTATTCAATTTTATTGGTCGTTTTATAAAACACCCACGCATTTTCGTAAGCGGGTGTCAATCATATTTTGAGATTCGTACACATTTTTCAATCTTCACTCAAACTTATATTTATTCAAAATAATAAATACTTATTTAGAATCAGCTTAGGAAACTGCACCAGAGGTGATATTTACAAATCCTAACTCTCCTAACCTAACTAAACTTGAAAACTAATAATATATCAAAAATGAGAAATCGGCGGAAGAAAAAGCATCGTAGTGTGTGCTGCAAACCCCCAAACTCACCTAAATTTGCCACTAGCTGTAATGCCTACAATAGGATCAGCGGTTTTATATCTTCTACTCATTTCACATTCTCTCTCTTCAACACTTTCTTTACAGATTTGTCCTTATAAACATTCTTGAGGTTATACCGTCTGTTTTTTTTCTTTAGATAAAAACAACAATTTCCCATTTTCATGACTTCTTTTACGAATCTTTCAACATAATGTACCTCAAAAATATTCCTGAATTAGGTTTCTGTTTTTAATTTTAATTGAAAAGCAACACTCATTAATTCCATAAAGCGTGAAGATAAATGTGTCACTTATCTGTTTCCTTTTAATTTCTCCTGATACAAATCTTTTTTAATTTGTAAGGCAGAAATCGTAATGTCTATACTTAATTTATTATGAAGAGGAAGAAGATTTTCTTCTATTTCTCTCTAACTTGTAATAAAGTAATCATTATAAAATGACTCTGCAAATCTTGTGAATCATGGTGATGTCATGTGCTTCTTAAGAATTTTCTTGATCATGTAATAAATGAGAGATAAGGAAATTTTTGCAAACTACCCTAAAAATTTATGGTAAGGAAGCAATTTAAAGGTGTCAGGGAAAAACAAAACGAGAAAAGTTGGTTACGATTTTACTTTAATTTTACTTAAATTTTCCTCTTATGCAACATTTTTTTTATAATTATGTAAGTAGGGTTTCACCAACAAGCCTCATTTTAGTCGAGGCACTTTTATTATTTTATCATAACCAATTAACTAAACCGGAAATAAATTTATTGTAGAACCTCCTACCTCTCATTAATTAGGCCCTACAACGAATGAGCCTCCACTACACCCTCCGGGGTCAAAAACAATTTAGGGATTCGTAAGTAGAAAATTGATAGCCTCTGGCAGGTAAAATAATACCTTCGGGTTTGATACGGATTTTTTTCTATAAAATAATTAATTTTTTGCCTCGCCAAGTGGATGAAAACAATGGATGAATCTGATTTAATTTGATATGGCAATCTACACACATTGGGGTTGGTGTGTAAATGGAAGTCAGAAGAAACAAGTTAAATATACTTTGGTGATTAGATTGAATAGAGAAGAAGTGGGAGTTATCTAGATTGCACGAATAAAGGAAAAGGTTTAAGCTAGTAAAAAAAAAGTGCAAAAGCGCGATGGCTGCGGCAAAGGCACGAGATTAGAAAAAAGTGGAAGAAGAATTGGAAACACCAGGAGGAGAAAAGAGCTTGTACAGAATTGCGAAGGCAAGAGACAAAGCTTAGAAAGATTTTACCCACATAAAGCAGGTGGAAGATGATCGTGAAATAGTGTCAATGAGGAGAATAAGTTAAGGGATAGGTAGAAGAAATACTAGGGCGAAACAACACAACGAAGAAAATCCTAGAGCCACCTATCAAGAGGAAGTCCCAAATGTGGGTCTGACACTCTAGATAAGTAGGGAAGAGTTGAGTTTTACACTGAAAAAGATGAAGCAAGTAAGGCAAGCGGGCCAGCCTGTATCCCAGCAGAAGTATCGAAGGCGCTTTGAGAAGAGGGTATAGACTTTCTGTGGGATCAGAGAAGGAAAATCTACCTGGAAGAAAAATTACCAGACGAATGGAGAGATATTATCATAGCAATAGATAAAGATAAGGGCGACGCAATTTTTCCCTTTACGACAGACAAATGAGAAATACATGAAAGAAGAATAAGGATTACACATTGTTTTTATTGATTTAGAAAAGACATATGACAGTCTTCCACGACAAGAAGTATGGAGATGTATTGGAAGTAAAGGTATGCCAGAAAAGTATGTACAGCTGATACATGATATGTATATTGATGCTAGAACTCGTGCAAGAAGCACTGTTGGCCTGACGGGATGGATTACAGTCAATGTCGGTTTACACTAAAGGTCTTCTATAAGCCCATAACTCTTGGACTTAGTAATGGATGTCATTTGTGAGAGGATAAGGGACCCTTCCTCCTGGTGCATACTTTTTGCTGATGACATTGTTTTATGTGACACTAGTAGATTAGAGATTGAAGGGAAGCTGAAGCTTTGAAGAGAATCATTGAAGGGGAGTGGGTTGAATATTAATATGAGAAAAACGGATTATCTGAGTTTCTTGGAAGACACCCAACGAGAGCTTAGAATGCAGGAGGAAATCTTGAAGAGAGTGAGGTAGAGGAATTTGGGATAATTGAATCCACCGTGAGGATTGATGGAGATTTGGACGCTGAAATTGCCCATCGAAACAAAGATGGATAGTAAAATTGGAAGAAGACATATGGAATATTACGTGACAAAAAGATTGACATAAGGACAAAGGAAAAACTGTATAGGACAATGGCTAGACCAGCACTCTTATACGGAGCGAAAACGTGGAGAATCAAAAAGACCCAAGAGAGAAAGCTGGAAGTTACCGAGATGAAAATGCTGAGGTAGGCTTGTGGAGTGACGAGGATGGATAAGATCTAGAATGAACGAATAAGAAGAACAATAAATGTGACAGAATCTTTTTAAAATAATAGAGAAAAAAATACCACAGTGGTATGGGCACATTATGAAACGAGAGAATAGGTATGTAGGAAACAGGGGGATGCAGATGGAGGTGGAGGAAAATCGTGACCGTGGAAGGCCTAAAAGACGTTATAAGGAAAAAACCAGGGAAGACATGTAAAGAGAGGAACTTACAAGAAAAAACTATCAGAACCGGAGCGAGTGGTGAAGGCTTGCCAGAAACGCCGACCCCACGTAAGAGTTGCTAAAGGTGAAGAGAAAGAATGAGAAGAAAGCCGAGTAAGTAATGGAGGAAGTTTATTGGAGTATGGGACTACCAGAGTAGAAAGAATTCAGCAAATTGACACTGGTAATTGGTATGGGCAGTAAATAATTAAAATGGACAAATGAAACAGCCTATGCTGAAATCAGGCAAAGTTTATCTCGTCTAGGGCAGTTTGGTGATGTGTCCTTAAATTAATCATATTTGTAATATAAGCGGCACAAGTTCACTCTTGTTGCGGCTACCAATAATTTAGTATCATTTTAAACTTTTCTTTATTGCCAGTGTTAAATATGACAAAAGGAAACCTGTTCTCCAATTTAATAGCCGTAGAGTTTGGCCACCACCCTATTCCAAAACCCCTGTAACTCCAACTTACTGAACCATTAAATTCTTTCACTCCTTCAAACTATTTCAATCTTTGTGGCCCATGCTTTTCTTTACTAGCCCAAGTCTCTCTACCATTTACCTCCTGCAGTAAAGATTCGTTTTAACAGATATTTTCAAATGAATTTAAAAATGTGTTTTTCTTATGTAGTTTAATGTGTGATTTTCCGATCTGATACTCGGATTTCCGGGAAATTCATATTTTTCGAATAATCAGCTTAAGGTCCATAAAAGAAAAAGTATGTATTTCCAGCAAAAGGTAGTTTTATATCTGAAAAGTACACACAAAACTGCCTATAAAAAATACATTTTTAAAATCATATAAAAGATCCAGAGCAGATCTAACCTAACCTAATAAAATCAGATAGATATTTTGGGAAAAAACCCCACATTTGCTCTTAAATTTCATACAAATAGTTGGTCGAATGCAGGCATTAAATAGCCATGTGTTCTTAAACGCACTAACGGAAAATATCATAGGGTTTTACGCCCTTTCGAATCCTCCATTATTTTAACAAGGTAAAATAAATTCTGATCCTGTCTAAATCTACAAATACTACGGCATGTAGCACATGTCGAATCCTCCATTATTTTAACAAGGTAAAATAAATTCTGATCCTGTCTAAATCTACAAATACTACGGCATGTAGCACATGTCTCGCGGGATTACACTGTGAGCCCTACCTATTTCTAATGCCTGAAAATTGTCATCAAAACTTCTCTTACTAGTTGGTATTTCGACCTAGCACAGCAACCATGGCAATTAGACCATATGAACTGAAAACTCGGACAACCACGAATCGTAGGAAATATATGAAAATATATCAAAGAATACTATTTGTTAATCGGCAAAATACGCATGCGCCGATTGCCTGCAGATATAACATAACATGCTATTCGCTAACTAGCCATACTAAAATTTAAAGGGAATACAGCAAATGGCGCAAAAAGATTAAGATTTCGCCAAGTAAAAATGTATTTTCAAAAAGTGGATAATTATATTATTATTAAGTTCCGGAAGTTGAAAATTAGATCGCTGAGCATTATATTAAGAACTATATTTCCTATTTGTCCCCTGAGATACCAGATTCAAGCACTCCTCTTCGTATTTAACTGATTTGTATTTATGATCATACTATCTATATTTTGCTAATGTACTGTGGAACAAACTGCCTACTATAATACGCCTCTTACACTTGTTAGTACATTAAAGCCTCTTTTGAGGACATACCCTTTCTCTCAACCATTTTCTCGTTGGTAGACAGGTGCTCTATGAATGTTTATAGTGTTGATGAACGTCATACAAAATTTATTATCTTTATTATTCAAGATAATAAAGGGTGGCTCTCTTTTTGAAACTCAAATAACTACCTGGAAAACTTCTAAAATTTTAAAAACCCCACAACGTCCTCCATTTCGGTCCATTCTATATTAGAAGCGTTAGTAATTACTCAGGACAGAGACGTTCATATTTGATGTGTATTACTCGAACATGATTAAGCCAGCCAATCAATCAGCTTTCGAAAGAGAATTGGCTTCTTATCAACTAGTTGAGCATCTCGAGAAGAAGATTTACTTCAGTCGAGTTAAAATGTTACCAACAACCCAATTCTTGTTGCAATGCCTATGTCGCTTTCACAGTGTAGAGCGAGAGGTACAAGGAAATTTTCCTCAGAGGACATTGCTAACAATACTAAAGATTAACTAACTAGTGAAAACGTAACATACAGCTTGAGAAACCTCATTCACCTATGAAAACTTGTATGCCTGCCTTTCTTACCTACTCGGTGGGTAATAAATATGCCAAAAATTAGAAAATCGAGGAGAAATAGAATTAAATTCGGGAAACTAGCTAAAACAATCGAATACTTTGTTACTGATATTTGTCTCTTCCTTAGGAAACTCTTTACAACTTGAGTAGTAGGTTTATTAATGTTTTTAATATCCTGTTCACAAAAGTATAATCTTTAACCTTGACAATTCCATCTTCCACTCATGATTATGGGTGTTAATTCAATTAGAGTAAACCAATATACTCGGATTTCCACGGGGAAATTCAATTATTCCATGGATTTTGCTGGTGAACAAAGAACAAATAATCGCACTAATCAAACATTGCATATGGTTTTCCTACAACATTTTATTGAAGTATGCAGAAAAATAGAGAGAATGAGAGGTACGAGAGCAGAATTGAGGAAGAAGAATGGCTACAGACGTCTTTGCGTAACTAACAGCAATTGTCGCAGTCCATTCAAGTTTGGTCCCTTGAATTAATGCTATGTCATTTAGCTACTTTAGTTCTTGCATTCACTATCTGATGGAATATATACAATATTACTACGGAACACATTTAACTGATAGAATGGTTTACATATTCTATAAAAAAGCAAAATCAATCCAGAAGGTATCATAAGTGTAGTGGGATCCTCTAAAATAATATTATTTCCCCACCTCCTAAGATATCACTTCGGGAGAGAAAGCAAGTCACCCGCCCCCCCCTCCTTCCGACCTCACACTTTTTGGACTTGCCGCCAGTTCACTGCAAAATTCACACCGAGGCATTGCGCTGAAAAATTGAAGGCTAGCTCCCCGCCCTCTCAAACTTCCCCCCCCCCTCCTCGGTTCGGGATATTACTTTGTACGTTCGCCATGAACAGCTATTATGGCTCCAGCCCCTAGTCGTCCGTCTGGCCCCTTGATCCATGCCATTAACACTTTCCCGCAAGAAGACGGTCGGTTTGTCATGGCTGATAACGATGGTTTTTAACGCCTCTCTCCCTGGTATTGAGAACTCCGGGTATATATGCAACCTCCTCAGGATTACAGACTTATTTGGTTAGACAACACTTCATCGAAAGGAGTTTGATTCAACGAAGCTCTCTCCCGAGAAGTGTGAGTGACGCTTGCAAGCCACGGAAGAGCTGGATATCAGACCCGTATCTTCAGGTCAGGAAGAAGAGTCTCGTGAGGCAACAGCAACCTTTCTCAAACCGCCTTCGGATCAAGCATTTAGGAAACCGTCCTCCGAAGTTCTTCTGGTGACCTTTTGAGGAAAAGAGGTCCAATAGCTCGCTTAAGCCGAGTGTGGAGAAGTCATCTTCCACTATTCCCTTTTAAAGTTTCACCGGTGACCTATTAAGGACAAGAGTCCCGATAGCTCGCTCGACTCGAGTTTGGAGAAGTCACCATCCCCTTCGAAATTCATCCGTAACCTCTTGATTACATGAGGCCCGCATCTCGCAAAACACAAGTTTCGAGAAGTAGCCCCACCTGCCGCTGGTTTTTGGCTACCCCCGTGAGTAATCAAGGTCACCAAGTCCTCCCCGTAGAGTTTGCCTCGCTTTACTATCGAGGTTCAAAGGAAGTAAATCACTTACTACCCTAAATCTCTCATTATAACCATTCAATAACCCTAGTTATCTAATTAGTATTCGTAACCTAATTCCATCTTATTTATGTACCTATATATATCCATATTTATTGTTGTGCCTTTTATACAGTGAGTATTAAAATCTATTTTTGTCGTTGTGTTTGAAATATTCCTTGGTCACGCAGCTGCAGCTATCTATTCAAATCACACTCTTAGAACAATAACAGTTGTCGCCTTGCTTGGCCTAGCTTAGAGCCTGTATACGCATATTCCAGTACACTTGGTCATACTTCGACAATAATTTAAAATGTATAAATATCTATTTAGAAATTAAAATTCCCACAGGCAAAATAAACCTCTCCTTGAAATATACAGTTGAGTGGTTTAAATTTTCAAGTTAAAATATATAATGCAATTGAGCACATGAAAACAAGAAACACAATTTCTGATTTGGATTTACTGTATGTTTGAATAAGAGAATAAATAATGAAATTTCGTGTCGAAACCTTCAGTGGTGGGAAGGTTCAGATAGGTGTTGCAATGATGTGAGATATTTGTGTAGACGTGTTGTTGCCTGTAATAAATTGTTGAAGAGCTGTGTAAGTTTATGAAAAGAATTGTTGAATAATTGTGCCTTAAGTCGATTTTTAATGAGTAGAATAGACAAGGGAGCATTTTCACTCGTCCTTCTCGTGGAAGATTTTAAAATAGATTTATCCAGACAAGCATCTGCCTGATAAACTAGCTAATAATGATCTTTTGCAGAAACTAAATGTTTAATTTGCATAAATTCTGCTTAACCCCGAAAAGATTCTAAAGGGAATATTCCTTCTAGTAAGAACTAAATCTTTTGATCACTCCAAATCGAGCTGGACTCGCATGAGAACTTGCTGCAATGGTTTCAAAAAATGGACAAATCTCGCGCATTAAAGGCCTTTATCCATTTAACATATGTATCCACTATAAATTAAAAACATTTACACATAAGATTCATTGAAATAACCAATTCTTCTCAGAGAAAAGGACTGCGCAAAAATGCGTTTTTCGTTCGATGTACCTTTTTTTCCACAGAATATAGGAAGAAAACTATTGCTTTAATATTCACTTTATCTATGATTATACATCCTATTTACTGGGAAGAGAAATTGCGTTCTTTTGCCAGAATGTTTAATTAAATATAAAAAATTAAAGATTATGCCTCGTTTTGAAATACGAATATTAGGTTTTTGGAGAAAGCTAAAAGATTTATATTAGATAAAGCCTCTTCCAGACTCACTACCATGGAAAAACCCCTTTTTAATCGTGAAATAACGCAATTAATCGCAAAAACTCAGCCACTAAATATAGGTAAGCCATATCTGGGATTAGAAGAAGCCTAGATAACAAAGGAATGAGATTGGAAATCACCAGACTTGATAAATTCAAAGCAATCAGTATTCCATTCGGGGCTTTTAAAAATGATGTAATAATTGAGCCTAGTAAGCCACTCTCTACAAGGAAGTAAAGTACAGTTATGGAATGATAAATATAGTAAAATGGGATTAAACTCTGTAATGCTGCAGCATATTGCGCACAGGAAGGTTAGTTTTTTCCAGTATTTTCAAGGAATGATTTGGGAGGCACATCATGCTCACTTGGGCAATAATGCTGGACTCTTTGACCTGAAGATTTGTCTTCTTGAGTGCAGTGAGTACGCAGATAGACAACACGCACACCTTTTTTTCTTATGCTAAAGCTTTCTATCTTTCACCAATCAAAAACTCACTAAAAAGCAATATTTGGTGATGGTAGCTAAATTAAATAATATTGGGAATTATATGTCCAACTTTGACTACTCGGAGCCAAAAATTAAGTAAAAGAAAAAGGTGCTCCTAGCCAATCTCAAACGTATTTACGTTATTATTTCATTTTTTTCCAGATCATACAAAATATAACAATAAAAGTCCTTCAAGCAAAGCTTTAGCTAATACAACATGGTCAGGAAGAAATGTGGGCTCCATTTTAACCCCAAGGAAAACGAAAATGTAGTTTCCTCTGAGGTTTTTCCAATTCTTAATACTTTTGGGCATAGTTCCTTCACAATATCCATTGCTAGGATAAGAAAGGATTCTGGACCCTATCATCATTGAACAACGACTAGGGTCGTTCGTGTCATACTTTCTCCAACTCTAACTTCATTACATGGACTGTTCCATATCTATTGAGAAAACATCTCCCTGTTTGTGACAAACCTAGCCAAAATTTCCTTTTTTCCTGCTCTCATTATCCAGCAGAAAGTTTGTATGGCGGAAGAAGTGAACATGAGCATTATTGAAGGAGAGAGTCGAATATTTGTCTATCTGCCAACTCATCCATCTTTCGCCACGCAGTAAGGCTCACGGGATGATGGGTTCGAAGGTTCTGATTGGTTTGCAATGTATATACCTGTACACATCATTTCCAAAATAATCTGGAAGTATGTAAAATATCTAAAATGATATGAAGTGGAAATAATATTTCCAATTACAAGTTAGTGCTAAAAGTCTAATATTAGTAATGCCTCCACAAGCGAGGGTAACAGCTGCAATCCGACGTGGCATGAACTAGATGACGTTGCTAGGCAACAGCTCTTATTGTTCAGACTGGAAGAAAAAGATTGGAATGTTACATTCCATGTTAAGATAAGAGGTAAACCAAAAACATGGTAGTCTTGTAGCTTGATGTTGGTATACTGCTCCAATTGATTTATTACCTAGACTTAAGGAACCATTTCCGTAGAATTAAACATCCCATGTACATTACAGAGACAGCTCGTGGTTTAAACGCAGCCTAAGCCTAATCCAAAGGATATTCTTATTCACCTTAGATTAAAGCCCCCAGATTAATATCAGTTGGCTGTTGTTATATAATCCAGTATTTTTTCAAATTCTTTTAGTTTACGGCCGAAGATGAGGTGGGAAACTACATATCAATACTAATTTATTAAACTTTATGTTACACATATATATATATATATATATATATATATATATATATATATATATATATATATATATATATATAAGGAGAAATGGAAACAGAAGCGTTCATCAAGAAAAGTCAATTGATCAGCGGGATTTTAATCATCGCCTCCTCTCGGGTAGAAGTAAAGATTTTAATGCAAAAACATCTCGTTTAACTTTGATTCCTCCGCATAATTCCAATAAGAACTAATGGAGCGACTC
The DNA here is from genome assembly GCA_963969495.1 of Ceratothoa steindachneri. Taxonomy (NCBI): domain Eukaryota; kingdom Metazoa; phylum Arthropoda; class Malacostraca; order Isopoda; family Cymothoidae; genus Ceratothoa; species Ceratothoa steindachneri. The sequence goes on along the minus strand of OZ018332.1, from coordinate 132,686,030 downwards.
GGTAATTTTAAGGATAGATGATAAACGAATGCACATTGCCAAACCAATCTTCGGGAGAGAATAAGGGTAATAGAAGTAGTCATTATTACACGATTACGTTTTTTTAACTTAGTATAGCTACTCGTATGTATTAAGAGTTGTAAGTTCCAATTTAATATAAAAATTTTACCTTCAAATGTTTGATTTAGCAATGGACAATTGTTTAGCACCGACCCTTTCCATTTTATGTATGAGCTATTGTATTATTAGTATCACACCTACATCTTATGATTTTGTTTTTGTTTGGCCAAAATATAATTATGATATTCATCGTTTAATGGTTAATGCTAAGATGACTCACAATTTTTTAATTTAACTTTAAATCCTCAGTTGCTTCAAATAAATTTTTCCTTGAACTTTAGTGTAATTAACCCGTACCATTTCGTAATCTCGTGATTCACAGATGTCCACTATGTTTAGATATTCTATTTATCGCATATCCACTAATTCTAGTTCATATGTTCATTTTTTATTTACTTCCATGATTCTAACTCGATATATTTGACACAAGTTTTCGCAAAATATTTTAAATTGCTCTCAGTATTTGTTACCCTCTCCATTTTCTCATTTTCCGCCTAAATGCTAGTATTTAAGATAATACGAAAGAAAAATTCCACGTCACTTTATTTATCCAAATTCTCTCGTTTTGTCTTTTTCCTACTCTATTACCTTAATACCTTACCTCAGAAATATTTAAAGTATTCAGTCATTTTCCAATATGATTCTGCACTATATATATTGCTAGTCTGTAATAATACCCCAAATACGAGTAATGTTAAGTGATCGATTTGGTTTCACTGTTTTCATGGACAAATTAGCAAATATATCTTCGTCTGCGCAAATCAACATATTGTAGATACAAGGTCAGTAAAAGCGAACATAATAGTATTTTCTTTGCACATGTCTTCTCATTAATTGTAATTGTAATTTTGCTAAGTTTATAAAGTAGTGATCAATTTATTATGGATTTCTTGAAAATTCGTATTTTTATGGGAAAAGGTTATATAAAGTTAATCTTTTGACAAGAAATCAATTTATTTTCATACACATGGCAAATATACCCTTTCTTACATTGATTAACTCTTGATTTGACCTCATTAACCCACTTTAAGTGCATTAACACGCTCTGGCATGTCAGTGATTAAAGTTCAGAATAATAATGTCTTAAAAATTTCCAGACCTTGATAGCAATTCAATGCCATTTTATGCACACTATGTCTTCACTTATCCCGCCCTTTGACAGGGAGCCAAGTCTTGATGAAATATGCATGATCTATTACTGAACCATTCTCTCATTTGTGTTATAAAACGGTTTTTCACTACTTCAATATAATTATACTGATTCATTATACTTTCAACAATCTTCAAGCGACTTGTCGCATGTAAAGAAATTGGTCCCAAAACCATGATTTCCTGTGAATGTTTTACAGTCTTTTGTAAGACACTCTCGCATAAAGCCTACTTACTGTCTGCATACGGTCATCAAGTACTGTAATAGTTGACTAGTCTGAAAACACAACCTCCAACAATATAAAACACTATAGCACAACTGAAACGAATTGTTAAGGGCGTACATGTCGTCTCAATGTGGAGAGCATGCATTTAAAAGTAAATGCTATTATCACTGCCCAAGGGCTTTCCACACGTAACTGAGCTTACTGTATCAGTTTGGTGGAGATATAATTTTAGATAGCTTCATCTGCCTTTGTTATATGTTATATGTTTTAGAAATTTTTGTATTTTGTAATATCTTGGTGATTGTTTAGGGCATATGTAACTTATTCCATTTATTCAACTATTATATTCTTAGTAATATATGAATAAAAACTTTATGACTCTACATTTATTTAATACCTTAAAATTTGCCTCTTGTCTAAAAATATTTGGTCACCGCTGTAAGAACCCTGAATAGAAAGATGCACATCAAATAACCCAAAACAGAGTAGAGTTTAGTATAATCCGTTAAGTGGAAGCTGTGGCTAATCCCACCTAAATCTTAGTTTTAATAGACGTTGTCTTAAAGCTTGCTCCCTTTACAACAACCCTAACTTATTGGAATACTGTAACCATTCTTACTCATGTTACCCTTAATCAAGTCATTTAATATCGCCACTGTAGAGAGACGCCTGAATTATTATTTCTCTAGAAAAACGGAATACTCATACATAAATTACATAAACATTTACCAAGCTTAAATTTACCACCACTGATTAATTCCATTAGATGAAGAGTTTATTTTCTAGACCACAGGGAAAAATAGGATTGATACAATGAGAATACAAATGCTAATTGCCAATAGCTCCATAATTTAGTGTGCAATAAAGACGATAGCGCCAGCAATTCATTAGTCATGTCAGATTGGTTTAATATTTTGATTCACTTTTTCCATCACAAGGCATTAAGAGAGAGAACTTCTCTGCCCCTGTAATTATGTCGGCTTCAAGTTAATGATAAGCTTTTTTTAAATTTTACAAAAAAATGAAGTGAAAAGTATTGATAATTTTGACGGAAATATTAGAAAAAGGGTTAATACAAAACGTAATGAATTTAAATAGCGAAAGTGAGGGGGATTATATAGCCTTGGTAGAAAAGGTGAAACGGTGTTGAACGATCGGTCACTCAAATCCAGAAACTGTGTGGCTTTCTCTAAAAAGGACGGAAGTTTTGCTTCATGGTAGGCAAGGCTGAATAGAAGAGAGATGTAAGGCAAGAATGCAATGGGCGTTTTAATACTTATTGATGGCGATGTTAAATCAGAGGAAAAAGAGAAAGCAAACGTCATGGATACTGAAAGCGTAAATAAATATCAGTTATTTATGTTTTATTTCTCAATCTTGTTTCTTATTAGAGAATCAGATCCCAAAAGTGAATAAGTCTGTAACTAAAAATGAGTTTGAAATATAACTGTTAAATATTTTTATTACATATAGACTACGAGGCCTTTCAGAGATTACCTAATACCGTGCATCAGCGTGTTAACTTCTATTAGTAAATATATATTCTATCATTTCTAACTTACATTAGAAATGCATACATTTTGTAATTTGTAAAGTGCTTTGATAAACACCTCCTTAATTTCAGAAAATTAAGCAATGGAGAAATTGTAACAAACTAACTAGAAGTTTTTGGTCCGCCTGGCGAAAGCTCCGTCGGAAGCAAACAACATGCTGCATCAAGTATAGGGAAAAATGCACTGTCACGATCACGGGTTTTCCAATGCCACATTGGGTTCAAAGTTGGTCACGAGGACTTTGAAGACGACTCAATGAGGGAAAGGCAATCAACTAGCAGGATTAATGCCACGGTTGAACGCTTGAGGCAGATGCTGCTTGGTGATCGTCGGATGATTGTTCAACTGATCACAAGTGACCTGTGCATAAACCGCCAAAGAGTCTGGAAAAGTATCAGCCAAGATTTGTGCAAAGATGGTGCCGAAGGTCATGAACAAGAAATAGAAAGAGTGGCAGATGGCTGTGTGAAAGCCTTCTTTGAGCTTCTTGAAAACGAACCAGAATTGCCCGGAAAAGTCATTTAAAACACAAGCTCATGTTAAACGTATTTTCGATGTGAGGGTGATTGTGCACTTTGCGTTCTTGTCAGAAGGTAAGACGATTAACTAGCGTGTCTAAAATGATATTTCGTAGCGTTTGTTTCGTTTTCTGTTCGAGGATCGGCGAGAGTTGAAGCAAAACTCTTCTTGGCTGTTTCAACACCGGAATGCGATGGCTCACAATGCTTAGCACCCAAGAGTTTGCTGCTGAGAAAAAGATCGCCGTGCTAGATTAACTCCCATACTCACCTGATTTTCTTCCATATGATTTTTCTTTTTCCCCAAGCTCAAAGCGGTGATCAAACTTTGAAGCATTCAATAGGCCTGAGATGAAAGCGAATTCCAAGAGAATCCCTCAGAATTGTATGGAGGCGTGCCTGATAAGGATTGTGAAGTACATTCTACTCGACGGAGGTTATTTTGAAAGGGAAAACTTGTAGTTTGTAGTTTAGATTTGAAATATTTTTTTAGGAATAGAGTTTTCGTTCTTTTCTGGCAAACCACGTTTATATTAAAATGGTAAAAAAAATCAAACATTCTTCTCACTGTACATTCGAATTGTTTCACACTTTCACAAATATATACAGGATCGTTTACCCAGCCCATAACAAACAAGGAAGAACTTGGTTTCTCAAACAGAATCTCAATACAAAACTATATACAAGACGAGGCTATCATAGTGCAAAGAGAGAACAACAGTGTTTCACTTCATTAATGAGCAAACTAGGGAGCGTAACATAATTGCTTTCCAAGGAAATATCTCCCTAATTAGTCGAAGAAGAGAAAAGTTAAAATATTAGTTTGCGGGTTATTGTACATGATTTCGCGACAGGATCTGATACTGCAGCACTTTTTTGGCAAGAACCTCTAACTATAACTAATAATGCAGTGCATCGGTAATGGCTCTAAAAATAAAGTGAAAATATCTAAAGTTAACATTAATATTGATAATGAAATGAGTATCATGTACTCTAAAGATAAAGTTTTCAAAAGAAGAGTGTGCTAGACGGAAAAAAGCCAAAATAAAATAAAAGATGCTTCGACAATTTACTCCAGTTATTTAAAATTTAGTGACAAAATAAGTACAGTAAAACACCAGCTTCACTTTTCTCTCGAGTCAGATAGAAAAAAATACTCCTATTTTCGTAGTCCAACATATTAGGGCCTCAGTGTAATGGAGAAAGATTTAGTGAGAGATGAGCACGCTCATGGAGGGACTAACTTTTTATTACTCCTATTATTTCCTTATCACAAACTTTCCTTTTCCATTACTACACTTCTTTCTTTACAAAACTTTAACCAGAATCAATTGGGATTAAGATCTGACTAAAATAAAAGGGAAGATTCTTACGGATTAGCAATATTAGAACGAATGTTAAATAGTGATTAGTGGACATAAACATGTCACTATCTCTCCGATTATTCTTATAAAAACGTGCATTTCTTTTTCACTCCTGTCGACCTTTATGTAAGGATTTGGATAAGAATATTTGTTCTATTATTTCTTCACCACTTCTAGCCTTGATATTTTTCAAATTGATTCTATTTTAGTCTTGCAATATTCTTTTAATCCACAAATCACTATTATTTACCTCTAATCCCCAAATTTTGTATCCTATCAATGTTACTCCTATAGTCCGCTTTTGGTATGGTTCTACTCACAGGATTTGATTGATTATTTAGCCCTACCTACACAAATTTCACTATACAGGATGTCGTTAAAAGTCAAAGCACAGGCAAAATGCGAAGTGTTAATAAAAAATTAAAATCTATTTATTAATTGAAACATTAGTAAATAGCAACTCGAATGTGATTTCCCCCATGTTTGATATAAAGTTTGAAGTGCTTTGCGGGATTCACTCTGTTAATCCGATGCGTTAACTCTTGTATTGTCAAACTAAAACAAATTTCTACAGGAGCAAAGTATTAAAGGCTGATTTTTCCTTAAATTATAATTAAAAAGTCAAAGGATCGAAGTGTATCTTTTTGCGATCTACAACTTGACAACCAAAAATTTGAGTCTTGCGAAAACCCAAATTCTTTGGTAAATACCAGATAAGTTCTACCAATACTTATGATCGGTATTGTTTAAAATCTCATATATTATTTAATTACTACATGGATTTGTGCATAAGGATTACATTTGCTTGCTATTTTATTTCGTCATTTGATCAAGGGAAGGATGTTAATCCAAATAGTATCTGAATAAATAAATTAACCAAAGATTGAATCGTACTCTTGGTTCCAAAATATCAAATGATGGAAATATTTAGGAAAACATATTGATATATTTCCAAAACTCATAGATCAAACTGCCTAACGTTATTAATTGGAAAAATCTAGAATCTAAAGTAGAGAATAAAATTGGCCCCATAAGACTGAGTTTACCAAAAGAGTGAACTAAGTTTACGTGTCCAAATAGATTATATTCAACAATTATGATTATAAATTAATTAGTCTCATATATTTTTAAGTTCAATTTAGATAATAGACTTATTTTTTTTCGTCAATATAAATATAAAACACAATTAGTAAAATTTGGAGAATGTGGGGGCAAAGTGTGGGAGGAGCATTTTTCCGTGTTTTCGTGGGATTAAAATCTTTAGCTTTTTAAGTTATATGTATATTAAATATATACATATGTATTTTGCCATGAAATTGCAATATAATGCATAATTTATAATTTTCAATCAACCTAAGGAAAGGTAAAATTTACATTTCTTTATTTATTTCGAAGATCCAACCTTTGTGTGATAAATCTCAAAACAAAGAAATATGAATAGATGAATTTCAAAGTGCACTTACATATGAGTAATTTCGTCCAATAAATCCAGTTTTACAAATTCTAGCTTGCGTAAGAGTGGGAAAACTCTTCCTTGTCATCTTTAATGAGAAAAGAAGCTAAGCCTTGTGTAAAATTCGGTATAAGAAGAAAACCACTATCTTGCGACTTATGTTAAAGCTCGACGGATCAATTTTACATAAATCTCCTCCAAAGCGGTGAAAATCAAAAAGAAGGTTTAAAGACGCGAACTCATTTGTAGTTGTACAATTTATATTTAACTCTTTCAAGCCTATCGGTAAATGAGGGTTACATCCCACACTGATTGTGGTACTCACGGACTGCTTTTACTTGAAACGGGTTAAACCTTATGGGCGTACCTCCTATTAATTATGTTTTCGTGCCCGTTGGTGTTAATTATTCAATTTTTCCTAACCTATCAATTTACAGATTTCCAAATGAATCGCAATTTTAAGGCACTTTCTTATTGAAAGGTCGTAATTATGGAGTTTTGTTGTTTAAAGCATTTCATACTCGTAGTTGTCAGTTAACATGCTTCAAAACAGTCCTACTTCTTGTTAATCTCCCTTACATCGAATTCTACAAATATAATTTGGGATTTGTCGCAGTTGAGATTCCACTGTCAACCCAATCATGAAATTTAATCAACCCTTCCTCAATCATTCGTTCCTACAGTCTATTTAAACGGGATCGTATGCTTGAGTTTGCCTTCTTTAAAACCATTCATAATTTTCACGTTGCATCGTATTTTGCCATTGCTTCCTTCCGTTATTTCTATTCGTTCGATAGTATCTGTTTTATCATTTTTCCTTTTTATTTTGTTTGTTTCTCTTATTTAGTTTTTTTTTTTTACATTTCTTTTTTTTTATTTGCTGATTCCCTTTGCTTTAGTGCATATATTCATTACTTTTCTTTATTTTGTTTTTCTGTTCTTCCCTTGTTTTCTTTTGTTCTTATAATTTCTGTTCTTTGTATTTTTCTCTTTGTCTTGGAATTTTTGTTCTTTCACCTATCCTGCTTTGGTGTTTTCTGTTATTTTTGTTTCTCCTTTGTTTTGTATCTTTTTGAACATTTGCCGCTTTTCTTGCTTTGTTTTAGGTACATTATCACTTCTTTGTTTCAAATGTTTCTCTTCTTTCATAGTTTATCATTGTTCGGATTATTTCTTCTCTTCTGTTGTTTTATCTTGTTTTCATTATTTGCCTATTTTTGTCATTCTTGTTTTTTGGTACTTTTTACTTTTTCTCTCTCTCGGTTATTTCTATTTTTAGTGGTTCTGATCTTTTGTTGTTTCTCTTCGTGTGATTTTTTACTCTTTCATTGTTTCTTTCGCATAATTTCTGGTTTCGTTGTTTATCTGTTTTTATGATTCCTCTTCCTGCATCGTTTATCTTATATTTGAGTTTTCTATTATTTCATTGTTACTCAGTACTCTTATTTCTGTTTTTTCATCATATCTCTTTTGTTTTATGGTTTCTGCTTTCTTATCGCTTTATTTTCTTCTGGTATTGTTACATTTCTCCTTGTCTCACTTTGATTCTGTCTGTTGTTTTGTTGTCATTTTTGTATTAATCGTTCTTTCGTTGTTTTTCTGTTCTTTGTCTAGATTGTTTCCATTCTATCAGTGTTTCATTCTTTTGATGATTTCTGTTATTTCCTTGTTTCTCTTTGTTTTGATTGCTTCTCATCTTTCGTAATATCTCTATTTTTATGTATCTGATTTATTAATATTTCACTTTGATTGTTTTATTGTATTCTTGTTTAATTTATCGTTCCTTCGTTGTTTCTGTTAATCTAGATTTGTCTCTTTCTCATTGTATTACACTTTCTGTTTTGTCGTTTTTTATTTCTGTATTGGTTGATTCTGCTCTTTTCTTGCTTATATTTGCTTTGATTATTTGTTCTATCGTTGTTTTGCCTTGTTTTTATTTTCTCTGTTATTCCTTTATTTATCCCCTTCCTCTCGATATTGGTAACAACAGGGGATTGAAGTTTGTGGTTATGAATAGCTTCGCTCCTAATACGAAATCGTTCGCATCTATTTATAATAAGCCTGAACTCACCTTTAAATATTGACAAGATTTCTTTTTACTTTTTTTATCCTGCTTATCATTTCTTAATCTTTCCCTTATTCACCTTTTCCTTACTTTTCCTTATCTGTCTGTCAACCATATTTTCTATAGAGTTGCTTACACGTTTTTTCTTTTTAAAAAAAGACAGAATTTATTTGTAGAGTTTCGAACTATTACTATCTTATACCCTTTTTTCGTTTCTTCCTTGTTGTCTCGCACTATTATAGATTCTTTTTCATGGACTTTAAAAAAGAGTTTCGGGAACTCTCATGCTTCTTACTGAAATCTTGTGCACTTTAATTGTTATTATTACTGTCTTTGTTTTTTTTTAGTTACTTATTTATTTTTTCTTATTTATTGCATCAACATTAACTATATTCTCTCCCTTCTTACTCTTACTAAATTGAAATAAATTAGCTTATAATTAAAAGGGATTTATTCTCCTCTTCCCGTTTTGATTTATGTACATATGAAATAAAAATACGAAAGAGTTTATTTAAGTGAATAGTGCAAAATTGTAGCGGGTGTTCAAAATAAAAAATGCGCTCTAAATTGTTATATAACGCTGTAAATACGTGAAAAATATTATCTTTACATTTATTTAAAAAAGTAATAGGTTGTATAGGGCAGTTATATTTATATATATTTTTAGGCTACACAGAATTTCCAATTCTTTTGTTGGTTTATGATACCTCAACCGTAATGGTAGTACATATGTAGAATGCCACTTAAAGTAATACCTAATTACCACTTAGCTTCATATAAATAGTTTATGCTAGAGTTTTGGTAATTCTCCCCAGTAAAATCTCGAAGATGATTTTTACACTTTGAGCATTTCTGGGCCGAATATTTCTAAATTTCCATAAAATTCTTTCCATTTTCTCGACCTCCATTAACAGGACAATGACTTAGATCTTTATCTGATAATTCGTTTAAAAGTTTGTTTTTAATCTCACCTTTTACAATCCTTTATTCCTATATATTTGATGTAAGTTTTGCCTTCTATAACGCAGACCTTCCTACATTACCGATTGGTTTGTGATATCTGAAACAATACAAAACTAAGTATTTTTACATCGCTTAAACAAAGAAACTTATTACCAGGGATATTAAACATGTCAAATTCGGCATTTTTGGATTATTAAATCCCTATTTGACTCGGTAAAGTGAGAAATTAAATTTTCATAAGGAGAAGTGAAATAGTATTCATAACGAGCATAAAATGCCAAAATGCATCATTTGATTGACCTTTTGCGTGTATCTTTTGAAGAAGACCAAAATAGTAATCAGGCCAGAAACAGAAATTCTGTCCAGCGCCGCTAAATTGGAGTCACCTTTCTACGCAAGCCACAATCGTATCCGAAGATAATTCTCCCATATTTTTCTTCACAGCTCACTACCCATGAGCATTCCATAGAATCTTCGCTTAATTTCCAATTTAAAAAGGCACAAAACCTTTAATTAGCCCTTTTGACAGTTAAAAGCCTCAAAGCCGACCTGACGTAACTGCGCTAGAAAAAGGCAAGTAGAAAATATGAGCGGCAAAGTCTATTGGAGAAACAGACACAGTTTCTCTTGAAGCACTGGAGAGAAAGACTGAGCTGCTCCTCTGACTTTTAGTAGTAGCAGAAGCATTTCTCCTTCCCTCCCCCACCTTTAGGTAGTGAAACAAAATAAAAGCGTTAAATGGAATTCATATACAAGTATTGACTATTCCTTTAAGATGACTATGGAGCAGCTTTGTTTATAATTGAAGAATTTTAATTACCTTGAAAGTTATTATAAAAAAATTAATTTTATAGTAATTTTAAACCTCAAAAAAGGAAATGGAAGAAAAGGAAGACCAGTAACTATAAATTGGATATAATGACATTATCAAGTAATGATAATAATAATATATTTTTAAATTTTATTAGATTGAGGAAAGGTAAAAAAAAATAAAGAAATGAAATGAAGAATCAAAAGTAAATAATTTACCATAACAAATATAACAATAAAACCTTTCGAAAAAAAACTTAAAAAACACCCCCAAATATTTTTTACTCATAATAATAATTCTGGTGGGTAAAAAGTGGATAAAACAATAAAAAAATGTTATAAGATAATAGAAAAATATTAATTAATCACTTCAATCGAAGTATATATATATATATATATATATATATATATATATATATATATATATATATATATATAAGAAAAAAAAACAATTAAAAATATGGCTTTTTCTTAACTAATTTTATCAAAGAAACCACTTCATACCTTGATATATCAATACCTTTTTTTCTCTATTTTATCATCTTCACTTTAATATTCCTCTGTTATCCTACTTTGGTCAGCTCTATAGGTCTTGAAGACTAGATGAGAGTGAAAGTGCACGACAAGATCCGACCGACCCCATTTTCATTTATTCTGTACACAATTATGATTTTGTTACAAACATGCAAAGTTTCCGAATTTACCAAGTTTAATTTTAATTGGTGTACAAAAGAATTCCGTGGAAAGACGAAGTATGTCCTTTGCTCTGAAGTTGTAAGTTTTAGAAGTTAAAAGGTCTTAAAACTATACTTTGTTTGCAATTTTCCCTCTAAAGTCATCGAAGTTTTCTTTACTCTTTCTTTATAAGCCTGGAATTAGAATCCCTCGTTTAGCATACGTTGTCTCTCTAAGCCATCTTGGCATCCTTTCTCCAAACTAGTTTAAAAATTCGTTGAAAAAGTTTGTAAGCAAAATATAAAAGACTGTAACAAACAAGAGAATAGAGTTCCCAAAGAGCAAACTTCCTCATGGCTACCTAGTATATTTATGGTGATTGCGAAACACTCGCATTGGCGAGGGGGATAAGGTGTTTGATTTCTACGGCTAGGTATTATGTTAAATCCAAGAGAGAGAGAGAGAGAGAAACAGAGAGGACACAACAAATTCTGTGCAATTCAGAAGCCATACAGCAAATATGACGCTTGCGTGAGAGCAGTTCATTCTACGTATGACATTTCAAATGGATTGTGGAAAGAGAGTAATATCCCTCGTTCTGCATCTTTTTCTGAAAAGATCAGCGGCCATGATGTTTTTTGGTTTGCTAGTAACAAGGAGTAACAAGGGAAGTAAGTTCCTTAGGAGACCTTACGGTCCATTCAAAGAGGGTACCTTTGGACTAGCAATCGAACAGCCACATAGATGCTCAATTGTTCTGCGTCCCTGAACGGCCGCTTTTCAAGACTTTGTATAGTCTTGACTTGAACTGGTCAACAGATTCACTCTTGACAACTTCCTCTGGAAGTGCATTCCACTTACCGCAGATTCTGTACGTAAAAAAATTTCCATCAGATAACTTGTCAATGAGTATAAGGGATTACTAGCGAAATTTACTAACATAATCACGTTTTTGTTTGTTCATGGGCATTTTTTTAACTTAAGATGTTGAGTTTTGCTCTTTGTTTCTCCAGCCTTATTGAGAAGGTGAATTCAAGGATCTTTTTATGTGTATTTCGTTGTATAATTGTCTGTTTCGGTTAATCTTTGATTTTTCTTTTTGGATTATTATAGCTTTTATAATGGACAGGTGGATGGGTGTCAATTTTCGTTTAATTATAGAGTTCTGTACAAGTCTCTCTTGTTATTTATTGCAGTCGAAAATAAATTGGTTAATATCATCTTGATTATGGCTACATCAGATGCATGATGATGTTTGGGCAAGTGTTATTCTGTCCTTATATTTTGCGGGGATATAATTTTATGATATAGGTAGGGCTAAGATTACTCTGAGTGTATTGTGTAATGTTGGAATGGGCAAAGTAGCTACAAAAGACGAGATTTGGCGATATTACACCTCTTTCGTGGTGAAGACAAACTCTTTTCTATATATATAATAGCTTTGTTTTTGTTAACAGAATTTAGCCTAAATTTGATTAATCATTTTTCGGTGAAATTAAGTAAGATCAATTTATTACTGCCTTAAAATTGATTAATTAAGATTGTCTTTGTTTATATGTGCTTTATTCGTCTCAAAAAAATTAGATCAATACCACGCACTAATTTTACTTTAAAAATATTAAAATTTATATGTATTTGATAGGTCTTTCCTAGTCTATATATTTTTTTAATTATTCGTATATTTAATCTCTCTTGATACCTGCGTTTCCTGCTTAAAATCTAATATCAAGATAATGGGAAGTTGTTTTTTCTTTTTTTCATGTCTTCGATTTATGATGCCTATAACATTCTATAATTTTGTCCTTTGTCTTTTATTCTGTTCCTTTACTTGTTTTGTCGTTACCGGTTTTTTCCTTTGTTTTCCTATGTCTAAGGTTTAATCTTTTTCCATTAATTCCTTTTTTTTATATTGGTATTTTCTAAAAAGAAACTTCCTCACTCGTCTTCGAAGGGTGCAAAATGGCCTGAATCCTTGTGTGTCATTGTGGTACTCTGGTCTTCTAAAGTATGTGTAGGTATCGAATGAGCAACAATGGTACAGCTGAACTTTGGTATGGTAGCGTGCCCTCCCTACTCTAATGAGTGCAGGTGCTTCTCAGGCTATTTATCTTTCACACATTTTCACTTCCTCCATTTCCACCAATTTATATATCATATATTTTTGCTGCGTGAGATTCTCTCATTGGTTTCCGCTTCTTAGTTTAAGGAAATTAAAACCCCAACAACCTGAATATCGTCTGTTTACTCGTCAAGGTTATACTTCTAGGAGTATTTTTTTGTAAGATTCATCGTTTATTTGCCAATAGGATTTATCAATGTTAATATCTGATATATTGAGGCCAGAATCAATCTTGTAATGAAGTTTGGTTTCAATGTTGAGTTCTACACAAATAATTTTCCCTGTTTCATTGTTTTATTATTTTTATTTCGATGATCTGGTAATACAAAACAAACATGCAGAGTATTTCTTAAACTAAATCTTACTCCTCAACTTTACCTAACCTTCAAACGGGCATGAGGAATTAAAGGGAGAACTTGTGAAATGTTGGCTGCATCCATTTTCCATCCTAACTATTGTCCATTGTCTTTATCTGAGAGGCGCTTGCCGAGGGAGTATAATGGCGTTCATTTCTGAGCTTCAAAAGAAATGAGAACTATGTAATTGATGAGCAGAACTAATGTTTAGCAGAACACATAAGACGTTAATGAGTGACGGTCATTACTGACTTTCAGATACCATGAGTTGCAATTGAGTGTGAGTCACTCCTGACTTTCAGAACACATGATAGTTTATTACTGACCTTCAGAACGCAGGCGATGTAATTGATCGCGCTCATAACTGACCTTCAGAAAACATGAGACGTAATCGAGTGGAAGTCATTAACCTCAAGTTCAGAACACATGAGAACTAATTCTTGGTTTTCATTATTTTATTGTTTTCGGACCTTTTTTTGACTGTTTAATTAAAATTGGTCTTGATTTTTGAAAGGAAGCGGAATTAGTTAGCAGATATTAAGTAGAAAACATCGAATAAAGAAAATGGACTTATAGATAAAAGGAGAATGTTGTCAGGAAATAAAGAAACGAGATAAAAGGAGAAAAAAGAAAAATGAAACAAATAAAGAAAAAGGGCGAGAAAGAGTATTTAGAAACCGAAGAAGTAGAGAAATATGCATTGTATAACAATCTATAATGTAGAACAAAGAAATATATAAAGTAAGAAGAAGAAAGAACAAAACACCTGGAATTGAGAGAATAGAAAAAAAGCTTGGAACCATAAAAGAAAAGGACGTGAGGCAGATTTTTTTAATTGAAAAAAGAGAATTCCGAATTGGAAGAAAGACACAAAACAAAGAAAAATAAACGAAATAAAAAAATGACGTAAAGGGGTGTGAGAAATAGATTAAAGTAAACCAAACTGAAGGACAAGTGGAAGGAGCCAGAAAATAATCATACAATGAACGAAGCCCCAAAAAGAATAAAGAGATAGAAAACATAAAATTTGGCTGCTTTGCACTGGATAAAGGAACAAGGAAGAAGAGACAGGCAAAGGTTAAATGCCTAGAAAGAAAATAGAAGGGAGATTATACATAATATAGAAAACAGCAGGAGGAGACATAGTATATAATAGGGGATAGAAAAATGTAAAAAAAATAGAATAATATTGCAAGAAAAGTTGCAATTTGTAGTAATATAAGAATAATAAAAAACTTTTTAGATGGCACCACTTAAAACCGTCAGCATTCTCCGCGTACCATCCATCTAGTTAGAAAAGGCTCGACAGAATCAGGGGGTTTTCAGATCTGCCTTAAAAGCGCGACCTAAGCTGGGAAAACTCCCCCAACCGTTAATAATTGTAGAGTGAATGGATGGATCAGCTATAAACGCAGGGATCACGTTCCTTCAAAGATATCACACTTAATGGGACCAAGTTGATTAGTATTACGGGGATAAAAAGGTAATGTGGTCACATTTGAAGGATCATTCTAGACGGTGAAGTATGTATTTGATACTGTAGTGTTAGAATAAGCGAACACAATTGCAATTTAAGCACGTTTTGGGGTAAAATTCGAAATTACATAAATGCTACAGGTTACGCCTTAAAGGAGGTAGGACTGAGTTAGAGACTGTATTTTAAAGGATAATTTAATGGTTTTAGGTGATAGAACATTGGTTGCTAGCTACGGGTTGGCGGTTTTGTATGGTTTTACCGGCATTGTAAGGGTTATCTTGTTACTTATTTTTTTACAGTTCAGCGGCTCTTTGGTTTCTTTTTACAGGAGTATTAATAATTCACTGGGCAACACGTATTTTATTGAATGATATATGACACTTGATTATAAGTAAATTTTGTTGCGCTGAAAACGAATTTCATCTCGGTTTGGCTCTATTATGTTGTGATTCTTGTAAACAGCCCATGCGCCATTTTCCATTTTTTAAAAAAAAGGAATAAAACGAAAGTCATGCGCGAACATTTAGTTAATTTTTTATGAATACATGCACTTCAACTATTGCAAAATTACATTATAATGATAAAAATGACTAGAAATAAAACAAATCAAAGATATAAAGCTTTCACTCTGGCAAAATCTTCTTTTATAGGACTTTCTAGTGTATTTGGTTTTTGACGGCAGGTCTCTTTTCAAGCAGCAGCAATATTAAGCCATCGTGTGATAATCGTAGCGTCCTGAAAAAGGATCCTCCATTATTTAAATATATTGATGTAATCTCTCCCCTTGTTCGTCACTTGCAGCAACTAAATAACTTGGAAATTGTTTAAGATGAATATTCAAAAAATGCATTTTTATGCTCATATTTCAACCTAGCTTTTTGTAGTCCCTTAAAAGTGTTCTTACAATTTCTTCGTAGTTATCTGCCCTACAATTTCCTACAAAGCTATTTATCAAGTCCACGAATGAGAACTAAGCATTTTTTCGCGTTCATTCATGACATTAGGAAACTATTGTCATTAATTAATGTTCTTATTTGTGGACCGTCGAAAATTGCAGCTTTAATTTTTTCATAACTTAAAGTTGGGAATTTGGAAATTATGTTTTGGAAATACTCGCCGTTTGTATTTAAATCTTTTACATATTGTTTCATAAAATCTAGTTTGATATAGAGAGGAGGAATTATGATTTAATCTCTGCTCACTAAAGATGGATTAATGGCATTTTTTTCTCTAACATTAAGTGATGTTCGTGCTGGCCAGATTTATTTGTAATAATGTTCTTCCTTAGCTCTGCTGTCCCATAGGCAAAGGAAGCAAAGATATTTGGTATACCCTACTAGTTACCCTAGCAGAAAATTGACGATTTTTAATTCATCACATATGATTCACTCGTGCTCCCTATATCTAATAATTTTAAGACAGTTTCTATGTGCTCATACTTTTTTTTTAATGATGATGAGTGCCCATTTGGTATTGAGGTGTATAGATTGCCATTATGCAGCAACACAGTCTTAAGACTTATTTTGTAACTGTCTAAAAACCAACGCCAATCACTTGCATTGTAAGACTTAACCCCCATTTCCTTTAACACACCTGCTATTTCACACCAATATACTAAACTATGTTATGTCTTAAAATATTTAAAAACTTCTTTTTCTCTGTTTTTGTAAAATAAAATGTGTGTTTGAACTAAGCATGTTTTTCTATTTAAGTATTGAAGCTAAGATTTTTGCAGGATTTTTAGTTAATTTAGATCTCTTACAAGATCCTTCAACTCGTTCTGGTTAAACCTTTGGTAAACACTTTCACTTACAACTACGCTGGAGTCGAATTAGGTGTCTGACTCCTCAGAATGCATAACAATATTTTAAGAAATATCTTCAACTAATTTCGAGAGATGGCAGACTCTTAAATTTTGGAATGAAAATTTCATTGGAATGTAGCACAGGTCGTATTGCGGTGTCGAAATATGGGTACTCGATACAATATTTATTTTTCTTAGTGAAGCCTGAAGTCTTGACAAAGCCGAAGTAGCAATGCATTTCATGGTTTGTAGGCTCTCGCCACACCTGAAATGAAAAAAGATTGTGAAGCGTTAAAAAAAGCCAATTTTATCAAAGGTTGTTTATATACCTAAGTTAAAATTACAATTGGGTCATTTACAGTACACAAATGATTAAGTTACGTACTCGTAGTTTTATAAAATCATAAACTCCCTATCAGAACTACAAAAGGTATTTTTGACTCTGAACCCTTCGTCTAATGTCGCAGTCTTTCAATGCATACAGTGCAGGCTTTATGTGAAACCTATAATTTATCTTGATCCCCCAGTTTGAGGCCAAAATAAGCTAACTAAGCTCTTTTCTCAAAGTCCGTTATATTTTCTCGTTGAGGTCGAAGTGTAAGATTTCCACATATGAACTTTCTAGTATTTGAGGACATATTACTCTATTGTTTTTGTCAATTTGTAAGTTTATTTCAATTCCTTGTTTCGAAAATCTGAAATATAAAAAAAAAATTAAAAAGGTACAAATAAATAATTATAATTATAATGTGCAACTGCAAAAAGACTTAGCAAGTATTGAGAAAATATCCTATATATGAATATGATGAAAGAGGAAATGTGTTGAAGAAAAAAAAGGAGCAGATAGAGCAAAACAGGGTAAAGATTCAAGCCAGTGCACCTAAATTGCGTAAAATTAACGGTCAAATCTAAGTTAATATACAAAATTTGAACTATGTTTCCCACTGATATAACCTCCCTTCCGGTAATGTTCCGATTTGAATATCCACCATCAATTTTTAACCATAAAGCTTTCTCACAATTAAAACAATTATGATGCCTTTCTTCTTTATAGAATTTAAATTTATTTCTCATCTAGTTTAATTATGTCCTCTTTTTTCTCTACCAATTTTGGTTCAGCCGACAGTTATGATCGGGGCGGTTCTAATTTTTCGTATTCGCTAACAGCATGTTATTTTTTAGTGTTTCCATAGTAATCAATGGGGAACCAATTAAAAAATAAGACTCTTCGTCTCTGCTTTCCTTTAATTTGGGACCTTATTCATTTTATGTCCATTTGCTTACCGTATTTCACAACTGTCTCACCATACCATAGGAAAAATATGCTGTATGTATGCAGGAAGGGCCAATATGCTGTAAATATGCAGGAAGGTTTTATTCACGAATGAAAGTAAAACGATGAGATTATATGTTTCATTATTTTGTGTATTTTATGTTTTAGCAAAGTCTTACATTTTTCAGTTTCAAGTTAGATACGATATTTTATATATTTGAAATTTAATTTAATTTTACATTTTATACTAAAAGATTGAAGAGGGAAGTGAATCATTAAATATATGCCTACATGTTTAAAAGAACTTTAAATTACATCTTGCTGAATGTTGGGAAAAAGGGGTTTCCATAGTTAATATTTTCGCAGGTGCAATACACGGCATCTTTACTACTCTTTTATAGCTCTACTTGCTCTAATCTTGTTTTGTATTTAATTTGTCGGCTTAAGGGCTTCAATTCATTGACTAACAGCTGTTTCAGATTATAATATCAGAGATATACGATTGAATGCCAATAAAAGGCTGTGAGAAGTGTGAAAAGATTGATTATGCGAAGAAGAATATGATTAAGTAAGCTCTCGTGACAAATATGAAAGGAAAAAGAAACTTCTGGTCACCTGGAATGATGCAAGAACAACGAAAACTAAGAGACGAATAGGTCTCATTCCATAATAGCAGGGTACTTGCTAGCAATTCAATAGCTAAAGAGAGAGGGTAAGAGTACATTTGATTTAATGTATGATAGGATTATGCAGGAGGGACCAAAGGTTAATATGATCTCATTCAGAGTGTAAATCGGATGATGTATGTAGTTTTGGAACGATAAGTATACAAGAGCTCAGTAGAATGGTGAAACCTTCAAAAACGAAGCCGGCTGGAGTGGGAGTTAACTTGATGTGATGCTTAAAATGATGGCTATTGTGTAAGGGAACGGATCTGGTACGTATTTAGTATGTACATAGTATAAAAAAAAACCGCTTACTGCAGAGTGGAAGAGCATTATTATAACTCCAATATATATGAGGAAATGGAGAAATCGAATGAAAAAATTAAAGTGATATAATAACTATATTGACTATTCTAAGCAAAATATGATATTAAATTTCGATTGACCTTGCAAAATCAACAATTCTGTAAAAGATAGAGGATGATCAAGGTTGGTTTACAAGAAATAATTGTTGTGCAGATCAAAGTTTGGCGTCGAAATATCGAGTTCAAAGAAAGATGTACTGTATGGTAGGTTTCTGGATCTACCGAAATAATAAAGTAATATTGCCTGAGAATTGACATGACATGTTATTTGACTGTATGAAGTGTAGCATCACCTTGTAAATGGTGCGAAAAGATTTATATACAAATTAGGGAAAGCATTAGGGTGAAAGATGACGGGTAATGATGGGTTGGTATGTCCAGGTATAAATCTGCAAGGTGCTGTAGTGAGGACTTGGTTGTTACCATCATTAGGAATATAATGAGATGAGTTTTCTGCTTATTTTGTGATTAAAGAAGTAGTGCCCTTCGTCCTTCGCATCCTTGATAAGATCCTCTGAACAGAGATAATTAAATATACGTAAATATCAGATTTACTGTCCCTGGCGAGCCCGAAGGGACAGATAAAGGTTCTCGTTCGGGTAGAGAGAAGGTGTCCTGGTGCGAATTTTGACTTCAATTGTATAGAGTAGAACGTTTCTTGAATCAAGAGAGTGGTAATCATTCAACTGCATAAATAAATGTACATATATTTCTGCTCCTGTAGTTGACACTAGTTGTCCATCGGCATGGTTCCGTCGTTAAAGGTGGGATATTGTGTTATGAAGGTTAAAAGAAAAATAATAGCAGGATTGTGATATATTATGTGCATAAAGATGCGGATGTAGCTATAGTACCATCAAAAAGGATCGGAAGTCCTATATTTCTATCACAACAGCTTCCATAACTTGTGACAGGAAAAATCCACTGTTTAAAAATTAGGCTTTGATAACCTCTAGGAATAAAATACTTAAGGCTTATTCAACTTTGAATGAATAAAACGATTTTTCTTCAGAGAAGAAATTCAGTAGAGAAATTGGTGTCCAACATGGACTGAATGACTGCGGAAACAATGTTCTATTGTAATTTAAACATTAAATTATCAGTGGAAAACATTTTTCACAAAATAGCAGTAAATATTCTTTAGAATTCATGACTTTATTTCCCGTTCAGATTTGGCATCGCTTGATACAGGAACGATGCACCGGTTGGCAATTTTCCAAGGAAATCTTTCTCTATTCATCTAAAAGAATTTCTCATAGTACTTGTGTGTTTTCCAAACATTTTCAATAGGCTTCAGGTCCGGGGTCCGCGCAGGGGAATTCATAAACTGATGTCCTCGTCCACCAGGAAAGTTTTAACCAACTTGGTATATTGCCTAGGGTTCTATCAAAGATGTAATTTGCAGGATGTACTTCGTATGCTCGCAGATTGGGCAAATAATGCTGTCACTGTAATTCCGTCTATATTGTGCATTCACTGTGCTCTGTAACCGCATACGTTCACGAGTGTTTTCTAACGAAATCACGCACTAGATCATGAAACTTCCTGTGCCAAACTGCACACTGAAATTATGCATTTGACAAGTTTTAGTGCGCTCTACAATGAAAAAACCTCTTGCTACCGGATTCAAACAAAGTGAACTTTTACTCCTTAGTAAACTGGACTAGGTTTGAACAATAAGCAACTCTAGCACGTTTCTTCACTACATAGCAGAAAGTGTTTGACATTCATACTATTATTACTAGACCCAGATGTCTATCCTTTACTTAAATCATAATTGATAGATATTGTTTTTCTTATAATAAAAAGTTTATAAGAGCATATCTAAACATAAATATTTAAAAGGTGATACATTACTGTGATACATTATAATGTCCTGTCACGTAATATAACTAGTATGGTGCTTTTATGTTAGATTTAGTTAAATAATTTATCACTAAAATTTAAAAGTCTATTATAATGTACCTGATTCTGGTCATGATGCCTCTACGGCCTAAATACTTGAAAAATATGTAATACATAACATGATGAAAGAGATTTTTAGTGTCTCATATCCAGCATTTTTCAGGAAAGAACGACATTTGCAAGCCTGAAAAACATTTTATCCAGATTTAAAAACTAAAACATTAATCCACCCAGCAACCAGAAATAAATCTAACCCAAAGTGTATTGTATGTTTTACCTTTACAAACTATCCCTCAAACGGATTAATATTCAATTAAAAAATTCTAGTCTCAAGATATGTATCTAGTCTTTAATTTTCTCAACTCCTTCCGAAAATGAACTGATTTAGAATAAACTTCCCTCCCTTAGTAAATTATGCCGATATATAATACCCATTAAAATGGAAATGAAATGTAAATTGGAAAAACTGGACGTAAGAAATATATTTGAAACTTCATCAATGTAAGATAGCTGAGGACATCTTCTTATATCTCTACCAAGGAGAAGAGAGTCGAAAGAGAAAAGCCCCTCCTCTAACGACTTCTAGCTGACTCTCTACCTCCACTTCTGTGGCTGTCC
This sequence comes from Ceratothoa steindachneri, assembly GCA_963969495.1. Classification (NCBI taxonomy): domain Eukaryota; kingdom Metazoa; phylum Arthropoda; class Malacostraca; order Isopoda; family Cymothoidae; genus Ceratothoa; species Ceratothoa steindachneri. Next base: position 132,664,551 of record OZ018332.1, on the reverse strand, counting down.
AACACGATTAATTATCGTGTCTTGGAACGAAATTAAAATAAGATTTTGATTAAACAGCAGAGATCTTTCAAGTCATACAAGCCAGCTTCGGTGATTTTGTGGGTGGTGTAACATCAGTAAGCCCAGAACACCTTTTATCTACATTGAAGGGGGGCGTGCAAGTAAAGGTGAATCACAGAGTTTATTTGTAGATTTGAAAGTAATTAATCAATTTATGGGTAGACGCAACCATAGGAAATGCTGTTTTACTCTTTCGCCATGATGAAGCAACATCACACACAGCAAAAAGGTTCAAGGCTTTTTTGTCAAATGAACTTTGTCCTTCCAGTTCCCTAGATTTGAACCCCATTAACTTTGTTGTTTGGAAGAAGCTTAAGGCATTTAACAAATTTCAATACAGTAATGATGATGTGAAGTTCAGAGAGAGATAAATGCTGGAAAAATTATCAGCTCAAACCCTGCGCGCCACGAACATTCATGGCATAGATTTACATCTTCGTGTCTTTCACGCAAATCTAATCCAATTGAATATTAGTTACATTCTCTTGTAGCATATTAATATACAATTCTTGTTTTCAGCCTCTTTAAAATTTTAGAGGTTAGTTAAGGCCACTTTCTAGGAAGATTGTCTGATTTATATTTTTTATAGTGTTTCTACAGTATAGTTATTCATATATATTTTCCAAGAAAAAGGTTGATCATCTTACAAAAATATTATGGAAAATATTGAGTTAATATATTAAAGGTTGATTATTCAGAAATATAAGGAGTTTTTCTGAAATAAAATCATTTATCAAAAATACATTATAAAGAACAGAACGTGCTTAGAAAGAAGAAAATTGAAAGAAGGAGGTATAAGAAATGAGGATTATAATATTCAGGGCTCGGGACACTAGGGAAAACATTGGTATGGAACACAAAAGTAAGAGGGATATAGATGAAAATACCACGAAAACGTGAATACATGTGAAAATTTGAGAGAATAAATCTTGGACTGATAGAATTATATGTAAATGGAAATACGAAAATTAAAGTTGAGGTAATCAGTTAAAACGTCTACACAGAAAAGGAAATTTAGCGGCAAAAATAATGTTTTATAAAATATGTTAGTCGACACAAAAGAAAAAAGAGAGCCAATGTAAAAATGGGGAAAAAGCAGAATAGAGTAAAATGGAAACTTTCTAACAGTAAAGTTTAACATTACTACATTGTTCATATATGCCTTGAAGACCCTGAAAGAAAATTAATTTGTTTAATCAAGGTTAAAGCTACTATTAATAAAAAATCAAACTGAAAATTCTCAAATGTCATAAAAATCAACAAATAATATAAAACAGCCAAAGAAAAGGTCAAAATAAAAATAAAATAAGCAAAAAGGAGAAAATTAAGTAAAAGAATAATGTAGTTAACGGATCAGGGTGTATATATATATATATATATATATATATATATATATATATATATATATAGAATACATGTGCAAAAAGTATAATTAACAACTGATGAAATGGCAAGAAATTTTAGTCATAGCGAAACCAAAACAATGGTCTAAATAGACGGATTGCCCTTCTCACAGACGGGAGGCCAAGTAGTTTGCTCTATTTTTTAGTAAGGATTAGATTACGGGATCTATCATTGGGCTCAGGCTGGGTGAGGAGATGCGGATTCTTATCGTATTTATGTCATTTCTCATACATAAAACATACGTTGTGAAGATCAAAAGACAACAATATTATTGAGCTACGACTACACAGTTGTTTGCCTTGAAGTATGTTTAAGGTTGTTATCTTGTTGCAAAATCTTGCGCGAGTTCCTCAATATATTTATATTGATACTTATCTATTGAGAATAATATCACCCATTAACCTATCCGCTGAGACCACGACCGAAGCCCCTTATAATATTATGCTCCTAAAAATTCGATGATAATCTATGACAACAAGCCCTTCCAAGATATTATACCAGAATCTTCTCGTCTCCAAATATCAACCTGCCGTCGTTGATGATCTGTTCTTCTTTCCCTCCTTTTCTTCCTCTAAGATATATGGGCCTGTCCTTGTATCGATTTATTCTTCTCACATTGCTATAATCAGGAACATTTGTGTAGCTCCAAAGGCTATAGCGAATAAAACTATTAATTCTCAGATGTGACCCAAATTTCCTTAATAAACACACACATGCATATATATATATGTAAAAGATAATGATAAATCACAATATTTGAATTAAGATTTTATCTATTACTTTCGGACTAGTTTTGGCAAGATGCTATTTTCAACTAATAATGAAGAAACGAGGCAAGGAGCACAGTATATATAAAATAAGACTCATCCTAAACAAAATAAAACAGTAGGAAACAATTTTGAAAAAAAGTCGAGTGAATCTAGCATGAATGACAAGCTAAACAAAATGAAATGGAACTGGAAACAATCTGGAGAGTTGTTAATCCCCGAGACGCATTTTTAAAAATCTTAACCTTAGTGGTAAAATCAGTTAAGCTTTGACGTAAATAGATTGCTTACGAAAGTTCTTGTCGATGAAGCGCTTTACGTGTTATCGAAATTTCCTCTCAACTTAGATATTAACCTACCTCTACTGATTACTAAAATTATTAAATTCGTGCGCTTATTTGTAACGAATAATGTCTTTCCAACTGAAGATAAGTTTTTTTGCCAACATATTGCATAATTATAGGTAAACCCCTTTCCCCCATCCTATGCAATCAAGTTATGGGAAATAAGAAAATGTCTCTCCTTTTTATGATCCATTCCCTACCTCTTATCTGGTTCCGCTATTTAGACAATATCCTGTTAGCATGGCCCATAGACAACCACAATTTCAATGAATTTTTCAACAACCTGAATTCTTTAGATTCATCGACAAAATTCAAAGTAGAATGGGAAAAGAATAGTTCTCTAGCGTTTCTATACATAAATATTCACCGTTTAAATAATTATATTCAGTGATCAGTCTATCGAAATCCTACGAATTCAAATTCTTACATACATTTTTTCTCACTGCGTGAGAAATCCATTAAGATATCAGTTATTTATTCCCTCTCTTTCCGAGCCTATAGAACGTGCGACGCAGCCTTCCTTCAAGATTAAATTAACCACCTTATCTGTAATTTCATTGAATTAAAATATCAAATTCACCTCATAAATAGATACCATTCTAGAGAACGAAGAGCTTTGGCTCCTCTATATGCAAACGGAAATAACATAAATATTACATTTAAATTTTCAAATACCATTCGACAGTCCTTGACTAGACTGAGCCCAATCAATCTCAATTCTGGAGTTTACAATATACCATGCTATAATTGCAAATTAACATACATCGGAGAGTCATGTCATTGAATAAGAGGATAAAAGAACATTTAACTGATATCAGCAGGTGTACAAACTCTTTAAGTCTCTTTACACACATGCAAAATGACGAAAATATATTTGATTTTAACCATGCAAAATTCATTTATAAATAAACAATTATATTGAGAGGAGAATTGGGAAACCAATCATCAACAAAGTACAGAATTACAATTTTTTGAAGGTCGATATAAATTTAACAAATTTATAAAGAATAGAGTCGCTAATCGTATCTATGAGCCGCCGGATGCAATGCATTTCAGGGATTAGCAACTCTCCAGATTGATTGCGGTTCCATTTCATTTTGTTTAGTTTGTCATTCATACCAGGTTCACTCGAGTTTTTTTCCAGATTGTTTCTTACTGTTTCATTTTGTTTAGAATGTGTCTTACCTTATATTATATACTGTGTTCCTTGCCTAGTTCCTTCATTTTTAGTTGAAAATGGAATCTTGCAGAAACTAGTCCGATAGTTATAAATAAAATCTTGATTCAAATATTATGGTTTACCATTTTCTTTCACTGATATACATCACGTTAATGTGATATCTCTCATTATATATATATATATATATATATATATATATATATATATATATATATATATATATATATAATGGAAGATATCACATTAACGTGATGTATATCAGTGAAAGAAAATGTTAACCATAATATTTGAATCAAGATTTTATTTATAACTATCGGACTAGTTTCTGCAAGATTCCATTTTCAACTAAAAATGAAGGAACTAGGCAAGGAACACAGTATATAATATAAGGTAAGACACATTCTAAACAAAATGAAACAGTAGGAAACAATCTGGAAAAATACTCGAGTGAATCGGGTATGAATATATATATATATATATATATATATATATATATATATATATATATATATATATAACATTATTAAGGAATGGAGGCGGCCATTTCTAGTCGTGATTGCGTATTAACCCGAAAATGTTAGAGAATTTCTAGGATTTTCTTTCCCTGGAAGAGCCGAGGGGGTCATACTTACGATACATTAAATTTTTTGCCTGCGTTTTATGCTTCACGAATCCATCGACAGCTTGTCGAAATTTATCATCATTCTAAGACATTTTTTGCTGTTTAAGTATGTAGTTTTAAAAGACTAACTGAGTGCAGTTAGAGCCAAATATTTGAATTTAATATACTTTAGCGCAAGATTTAGTTTAACGACCTTAACCAATTATGTTAATTTGCCAAACCCTTTTATTTCCCTTAAGATTGTTTAATCAACCGTGCTGATAAAGTTATTTGGATGTTAACATCCGAAAGAGTACCTTACGACATTTCAGAAGTATTACATTAAAATTCAGTAGAATTAGCCTTGGCCGGTTTGACCAAACAAACGTTTAATTTTCTCACTTGACGCACAATGGACGGGGGGTGTTTTGTTCCATATAATTGGAATTTGATAGCTGTAAAGGTTTTAAATTTGGCAAAACATAAGGAAATTATTTAGGATTTTCTCGTCAGCCAATATTATTTTAATTAACTTATCATCGGCACTCTTTATGTTTTATTCGCTTCTACTATTTATCAATACTCAACTCTCTTTGCTTATGAAAAATTACGGGCCAGGTAATAATTAATTTGGAGAAGAAACAATACATTAATAAAATCAATGAGAAATTAATGGTACGATTCCTAGTCAACGACTGTAATTTTTTTTTCAATGAAGGATGTTCGGAATAAAAGGAAGATATAGAAAAAGGAATTTATAGGGTATGTAGAAAATAATTTATTTCCAAAAACAAGGTCGTATAAAAGAAGCAATCTCATATCATGGGATTTATTAACAATTCTGCATCAAAAAAGATGTAAAAATAGCAAAGATTTCTATTTTAAGAGCAGATGCCACGAGATATCGAGAATGAATAAAACTTATCTCTCGATTTTTTTTGTCTGACATTTAACGACGATGATGGCAGAATATCTTAGAGTAGCTTTCATTGCCATTCCTGAACTGGAGTGCACAAGCACTGAGAAATTGGGATAATTGGTCAACTACTAACCAGGATCTTATTTACTCTTCAAAGTATGTCTGCACTTATCCAATAAAATTGGCCACCATGCTTCTACATATATATATATATATATATTAATCTGTGAGAAACATTGTACTTCCTATATTAAGTATCATACGTTTAGCAAAGTGAATTTTGCTCTATTTACAAGAGAGTAGGAGAACTTTCCTCTTCATCAATTTTCTAATAAACCTTTTTACTAAACGGTTTCAAATCATCGTTACCATAAGTAGCCGCACACAGAAATGATTTTTGGAACGTATCAACGCCACAATATATAAACATCAATTCCATTTTTTATGGACTATTAAATGCAAATTTATCTATCTGTTTTCTACTCCATATGCCATTCATAGGGATTTATAAAGATCCTCTCCTATGTCCGGGCAATATTCCAGAGAGAAACGCTTTTTTAATGATTTTTTGGACAAGAGAAGCAAGGTTAAACAAGAATCATTTACGTATAGCGGGTAATAAGTTTAAATTGATTCGAATAAAAACAATCTCGACAGGACCACATGTTGAAAAAATCTTCCAAAAAAGGAAAGAAGAAGAAAACAAAGTGAGTAAATAGGCACTAAAAAATATAGGCCTTGACCGACGTTGGCAATGATAATGCTACATGGCTAGAAACCAAGTTCCAAATTAAACTTCAAACACTTTCTTAGACATTAGAAGGTTGAAGTGTTAGCAAATCATTTTAACAGCCATGCTTCGATGCTATGCTGCTATCTTGATCAGTTTTTCCTTATATATTATTAGAGTTTTCTGGCCGGTCATCATTGCAAAACTCCTTGAAGAAGTAGGGGTTATCGAAACGGTATCCTACCGAATCGTGTTTGTAAAGATAACTCATTTTCTATTAAGTTTTTGGGTGAGATTTGATATATCGGCTGATGTTTTTGTGTCCATTTTTCTCTTTTTATTTGTTATTTGTGTTGTATTGAATTAAATCTTTGATCTTAATTTTAAAATCTTCATAAGAAATCATAAATTATAAAGAGCCATTGACACAAGGGATTTCAACAATTTTAATGTTTCTGATTTAGTAAACTTGAATAAACATTGAGAACTAACGATAAATATTTCTTCTTTTTCAGAAAGGGAAATCAAGACAATTCTTCCCTGTGAGCTTGGGACGCCAGATTTACAAGAGTGTAGTGACAAACAAGTTTTAGAAATGAATAAATCGCTCTTAATTCCTATTTATAAGATCTCATGCAGTAAAAGTTTTCATATTGCTACATTTATTGAGTATCGTGAAGTTTTAAATTAGTAGCTACGAGCTCGTTTTTATTTTAACTTATGACACAAAACAATGAATTTTATGAGTTTACTCTCATTGTTTATGTGTCAAGGGGAAAGATTATAGGTTAATAAATCAAATCCGTGGATAACCAATATTTATTATAGGAACGGGGAGTGAAAATCAATTGATTTATTGTTTTTGTGGATATTAGCCCTTGCCTGACTTAAATTGTAAAAAGACAAATCACATTCTCAATTCTATTTGGGAATTTTAGATCTCTTTACATTTTTCGATTTGCCTCAGATGACATTCAAGTCGTACCCAGTGGAACTGCATTTGAGAATTAGGCGGCACTACCACGCTGCAATATGAAGCGAAATTCGTTACCTCTTCCCACCACTGAAATTTCTTGTATATTCGGGCAAACTAAGTTAAAACCCCACAATAGACTTGGATTTACGTTTCCCGATGCGTTCAGATTCTAGTACAATTTCTCGTTCAACAAGAATTAAGTAAATAGGCCAAATGTGTTGAAATGAATATAGATTCTAAATCCGGTGGAAGTAGAGACTGGCTAAGCTCTTGCAGAATATATTGGAAATTTGATTATTGAACAGCAGGATTTAACTATTAGCTATGGTTCCATTTAGTTCGGGATTACTCTCCTTTGTGGATCGAATTCAAAGTGAGTTAAAACTCTACTCACGCGCCGTTTATACATGGTCATGTTACGCTTTTGTGGTCATCTTAGTTGTACTGCAGGTAATAAACCCGGTATATGCTTCTGCTACAAATCAACGTAAGTACTTAATTCTTTTAATTTTTCTATTTTTTCTCCTCATGTAATTCCCATTTTGAATCTGAATTTGGCATTGAAATTTTATTCAAAGGAAGAATAATATGAGGGAAAATGAAAGTTTAAAATTTCTATATGAGATAATTTAATATTTTAAAATTGAAGGTACTATTAATGGGATAAAGTCAACAACATATATTTTTTCTCAGTCTTATTATTCATATTTATTATCTGTTTTTATTTCACATTATAAAATAACTTAAATTGTATTGCCTCTCATAAAAAGGAACAAAAGTTAAAGGTTAAAAGCGACCAAACAACTCTTCTCTTAATTTATTGGTTTACACCAATTAATGAACAATTTTTAGTTCCTTCATATCAAAATAAAATTATCCAGGAATATAAGTTCTTCTGTCCCAAACAAATAAATTGCTGTTGTGCTTCCAATTAAATAGAAATTGTTCCTTCTGCTTAAAAATGGTAGTAAGAAGCAAAACAACTGCGAAAATATGAAAAATATAAATTCATATTGTTTTAAGCATGTTTAACAGCAGGAAAACATAATTATTTGAATATAAGAAAACTACAGAAAATAACTGACCTTTTATTTGATGTATGTTTAAGAAGGGAGAAATAAAATTAAAATTTGATATCCTCTCCAAATGTGACAACGTGTGGCTGAACTTTTCTGATAAGGATAACGATGGAAATTTAAATCTTAGCAATAACATATATATTTACAGCGTTCTCTTTTCGAAATCATGAGAAATTTTTATACTTATTTGCGCAAACCTCTTCTATCCTCTTCCATTATCATTGAATTTGTATACATTTGATTATTAGGAAGCATTATTTGGGTAATATGATCCTCAGCATTTTATCGAACCTTCCTTGTTTTCTTTCTATCTCAAAATTGCGTTGGTTTCTTCAGCGAATAAATATTTTTCCAACGTAGATTAAATCATTATATTTATAGATATTCATATAATATTAAATTGAAAATGAAATGTAGAGGAAAGAAGAGGGAAAAAGTTCTATCAAATGCAGTTTTGTTTTGAACAAGACCATTAACGTCATCCTCACAATTCAATCTCTATTTCACTAGCTAGTTTATTTACAATTTTCTTCGTGAACGTTATCGTTCTTACTACGTTACAATGATAAGAGAATATATCTCTATACTAGCGTCTTGCAGAGTAGGAGTCAAACCCTGTTGGAAGGAATGTAGCCAGCCCCATCACAATACCCCTACATGCCTATTTATTATATAAATATCATTTAATTGTTGACCTCCCAGTTTCGTTCTCTGAAACAATCTTTACAATCTTTAAAAATCATACATATGTATATGCATCCTAAAACTTCGTTTTCATCTAAATATGTAGGACTATAAAAAGTTAAGTCAAATGAAGCGAGTTGGATCCAATTATGACCATCTTTTTCAATTAAATAACTATCATAATCATCAAAATCCTGTCAGCACCCCATCGTTTTGCCGCTTATACCACTTCTAGGTGCTTTTACCATTCCCTGATTTTTACTTTCCCTAAAAATCATCATATTTTCAAAATTTGTGGCAAGCTGCTTTCGTTAGTGTTTAATTTACATGATTTAAATAAGGAAATAAATATTGAAAATTTATCATTTACATAGGGAGAAAAAAATTAGAAAGTACCTTTTACTATGGAATTTCTTATATAATTCAGGCTAGGACTGTAACAAAATATTAGCAAGCCTGTTTTTATATCACATCCTATTCCATAACTTCTGCATGAGAAAGACAATGTTTCCAAAATTTGTTTACGATACTATACATGTACAAATTAAATCTGCTTAAAGATTATTCCAATTTTAATAATTAAAACGAAATATATAAGCAGATTATTCAATTTATTAGAAAAAATAAAAAACAAATTACCAGAATGTTTTGATTTCTTGTAGAGATAAACGATATTGTTAGTATACTGACTAATTTCAGTTTAATCTCGTATTTGTTAGATCGCTCTTGATAGCTGTTTTCCAGTTAATATGTCCAAGAAATCTTTCATGTTGGTCTCTTTCTGTGAACTGATCGTAAAGTTGAGTCACCAAAATAGTCTTCAGATAGGAGACATTTCAGTTAGTGTTTAGCGCTACAAAATTGTATTCCATAATATTCTGTCAATTTAAGAAACAACGGGTTTATGTAAGGCTGGTAAATCATCAAGTTAGCCAATACGTCAAAAATAGAAGATCGATCCATTATTCAAATTCCATAAAGGATCGTTTCAAAATAGCTGCGTTACTTTATCTAGATATTTGTGAATTTTTGCCCTCATTGTCTCAATGCAGTCTGTCACGTAGGATGGAGGAAGACAATCTACAAGCTCGTAAACTTGAGGTTCAGCTTTTTATTAGTCAGAATAACAAAGGATAGTGTTGCATTTACGACCCAGCTCCTCGTAGTTCCATGAAAAAATTGAACAATGGAGCCAAGTCCACCTTAATCACAATATAAGTTTAATTTGTTCAGATCCAATGTCAGAAGGTTCATTTTTCACACAGCAGAGCGAAGATTTTCTGTCAATTACAAACCAAATTGCGTGATGTTTGGTGGAATAGGTTTTGTGTCTTGAAGGGAATTTCTTTAGAAGAGATTGGGACACTTCTGTACTTACTAAACAGAGTAAATCCACATAAATCACACGGTATAACCTAACATAAATCTCATGTTATAATTCGAAGGTACAGTAGATACTTTTTAGATTCATACATCACGTAAATAATATGATCTATTTTCTAATAAAGCTTATAAGTATCTTACGCCACATTTTTCATTCAGTACCTCACGTGATAACACTTTGATCTAATTTTGCTACATCAATAATAATGGATATGAGAATCTAACTTTTTTTCTTTACATGTATTGCCATTATAACCGCGACTTACCAGGCCACTAAAAGAAACACAGCATATTTTCATCGATGTTGCTTAGATCACATAGTTATAATTCCTTTCGAATCCTGCTTTATCCACATTCTTTATTAAAATTCATATTCATAATTTTCTACTCCTTATTCATTACATTTTGGACCTATACATTTAGTGATTATCATTGTGTCATAGGTTTTACACCTAAGGCATAAGCCGCCCCATTCAGTTTTGCATATTATTAGGCTATCTTAATAGCAGGGAAAATAATACAAAAACAAATAAATAAACAACAATAATAAAATAAAAATCAAGAATAAGAAGAAAAAAAAACAGGCATGACCCAGCGTCGGGTGAGGCTGAGGGTGATGGCACTCTCGCAGCCACAATTTATTGATATTTTGTTGATTTGAAATTTAATCTCCTTTTGTGCAAACAAAACAGTTCTTTAGATATTTCGAGGTAGTTAGTAATTACTATCGACAATCTTTGAGCGTTAATTTAAAACTTTATTTAGAAACGCTTCTTTCATTTCCTGTCTCAGGCATCGATTGAGACGATTGATATCCAGATGCAATGAATTTTCTATTCCAACACAGTCGAAACATCTCATGATTTCGAGAACTTTGATTAGTTGCTCCCTTTCGTTTTCTTTGGGTGAAATGTAAATCAACCTTATTTAAATAAGGCTTTGTAAGATTGATTTCTGCATTTCGATGAAGCCGGCTTGATAATAACAGGAAGACGAAAACGAAAAGTTTCCTATTAGTTTTGAAGGCTATTTATTCTTCCCCAGTTTAAAAGGAGCATCGTAATACAACGAGTTTTCTTTTGTTTCAATCTTTTTACCGAGTTTATGATGCAAAGATTTCGAAAAATCTACCAGAAAAATGAAAATAGAACACAATATATATCTTCCACACTTCTTTGTAAGCATACCATTGGTGTTTCGCTTCATATTTAACGAAATTATAAATTTTTTTCCCATCAACTATTTTTATGAAAAATAACCCCAAGCCTCCACCTGAACTCACCAAAAGGACCCATCTGATATATGAATACACATGTATTCATATATCAGAATGACGGAAACCACACGCTCAAAAAGAATATCATACCCGTTCAACAATGCTGCACCTAAAAAAAGATGCACAAGGGATACATGGAACTTGCCTTAACAGAAAAATGATGCAAGAAAACACAAATGATTTAGACTATTCTCCTAACAGATGCCAGGAAAACCAAGCAATTCTAAATATACAATCTAAAAACAATGAAATCTTGCCAACTGCTAGACGAGAAAATCGAGAGGCCAGGTACATTTAGTACAGTGCCTCTAGCCGCTAATCACATCTGACAAGCAGCTTTCCTCTCACTCTGACCGGTCACTCACTGACATTTCCTCGCCTAGTCCCTACTTGCACCTACTGAGCCTGCTAGTTCGCCTACACGTGTATACGTTCCGTTTGTCAGTTTGTTAACAGTTTTTATAATAATTTATAATAATTTTCTTTTCAATATTCTTACTTTGTCTTATGTTCGCTTTTTCTTCAATGTTCAACCTGTGAATCAGCTTACCGAAGTTCATTAGAGACTGATTAATTGCAAAAATGTCGAAGTAAACTAATGCACCTTAGCACTTTCTTTTATTATTCTAACGCATTTCGATACAAGTATTATATTCAGAGTTGAAATGGGAAACTAATACATGTATTCCAGATTATATATTATAAAAACTGTTTACAAACTGACAAACGGAACGTATACACGTGTAGGCGAACTAGCAGGCTGAGTAGGTGCAAGTAGGATCTAGGCGAGAAAATGTCAGTGAGTGATCAGTCAGAGTGAGAGGAAAGCTGCTTGTCAGATGTGATTAGCAGCTAGAGGCACTTTACTAAATGTACTGGGCCTCTCGATTTTCTCGTCTAGCAGTTGGCAAGATTTTATTGTTTTTAGATTGTATATTTAGACTTGCTTGGTTTTCCTGGCATCTGTTAGGAGAATAGTCTAAATCGTTTGTGTTTTCTTGCATCATTTTTCTGTTAAGGCAAGTTCCATGTATCCCTTGTGCATCTTTTTTTAGGTGCAGCATTATTGAACGGGTATGATATTCTTTTTGAGCGTGTGGTTTCCGTCATTCTGATATATGAATACATGTGTATTCATATATCAGATGGGTCCTTTTTGTGAGTTCAGGTGGAGGCTTGGGGTTATTTTTCATAAAAATGGTTGATGGGAAAAAATTTATAATTTCGTTAAATATGAAGCGAAACACCAATGGTATACTTACAAAGAAGTGTGGAAGATATATATTGGCCGGTTGGCCAAAAGTCAACCGGCCTTAAATCAAAACCATTTAATTTCAAGATTTATTTATGCTGAACAACTGAATAAATTTGATAGAAGCATCTAAATAGGAAAAATCATAAAAATTGTTCAAACAAAAATCCTCTTTGTGAATTACCAAATTTGTAGTATTAAGTGTTTATGGGATTTTTATTTACTTTCTGGGGACTTTGGCCATCCTTATATATATATGTATATGTGAAGAACATAATTTTTTACTGCTCTCTCTTAGTTGGATGTCTGGAGGAACGTAGGATTGGTTTATACTGTCGCAAATAAGATTGATTATAATAGATATTTCGATGGTCTAGATATAGACATACATAATATCTATATCTATATATATGAATCTCTAATCTATTTATGTTTCAACGGGTGATCACGAGCTTAGTTTAGATTATCGCAGACATATACTATTATTATTATTATTATTAAGTTTTAGGGTATTTATATATATTTTTTTCTTTATATGATAGATCAATAAGGTGTTTAAACAAATATTTAAAACAATTATTAAAAAATGTTAAAAATGCGGTTCGCCAATTTTAGCCCTTCATATTATTTAAACTTCAAGTGAAAAACAGTTACTTTATTAAGTTGCTTGGAATTTCAAATACGAACTTCTTCGCTAAACACCCACAAACGAACTCGAACCTCGAGTTTGGCATCATATAACAGAAAAGAAATATTTGTTTCACCTTGGAACTGGTGACCACTGCCAATCTCAATCAACTTGATCTCTCACTACAAGTGGTGACACCTGGAGTTACTTCAATGAATCATCTTCATCAACCGTAGTAACCATAAAAAAATTGTTTATCAACTAGAGACTATATCTCATCATTTTACTAAACCATCAAATTTCTGGTTTCATCATCGATTTCTCTCAACGGAACGAAACTACAACCATGAACCCCATCCAACCTTTCATCAGGGAAACAACATTCATCTTACCAGAGCTCCAACTGTACTCAACGGGATGCTCAACCACCGCTCCTTGCAACTTTCTCAGACTGACTCACACCACTGTATATCAAGTGATACAATTCAACAAAATTTTAAATTACAGTCGCAGATATGGTCACAAAACCTATCTCCAGCCCACTTGCATGATCGTTACATTATCTGCGCACCATCACTTAATTCATTTGTACTCATAGTGCTATCTATATAACGCGCCATTAATTCATTGATTTGCCTTCACATAATGCTACTTACGGCGTCATGCGTCTCATTTAAGGAACGGACTAGTAGAGTTAACTCTCAAATACACGAGCATACAAAGCGTACGGTTTTCAACTCATTTACTAAAGGTTTGCAGGTTTGCTCGACTATTTCGTTCAGCAAATTTGGATCGACTCACGAATTTAGGTAAACTAATGGATTTTTTCGGATTCAATAAATTCATGGTTACTTTCTCATTATATCATTAAGAGAAAATGTGCACTAAATCGACTCATTTTTATTCCCCTACGTTCATACAGATTTGACACAGGCATTCAGGTGACCTACAACTGGACAAAAATATCCTTTAAATACTATATTTGAAAATGTATCCTATAAGATTTTAATATGTAGCACTGATATATTTAAAATTTCATCATGTAAATACCATCTAATAATTTTAAAACACTCTTACAAATCTAACCTAATTATTCTTTATAACTATTTTTAATCATTATTTTACTCGAATGATATTCGATGTATCCAATAGACATTTAGTTTACAAGAACTAATATCATTTTATACTCATGCATTATTTTAACAAAGAAATAACTATTATCTTAAGTCATACTAATATTGATTCTATTTAACATTCCAATGAATCTTCATTATTATAATATTTCTTAATTGTTTAATTTGATTAAATTAGATCATTATTTTGATTTGATTGCTCTCTAATTTTATAATTTTATAAGAAACCACACAAATGTAAATCATTTGCTAATTCACAAGACTCAGTCATTTCGTGGTGATCCATTTACACAAATGCTGCACATATAATTGTACACTGTGTTCCGACCGGACCGACGATTGAATTTTTTTGGCTTTGAGTCACATTATCTTCATATGGGTCAAAACAGCCTCTTTTCACACAGAGCTCTCATTTAATCATTTCATTATATTGGTTTATTAACGCCAATCTGCTCAACTGAATACTATAAACAAAGATTTTTAAAATATCAATCTATAAAATTCCTTTGATAGACTATATCTGTTCTCTCTCTCTTTCTCTTTCCAACACATATCAATGAACATTCCCTTTAGACAAAGCGTATCCCCAGAAACAACCATGGAAATTAATAAAAAAGATCTCTGTGTTCAGTAATACTAAAACGAGGTAGTCTATAAGAATCAATTGATACTCTCCTTTTTCAGAGGTATTATACTAACGCATATTTTTTCTCAAGTTTCTTCAATTATATATATTGTGAGCGAATAAGCACGTGATGGCAAAAATATCGTTTTGTTTATAAGCAGTGCCTCTACTTGATGGACCTCATTGCCGCTTGGAAGCATTCTTCTAAGTTTAAAAGCGCGAGAAATGAGAGGAGTGGGCTGAGGAATGCAGCCCTTATCTACCCTAGCATTTCCCTAAGGAGAAAGTCCCTCGCGACATTCCCCTTATTCCATCCATGCAGGGATCACCTAAGGCAAACGCCTCCAGGCTTGCATATTTACCCGTATCCCAAGGAACCGTGGAGATTGTGCGATAAAAGCTCACATCGAAAAGACGATTCTAGTTCTCCCCGATTAGGGTCGTCGTACGCTGAAGGCAAAGACTGCGGGATAAGTCAAATATCCATCCTGGATAAGTCAAATATCCACCGTGGCTAAGTCAAATATCCTCTTCTTGGATTGGTCAAGAATCTTCTTCCCTTTAAGAACACCCGTTTGACTCCGTCCAACGTCTCCATCTCCAAAGAACAACTCAAGTCTTGTCCCAAAGGCTTCATTGAAGATTGATCTTCGTGTAAGACCTCTTAATTACGCACAGTCGTCAAAAGAATCCGTTTTGACGTCTCTCTATTGGCAGAATTTACAGCCTCCAGTCTTTAAGGCCCTGCCACCCCCCTTCATCTCAGAGAAATATTTTAACTCCGAGCAAGTTTACCCTGTGTCCCCATCGAAGTGAACTCAACTTCTATTTTCCCTCTTCGCCAGACACGACCATTGTCTTTCCCCTTCATTTGTACAAGGTATCGTAAGAAATATTTTAGCTCCTCTAATTTTATAATTGCAGCCTATCGTTCCCCCATTTTTATGTGTGTTTACGAAGTCACCGAGTAAAGCCCAATTTTAATCCCGTTCTGCAGACCTATTTTAATTTATTAAATACATAATTTCATTACTTGCACGTTGCCTGCTTTAACGATTTGTCTTATTGTATGTATTTCTATTTTGTACCATGTTAACCTAAATTATTTATAATTATTAAAGTATATTTTTGTCGACTCCTTTGCTTTCAACCTTTGAGCTCATCATAGCCGTGTAGTTTTCCTATAACTAAGTGATACTTAAACAATTCAGCCAATAAGAAATCAAAATACTTCTATTGGTTAGCCCTCTCTTACGAGAATCTGACCTCGTAATCTAACCCGCCGACCAAAAAGTATTAAAAAAACCCGCAGACTCTAAAATCGAATATAATAGATATATGTATGGTATATAGAAACCTATTCCACGACAAATATATACATTTGGTTATATCACGTAGAGAAAAAGAAAGATTGATTGGAGCTAGTACTTTCGTTATCTTGAATTTTTCAAACTCACAATATATATATATATATATATATATATATATATATATATATATATATATATATATATATATATATATATATATATATAATTTCATCACAATTCAATGATATTTAGAAGTCACCCCACTTTTACTCCGACACTATCAAACACCAACCTTACTAAGAAAAATTGAAAAGTAGTGCGACCCCTAAATAATGAGATAGAGAGACGAGATTTTAAGTGTAATCTATTTTTTGAAGTTTAATAAAATTAGCCCTGCGGTGAAAAAGAAATATCATTTTCAGTTTTTGGACCACCCTAATAAGCATAATATATATATACATATACACATCAGAAGAGAAGTATAAGCGTCAAGTACTTTCCATTATTCTTCAAAGAACTAAATGTTAGATAAAGTGCTCAGTTTTGAGGAATTTCAAAAGGTATAATTTTTTTCTTGTCCTTATTTTCTCCAGTTGCATCTTTCTTCTTAATTATATCCTCTACGGTACAGCTTTACCACAATTGCTATTCTTGCTATTTACATTAATATAACTCTTTTGGGGGGTCAAAAGATAACCCATTGCCTCTTTTATTATGACAATCAATCAAGTTTTATCTTGAATTATATATGCTGAACTGACAAACATGTAGTCACACTATTTGGACAGATTGAAAAATAACAAAAGAAAATATTTTTATTTGTATTTTACGAGCTTTGTTTGCTAAAAGAAATATATCGCATAAGAATGACTTTGTCCATTCTAACTACACTATCTTTTTACCAATATGTTTTCAATAAACCTCTGAAGAAAGATATTTCCGATGGTTTTAAATTTCCCACATTTATTGCTGACTGTCACAAATCATTTAGTTCTTACATCCCTGATTGGAATGAGTGGCACCACTTAAAAGATTAGTCCAGTAATGGCTAACAAGAGCAAAATTTAATGAGTTTGTATTGGTGGGGCATTACATCAGTAAAATCGAATGGGATGACCTGTCTAGATAGTTTAGAGAACTAATTCTAATAAAATAATTATATCATTCACGAAAATAAAAATATAGAATAAAAGAAGAAGAATAACTACCCAATCTGGTTTACAGAAAATGCAGAAGTTTGATTTTATACTTTTCGGAATTTCTTGATAAAATCCTAGATCATATACAAGTAAAAGTAGCACCGTGAATATTATATTCTTCCTTAACGTAATATTCATGGTTACTTTGTGGACACTTCTGATATTCCACACTTTTTATTTATTTTTTTCTTCTTCATTTAAAAGAGAATTTCTGTTAAGCTTAGCGACTTCCATATTTCTTTGTTTGCATTTAATATATATCTAATTGTAAATAAAGGACGTAACTGCCGTTTTTCGTCATAATTATTCCTTTTAAATCCAAGAGCGTGTCTACGCAATACTCCGATCGTAAAACCCAAAGTAATTATAAAGTAGTTAGGAAGATTGGAGGGAGCCAGTCTTAGTCCGTTAGCTGCAAAATAAATTGCTGTTTGCTCGTTGGAACATAACGAATGACTTTTGACCTTAGAGATCTATAGGCGATTTAACTAAGCTATCTTGTAATTATGAAGTGGTTAGTCGCCAATCCCTTATCATTTTCGAGAAATCTTAACTATAATTTGTATATCTGCAAGTATTTCTCTTTGCTAGCGATTATTATATTGCCCAAAAGATATGCTAAATAATTAAAACCTAATTTGAAATACTATGGTTTAGTTTTAGTTCACAATTGCTCCGTGATTTAACTAGACAAGGCGCTTTAATTCGCTAAAAGAACAGATGCATGCAATTTAATAAAGTCAGCGAAATACGATTACCTTTTTTAAGCCGTATTACTTTCATAATTTGATCATTGTTAATTTCCATGTTTTTGGTTGATAATATTTTGATTACACAAAGTATGGAAAACAAAGACCAATACATACATATAGTCATTTGTAGGTTCATTCAAATGTTCAACTTCTTTAAATGGTGTGCAGAGAGTTTGCTGAAACCATTCTTGGCTCCAATATAAATAAGCTTTTCTAAAAGACAATATTAATACCTAAATTCGATGAATGATGAGATCACTGAAGGTGATATATTCTATGCTTCCTTCCCTTTGGATCAATTATGTAGTTTCTTAATATTATTAAATGCTATGTATTATTATAATGAACAAGTAACCTTATGTAATTTTAAATTTGCATAATATGATATACTAACTCTTTAAGACTATTTAGCCAGTCACACTCTTTGACTTTCCAAACCCTTTTCTTGAATGATCCATTAGTTACTGAAACATGAAGAAATTTAAATTCTCGACTTCAACCTATCGTTATGGTTTAAGATTCAAATCAATGCCTTCTTTAGAATATTGTTTAATCTTAATTGCCCTGTTGAAACTTTCTCATTACTCCATTTTTGTAGGGCGCAAAATGTCAGTCGGCGATTAATCTCTAAAAATCTATTTGTAGTTAATTGAACCTCTAATTTTTCCTCCTGTCTCTCCATATGCGGTTAAACACGTTAAAATTCCCAGTCTTTTGATGAAATACATGGTCGCTGAAAGAGGGATTTGCCCGGAGAACCATAAAGTATATTACCGCCACCGTCTGCGTGAAATATGTTGGTTGGTATTTACCTGAATACATTTTCAGGAAATAGTGTATAATACAGTAATATTAACCTTGTTCCTATTCAGTTGACAGAAACGTAAATATATATCTTACTAGTTGTTTTTTCTCTTAGTAAGATAAATTTTATTTCTGATTTATATCCTGATATCCTAAACTGGCCAATCTATTTAGATCTGACGAGGTCTGATTTATTAGTCGTTGCATCTTGAAACAAAATAAGATTTTTCTATATACTATTTTTGTACAGATATCTCTAACAGTTTATATTTTACCAAAGGATTATAACATCTCCTGTTTATTATATCAGTTTCTGATTTGAATTAGAAATATTTCATGCAAATTATCGTCTTTTAATTATTGAAAACCTGGCCCTAGTATACTTTTGGTCCCTTTAACAGAATGAATAGGTCAATGCAAACAATCTCGTAAAATGACTACCCCCATTTTGTGCAAATTTGATATCACCGGCTCATTTGCCCATCATGAAATAATATAGCAGTAAATATTTAACAGTTATTGATAGATTTCTGGGAAATTAACTAAAATAATATAAGTATTTATAGGGTGTTCCATAATGGACGCCGAATTTAAAAGGGGAATAATTATAACGAATATTTAAAAAGATGAGCATATTCTGCATATTTCTAAAGTGTTATGTCTCCAATTCATTAATTAAACACATTGTTGGCCATATGTCCACCAGCACGGAGTCTGCATACATTTATGCTCTCCTTGAAATTTTCGATAACTTTCCCACAGATGTGTGGTTCGATACCCTCCAATCAGCCACCGGATTTCAGCTTTGAACTTGGGGATTGTGCTTTATTGTTGGCGCAACCTCTGATTTTACATACCTCCATAAGAAGAAATCACAAGGGGTAACATCAAAGGCCTTTGGTGGCCATTCTTGGTCACGATTCAAGCATTTCACTCTTTTTCGTACCATATTTTCGCGGAGGAATGCACTCGTTTGGCGTAAAGAGGGGGCCTGTGGCTCGATCATGCCTAAACTAGAGATGGTATATCTCCGTATCTTCCAAGTTCGGCCCTTACTGAGGTGATATCATGTATCGGTAACATTTCCATTAATGGTAACTGCATTCCCCTCATCATCCTCAAAGAAGACAGATGCAAATACTCCAATTGCCAAAAAAGCACACCACACAGTCGCTTTCACTGGATGCATTTCACGTTCTCTCATTATTCGAGGATTTTAATTTCTCCATATCTAGCAGTTCTGTTTATCGACAAATCCATTCGGGTGGAAGTAGGCCTCTTCACTGAAGATGATTTCATTTGCCAAATTTTCGCACACTACAGGTCTCTCTACAACGCAGTCAGCAACTTGCTTCCGCCTTCCGTGGGCAGGTGCTTAAAGATGCTGCGTAAGTTAACTTTTGTACGCATGCATATGAAGATCTTAACGTAGAAATCAATATAATTAAGTGAATGGGTGTTCAGCTTAAGCGAACGTTGCCAATTTGATTTCACTTGACTCAGAGTAATGCTGTCTTGTACACCAAAATTTTTTGCTCTCTCCAAGAAGAACGTTTCCGCCTAGATTATTTAGCCGTAGCAACTGTACCAGTTGTTTTAAACTTTCTCATTAGTGGGCGAACTGTAAAATTGTTGGGTGCTTCATTTCGCCTCAAAATGGCAAGAAGTATTTTAACTGTTTGCGTCTCACTTTCTCCGTTTTGGTCAAATGTCTTAATAATGACAACGCGCTGCTCAGTTGTAAATTGCTCCATGAAACACCGCACACAAGTATTCTGAAACACAAACAAAAAAATATTAATCGGAGTGAAAATAAATAGCAGACATGATAAAAACATACCTTCAAACTTCAAAACACAAAGTCTTTATATAGTCTTATTGGATTAATCTTAATAGTAGTACCATAAATAGTTTCAAGAACCTCCATGAGAAATATAGGAAGAAGCTGAAGAATAATTTATTGGAAAATGGTTTAAATAGACCCATTGTTTTTTATTCACTTTATTTTCTTGTAATTCAAAAATTTTAACTACTTTTCTAAACCAGAGCCAATAAAAAAGATAAATTTATATAGCCTCTTAGCCAAAAATTTGAATATTTTGGGACTTGAGTTGCGTAGACATTTCATTAAAGGCATTTTCTAACGGTAGTAGTTTTTAGTTCCCTCAGATTCGAAGGGCTACTGCGATCTCTGAGAAAACACTTACTTACACACAATAAAAGAAATAACATGGAAAAACATATATATTTGCTATTCCCATCGGAAAAATAATAAAAGTGGTGTTAAAAGCATCCATAGCAGCTTAACTCATATTAAATATTTCTAAACGATTATAAAATGGATTTTCATTTTTTCGATTAGTAATCACAAATTATACGATATTAGAAGACTAGTATAGAATAAGGTATTCGAATGGATAAGTGCCCCTAATTCTGGTTCCACCCAATTTTGTTTACTCGAGTAACATTAAGCGAGCCGTTGCTCTCTACAAGACGAGATTACATATATAACTTGCAGTTTCATTAAATTAAATAAACCTCTCCAGTGATCAATGAAAGTTCATCTAATGCAAAATCTACTCAATATCGTCTCAAGGATAAAAACAAATTTAGTAATACGAAGTGTCTATCTCTAACCTCCTCAAAGGAGTGAACAAAGTTATTTCTCCAGGTTTAACCACATTTGAATACCCTTTTTCTCTCTTTAAATCTTTTCCTTCGACCAAGCTCGTGGATCAGCTAAATAAAGCAGCTGTATATTTAATCTCTGTTGCTCTACAAACTGTCCCTCATTTTACATAGGAGACACCGGAAGAGCCTTGACAAAACGAATTTATGAATATAAAGGTGATGTCAGACGAGGCAGTGCCACATCCAGTATTTTTATTCATATTGGCAATTACAACCACCAAATTCACTATTCAGAGGCACAAATCATATATAATTGTAAAGATTTCCGTAAAATAAAAATAGTAGAATCTATATTAATAGGAAAAATTCCCAATTTTAATTTGTCAGATGGGCAATTGAAATGCAGCCCCCATTCCCGTAACCTCATCGTAAACAGCTTAGTCAGCGATCTTAGTCTCACACCCCCTGATTAATGACACTTTTCCCTAGTTTTGTGTTTTTTCTTTTTGTTTTTTTCTGATCTGTACGCTATTTATAGACTTCTGTAACAATTGCCTTCTCAGTATACGACTGAAGAGGGTATAATAAACTACATACTGATACTAGTCTCGTAAATTAAACTTCTAATTCCTATACAGTAGATTCACTATCATATATATATATATATATATATATATATATATATATTTAAATGAGAAGACAGTGTTGAACAGAAAATAAATTAAGAGGTGGAGGTTTTTCGGCGACCACTACCTCTCTTTCTTCCGTCTGAGAATGAATAAATAAAATTCATCGATACTTGAAATATGTGAAACGGTGTCACAAAATTTTCAATGAATATTGAGGTATGATTACCAATCACCAGAACTTTTAGGTGCCTTAAAAACCAGAATATGTTTTCCGAAGTAACCTACCAGTCGCTTGTTTGTTCTGGTTCTTCATTGTGCCAAAAACTCATAAAGCTGCTATCCGTTTAAGACCTATTCTGGCCGCTTACAATTCACTCAGTTACGATATTGCTAAATTTTTAGTTCCCCTTCTCTCTGATTCAACTAGAAATGAATATACTGTTGATAATTCTAAGCAATTTGTAGAAGAACTCAAGCAACTCGGTTCCAACGGTCATATGGTCAGCTATGAAGTTTCATCTTTCTTTACAAACATTCCATTAACTGAAACCATAGACATAATTTTATATAAACTATTTCATTATCACAATAGTTCACATTATGGATTTCCTCGATATTTGTTTAAAACACTTTTAGAATTAGCTGTTAAAGATTCTTTTTCACTTTTAATAAAAATGTATACAAGAAAGTCGATGGTATGGCCATGGGTTCTCCACTTGGACCAACCGTCGCTAACATTTTCATGTGCCATTTGGAAACCAACTTTTGAAATGATTGTTCTAGAGAATTCAAACCTAAATTCTATAAAAGATACACAGATGACACTTTTTCATAATTCCACATCTCTGCTCGATCGGAACTTTTCAATAACTTCATAAACTCATATCACCCGAACATTTCATTTACAATAGAACCAGAAAGAGATAAGAGTTTATCTTTTTTGGATGTTAAATTAGAAAAGAATCAGGGTTGCTTTGTACTTTCTTTTTTCCGAAAGACAACGTTTAGTAACCTTGGTTGAAACTTTTACAGCTTCTGCACCTACTAATTCAAAGTTGATGCTTGAAGAACTTTAATTCACCGTGCTTTCAATATTTGTTCTAACTGGACCCTATTCCATTTGGAAATCATCAAACCTAAAACTTTTTTAATATTATACAAATGCCCATCCCATATTTTGAAAATTGCATTAGGAACTTTTTAAATCTTTAAACCTATTGATAATTATAATGATCCCCGCAAAAAATTAGACATTTGCTTTCCCTTTATGGGATACCAAACTACTACTTTTATGAAGGAATCGCCGAATATTTAAAACAAATTTTATCCGCATTTTAATTTAACACCAATTTTTTAAACCACTCAAAAGTTAATTCTTTGTTCGCTGTAAAGGACCCCATTCCTGACAGTTTGCGTTCCAGAATAGTATATAAATATACTTTCCCTAAATGTTCTTTGGAAACGTACATTGGATGTTTGTCTTCTCAAGGTTTGCATTGATTCTCACCGTGGGGTCAGTTACAGAACAGGAATTGATATCTCCGTAAAGAAAACTCTGTTATCCGATCTAATTCCTATTCATGATAAAGACCTATAGAATATAATCAATTTGAAATATTATCTGCCTTAAAAGCTATATCCAAACCATCTCATAATTCAGTCCCTTTTATTTAAATACAATCAACCTCAGTTAAAAAAGGATTCTACTTCCACACCGTTATATATTGCCTGATTAATTTTGTTTGAATATTTTTTTAACTGGTTACCATTAATTAATTACCACTTAAACAACTAACTAGCTAAGACTTTCTGAGATTTGGGGGTTTTTTTTTCAACCAACCAACTACATAAATCAGAGAACCAACTAATAATAAATCGCTTGTTTCCTGGTAGTATAATTTTGAAATTTCATTCATTCAGCTCACAGCTTTCTGCGAATCAAACATTTTTTTACTGTATTTATTGAGTTTTTCCTTTTCTTCCAATTGTAACTTTATTAATTTCGTTTGAATTTATTTTTTCAACTTAATATTCAGAATTTTGTTATTTATATTGCATTTTGATATTTTTGGGGTTTTATATCCTAGTACATTTTTACCCTAAAGCCATTAATTTTCATTGTTCTCATAATTTTTAAACAATTGTTCTTATATAAATCTTTAATATTCTAGCCTAGAACGTGTGTCTAGAGCCCAAAACGCTGCCAATATATGTTATATTCAACAATGCTCTCGTTTTCCTGCTGATATATATATATATATATATATATATATATATATTTATATATATATATATATATATATATATATATATATATATATATATATATTCATCGTAGCAAGTTTTGTTGAAAGCGACGGCCAATTTCGTAACTCTGATTTTCTCTTCGCATCTTTCAATTTGTGCTATCTTTGCATTTACCTCTGAGCTGAGACCATGGATAAATCTTCCGAAATTCATTAAAACTCGGATTTTAAAATTAAAGGAGGGAAGAAGAGAAGATTCCTTTAGCAAATACTTTATATCATCTTCATAGATAAAAAAAAGAAGACTAGAACATGGTTTATATTTCAATGAATGAACTCACCTCTATATAAACAAACAAAGAGATCAACAAGTAAAAATGTATTGACCAGCTTCTGAGCATGTTAGAACAATTTCAAAAGGGGCTGGCTTACGAACGAAAATCAAACTCGCATTCACGTCTTTATATATGATGAACCTACAAAGGGGAAAATTAATTATTCTTCGGACTTCGGCTCTCAATTCTACCATTTTGCAGTATTCTGTTCAGAAATAATTTAAATGTTAAGCTTTGGTTGTTTTTCTTGTATATGGATGGCTATTAGGTAATGTATTCATCGACGATCTCCTGCAAAGTCAATAATTTTGTTGTTTTCTTCTAACATTTTTCTGTTGCGAATAGGTGCATGGTCTGGGGGAGTTCCGTTGCTTATGTTGTATGTCATGCTTCTTGATACTGTAGCTTCCATTATTCCAATATATGAGTGGGGGAGGAGGTGACAGTATCCTAGGTTTCATTTATCTCATATATTACATGGGTCCTTTATTTAGTTTTCAAGTATGGGCTTTTGATTGTTTTTCATAATGAGGCTGGCGGTGCGTCTGATTTAATAATGTATTTGTAACGATATTTTTGTTTTGTATTTGTAGGCTTTATAGATTGGTTAATAATTTCAGTAACCTTTCGTCTGTTCGTTTCGTCGTGCTCATCGTGTTATTGTAGAAGAACACAAGTGAGAGAGTGGGTTAAATAACACAGTACAACAATGAACAAAAACGTAAATGAAAATAAGCTTTTCTAGGAGCATCTTTTGCGTAAATCACGAATATAACATCCGTCTCTTTCTGAAACCCTCCAGTTTCTTGTAGATTATGTATATTTTTACTTACCTTGAATACATTGATGGTTCCATAGACATTGATTACAAACAGGAATCAGCTGAAACTGACAATTCTAAATGTTATTTATAGATATTGATATAATTTTAATTGGGTGTTCCTAATGTATTTTTCAACCTAACCTATAAGATAAATGAAAGTATACTAAATATTTTTTTAGTTATATGGTTCCAAATCCGTGGTAACTCTTATGTAACACTTGATAATTTTGTAACCTAATATAAATGCTTTCTATTTTACTTTTATAATTTAACATTTGTTCCTGTTAATATTTATATTATTTTGCACACACTGAAGTGTTTTAACTTTACAGAGGACAGAGTTAGAATGCCTAGAACATGCAAAGATTCTCTAGATAGTTTTTGTTATATATGCGAATTAGTTACATTAAGACATTACAAGAGACAGTTGACTAAACAAGTGAAGAACTTTATGAGCTGTACCTCGGATGTAAAGTGGATGACCAGGACAAACACTTTGCACCTCACATATGTTGTGTCAGGTGTACAAGTTTCCTTCTGCCTGAGTGAAAGGCAAAGGACCTGGCCTCATGTTTAGTGTACCAATGGTTTGGCGGGATCCAAAGGACCATTCACCGGATTGCTACTTCTGTCTGGAAAACGTTGGCTCGACAGTTCGAATCTCCGTCCGGATTATTTTTTAAAAGTTGCCACTATTTATTAGGAAGGTAACATCCATGACTAGGTGTTACGGTGGTGATTGGTAGGTGGAGCTCGGAGCCATGATAGGCAGTCCACCTAGGAGGTAGCTAACTCTGATTTCTAAACCATTGATGTCCTGGGTGTTATTTATAAACTGTATCCGGTGGCGATGCTCTGATTGGGGACTTTCAGAGTTTTAGAGATAGTGGAGTTACCCTTTAATCTTCGATTTCTGCCAGGTCTACTCTAACTCTGAGTGATAGCACCTGTCCAGGGTCCCTGCTGACTTGTAGGCTGAGCCTCTTTGTGCAAAGGGTAGGAGAAAAGGAAATTCCGATATCAAACCGAACCTGCCAAGTCATCAACGGCAGAACACGCGGATGAAGTTTTCATCAAAACTCAAAGGCTGTGAAGTAAGAAGAAGGGTGCAACATGTCTGTTAGCTCTGATCGTCTCGGTTTTACCATTCCATTGGATCCATCTGAAAGGTGGTGAACATTGTATGCTTACTGTAGGTATATCAATAAGTACAGTCTAAAAAAACTTACGCCCAGGTGTTTTTATAAATGTCTGTCTTATGAAAATAAAGACTCTTATCCCTGACCTCGAAGAAATGACACGACGACGACTTCTACGTAACAGATATTAAAGGGTGGATTATCAATGTATTTTCTTTCCTGGTCTTTAATAGATTTTTAAGAGATTTATCAATTAGAAACTTCAATTATATACATGTTCCCTTATTATTTCTGCAAGTGATCATAACCATTAATATTTACTTTTACATAGTCTAATTTGATTTTATTTCACTGCACGTTGCAACAGAAAGTGCGAGAAATCGATCATGTATCCAGATCTATCAATTTTTGCTTAATGAAGCAATCTAACCAAGCACAGCAACATAAAAAGTCATGTTTCCAGTACCTCAATACGATGTTAAGATTAAAGAAAGGATATATGTTGGCCCTTAGATTCGTCAACTTATAGCTGTTGAGGACTTCGAGGCGACATTGGATGAAACTGAGCTAGGCGCTTGGTATGCATTCAAAGAAGCATGCAAACGACTTTTCGGAAAACACCAAGGGGCCCAGCGAGAGCGTATGGTGGAGAGCCTAATCAAGTACTACCAAGATCTCGGTTGCATTATGTCATTGAAGATACGCTTTCTTTATTCTCATCTATCCTTCTTCCCAGAGAATGCAGAAAATGTGAGTGATGAACATGGAGAGAGTTTCCATCAAAATATAGCGTTAATGGAAAAATGGATAAGGGAAAATGGAGCCTTGCTATGCTGACTAATTTCTGCTGTAACCTGAAGCTTGACACACTTGAGACGTCTTACCAACGAAGACGTAAATACTAAAATGTAAGTTAATATATTATATAATGCTAACAAACATTCTGATTCATTATATATTCATGAATTTATTAGAATAAACACATTTAACCTGACTTTGTGATCGAAAGACATTTATAGTATCGTGAAAATCGGTATCAATTGCATAATTATTAAATCAACAGTTTCTTAAAAAAATATTACATGATGAGAAATTTTTGTTACCTAATTTGAATTTTGCACCCTAAACTTCATAAGAAAATGCACATGAGATCTATATTTTTATCTTGACATGGAAATTTGTTGTACAGTGTAAAAAATTCATTATATTTAGATATATTAGACAACTATAACACTTGCAATAAATAAAGTACATATAAATATGTAATAAAAATAATAACTTTTAAAACTATCGTAAACAAAATACTAGAAACAAAAGATATTTAAAATAGATTTAAAATATTATTCATAACGTGATTGAGATGTAAAGATAATATTTTGTGGTTTGTCCATTATTAAACAGCAAAGCTTTCAAGCGTTTCTTTTAGAATGAAACAAGTTTCTTGCGTAAATTCGATGAGAGTTTCCTTCATTCTGCAACATATTTTCGCTTTAAATCCGCAAGGTTGGATGGCTTTTTTAACCAAATTTAAATTTCAACTCTTTTTCCAAAGATCTTTCATTGTATTCAATTGTGTGGACTGGCTATGCAGTTCAAGAACAACAATACTATGCTTATTGACCTTCTCATATGTTTACAGTCATGTATGCTCATGGTCATTATAGGAGAGGAAAGAAACAATCAACTTCTCCCCATCTTGAGCTTTATTTCGAAGATATGAGATACTTTTGCGAATATTTGCAGTATTTCTCTGAGTTCATCGTTATTCCCTGGTGTAATTTTTTCCTCTACCCAAACCATTATCCTATCTCACAAGGATTCAATGTTGTCAATTTTCTTTTCTCTTTTTAAGTGGTATAAGGTCCATGTCAAACAAATTTATTGTAATTATTGCCAAATATCTCTGATTTTGTTTCATCTAACCATAGATTTTATTTGAAATAATGGTCATCTTTTCGTAACATTTCTGTGAAAAAGGTTTTGCAAGCTCAACGTTCTTCTTTGTGAGTAGAAAAACCCTGCGTGACCTGCCCTTGCGGAGCCCTTCTATTTGCAATGTGTTGCAGACTCTCTTCCGAGTGACGTTGATGCCTTTTATTCAAACTATTCTTTCTTTGTTGTTGCTGGAATTTCTTAATAGTTTGGAGCACGAAAGGTGTGTTACTTTCTTTGATGTAGAAGTAACACCAATGGTAATTAAGTAAATAAATCAAGTTTATACAAAAGGTTATCTTAATGGAGAAAAGGAATGGCCAGTAAGAAACAAAATACGTGTCATATGATCATATATTAGACGAGCTTACAAATGCAGCATTTTACGGTTATTATCCCCCTTATATAAACAAAGAATAAGGCAATTACTTATTAACAAAGTTTTCTCCAATGTGATGGCAGAAAAATGGATAAAAAGTTTTGCAAATCTATATAACAATAAACAAGGTCGACTAACCAACGACGCATGCTTTCACTTAATCTGATTTATGAGATTACGACCTACAAAACTTTCAATACTTGCTGAACTAACTTTGGGAGGACCTTGGCAATTACATCACCCGGAAGATGATGTAAAACAACATTGGGTTACAAATTTCGTTAGAATCGACCAAATAGTTATGATGTTATTGCCAAAACAAAATAATTCCTTGGCTAATCTTGGGAAGATCTTGGCAATTATATCATTCGAAAGCGAATGTAAAACAACATAAGGGCTTCTAGTTTCGTTAGAATCGGCCAAATAGTTTCAATGTTATTACCAAAAACCCCAAAAAGTACGCAACTAAAGAGAAGCTAAAAAGGAACGTACAATAAATCTCTTCTATAAAAATAAAAATGTGATTTTCATAAAAGAGACTAGAGAACAATATAACATATCATACATCAAAATACAAAATTGACAATTCTGGAAGATAAGTTACAACTTGTTGTTTACTCCAAAACAAAGTAAATTCGCAATCACCTCTTTACCAATAACACAAGCAAAACCAAACTATAGAAATAAATCTTTCAATTTAAAGTCGAATTCAAATCTCTCCATTAAGACTGTAAACTTCATTCTACGAATAAATACATTAGAATGAAAATCACATCATTTGCTCGTAGAGTCACCATGCATTTCCAAAACGGCGCCATTAAAAAGCACTATTTAATGGATCAAAAAACCCATCTATCAGGATAAACTTTAGTGGATAAAACTAATCAAATAAAGAACTTACTGCAGCTGCCTTACATTATTGAATCTATCGTAATTCAAGAAGAGAGAACAAGGCTCAATGTCCAAACAAAGGCTACCAAGTGACCTAAAACTAAATGGATTAAATGGCTAAAATTTCTAAAAATCTTATTACCTAGGTGTCCCTATAATAAAATTACCCTATTTCTTTGACCTTTTGTGGGATGTTCGCATTCAATAAACTTTATAGAATAAGCTTTAAATCCAGGATAAATTTAGTATATAAATAATCGATTTGGAAGTGTCCAATAAATTATCAATAATGAAACTCTTGTTCATAACCTTTCGCCAGGCGAAAAATGTATAATAATAAAATTAGATAAGCAAAGGAGAGAGTTAATTAAAGCTCTGTTGGACCTGGCTTTTAATTATATATATATATATATATATATATATATACACATTAATATGTTAATATGTTAATAACATATTTTATTGAAGGCGACTGTAAATTTAGCGTTAATTATTTTCTTTTCTACTTTCTCGATTTGTCTTGTATTGCGCTTTTGGTCGTCAGTTAACCCAGGGATATCTTCGCCAAAAATTCATTAGAAAAATGGTAAAGAAGAGGGCAGGAATCTAGTTCCCTGAGCAAAACAAAATATTTATTGGCCACGCTTTATATGCATCGTTATTTAGATGTTAACAAATATCCGAACATACTTATGGGGACTCGAAATTCTTAGAAACAAAAAGGTACATTAAAATGTTTGTTTGGACTGCTTAAAGTGGTTAATCAATACCACAGGCCTGCGTTTGAAAAAAAATTTATGTTCGCAAGGATTTATTTGTGGTTTCTCAATGAATCCAACCTCCTAAGCTCAAAAATGAATTTTATATTTGTTCAATCAGGTCAGATTTTCTCAATACAGCATACACCATTTTCATTGAGATTACCTAATTTTTTCTGAATTTAAAAAAAAAAAAAACCTTTCTCTATCTAATAATGCATTATCACTGTTATATCATATAAACAGGAATACACGTATGTAAACTATAATTCTTTCAATAAACAAAAAATAAAAGAATGCAACATAATGAATAAAATAATTATAATTTTGAAGAACAGACTCTCTTGATGATTTTCGTTTGTGCCTCTCATCTGGTGCATCACGCTTCAAACACAAACGGTTTTCAGCAATCATGTTTCCGTTCCATTTACCCTGGTACC
The DNA here is from genome assembly GCA_963969495.1 of Ceratothoa steindachneri. Taxonomy (NCBI): domain Eukaryota; kingdom Metazoa; phylum Arthropoda; class Malacostraca; order Isopoda; family Cymothoidae; genus Ceratothoa; species Ceratothoa steindachneri. The sequence continues at coordinate 132,633,242 of OZ018332.1, read as the reverse complement.
TGGATTCCATTGTTTTTATGTCCTGGTGAAATCTTTGCCCCTGTTATTTACTGTAATCCCCACAGTTGTCGGGAAAATAATCTAGATGGGACTGTAAAAAGTGTATCTTTATAGACATTCGAGCTCCCAAATGTTTGAGACTTGTTAAGAGCTGATTGAGCAGGGCAACATATTCTTCTAGGCTTCTTTTATTGCCTAGGAAATTGTTAACTAGAGCTTTGAAAGCTTTTCAGACATCTTTTTCTATGTCCTTCATTGATGCATCAAATTGCTGATCAAGTTTCTGATTTGAAGTCCATCAAAAATTCCCCCATGGAGCTTAGCGTCACTGATTTGTGGAAGTTTTTGAAGAAGAAATTTAAAAGCTTGGCCTACTTTATTAAGGGTTTTAACATGACATAATTTTTCATTATGCCAAGCTTTATATGCAGTAGAGAAAGGAGTATTTTTTGAGGAGGCACTAAAGGTTCAGCTATCACATTGTTTGATCTAATTTTAAATGTTTCTCGTGGAGGCCAAACCTTCTTCTCATTGTGCATACTATCTGGAAACTGTCCCATAAACATAGGAAACAGGGATGCTTCGTGTAGCCTGTTGGCGTCCCAAGCGTAAGAGAAAACTACCTGAAAAAGATTTAACGCGGTATGTAAATTCAGTGTAATATTTCTAAAAACAAATTCAAAGTAATATTTCCTAAAACAATAAGAATATGACAATGTACTGAAAAATCCTGTATGCCGATGCATTAAATCATCGTATTGGAACTAATTGGATATATTTACATCTTATTTTGAGTTTATTGAGTTGTGTTGTATACCTTCTCAATAAGGATAAGTTCCCCATTAACCCAATAGGATGCATTAACCTATAGAGACACACTTCAACAAAAAATATAACTAAAAAATGACTCATGATTTCCAGATTTGCATTCTTGTAAAATTTAAGTTGACCAAAAGGTGTATACAAGTATTACCAATTAAAAAAAAAAATGTCAATATCACAAAGCTTAGAAATGCCTAGTGTAAAATGATCATACCTTTACGTCACCACATATCCTCCACTTATAGCTAGAGTAATTTATTGCATCCAGCATTTTTTTTATATTTTCATAACTTTCAGTAAGTTGGATTAAATGGCCTATAGGAACGGAAGCTATCTTGTTACCAATATTCAGTAACACAGCTTTTAAACTTCGACTGGAGGAATCTATGAACAGTTTCCATTCTAATGGGTTGTAGGGAATTCCAAGGGCCTTAACAAGTCCTTTAATATTGGTGCAGTATACTAAAGAGCTGAAAGAATGCTGTAAAAAATAGCTTCTAAACTCTTGTTCTCTATTTTTTGTACCCCTCTAAATGTTGTTTCTTAAGCGAGAAGATTACTTTCATGAAGTCGAGAGCCAAGAAGTTGTGTCTTCGCCTTTGAAACCCCCAGATCCCTGGTCAGGTCATTTAACTGAACTTGAGTGAATGGTCTTGCGACCTTATCATGTGTGGAAACCTGATAAGACTCAGATGTGTCATAATCTTGGTCAACTTCCATATTAATCTCTTCATGTACCTCTATATGTTCAGGGGGAGAAGGTATAGGAATTCCCAGGCAATGGGGCAGGGGTTTGATGGCAAAAGGAACATCCGGATATGCCACACTATGTTTATTCTTTTATTTATACCTGTGAAAAATATAATTGCATATTACATAAAGGAATTGATTTGGAGTTGCAGATAGTACATAAATGTTTAGTAAAGGATATGTTCATGCTGAAGTGAACTATGTTAGTTTTTAATTTTATGCTAAGTCTTTGCATAATAATGACATTTCAGGAGCCAGTATAATACAAAAATCTTAAATACTTGATACAATGCTCACCTTTAAGATTTGTCATGCAAAAAAAGCAGTCCGTAGTGTGGTCCTTGCCATCTCTCCACACCATGGGAACACCAAAAGAGAGGGACTTCTGTTCGCCCTGAATCCAGCGTCTTAAACTTATGTAGCATCCCTTGCAGCAGATATGTGGTGCAAAACTTTTATCTTGATCTCTTAGCCTTACTCCAAAATATGCATGATACAAAGATTTAATCACAGGAGAGATTGTTCTTTGCTGCTCGGGATAAGTCACTTTGCCGCAAACATAGCAAAATCTGTCGGAGCTATTCTTACATTTTCTGTTCATTTTTAACTCAACCACTATTATTATTATTCTTATTATTATAATGCTAAGCAATTTTTAACCTGCAAAGTATAAACCTATTTGCATAATTACTTAAAACGTACACAAAATTTACTGCGAATAGAGCAGTGCAAAAACTATTGAAATTTAATGTAATATAGGAGATGTATAAACTATAAAATTATTATCACCCCCCCGTATTGCAAAAACTGGAGGTGATAGAGAAAAACGGATGACAGATTCGGATTTAGGAGGTCAGTTTTATTAAGAAACACTATAGAAAACCTTAGGTACATTTTTAACGCAGACCAGTGTAATGAACACAGGATTTAGACAGGCAGGAATTATTATTCGGGCGTGAGGTCGTGAGGAAAGCAGAGTGGATTGGGTTTTTGGCCTATTTAATTATATTAATACTAATTAATATTAATATTATATCATATAATATATTAATTTATATAAATTTATATTAAATCGAAATCAAGGATATAATTCGCTCTGCCTTCCGCACGTCCATGTGCCCCGAATAATAATTCATGCCCATCTTAATCATGCGTTCATTACACTCGTCACCAATTTTAACTTTTTTCTGCTGAATTGAGTTTGAGACGTGTTCTTAAGAAAATCGGGTTCACTGAGTTTAAAAATGGCAAAAGTTTTATTCTTCCACGTCAAGTTTTTATTTATGGACAGGTCCATATTAGTCCCACACATAGTAGCAGGCTATCCTACAAGCAAGTGAAGGGAAGTGGAGGCGTTTGGTATTCTTCTTATTTTACTTTATCTCTGTATTTAGACTTCTCTTTATATGCATCTAGATATATAAAGAAATTGTGTATTATATAATTTTGTGTTTTTTTGAGATTTTTTTATGGAGTAACATTCATTATTATGTCCACATTACGAAGGAAATGTTTGAATTCCACTGACTTGCTTTTCTATATATGTGGTTGTTTCACTGCACCAACTCAAAGAATCAACATTAGTATCATTGTAAAAAGAGCATACTTGGCACAATGTTTGTAAACCATGTGCCGAAAATCTACAGCAATGGAAAAAGAGCACAAGAAAACATCTAGGATTTGGCATTTCTAGGGTGTAGCGGGAGCCAAAAACCATGTAAACGATTGCTAGATTTGTCTCACAAAGGCTTCCGGTTATAGCCAGAAAACAAGACATAAAATAAGTTACCTAAATCTTGATTCAACAATTTGTCCAGTGCTTCATTCAGATGAAATACCAGTACATGTAAACAAGGAACTTCTTTTACATAACGATGTAAGTGATATAAGTGAATCTGATGTAAGCAATGAACTTGACAGTGATCCAGACTAGGTACATACATCCACCCAAGAACTTCGGAACTTCAACCAATCAGAACTGAATGGTTTAGTTAGAGACCAAGGCCTGTCAAAAGAGTTAGCTGAAGTGTTAGCTTCTAGCCTTAAAGAAAATAATTTGTTGAAAGACAAAACAAATGTATTTTTTTATCGAAACAGGAAGAGATCTATTGGCATTCCTTAAAATTGAACAAGATTTTGTTTACTGTTGTGACATGGCGGGACTGTTAAACGCGATGGGTGTTTCAGAGTATGATGCAAGTGAATGGAGACTTTTTTATAGATAGTTCGAAGAATAGTTTAAAATGTGTGTTACTCCATAATTAAAACTTGTTGGAAAGATTCCTATTGGTCACTCTGTGCATTTAAAAGAGAAGCCTTAACACATAGGTTCTGTATTAGATTTACTCAAATATGAAGAACACAAATGGATCATATGTGTGGATCTGAAAATAGGAATATTTTTTACTTGGCCAACAAGGAGGCTATAAAAAAAAATCCGTTGCCTGTGTTTATGGGACATTCAAGCCAAGGAAAAACAATCGGAAGAGAAACTCTGGCCTTTTAGAGAATGTTTGACTTTTGGGGAGAAGCATATTATACCAACCACTTTTTGAGCGAAAGAAAATGATGTTCCCACCCCTATATATTAAACTAGGGCTGATGAAACAATTTTGGAAAGCTCATAATGCGGAGGGGGTGACTGTTTCATATTCATATGTACATTATTTCCTGGCTCAAGTTATGATAAAATAAAGCCTAATGTTTTTGATGGGTCAGAAATAACAAAGTTAATGGAAAGCGAAAAGGTCTCGAGTTCAATGACTAACATAAAAAAAGGAGCATGGAAATAATTTGTGGCTGTTATGAAAGGACTTAAACAAAGGGCTGCTAACTACAAAGGTTTAGTACATACATTACTTGATAGCTTTCATCGTTTAGACCGCAACATGCTCATAAAGGTTCATTACCTCAAAAGCCATCTTGATGAATTTCCTGCTAAACTTGGGAACGTGAGTGATGAACACGGAGAGCGTTTTCATCAAGATATCAAGATTATGGAAAAGAGATATCAAGGCCGATGGAACACAAATATGATAGCAGACTATTATTCGAGTATTCAACGAGACTTTGTAGACATCCAAAAGTCCACACACTCTTGCAAGCGAAAATATCTTTTATGAATGTATAGGTATGTGGACGATTGCTTGTCTTTTCTCCATTATATTAGAAAAATAACTTTTATGTATTTAGTAATAGATAATGTTATCTTGCAATGCATTTATCCTTTCAGATTCTGTTGACAATTTAAGTACGTCGTAAAAAGGGAATATGCTGTAGAATAAAAACCTGATGTGTTTACAAAAAATGGATGATATTTATATTCAAAATCAGCACTTCAAAATTAGTTTAAAAAAACTACAAAAAATGAGTCAGCAAAAGGTGTGTTGACCAGTGTTATAGATTAACCATTTTAAGCAGTCTCAACCCTAATTGGAATGTACCTTATTGTGTCTAAGAATCTCCATTCCTTATGAGTATATTCGGATATTTGTTAACATATAAATAACGAGGTATATAAAGCGTCTCAGGCAGAAAAATATTTTGTTTTGCTTAGTGAACTAATTTCCCGCCCTCGTTCTTTACTAATTTTCAAATGAATTTTGTCGTACTTCATCAAGGGTTAACTCACGACTAAAATCGGAATATAAGACAAATCGAAAGAATTAAAAAGAAAATAATTAACGATAAATTCGCAATCGCGTTTATAAAATATTTACGAAAAGAATCTTATATATATATATATATATATATATATATGGGGAAAAATGGGAGGATGAAGTAAAAACGCCGAGAATAGACTGAAGTTCTTTATTGACGTTTCGCCTGTTGGCACTTCAGAATTGATTTAAACGAAGATTGCGAGATCGCTCCATATATATATACAACAGATTTATCCCGAGTCACTCTGGCTCGACCCTTGTAGTCTTCTCTGGTTGGATTTGTCAGGCTATAATCTTTCTTCTTCATGTCTGATGAACCGTGCCGCTCCATTAGCCAGCCGAAAGAATCCGTTTCGGGGATTAGTTGACCTGTCGGAAACGATATATTTAGCCTCAATTATCCTTCTCTCACTTTTCGCCAACCCTTTGTGGATAATTCTAATCCCACCCCAATTAGGCAAGTGACCGTATTCATTGATATGGACTACCATGACATTCGAGCTCTGACAGCTCTTCTATGTTCACTTATCCTGGTTCTAATGTCTCTATTCAATTCCCCATAGTAACTTTGGTCTCATCCCTCACAAGATATTTGATAGATAATATACCCTTATCTGTTTGGGCTGTCAAATTATTGGGCCTTACTAAGTCTCTAATCCTAGTTACCGTAGAATTGGCTACCAAAATAACTGCCTTTCTAAGAGATCCGTTAATTATACACTCCGCCCTAGAGTATGGGGTAGCTAGGTATCTGATCCCTTCTAATCCCTTCGTTTTGGGCACATTATCCTCAACCGCATCAGTTACAGTACTCGTTCTACCCCTCTCTGTTATTCTTATTGCTTTATTTCGTGATTCGCTTGTAATTTTTATTTACTTAGTATAAATATTAATGTCGGTGTAATTTATTTTGGTGTCCGATGTAATATATTTTAGGCTTAGATTTAATGAAAACTTTCTTTGGTAGTTTCAAAGATAGGTTGCCCTCTGACCTACCTTAGATATTTAAAACAATTGCTTTCAATGTTTTGAAGTTTATGTCTAATTAGGAGCGGAATTATAATGTAGGCCCTCCTACATATTAATAATTGGGCAAAAGAATTTTGCTGTATTGCAGCCACGAAATCGATTGAATAGGAGCACTATACCTGCCGCTCTATATTGCTAAGATTTACAAGAAAAAGAAATAAATGTCTCTCATATAAATTCTGAGAGTATCTTGAACGCATTTGGAAAAGAATATATATAATTTCGCAATATTTCTGTGAAAACATCGCATACTTCATTATTTAGAGTCATGAAGGATGCAGTAAAACTAAATCAATCAAAACTAGGTAAAACACGGAGATTTTTGCGGAACGTGTTTTAACCAGGGAAATTAACTAGATATAATAATTGTGAACGTTGAATTATAAAGATTAGGGTTATTTCCTACAGTAATTAAATATATTAAGAACGATCTGCATTTTAATGCGTTTATGAAAGGGACAGCTTTTCATGACTAGGCCAAAAGTAAATGACTTTGAGGTGAAAAGTCTTTTGATGAGATTTCAATCATATAAACCAGTTGAAAATATTTTTTTCGCAGTTAAATTCAATTACTTTTAAAACGCCTTAAGAAACAAAACACACCTGCTTGCTCACAAAATCTTAAGCAAAATAAAACATTATCGTTAAATAATAACCTTTGATTGTTTTGTTTTGAGTGGCGCGAACACTAAGTTATTAGCGCGGTACTAACCCTTTATTTTAATTACTGATGGTGTGCAAATTGAATGAAAATATTATAGTGATAAAATTTGTGTCAATTTTTATATGAAATAGGAAAATTACAAATGCTATTGTTTTTAGGCAAGATAGTGCCCGTTCTCACACTGCCTTCCAAAGACTAATATACCTCATAGCTCATCATACTCCTAATGTCATCGAACACAAGGTTTGCTGTATAACATGAGGTGACACAAAGGTGCGTCTTGAGCCCTCTAATATACTTGGTTTATGTTAATCACAATGATATTCGTTTGGTTATTAAAGTTTAAGTGTTCACTCTCGAAGCTATGCTTATAGAACGTGCCCTGATCCCAGGCGAAATATCCTGGGATCTCAAAGAAGCAGGCAGCCCTAGAGGTAGTCAGTTTTGGCCCAACGACGAGAGGACACGCCCTGAAACAACATTAATCGGTGAACCACTGCCTTATGGGTCCTTGGGTGAGATAAGGCAAGGAGAAGGTAACTCTGACTTCAAATCCCCCTGCTGCCTTTTAGGGTGTGCCTCTTCAGGCAAGGGCTAGGAGTATGGAACTCTGAATTCAAATCCCCCTGCTGCCTTTTAGGCTGTACCTCTTCAGGCAAAGGCTAGGAGAAGGAAACTCACATATAAAATTATGCCAGTCGATCTGGCAGAAAGAGTCGAGATCTGCAGGAAGGATCATCGGCAGACTGATGCAACTCCAACCCAAAATCTAGCCCGCCACACCTGTGTACCGCAAGATATTAGGGTGGAGCCAAAGTGTGTGGGTTTCATTTTGGCAAATTGTTGTCCACTTTCAAGAAACTCACGCCATCGGCCCTATCCAGTCTGACTCCTTTTAATACCTGCCTACACTTGTTTTCCCCCTCTTCAATCTACAAACTTAAATTTAAAAGTCCAGTAGCAATGGGATAAGGACGGTGGGAGTAGACCTGGTGTAGCTGAAAACTCGTAGTCTTGATCTGCACACTGGCAGGAAGTGTGTGATGCACGTTCTCCATGTGACCCTTGACCAGAAAGAAACTCGGTCCTGCATCTGTGTCTTCAGGATTACCACTGCTCCCTCGGAATGAAGAAGGCCCTATAGAAGCTGTGCTAAAACCAATGGTCCTCCCTCGCCAGGTTGAGTAACTGCGCTCAATGGCACACCCTTAAAAACAGACGAAAAATAAGAAATAGAGCATAACGGAGAACATGCCTCAAAGTTTGGTCTTGGAATATACGAACCCTGATAATTGCTAGAGATACTAACCGACCCGGTAGAAGAACAGCCCTAGTATCTAGAGAGATAGCCCATTTCAGAGTTTATGCTTCTGCTCTGAGTTAAACTAGGCTACCTCGACCCGGACAGTTCGAAGAAATTGGAAGAGGATATACTTTCTTTTCCAAGGAGAAAAACCATGAAGAGCACCTTTCTTAAGGTCTAGGCTTTGCACTTAAAATCCAATAAATAAGAGCCAATAACCTGAGACCTTGTGGCCTAAATAAAAGAATCATCTCGCTCCGTATACCACTCCTCATCTAGAATTTTATCACGCTTTTAACAGTGTACGCCCAAACACTAGACGCAGAAGACCATGCCAAGGGGTAATTCTATCAACAACTAGACTCTACCAATTCTCAAGTCCCAGCATATGACCGTCTCCTTCTATTTGGAAAATTTAATGCCAAGCTAAGGAGAGACCATATGCTATGGCACAAGGACATTGCCAAGGTGGGATGAGAAACTGCTACTCCTTGGCCTCTGTACTGATCATGAACTGTTCATTACAAAACACTCAATTCCTAATACGAAACCATTTGAAGACTACATGGAAACTTCCCAGATCAAATCTCTGGCATATTTTAGATTACGTCATTGTCAAACAACAGTACAAATAAGATGTACTCATCACTAGAAGCATGCCAGGGGCTGATGACTGTTGGACAAACCATCGGCCTCTTATCAAAATGCTAAGGCCAACCCTTAATAAAACTTCGAGAAATAGCCCACAAAATATGGCCAGGAGAAAGTATGATACAGAAAAGCTTAAAAGCCCCGAGATAGCACAATTGTTCCACTTAGAAGTTCAGCAAAATCTAGAATCAGACCCCGGGACCCACTATAGGATACTGAATGGGCCAAATTCCGAACAGCAATCAACAATGATGCGAAAAACACAATCGGCTATCAGAATAGACAACATCAGGACTGGTTAGACAATAATGAGGAGTTAATTAAGTCTCTTATTGATGCCAAAGTCAGGCCCAAATAACCCTAAACAGGACCCGAACTTTTGCCAAAAGAATGCCCAGTAAAGCAATTAAAGTCACAGTGCCCAATTAGACTCCGGCAGATCAAAATCTAGCAATCTATCTATATGGATATTAAAAGCTCACAAAGTAGTGCGTGAGTGGAGCAATAATGGCAAAGAATCTCACAGGAAAGATGAAAAGTGGAACTTTAGAAATTTTTCAATTCATTCTCAAGTAATACAAGTATTGCTTAAAGGTGAGGTGGATAAAGTTAGAAGGTACTTAGATTCCGCTTTTGTGATTTTTTGCAATTATATATATATTATATATATATATATATATATATATATATATATATATATATATATATATATATATATATATATATATTTTATTAAAGGCAACTGCTAACTTATTGTTAATTGTTTTCTTTTCGAATATTTGTCTTACTGTATATTCCTATTTTGCTCATGGCTTAACCCGTGGATTAGTTCTCTCAAATTCCTTAGAAAGTCATGACGCACAAGGGCAGAAAACTAGCTCACTAAGCAAAACGAAATCCTTTATTGGCCTTACGCGTTTCAATATATACACATATCATTTTCAAAGGCTAAACAGTTGTGACTAGGAAATAAATTACAGAGCTCTTATATGTGTGATTAGTTGTGATAACATTTATACAAATTTATTTATGGAGAATGGAATTGTTTAAACTGATTGAGACTATAATGGTCACAGGATTAAGATGGGAAGGGATTATTATTAAGGGATGGCGGACGTAAAACGAGCAAGATGAATTTCGAATTTGCTTGAATATTTAATTTCGGCTGCTTTTCCTTGATGTATATGGCCTCTGATATAAACAATTGTTGATTGGTTGGTGCGTATTATTCTCTTCGAGTGACTTCCGGTCCGAATATTTTTTATGCTTTTCCAACGTATGTGTCCTGGGGGCACCGTTACTTAAGTGCTAGGTCATTATTCGTGTTATCTTTGTTTCTGTCATTCCGATATATCAGGTGACTTCTTTGCTTGGGTGTTAGATATGGTCTTGGGTTGTTACTGGATGTATGAATGTACTTCAACCTCATTCATACATATATCGGAAAGACCGAAACACACCAGGCAAATAAATAGTTTCGTTTGGTTTAGTAAACCAGTTTTTTGCCTTTGTGCGTCACGACTTTCTAATAAATTAAGGAGGAACTAATTCAGGGGTTCAGCCAAGTCCAAAAGCGGAATATACGACAAATCAAGAGACTTTAAAAAAAAATTAACAATAAGTTAGCAGTCGCCTTCAATAAAATATGTTACAAAGAAAATCTACTACTGCCCAAACATATAAATATATATAAATATATATATATATATATATATATATATTTATATATATATATATATATATATATGTATATATATATATATATATATATATATATACATTCTGCATTTCGTGGTAGAAAACACTCACAGCTCTTTGTGCATTATAATGAAGTTTATAATAGTTTAGTTATTTATCTAGTAATAATAAGCGGTGTGAGATGCGTTAATGAGGGTATTTCACAATGGGGAAGTTAGGGCAACTTCTAATGTATGGAAGAAAGTTCGAGTGCCCAATTACTTAGAATCTGCCGAATTACATTTTGTTGGAAAATCATTAATGCAGCACTTTAGTCCAATATGTTACTCCAATTCTACTCGTGTTTATAGCCTTTCCTTAATGTACAAAAAATATTTATATTGTATATTTTTCGTGAATGGATTACGGAGGGTGGAAAATTTAGGCAGTCTATATTTACACAACTAATGCTCCTCTACTTAAATAACAAGCGGATTTCTACAAAGGTCGTCCCTTTGTTAAAGTTTCTGGAACGAATAAAAGATAAATTAAATTATTTTGAATAAAATGAAAAGAAGAATGTCAAGATTTATCATAATAGAACTTAATTTTCCTCATTTTTCTTCTTGTTCTCTTATTAGTTAACTGGTCTCAATAGTTATACCTACATAGAGTTCCTTTTACGCAACATATCCTTACTTGTTTTGTACTTTTTTATAACGACCTTATTATTCTCTTCCGGAAATTCTGAAACCTTTTTCTCAAAGAATTTTCGATTAAAATAACCTAAAGTTACATATATTAGGTAAACCAAGTAGCAGAAAACTTAGGCTACGAGGGGCAGCGTAAATAATAGAATAATGAATGCAATTGCCTTTGCCAGGCAATGAAAAGTATAAGAAATAATATGGAAAGAGAATGAGAATTACATTGATAATTACAAATTAAATTAAATCAATTTCAAGTAAAGAACTCTAAAATCATAGAGGTTTTCAAATACAGATTAAATTAAAGTATATAATTAATTATAAATACGATTAGCAGTGGAAATGTCAGCACTATGATAATTAAATTAAATTTAATGTAGTTATTGAATTTTCTGCTTTCACTTAAATTAAATTTTCAATAAATTAGATTTTATTTTTTATTTTTTATATTTGTACATACTTTCCACACTTATACACGAAATAGTCAGGAGAAATATAAGAAATTTGGGTAAAGTTCTGCATCATCCCTCTTCCTGTTGAGCTTGCTTTTTATAGGTATTAGAGATATGTAACTTTAGCATCTTTTTATTTCATTTAATTTCACTGCTATTTAAACCTTTTTTGAAAGACTCTTAGGCATGGAGCCTCTAATTGTTCATCAGCCCATATTTTCTTCTAGATTTCAACTATTTTAAAGGGGTTTCAGTCAGAAGATAAGTAAAATTAAGTGAACTTGACTACTCGAATGGGACCTCAAAGAAATTTCTTGGAATAGAACGAAAAAAGTTGAAAATGTAAACTACAAAGGCCTCAGGCGTTTATACTGGACACCAATTATAGAGTTCTCAATGTAACTTGGAAATCAATTTCAGAGCGACCAACAACTTTTAACAACGTCGTTTATAGATCACAGGGAGAATTTGGGTTTGCCTTTGTGTGGTGTTGGATGTATAAAGTGAGGGTGAAAGAAAAATTAAGTGGAAGGTGAACATAAAATGCATAATAAGAATTCTGAGCTTAGAGGAGGGAAGGTTAGGAGGAATTAAAACAACGACAGCGAACAAAAAGAGAGAAAGTCAAACATATGGTTTTTGTATAACTTTCAAAACATTGTTGAGGAGCTACAAGAGGTGGTCAATAGGTTTTGCGAATCGGTAGGGAAAACCGAGGAAAGGGGATGGCTGTTTGTGGAGGTGTTAGGACAAATTATGACAAGTCAGGACCTGCACCCGCACGCTCCTGCCTCGTCTATTTAAGTAGCAGTAGCTGATCGCAGATCATCAGTCACAAATTTTTCAACAATGGAGAAGGTTGAGCACCGCGCAGTGATCAAATTTTTGACCAAGGAAGGCAAGAATCCAAAAGGGATCCATGAACGCATGGTTGCAGTGTACACCGACACCGCCCCTTCCTATGCAACCATATCTCGCTGGAATAGGGATTTTCGCCATGGCCGTGAGTCGCTTGAAGATAAACCCGTCCAGGACGCCCATCAGACGTGACCAACGAGTACAATGTAGCCCGTGTGGAGAGAATGATCCTCGAAAATCGACGGGTGAAGTTCGAAGAAATCGAGCGAGAACTTGGAATATCACGTGGAAGTGTTATCAACATCTTCCACGACAATTTGGCCATGACCAAGGTCTCTTCACGTTGGTTCCCTAGAAACCTCACGCCTTAAGATCGACTTCAACGTTGTCAAAGTCCACAAGGCCAGAGTTGCACAAGCTGCCCTGTGCGAGTGCGATCGATGAGCTCAACCATCCCCTTTACAGTCTAGATCTAGCCCCTAGCGACTACTTTTTATTCCACCAGCTCTAGGCTGCACTGCGTGGACGCCGGTTTGGGAACGATGAAGATGTCCAGCTCACCGTCCAGGAGTGGATTGAACAGCAGTCGGGAGATTTCTGGTTGTCGGGAATTCGAAACCTCAGGGACAAGTGGCGCAGGTTCATTGAAGTCGAGGGTAGTTGTATTGAAAAATAATAAAACACTTTTCCTGGTATCCATTTCCCTTCTATCCGAATTGCAAAACTTATTGACCGCTACTCGTATATCTAGTTCCTCTATCATTATTTTTACCTGATGAATGTGTCCAATGGGATTACATTGTCTCCTTTTGCTTTAAACATAGTGTTGGAAAAGCACCGATATAGATTATTTAACGTATTGGTTGATGTTAGTAAAGTCTTACTGTCTATAGCATATGGAAGAAACCTTCATTAACGAGATGCAATAAATACGGGGATGATATATTTTGGCTTTTTTGGCTTTGTCACCTTATAGTACTCATTGATATATATATATATATAAATATATATATATATATATATATATATATATATATATATATATATATATATATATATATATATATATATATGTGTATATATATATATATATATATATATATATATATATATATATATATATATATATATGAATGCATGAAACCACATTGAAAGAGAAAACGGAATAATTTTCCTTGCAGTAATAGTTTTATTCCCTTTTTTAAAAAATTCCGTGCAGGGAAGCGATTCAAACCAGGCACACTGAGGCAGTCAGAACCCCTTTGATCACAGTTAAAAGTATGCCGTTAGTACACTGTGTTCCGCGTAGCATAGCTCGAATCTTGCACGGATTTTTTCGAAAAAAGGAAATAAAATTATTCTGCAAGCCAAAATTATTCCGTTTTCTCTTTCAATGTGGTTTAATTGATTCACTTTCGTCATTCTCTCGCGCTACTTTGAAAGATATATATTTATATATATATATATATATATATATATATATATATATATATATATATATATATATATTTAAATCGTATTTGAATTTATAAAAAAAAACATTTAGCCATAGTTGTCTCGGCTGATGGCAGAACATCTTCATAGAGGAGACGGACGAGTTAGTGAAAGTGACTAGAGGATCTGGGACAATTATACTAATTGACTTGAAAGTATTCAAGACACTTGCATTTAATTAAAAATATCCGAAGCTTACTGGAGCACAGCTGGTATGGTTTGCTGTTACATAGAATATGACTTATATAAAGTGTTATAGAGAGTATTGTTATATATGTTGGGATAATTTAGGTTAAGGATAAGTTACAATAACCTAAGCTAACCTAACTTTACTTATGTGGTAGGATCACATGTGTTTGAGTGGATATGCATATTTATGCTATTATAAGTCCCATTTTCACCCGTTGAATTAATATTTGGCGTTTTTGTTAGTTTAATTGTGTTTGTTTAATATATTTGTTCAATTTATTTTGTTCTTTAATATTATTTTGTTTAATATATTTTTTAAATTATTTTGTTCTTTAATATGTTAGTTTTTTTACTATTTTTTAAATACAGCAATAAGTTTCTTGGTAGTCAACAATCAAAATTATTATTTATTGTGAGTCATCTTCTAAGAGTAAAATTTCTTGTAGTTATTATTTATGAATGGTGGTCCTGTGGGTTGTTGTCTAGGATCAAAGAGAAGCAAATGGACCTGCTTCAGAATAGTTTCCCTAAATGCTGGAGTGTTATAGGTGGATTTTCTGTTCCACAGTAACAACTTCTTTTAGACAAAATTAGAACTAATAGACAAAAGCTCTCATGGTTTGCACTTAGAGAGAAATTTAATTTTTTCGAATACAACTATTGCTATTGAATTAGGACGCAATACTATATTGTATATCAGCGTCAGTACTGATATTGAAAGAAAATTAATAATAATAATAATAATTCGATTGAAATATCGTTCCAAAGAATTTTTTCTTGGAATTTGATTCAAATATTGTTGAAATGTTCATCAACGTATGTTTTTAAGCCATTTGGGTGCAGATGACTCATCTGGCAAGGATATGTAATTTGTTACATGCTCTGATGACGAAGTTGGTTCGAATGAACTTAATATTGTTGGTTCAATGAGAGTAATGGGGATCATTTGTAGTAAAAAGCAGTCATATTAAAATATTTAAAATTAAAGTATGTTGATAATAATTCTAAAAATATTAGTAATACTAAAATCTCTATATTAGATTAAGTGACAAAATATATTTGGCTAATATAGCAATGTGTTTATATCTTAAAAAGAAATCATGTTCCTTTAGAGATGATGGAGACCATCGCAGATACGAACTGAACCATACCCCAAAGAATCTTAAATTGTATAATTAATAAATTTAGGAAGCTTACCATTTCAAAATGAAGAAAAGCGCGTTGCCCTGAATGTAAGAAGAGGTAAAAAATAAGGTCAACATATTTTAGGATCATTTTTAAGACGTTAATTCTATTATTTATGTCCCTTATAAGATGTAATAAGTATTTTTTTTACAATTGCACTGTTCTCGCTTTACAAGATCACAGCTTATACTGGGGGAGGGGGGTTTCTGCCAATAAGAGGTGTATCAGGTGTTCTCGCTAATTAGAGATCTTGTATTAACAACTTACAATTAGTTCCCGGCAGTTTTACGACCCTGATTATATTTATGTTCCAAACTCTGCTAAAAATATTTCGAAATGAGCGAGGTTAAAGACAATTCAGTGTTCAGCTATATGCCTTCAAGTTTCAAGTTAATAAAGTATAATTGTAGGAAAGTATAGTTACATCTTTACCTATAGTTCTATAAAATTTGCTTTAATATGCCAAACGAGCAACGGTATCTCTGATATCTACAGAATATTCTTTTCTCTTAAGCAAAGTTTCTCCCGATGCAACAATTAATGATATCACAATAAACATTATTCAAAAATATAACACTTACAAAGTGCATTCGTCCAACAACTCCATTGAGAAGGAAAATATAAAAATCTTGAAATATGAATTCTAAGGAGTAATGATCACAGACACAAGATCAGTTAGTTTGAAAGTAATGAAAAAACAATAAAATATTTATTCAAATAGAAGTAATCTCATGAAAAAAATAGGCAAAGGTAGTATTAAGAACAACTAGAAAATCAAGAAGGTGATATAACTATGATATAAATAAAGAGGTGATATAAATAAAAGTTTTTTCAAGGATGCAGTGAGAAATCCTTTGTTTAAGTGTATATACTTCGTCTTCAACCGGACTTACAAGGGGCGGTCAATAAGTTTTGAAATTCGGATATAAGGAAACGCGATATGAGGAAAAGTGTTTTATTATTTTTCAATATAATACCCTCAACGTCAATGCACTTGCGCCACTTGTCCCAGAGGCTTCTAATTCTCGACAACCAGAAATCATCCGACTGCTGTTCAATCCACTCCTGACTTGTCATAACTTGTCCTAACACCTCCACAAACAGCCATCCCCTTTCCTCTGTTTTGCCTGACCGATTCTTACAAATTATTGACTGCCCCTCGTAAGAAATGACGTGATATCAAATATTCAGTTAAAATGTATGAGGATATTTATATACTTTTGCACCTATTTCTGTTGAAAAATTGGATTAAAAAAATAAAAACAATAGAATTTACCAACTTGAGAATATTCGCCGGAGAGTTTTTTAACGAAATTTCGTAAAAAGGGCAGTCAAAGAGTATTTTTCCTGAAAAGTAAATAGCTCGATTAGCAATAAGGAGAGACTAATTGTGGCCTTCTGAGGGTTTTGAAGATTAGCTGAATCTGCTTCTTGTTTGGTAAAGGAGGGATTATCTTGAACCCATTTAATCTTTCTGATAGTATGAACTCTGAAAATAGGAAAGTAATTGTTTTGAAATTTAAGGCCGATGATAGTTTTGAACTACTTATAATGTATAGTACTAAAACATGGGTAGTTAACGGCATTGGTTAAAAATTCATTTAACTCCGATGCTAGTAGCAAGGAGCCAACCATACTCTCTAATATATGTTTATAAAGATCACTAGATGTTTTTTAGTCCTTGTTATAAATTACTAGGTCCTCATTCTGCTACTATCCAAACGATGTACGAAATAGTAGTAAAAATTATACTAGTGTATCTTTCTCTCAAATGAATATGCCAATATTTTTATGATTGTAAATCTAGCGGAATGCTGTTTTGATCACTCCACACCAAACACAACTTTTGTCGTGGTATTCTTTGTGGTCGTGATATACTTCTTTGATGAAGTAGGCTTGATTCTAAGAGTGTTGTTGTTTTAAGGAAAAGCCACTTAAACACATAAGGATATAAAGAAACGCACAGGAATTGCCAAAATAAACTTATATTTTTAATTTAACAACTTACTACACAAAAACAAAACATGAAACACATAAATATTACGAATATTAAAATACACAAAAATTACTCCAATAATTTCTCCGTCAGGCTATCTAACTTCACCTACTTGATATTATAGTGATGATTGAGACATCATTCACTTCAATTTAAAAACAAAACAAAATGATAACGGCCTTTACTGCCGCAACTACCTTTGTGGATACTCCGTGGAACTGAGTCTGACCTTGAACTCAATGAGCACTTTACCTCGGGAATGTTATTGACTCCAAGACGCGTGCCGACCGGCCACATGGAGGTTGCGGACGAATAACTTGAAACCCACCACTGACTTTAGCGAGTGTGTCAGCTGAAGTCTACACGCTTTCGGCAGGAAGAGATATCACCACGGGATAGTGAAAGAAGGTTCCTTTCTCCTCTTCAGATTACTCTCAGGAGTAATTTGCAGTGTCTAGCGATGCGCTAAGGCTTCATTACCTTGACTCAGGGGAGTGCTTGAGGTAGTGTACTCTGGGTGGGATGGGGGTCTTCTTTAAGTGCAAGAAAGGTACTCGGAGGTTTTCTTCAAGGGCGAGGAAAAAGGAGGGGGGTTTCGCTGACGAGAATAAGTTGAAGTTCAACAAGTAAAATTTATGTTCGGTTTGGTAACCAGGAACTAGCTTGAGCATGAGCTTCTTCTTAGTTACAGTCTTCCTCAAGGTCGAGGCCTATCTCGGTGTTTTTGGATGCACCAAGATAGCAAGGAGGAGGGGAGGGGGGTTCTCTGACGAGAATAAGTTGAATTTAGTTCCTCAACCAAGATAACTTATGAGTTTTGTGTGGCCACCGGGTAACGGGCTCAAGAAGGGGGGGCCGTTTTCCTCTTATTTTCGTAATTCCTCAAGGGCGAGGAATATCCCTGTGCAATAGGATGCACCAGGATATAAGGAGTCTCTCTGACGAGAGTAAGTTGAATTTGAACAAGTTAAGTTAACGTTCGGTTTAATAACCAGGGACTAGCTCAAGGATGAGCTACTTCTTAGCCCCCTTGGTAGTCCTGCCTCTCTTGCAGGGGCCTTCGTAGTCTGGCGACTCACGTATTCTACCTCTCCAGTCTTGGTAGCCCGGCTTCAATCCAAGGACTTCGTAGCCTGGAGACTCACATATTCTACCCCGTTCTTCCCAAGTGTTTGTTATTTATACATCGTCACCCCACTGGGGTATGGGTATAAGAAGGGGCTTGTGAACGGGCCGAGGAGGGTTCTTCTTCCAACGGGTTTTCGGACCACGTCTTATCTCAGCTCCCGTTGGACTTCGAGCTTGAGAAATTCGCGTCTCCAATTTCTTACTTGAGGTGAAATTGAATATACACTCGTAGAGGAGATCTTGCAGTTTAAAACCGTTCGGCTTCTCATAGCCACGAGTGGCGAGAGGCTGTGGTTACGAGCTGGACCCACGTTGCCTGTCCCGGATGTTCTTGCAGTTACCGTCCCGTGTCTCTAATGAGAGAGAACGGGGCAGTGACGAATCCCCTACATTAAAGATGATCCTTTTCCTAATCTTTTTTTTCTTTTCTATCCTTACCTCGAGAGGCTCGTAACTCTGCCTTAGCGAGCGTCCGGGCCAAGAAACATGGTTTGACACAGTTAAAGATGTAGTGAAAGAGAAACGAGTGATTAATGTGTTAAGGACCACATGTTACATTGTTTAGAATAAGAAAAATGAGGTAAAAATTGACAAACAATTCCCTGTAATGTTGAGAAGCTTGTTTCAAACGGTGAATAGAATGAAAGATTATGTTAATGCCTCTAATGCGGTTGATGCTGGGAATACTAGGACTTCAATCTCTGGCAAAATGTAACCAGGATAATGATATATTTATCCAGGTATGATCAATTTATAAAATTGTTTTGCTAATTTATGTTGTAACAAACTTTTTTCCATGAGGCATATTTAGAAACTCACTCAAACATCAAAACTTCACGATATTCCTCATATTTGAATCCATATGTTAAAAAGTGTCTTTTAACTTTGGTTCCTATTCTATATCTAGTTAAATGATTTATACGCGGCAACATTACTTTTAACGACGTCTCATCTATTTTTACAATATACAGAAGCATTTTGAATCTAAATAAAGTTTTATAAATTATGAACAAAATTGAATATAGATAAATTTAGAGAGGAAGATCTCTTTATTTATATGCTTGAAAATAATAGAAAATAGAGAATTTCAAGAGATGTTTATAGCACATATATTTTATTAAGAATTAATTTATTCCAAAAGCTTAAATCCTTAATTAAATTGGATTGATCTTAACCTATGGTTTTAAACGTGCAACCAAGCTTCCTTTAACGCAAAATGAATGTTTTAAGTTAACTTAAGGAATTTTTAGACTAAATATGCAAATTTATGCATTTGAAAGTTAACTTTTAAATTAGAAACCTAATAAAATCAGTGTTAAAACGAAATGACATAAATTTCTCCATCTAAGTCTGGACACCTAGTCACTGCTACCACTCAAGAGCTATGCACCACGTTGAGTTATGAATCCTCTTCATATATTCCCATAATATTTATTACTTCTAGATTCGATGACATTTGCTTTGTTGCCTGAGAATGGTGATGCTGAAAACATTGGTTATTTACAATTTCTTTTACCTTGTTTTTAGATGCGAGCGACTCTATATCTCACTATGTCAATCGGTCGGTCGCTCTCCGCTTTTTTTAAGTTTTAGTAATAATATTGTAACTATTCGGCCGATTCTAACGAAGTTTAAAACCCTCAGGTTGTTTTACATTCCCTATCGAATGATAAAATTGCCAAGGTCCTCACAAGTGGGCCCGGCGAATTATTTTGTTTTGTCCTTTACATCATATCTATAAGGCTGATTCTAACGAAATTTAAAGCCCTTATTTTTTGCCATTATCCTTTGAATGATATTGGGTTAAGGAATAGGTTCTTGCGGTTTTATAAAATTTATTCATTACCATTAACAATTTTAGAAAAACTTCATTTTTAATTGGTTTCAATATGCAATTTAATCAAAAAAGTATTCTCCGTTGTTATTTACGAGTTCTTCCGAACGTTCAACTAGTTTTTGGATGCCTCAGCAATTAAAATCTCTGGATTTTGACTCAAAGAATTCGCCTAACCAGGTTCTTAATTACACATCAGTATTGTCGAAACGCCGCGCAAATGGTTGTAGAGCGATCGGAACAGATGGAAATCCGATGGAGCCAAGTCTGGCGAATACGGAGGATGAGACATGATTTTCCAATTAACTGTTTGGATGGCGTCTTTTGTCATATTGGCAATATGAGGACGAGCATTGTCGTGTTGCAGAAGGACTCCATAACGTCGATTAGGTCGCTTTTCACGAATAGCTTCGGCGAGTCGATACATTTGTTGAACGTAGAGTTCTGCATTGACAATCTCGTTGATCGCAAGGAGATCATAAAGAATGATTCCTTCACAATCCAACCACACACACAGCATCGTCTTTCGTGGATGAAGTCCTTGCTTTAATCGCGGAAGTGTTTTTTATTGGGGCTAAGCTATTGCTTTTGATGGTTCATGTTGACATAAACACACCACTTTTCGTCGCCAGTGATGATCCGGTGAATAAATCTGTCCTTATATCCACGAGTAGCCTTGTGACGAGCAAGTAAACGAGCGGCAATCGTGGAGCGTTGAAGTTTCTTGCTTTCGCTCAAAGCGTGTGGAACCGATGCACTGAGTTTGTGAACTTTCCCCATCGAAGGTGATTTACTACAGTTTTCTGATCACACGCCAATTAAGATATTAAATGAAAACAAAATATATTCACAAATTCTTCCTAAGTAATTCATGCATTTATTTTTTCTTTTGCTCCTCTTGATTTGTAGTTACAAAAGCAATTCTGGTATTTTTTTGGCAAACCTCATACATTATAATTCTGGCGAAATAAATCAATAAAAATAAAATTATTACACCACTAGTACTATCTTTACTTTTAATATTTTGATTATGCCTTTGTAAAATAAACTCAAAAGAAATACTAATAATTTATTTAAACTCATGGGAGGCACATAGCAGTACTTTTAGGAAAAAGAATTGACACTATTTGGCAAGAATAATTAAAATGTTTAGCCCCCCCACCTTCCTTGTCTAATACTTGGATTACAACAACCGAAGTGTTCGCATATTTATCATACATTTTCCTCTCAGTTAAACATATTTATTTATAAATAGCGTTAAAATATATAATGAAATGAGAATGAATTGTAACACTTGAATGGGACGAAACGGAAATTGAAAATTGGCGAAAGCTGAGTTTTCTCAATTCATTCTCACAGTAATTATAATATGAATTATAATTACAATTAGAACTACATAGACGAGTTAAAACTTAAAAGGAAGCAGCTTACAAGTAAACAAAAGATTCAACACTGAAATAGCACATAATTTCTTTTCTTATAAATTAATACAAACTAGGAATAACCTGCTTAGTAATTTCGTTAAATGCACTACTTAATATTTTTAGGAAGGAAAATGTTATCATTTTAAAGTATAACATAGAAACACAGGTTGTTAATTTAATTATTTGTGTATATCCTCTTTCACTTTTAATTTTCCATCACTTCTGACTTCTCCTTTTCCCACCTCTCTCGAACTAACCTAGAGTTCAATTTAGCATTTTTGCTGTTTGAAAATGCTGTAATTTTGATGTAATGAATCTATAATGCACTAGGAATAGTAAGGTACACAGCTCTCCTTAATTTGTGTCCAAAGTACACTTAACCAAAGAGCCCTTATCGGGTTCAATTAAGGTAAGGTTTTTACTCTTAGAACTTTACTTTCCCTTTTTATCTTTCTAATTTTTTCTCTTAAATCCTCGTTAAATGATCAATGGCTATTAAAATGGGATATTCAAAGTTTATGCTGTGGGAGGTCTTCTTTATTTAATGCTACTGATCGACTAAACTATAACTGGCAGGGGAGATCTCCATTCGTATATGGGCTAAAATAAAGAAATAATTAGAATAGGTCTACCAGCACCACTGCATAGGGATAGCCATCCTAGATATATATTTTGTTAATCTTGGATAATCAATACTTTTATTTAATCTATCTCTTCCGTCTCCTTCCCTGAGCATACTACTAAATTAGTGATGTTTAAAAGAATGAATTAGACTGTGTAGTGTGTACTATTAGATTAACATTTAAAATAAATCCCCACGCGAAAAGTGATTCACAAAGTATTACTTTACTTAATCATATATCTACCCATTAATCAATTCTATCCGAGTACATTTATGACCGTTGACATAGTGGGCAATAAAAAATCAGTATATTGCTTTGTTTAATTCTTTAAAATCTCCTGAATAACTTTTTTAACTTCGTGAATTATGGTTGAACGAGCTATACCGTTCTTTATTTGTTTATATAGTTCTTTGCTGCATCATTTATCCATACCTCTCTTGCTTATTATTCAATTACTCATGCTTCCTATATAAGTGCAATAAAATTTCTTATTACAATCTCTCTTGAGCAATTTTCGACACCACGATTTATTGAAAAAGTAATTTAGCCACTAAAGGAAGAGGATAGATATTTTTGCGTCGCATCTTAGATCCCTTATGCTTCCATAAAATATACCCCTTCATTTTGAATTCTTAGGATGGTGACGAAACGAGAATTTTTATGAGAAAAAGACGCCTTATATTATTAAAAATTTTTCATTTCCACTACTTTGAACTGTAGTAAAGGAAACGTCTGATTCTAAAATAGCAGGAAATAGCTGGATGAAATTGATCGCCCATAATCAAGTATTTTTTTTACTGGTTGGTTAAAGTTTATAATCTGCAGAGTTTAAATTTTCTACTACGGTCTTCTAAGAGGATTTAGGAAGAGAAATGATTACAAATGGTATTCTTTTACTAGCCCAAAAGAATTTCAATCCATTCCACGGGTCATTCTTAGGCCAAATTGAGTGAACTGAAATGAATGGAAAAAGAGAAAGTGATAGAAAAAGTGCATGGTGACTGTGGAAACTGCATCAGGGATTATGCACTATTACTTCCTGAACTAAGGAAAAATCTCAAGCTCTGAAATACGCTCAGAATTAGGGAGTAATACATAAATGTTGCCTAAATAACAGCACAACATAAATTAAACGACTTGGAATTCAGGTCCTTGCTTATCTACGAGTACTTTATTCCTTTCTAGACCTCGACTCTACAAACTTTTATATTTTTAAACATCTGGAAGCATTTTTAGAGGATAAACGGTTTCCAAAGTAAGCAGGTACAAAATAAGCTTTTTAAGACATTTCTCAACACGAGGCGTGAAATATGCTACACTAAAGATAAAAATAGCATTGCAATACCTTGACAATTGTGCATTCCTTCACCACATTAAACCTACTTTAATTAAAAATATAACCTATTTACCCGGCGCTATGGAATATTTGGAGCATAAGTGTTAGCTCCAAGCGTTACAAGGGAGGTCTTTCAGGTGGTAGCGTTCTAGAAAATGATATTTTATTGGGAAAGAGATCACTATCGAGGAGTTCATCGACTACAACCCATCCAAATTCAGGATCTGCATATGGAGTCCAGATATACGAGTATAGGTCAAGGCAGGAAAATATCTTGGTTCTCGAAGAGTGATGCGTAAACTCATCCACAATTGGGACACTTATCTCCAGTGTATGTCACCCGTCTCGAAATCCGCTGATGATACAATTTACGCAAAAAAATAGCAGTATATCTCCTTTGCAGGTGTAGCTGCACAGCTAATTCGTGATTTGAGGTACATATTTCTAGCAAATAGAATATATCATGACAGGTGAGAATTGCCAATCCTTCTGCCCAGGCAAAATTTAGTGGTAGTGAATTCGCTAAACAGTCAATCATGGGATTATGTGTAGGAAGCACGAGTCCTTAAAAAAATTGCGAACGTGCAAGGGAAGGAGACGAGCCCTCGCAACACTTCCCAGTTTGCCAGAAGTACAGGAAAATTTCAATCTAGGAAAATTTCATCCAAACATAGCTCGAAGGAGATACGCGACTCTCTTCGAAGAGAAGACCATCACGTGAAAAGACATAAGTTTCCCAGAGGCAGAACTCCGGGTAATGTTGCCTGACCAAGGCACTAAAGGCGATGTCGCTTAGAGGACTTATTGGTGGAGTGGCTTCGGAGGAGTGGCTTCGGAGAAGTTGTTCTTTACTTTGGAGGATATACGCTCTTTGAAAGACCGAGCCAGCCATGTGTAGCGGCGTAGAAGCGAAGATCCTTTAGTGTTCTACTCCCTTCCGGGACAGCTTTAGGAATCCCGGAATAGAGACTAAAGACAACTTTGAGGAGTGTTGCCTCCTGTTATTCAAACGACTCGGTGGAGGCGCTCGATCTTTATGCCTTTCGGTTATGCTTAGGGGGAGGTCGAGAGCTTTGGTTTTTATTAGAGGCTGGTTATTAACTCTGTGTTGCCAGCACCACCACGGGACCGCCTGGGGAATTAAAATCAAATAAAGACAAAAAACAAAAAAGGTCATTAAACATCCAGGATATAACGCTCTTACCCCAATCTTTCTACGGTAAATAATAATATAACTGAATTAAACAAAGATACAGACCGAAGAATACTTGATCAAGTAAGAGAAAGTAAACGAACGCATAAACAACCATATTTCTAGGCTTAGGGGGACCAGAAGCAGAATGTGATTTTTGTAAAATGAGAGATAAGACTTGACAGTTATTCCAGGGCATGCAAAGATCACTCTTGAGCCTTGTAACTCGAGAGACGATCGAAAGAATGAAAGACTAGGATTTCTTTTGCCAAGGTATACTCACCCCATTGCTTTGAATAAACGGTGTGCCCCTCTCTGTAATTAACAGACAGCCATAAACGATAGGTACTTATCATCTACGGCTTTAGAGTAATTTAGCTAGACATCGTGTAAATCAGACTTTACGCATCTGCACGAGCTATTTCTCTGGGCGAAGTAGTGATACTATTGCCAGCTCCGCGCCAACCCTATAAATGACTTCACGCGGCTGCGGTATCAACCGTCACCTACGGACTCACGGAGCCTGTAACGGTAAAACGTGCAGAAGACGGTAAGGGTAAGTTTCGAAGCCCCTCCCTGTTTTCTAATTAAATGTCTGACCTTGACCTTCATCAGAAGCTTTCCTAGGCTGCGTAGAACGACCTCTGCAAGATCCTTCCCCGAGATGGAAGAAGTATTGCTGTCAGGTTAAGTCATCGCAGTTCCTCCCTGTCTTAAGCAAAGCTTTCACGGGGGCGGACTCAGGTTAGATGTTTGGCACTGAGCCCTCATGAAATATCCTGCCATATGTGGTAAAATCACCTACGAGACAAGGCCAGCTCTTGAGGGAGGCTGTTGTCATTTGGTCATACCCAGCAATGTATCAGAGATCCTATCTAGGAATGTTCAGAAGTGTTGTCTTTTTTCGTCTAACTAGCGAACCTGCCCCTATCGAGAAAGAAAAGAGGGAAGGTACGTTGGCTCTCTGTAAGTGCAAAAGGTCTGGCTGTATTACAGTAGGGGCAACGATCCAGGGCTCGTTGCTATCCCTGGAAGTTCTAAGGTAGTTAGCTCTATGCAGCAACGCTAACTGAGAGGAGTTGATTCTAGGATGCATGCTAGTTCTCTTGGCTTTCAGCTGTGATAGCAAAGCGGAGACACCTTTGGTGCAAAGATAGAGTCGCTCTTAGGCAGCTATAATTTAAGATGTTAAAGAGGAAGCCACCTCATCCCTATACATAGAAAAGGAGTAAACCTCATGTCAACTAAAACAAAGTTCGAGTGGCCCCTCAGATGGCATAGGAGTAGGAGGGCATATCCTCTTGTAATGTGCAATTGCTGCGATTGGCTCCATAGATCACAGATGGGAAGACCCTTTTCTGCATATAGGTGGTGAGGTAGAGGTCCTCACCTACATCTAATGATGGAGAGGACGCGCTTGAAGGCAGATATTCACGTGCACGCCCACTATATTTTTCAGTTCTAGTCATGATCATTTTAAGAAAAAAAAGAATGCATGTAAATTAGGTACTATTATCTTCCAAAGTTTTGAGAGTTTAAGAGAAAAGTTTCCATTGGATCAAAAAGTTCCGGAATGTGATCATTTACATATACTCAGATCAGACTTACGAAGTGAGATGGTCCTACACAACCCGGCCCGCTTGTCAGGCGAAATATTACTTGAATTTTTTCCATAAAGGATGATGCAGAAGTAGCTCCCTTATATCTATACTGAAAGAAGGTGAAAAAAAATCGACTGGCAATTAATCCCCCTTCCTAATACCTTCCTTAGCAAGGGAGTTTTCGGCGTTTTTCTCTGGTAGTAACTTTACGGTTTATACTGCCGCTAGAATAGAGACCAAACTAGGACAAAAGTGTGCACGACCAGTTAGAAAATCTGTGGATAAAAGATAAGTTTTGGAAGGGAATAGGCTGGTATGTAATAGCAAGAATTAGAGATAGGCGTAAACACTGACAAGTAGGATTTAGTGCTCACCTATCATTTGATACACTTAGTGCAAAATGAACCCGAATGGCGTGCAGCCAACCCAATAACCATGTCTATGGAACCAAACTCTGACAAGGAGAGAACAGATATCCTGTTACAAAGGGTAAGATGATAGTCGCCAAAAAATAAAAACACATAAAGTCTCAAATAAAATAAAAAACAAATCAATATAAACTAGCGCTGAGAGAAGGTGAGGAGGAAGCACACAAATAACTTTCCAAGGCCCCATCAGAGACTTAATATCATACTAGTAACAGTGCTTCCCTAATTTTCATTCAGACCCCGAGGATGTGCATCTTCTCCACGCTCCAAGTAAAAATGCAACACCTTGCGGCGTTGATGTCTTTTTAACATTCGGATAGTGGTTACTTCCACAAAATTCTGAATAGGTTTGCAATTATACTTTTGTTTGAAACGCTGTTAAAGGTCTATATTGGAGAAAGTGTTGTTTTGTTGATGATAGTGAGTTGGTTGATCGTTAAATAAACTCTAATAGCTCTACATCTCGCATATTTTTCTTAGGATTGTGCCAGTAATTATGTCTGAAATAACAATCACACATTAATAGGTAAGATGGGAGATGTAAGTTGATGATTAGGAGATCTAAGTCGGAGAGGGAGAAGGTGATGATTAATGATAAGTCGATGGAGCAGATTGTGATTAGTTCTTTATTTTGGAATCGAAATACGAAAGCATTGAGTGTGGTATTCAGGTGGTGGGGGCGTATGGCCTGTTTTTTCAATGTAAATCACGTTCATTTATTGGTATTGATTGTTTAGACGTAGCAGTTGAAATTACCGCTTAAGAATCTAGATGCCTTAGTACACATTGTTTCCTTGAGACAGATGCAGGTAGGATTATATCTTTTGCCAATTATCGAAGAATATCATATTTGGCAGTGAGGAAGCGGGTATTCCATTTTAGGAATGGTAGCTATAGAGTAGAGTCAGTGGAATCGAATTATAGTTAGTGGTCTTCTTCCCTAAATATTGGGCGGAGATATAAATGTTTAGGGGGCTTTTCAGCATGTTTGCTTGGAAGATATTAGTGTAGTAGTTGTTGGGAGTTTTGTAGGTGATTTAGGTGTCTGTAACTTTAATTTTTTTAGGCAAAAGGGGCCATAACAAAGAATAAAGGTTACTCACCCACCTCTAAGGACCGAATGTCTAGCTTTAGCGCCTGAGAAGACAACCACAGACAACCACAAGGGTTCTATTTCTTCCCTGTCTCAACCTCTGATCATCGCCAGACTTAAGGCACTAAGGACCTTTGCGCAAGGCTTTAATGCCATCGAGACTATTCCTCCCCCTCCCCTGGGAGCCAAGTCTAATGAGATCCTCGCTCCCCTTTAGGTTGGCCCCTGCGACCCACTTCCGCCGAGGCAGTATAAATACTTCGAGAAAAGCTGTGAGAAATTAGTACCATACTTGGTTAGCAGCCATGTATTACACCCTGCTTCGCATCTCAACTGCTTCCAGCTTCGAACGCAAAGCGAATTCTCTAGCCGTCCTTGGTCGTACTTATGGACAGAATTCCCACTTGACAGACGATAGAAACGGGCAGGCATCTCTCACTCGGGTATCAACTTCATTCACGTCTGGAGTACTCCCTCGCTCATTTCTTAGCGAGGTTAAAGAAAAAGGAATCATGCAAGTGGAACTAAGTAGCGCCCACACTACTCCCCCTTCCCATTTTCCCTGGAAACAATCACAGTACATTCTCTCTCGTACTCGTCGATTCATTGTTTATTTCCCATCACCCTGTTTCGTACCCCGGTTCTCATTTTTTATATTGTGATTTATTTATTTGTGCTATTAATATTTTCTTTGTATATAAAAGTCCTTGATTAAGTTTTCTCTCTAAAAGTGCTATATTCGATTATGATGATTATTATTACGTTATTGTTTTATCTTCGAGGGTTTCTATTTCCATGCTCAGCGTTTCGAGGATTGAATTAAAAATGTTTCGAAGAAAACTAGACCTTTAATTAAAAATATAAACAAAAATTTAAATTTAACAAACCAACTACAGAGTAATGAATTAAACAAATTGAAGGGAGTCTTACTAAAATACACAATTGAATATACAGTAATGGTTGACTCAAAGTTCACTTTAATATTGAAGCAAATTGATCTTCAACATTTAAACACAAACATGTGGTTCTGTCCACCCTACAAACCAAACAACATTGGCAACTATGCCATAGTAGATGCCAGCACTTCACCGGTCTCTGTCGGTTTAGTCTAGAGGTTGCCCTAGGAGGGTAGGTGTTTGAGTATCCTGTGCTCCTATTGTTGTTGTTGTTATTCTTGTTTTTGGTGCACCTCACCCCACTTAAGTGTTTTAGTATAAATCTATTTGGGCTGCATACCACCTCAAATATGGGTTTTGGAGAGATAATGGGGTGCATGGTACCCTACTTTATGATATGTTGGTGGTGCATACCACCCCAAATATGTGTTTTTAGGTCAGTTTTTGGTGAGTTATGTATTGTTGTACTATATTTTTATTGTCTTTTCTCATTATTTTTATTTCTTTGCAGGCATGAATAAAAGTGTTCCATGTTCTATTTACGGAAGTTACATATATTAGAAAAGAAAGTACTATAAAAGCAGCAAAAGTGTCAAATAAAAAGTGGCCTAGGTTATATTTACATGAATTATATTTATAAATAAAACAAAAAGACAATAAAAGCAAATTATAATTAGAAACGGTGAAAGTGTCAAAGAATAAGTCCTTATTTTCTTTATTGTTTTACACTGATATTAAAATTTTTCCAGGTAAAATTCGGACAAAAAAATCAGTAAAAATGTCAAAGAAATTCTTAACTGAGGGGGAGCTATCACAAATGGTGAACGTGACTGATGTCTTTTCAAACTTAGGTGAGGATTCTGAGGATGAAAATGAAGACTTCGACGAAGATGTTGCTTAAGTATCGGCAAGTGATGGGTAGGAGGAGGATCAAATGGAAGTAGATGTGATGTATGATAGTTATGAGGATAAGGATTATGTCCTATCGTATAGTGAACAAGATGAAGAGCCAGATGATGTTGAAATTGAGACGGGGAAGAAGAAAAAACAGAAGCAAACCAGCAAAAAAACAATTCGCACATCATCCCGAAAGAAAATATATGCACTGTTGCTGGACCACACCCTCAAACTTTATAGATAGTATTCCTTCCACCTCAGCTGATTTCCCTTCTCCTCCTTCCCCTATAGCTGCACCTAATGATGCTGCTTCCAACGTGGATATGACCGCTACAACCAGCTCTTCTGATGCTACCCCTTCTTTCTCTGCAACCAGTGGTGGTAGGATACGTGGGAGAAAACGGAAACGAGCTCAAGTTGATGGACCATCTTTAGTACGATTTGAGAGTACTACTCTGGAAAGTAAGACTGGGTTCAGATGGTCAACCCGCCCACAGTTCAATAGCAAACATCTTCTAGCATGGATCATTGTTACTAGTAACCCCAGACCAAGTGCCAAAGCACAAGCTTGTGATTCACCGGAGAAGTGCTTCAACTTGTTCATGGAGGATTCATTTTTGGATATAGTCTGTCAGTGGACAAATAGGAGGATTGAGAGTGAAGTCAATAAATACGCCACATAAACAATAACACATAAAAGTCTGGAACCGGACGAACTTCGGGCACTCATTGGGGTGCTAATTTCTATCTGGATGCCAGAAGGATGGCCATATCTCAACCTGCGACATATGTTCTACTGACATAGGTGCACCATTGTACCGTGCTGCTATATCGCAGGCCTGTTTTGAATTTCTACGAACTGTTTACGCTTTGACGACCCATAGACAAGAGAGACAAGAAAAGAGACTGGCAAATTTGCACCTTGCAGGAAACTATTTGATAAATTTATGGAAAAGTGTCAAACCCACTGCATACCTCATGAAGATCTCTGTATTGATGAGCAGCTGGTTGCATTTCGTGGAAGATGCCCATTCAAAATGTATATACCCAGCAAGCCAGCCAAATATGGCATAAAGATGGTCCTCATAAAAGATTACAAGACCAAATATCTATTAGGATGCATGCCATACCAAGGAAGGGATTCGACAAGGCTCACAGCTGGAGTAGGGTTGGGACATTATTTCACGAAAGAACTTTCAAAGCCATTCCACCATACAAACAGAAATGTGACCTCTGATAATTAGTTCATTTCTGTAGCTCTAGTCACTTATCTTTTGCAGAGTTGTGGCATCACCTTGGTTGGAACACTAAAGGCAAACAAGCGAGAACTTCCACCTCAGATGAAGAGTAAAGACGATAGAGACTGTGCCTGAAGTGCCTTTCTCTTCACAAAAGACATGACCCTGGTTTCATATGTGCCTGAAGAAAAAGCCACAGGTAAAAAGAAGTTGGTTCTCTTACTCTCATCTATGCATTTTTAGCCAACCATAAATGATAAAGGAAAGCCTAGAGATAATAGAATA
The DNA here is from genome assembly GCA_963969495.1 of Ceratothoa steindachneri. Taxonomy (NCBI): domain Eukaryota; kingdom Metazoa; phylum Arthropoda; class Malacostraca; order Isopoda; family Cymothoidae; genus Ceratothoa; species Ceratothoa steindachneri. Next base: position 132,601,828 of record OZ018332.1, on the reverse strand, counting down.
TTATAACAGCACCAAAGGTTGGGTTGACGCTTTCGAGGAAATGTGTGCATTGTACTCCTGCCACTAGAAAACTAGAAGATAGCCCCTTTGTATGTTTTTCTGGATGTTGAATACCGCTACTATAAATGCCATGATAATATACAAGTCAAATCTAAAAAAAGAGGCATCAGACCTCCAAAACGCCGTCGCTTCATGCTAGACCTTGCAAGAAAATTTATTCAGCCATGGGCTCAGAAGAGGCTGTCGATTGCCAATCTCCCACGGAAAATAACAACACTGATATCTACTGTATGTGATCTCTCATCAGTTGCTAACGCACAGTACCTACCTGGCCAAGTACTTGCTAAGTGCAAGTACCCTCAAGTAAGGTGTGCTGAGTGGCCCCGCTCCACAGACCGGAAGACACGCGTCAGATGCATGAAATGCCAACGACCTGTGTGCCAGTCCCACTTCTACCCTACATGTTCCAAGTGTTTTGAGGAGGTGGTAAGTACACACACACACAGACACACACATATTATATGATATTATTTATATTATATATATATATATACTCGTATATATATATATATATATATTATATTATCATACATCTGTAATATACACTCTAAGCCTCAATTAGGATGTATTAGACATTATTATTATATTATATATATATATATATATATATATATATATATATATATATATATATATTATCATACATCTGTAATACACACTCTAAGCATCAATTAGGGCGTATTCAGGGGAGTAAGGACTGATATCATAACATAAGTTACAGTAGTGTTAAATCTTGACCCCTATTTGTCAATCTTTATTTCAGTAAAATGTGGTGCTAGAGAGCTGAGATCTGGTGAGGGGAAGGCGAAAGGACCCACCTCGTCATGACAGGAAGACTGTTTGCTTATTATAGAAATTTCATTTATGGGAAATATTTTTTTCTGATTTGTCAGGAAAAAAATTAATTTTCAATATTTATGTTTTATTAATGTTTAGTACACGAACAATTCAGTTATTCAAGGATTTAAATCATTAAAAGAATAAGGAAGGATTGAACCTTTTGTTGATTTTTTCAGAAATAAAATTTTTGGAATGCAAATGTCTTTTTTTTTAAGCCAAAAATGGGATATGCTACACCCCACTTTTGTGTTTATGTGACCAGATTTCTATCTTTGTGGTTAAGGGTTAACGAAAGAGATACTGGAATTTAAATACTTTACAAGATTTCCACGAGAATCGGGTTTCAGCCTGACATTGGCCTCAATTTTTATATCACCTCAAGAATGTTATTTCCGTGCGGGCGCGTGGACATGGCGTTCCAGATGGTGTTTAAATGGAGAATGCTTTAAATACGCAGAAGAATTCGGAGCGTGTGGCTGATGGAGGTAAGCACGGATTCTTGATAAAATAAATTCACCACGGGACAGGGAAAGTATGTTTCTTCCAATCTTCGTGTTACTCTGGGAATAATTCGCACTGACGAGCGATGAGCCAAAGAGTGAATCTTTTGACGAAGGGGAGTCCTTGAAGGAGTTAACATTGGGGTATTCCTCAATGGCGAGGACTATCTCTGGATTTTGGATTACACCAGGATATGGAGTTTTTCTAAAGAGAGTTTGTTGAACTTGCTTCTCAATCCAGGTTAACTAAAATTCGGTGTGACCAACAGGAATTAACTCGAGGGTGAGCTTCTTGTGAGTTCCTTTCGTAGAGTTTCCAGGCACTCGCCGGACTTCGCTGTCTCGAGGAGTCTCACGACCTACCCTTGATAGGATGCTAAATTCGGTGTGACCACCAGGAATTGGCTCCGGATGACCTTCTTCTGTGTCCCTTTCGCTGGTTGCCGGGCCTCTAGCCGGATTTAGTTGTCTCGAGGACTAACACAATCTGCCTTTGTTTTTGCAACGTTAGGACGGTGGCATTAAAACTCCTCCACTTACGGATTTTCTCAGATCGTCTTTCAGCTAGCCTTAAAGGGGACCTTTTGGCTTTAGGCCAACGCTCCTCTAATTTTACATATGAGCTGAAATTGAATATAAACTCTTAGGGGAAATATTGCCAGTTTTAACTACTGTTAGACTCACCGGGGTCTGACATGTGATGAATAGAGAAATATGTGGTTTTTGCGTGGCCTTTCAGGTTCTCCTCGAGGCGAAGGGAGAGAGGGTGGGGTTAAGTGGTCGGGTTACGAGGCCAACAATGCCAGGAAGCTGTGAATAAGGTACAGGTACTCAGTTGTGTGGGTGGGGTTCGATTCCCATACAATATAGTAAAGTTATATTTTCCTACCATCAATTTGTCTAATCCCAGAACCTCTAAAAATTGATTATTTAGGCCAACCGCACTCGATTTGGGGATCTGTATCTCCTTTGAATAATATTATTTCTACACAGCCTAAGATATTACTTCTGAAAGGAAAGCGGGCCGTTACTCCCCCCCCCCACCTACTTCCGACCTCACCCTTTTTGCACTCGACACCAGGTCTCTGCAAAATTTACACTGAGGCATGACGATAAAATTAGGGGACCTCCCGGCCGTCTCAATCTTACCCACCCCCACCTCTCGGGTCGCAAGTTTACTTTGTAGGATTCACCGTGAACCGCTTTTATGCGTCCCGCTGCTGGTCACCCATCTGGCTCGCTGATTTAACACTTTATCGCAAAGGGACGCTCGGTTTGTCACGGGCGATAACAAAGGTTGGAGAAGGTCTTAATCTTTCCCTGTTTTGGAGAACTCCGGGTAGATATGCACCCTCTCCAGGATTACAAACATATTTCGTTAGACAATACTTCCCCAAAAGGAGTGCAATTCAACTCTCTCTCTCCCAAGAAGTGTGAGTGATGGTCGCAAGCCACGGAAGAGCTGGACATCACACCCTTATCTTCGGGTTAGGAAGAAGAGTCTCGTGAGGCAACGTCAGCCTTTCTTATCCACCTGCGGCAGCTGCGTGACCAAGGAATATAACAAACACAATGACAAAATAGATTTTTAATACACACTAAATAAAAGGCACAAATATAAATATGGAAATATGGATATATATATATATATATATATATATCCATATTTCCATATTTATTGTTGTGCCTTTTATTTAGTGTGTATTAAAAATCTATTTTGTCATTGTGTTTCTTATATTCCTTGGTCACGCAGCTGCCGCTATATAGTCAAATTGCACTCTAGGAACAATAACAGTTGTCACCTTGCTTGGCCTAGCTTAGATCTGTGTGCTCATATTGCCGTACACCTGGCCATACTTTGAGATGGGCTTTGATTCAAACCTATTATATGTATTATAAAAGGATGTTCAATAACTTAAAATTTCGACCAGATAGATGAAAGTGAAGGTTATTTTTTGATTCAGGAGACCGATTCCTTACAAGACTGATGTCCATTTCCTAAACACCAGAACCTTGTAGACCAGTTTTATCTTTCTATTAATTAATTTTGAGTTGTAATACTTTTAATTTCCATCTTCCTATGAATAAGATTTTTACTCTTGGCTAAATCGGTTTTCAGGCGGTTTCCTTTTTACTTGCAGGTATTTCTGTTTTTCTTGATTTATTTCTGGTAGTTCGAAAGCTTTTCTTGTTTGACTAGTCTCTGATGTCCTCTGTATCTGTTTTGCCGCTTTTATTTACCAACTTTTAGTCCTCTTTGTCTGTTTGTGTTCTTTTATATTTTCTTTCTTGTGATAAAGCCTTAATATTTCATTAATATTTAGGTTGAAGAGAGCTGAACTGTAAACTAGTTTGGAAATTTCATTTTTTCTGTTTCATTTTAAGACGCGTGCGACTCTATGTCGGTCCGTCACTCACTGTTTTCTTTTTGGGGGAAAGGGGTAATAACATTGTCACCTTTTGGCTCATTATAGCGAGATTTTAAAGTCATTTGCTGTTTTTTATTTTATATTAAATGATATAATTGCCAAAATCCTCCCAAGGTTAGCTAAGGAATTATTTGGTAATAACATCATAACTATTTGGCCGATTCTAACGATATTTGAAAGCCTTATGTTGTTTTACATTTTATTTCAAATTATTTAATTGTCAAGGTCCTTCCAAGGTTAGTCCGGGAATTTTAAGAGTTTTGAAGGTCGTAAGGTACGTTCATTGCATAAAAATATAGGTTGCATTTAAGAACTTTAACGTTTACCAAAGTAACCCACGTTATATATTTCTATTTAGGTTTTTTTCAAATATTTCCCGATCTTTTCTCTTGATATTTAGCGTCATATTGATCCATCCATTGCCTTTGTCCTATACTTTCCTTACAGATTAGAAAAATCATCTTGGGCTTTGGCAACTTCTCCAATACCTCGTAATCCTCAGACAGAAGAGCTTGTAAATTCATTTGTGGTATGTTCTTCTTTCGCATATCATCTAAACCAAATATGAATATTTAAGAAGAAGTCTCATTTTATGTCTGCGAGTTTTTTTTGATGGTAGAAGCTAGGCTAATTTTCTTAACGAATTTATGTACCTATTTTTTCTCGTTTTGCCTACTATTTTAAATACATGAATGTAGTCATATCCAGTTAGGGTGATCTTTCTTTCAACTAGCAAAAATACTCCCTCCCTTGGATTTTTCTTGTCAGTTGAGCTTGGTGGTTTTGCTCACAAAATTAAGAAAGTGTGCGAGAGAAAAACTTGGTTTTATTTCATAAAACGTAAAATTTGGGAGAGAAATCATTTTACAAGTGTTCGAGTCTCTTTCTCATTTATTTTTAAAAAATGCACACATTGACACACACCCATATACATATACACATATATACACACAAAGACGCTAGGATCATTCAAATAAGATTTTTCTTTGAGTTCTTACCAGGAGTGCTCGCCAATGGACGATTCAATGAACCTTCCTGCACACTATACTTCTAATATTTAATGTTAAGTGAGGTAGAACTCAAGCTCCAAATCAAATTTTTGTAACGTGATGCATCCTGTCAATGAAATGAGTTGCTCTGCATAATTATTCTACCGGGTTTCGATATATCTTATCAAATGAAAATTTAGATCTGAGAATATTGGCTAAACAAATTCATGTGGTTTCATTTTAACGTTTGAAAAATCCTAAACCCCGAGGTGGCGGTTCTTCAACAAACTGAAAAAGATAAACCTGATTGATCTCTAACGGATGAGAACCTTTGGAATAAGGTTATTTCTCTTTCACCTGACTATCTCGGAGCGGCCTTTCTTTGGTCACCATACCTAAATAACTAGCACTATCAGAAGTTAAACAACCATCTTCGGATTCGTGACTACTAACAAGTCCCCTTTTTGGGCGCAGTAATTTGGTCTCCTTCAAGGCTTTGCTTTATTTGAGAACTAGTGCTTCTGCGAATTTGGGGGTGACTAATTTATGTAGGGGTAGCAATAATGAAGGGAATTTTTCATAGATACAGAAGCTGGAAGAGAGAGAATGATGAATATTTAACACCGATTTATGTTGTTTTCTCGATTAAAGTGGAAAAGAAGGATTTCGACCAACCCAATACGCTCATATATTTCTTATTTATTTAAAGATGTCTTACAGTGTCGCATATTCCTGTTTAGATCAACGGTGGTCGAGCTTACTTGCTTACACAATTCAGCCAAACGAGTTGCTTTACGAGCAGCGCAGACCGTGTATATCCAGTCAGACATGGACGATCAAAGTGAGAGAATAGTAATATGGATACAGGCATGGACAGCATATTTTCCCCTCCCCTAAGAAACAGTGGTTAAGAAGGCAGCACCGGTATAATATCCAACCGAGCCCCGTCGTCCTCTTTCTCTACTGAGTTCTAAGGGAGGGATGTTGACGGGTGCCAATTAAGAAGGAGATGGTCATAATGAAAGTATGATAAAATGAGAAATATTAGCAATAAAAAGGATGATCTAAGATGGTATTCTTCTTTCGTTAATGTGATATAGGAATATAATGTGACAATTTCACTATTTGGACTTAATGAATAACCTGGAACCCGAACTACTTGCATTTAATTCTACGTTTATTCTAATCATTGCTCTAGTTTTATTGCAGCACAACTTTTTGATACGTGACGAGAGAAGCGGCTTGTCTCTGTTCTTTTTCATTTGTTCATTCATTCCTATGTTAATTGTAGCTTTGAGGCCGTTTTATAGATATACCTTTTGAGTTATTGCGGGTGGTTTTGGTAGTTTTAGTCCGTTTGTGATTAATATATTGCCTGTTTGTATCGTATTTGTTTTGTTTTTTTGTTGAATTGATAACACTTTACATATTTCTTTTAGCTTATCCCTTTCTTACCATTTTTATATATACCATATTTGATTTTTTGCGTGTAACTTCAACAACTATTTGAAATTTCATTTTGTTATCACTATTTCAAGTTGCTGGGCTGCTGCCTGTTACTTTAAACTTAACAGTTCGTCCACTAATATTTGTTTTACAAAGGTAAACTTGAGGTCACAACTAGTTATGCAGAAAAAAGGAAATATAACCTTAAATACGAATTTGAATAACCATAGATTTGGTCAAACTTTGACTAATCGTCAGGTCAAGCGAGTAATGGAGAAACGGTCATTTGCTTTTCAACCGAGAATAGCATACAAATGTTGTCTGAAATTTAAAATATTTAAAATATATTGAAAGTATGCGTTGCAAGACGCCTCTCTCCATGGATTTGAATAACTAGCTTAAAAACAATTTTTTGGACTTAGCTTTTACCTAAAAAACACTGTCAATATTTTATTTCACTTAATTGGATGAAGGCGTATATGATACTAAATTTGTGGTCAGCCTAAAGCAATATTCGGTTAATGAAAAGGTGTTTAGTATCTACAGGAAAAATTCTATAACATTAGTCGGATACGTTTCGGCAAGTATTTTCTTCAAAATTTCACGTTCTGTAATTTTAATACACAATTATAATATTACAACTAGGCAAAATCAATCAATATCCATTTTAAATGCTTCCTTGTTAATACCGATGCAGATTTTAAATTTTAGGTTGAATCATTACTTCACTAAAAAAGTCTATAGATAACTATAAATTTCTTTTATATTTAGTGATTGGAAATTTAATAAGATGTTAAATTAGCCTTCCCTATCTTTGCAACAAGACGTACAAAGCCAAAACCAAACAATTATTCTACAAATATCTAAGATGCCGTTGGTAACTTTTACAGAGCTTCAGCGGTTGGTTAGCATGGAGTTTCTTGATGTAGGCAAAGTAGAGTGTAAATTGCTTACAGGGACTTACAGCTTACATGAATGGAGAGTTTTATCGCGTTTGATTTGAAGGCTAACGCTTGAGGTTGAGCGAGGATAGTAGTTGAGCGAGAGAGTCGTGTGATTGACAATGATCTGCTTTTCGTGTGTGCAAGAATCAATAGTGCACTAATGGCGAGTGGTTGACTCGTTACTTTAAATCTTTGTAAATTCTAGAGGATATACCATTGGGGAAATATTCATGTTTGGTATGTTTTTCGTTTCCGAGGAGCATTTATTTATGGCAAATGTCGTTGGCTTTTAGGAGAAAAGCTTGATTTATTTGGCAGGAATTTGGTTCAAAATACCAGCGCCTGGAGAATATACCCAACAAAGGCATATCAAGAGAATTTTTAATTCAACTAATCTTAAATACCGTTTTCAAGGTACCCATTTAATATCTAATTTACCCTACTGTGGATGTCTTACTGCCTCTACTAATAGTATTAATAAGACTTATGCGTGAACTGGCAGTTGCGAATATCAACGCTCGTAAAGCGATCTCACTATTTATATACTATCAATGATAGAGAAAACCAGAATTTTTCAACCTCAATTATTTTTTAAATAGATTTAGAGTAATATTCTCTGTACCAACTGGCCCAGTCGGAGTTCATCTGCTTGATGAATGTTCATAACTCGCATCCTCACAAACCTCCATTCCACACACACCTATTTTACACCTTATTATTTACATGTCAGTCCCCACCCCCTCCTTATATTAATTAACTTGATTATTATCAGTATTTTTACTTTTAGTGGATCACTAAAATAAAACAAAACAGTATGCAATAGCTTCGCTCACATCATTCCTTCAGTCCTTAAGCACACTTTGAATTTCGAAGGAGTTACATAAGTTTTAGCAAGAACAATCGATAATACTATCACTATCATTTATGAGGGTGATTAATATATCATCAACTCTAGTTTCTTTTCCATTTCTATGTACAAGCATGAATCCAATCTCCTAGACATTCGCTTCCTCTTCCTCATTCACATTTTAAGGCTCTCCAATTACTTAATTTTGCATCGCTCTTTTATGTTCAGGTGTTATTGCCTTAAACTTTTAAGTTAATTGGTTTTTCTTTCTTAGATTAGTATAGTAAAGGCCTCAATTTCTGCAGACTAGAATATCCTTAGGTGTGCTGGTTTGAAAATCCCACCAAACATTCCTAGAAATTTATGGCGTTACTGATGTTTCTATTAGTTGGATATATCCTCGATTTTCCCCCTTCCTCACTCATTTATATATCTATCTACAAGGATGGATTAAAATCTTGGACTATTAACATAACAAAATTTAAACTTATTATAAGAAATGCTACTAAAATCGTCAGCCTTAGTTGATAAATAGATGATGTATTCGAGAAGTTATAATCAATCTTTTATTCTTTAAATTATAGCTATTTTCATTTAATTCAAAGTATATTAAACCTCTTTTCCATCCATAATTGCAGTTTCCTCCCCGGTTAAATAATATTGAAATTTAAGAGAATAACTTTAATCCTTGTTCTTAAAGGCGCAGTTTTATAAGTTGGGCCAAGCCATAAGGGTTCTTGCTACAATGTACCCATGTGTCTTAAATTATGGTGGAAATTATTCACGGGTCATAAAAGTTGCACTCAACTTACTCAAGATTAATAGAAGTGAGCTCAAAATTACTCTCCATTCCTAAAATTAACGTGGGAATGAGTGATGTAGCTTTAAGAGGTTTAAATACTAGTCATATCTCATTTAATGGGCTGCAGAGATATGCATGAGTAATTAGGCAACGATATAAATTAGTGATAAAACAGAGATTTAAGTTTAAAATTACTCTAAGCCTTAGGATAAGATTGCGCCATAAACTGTGTCATAAAATTTCATTAAAATTACTCATCATTTGCTGCAGTAGAAATTAATAATGAATCATTGTAGTACAAATCATTCATGAGTGATAAACTTGCACTAAATATTACTCATGGTTCATATAGAGCAGTGGCTTTGCAAATAAGTCAGTGAATAGCTGTAGAAATATTCATGACTCATAACATGTCGATAAAAATAAATCACGTGTCATTGCGAAAGAAGTTAGTGGTGAGACAGAAACTTGAGGATATTCAACAATCATAAACATCTTTGTACTTTTTATTTTCGGAAGGTGAATAATTTTATTTGCTTATGTGCTATCGGCTCATTGCATATATTTTATTCATTACTAATTTGTGGCTTATAATGATGCAAATAACGGCAGCTCCATGTAAAAGTAGCTTTTGTCTCTAATTTGTTAAATTGGGCTGTGCTCATCTTTAATAGTAGCTGTCTGCCGTGGTCATCTTTACGAGTGGTGTTAAAGAGCGCCCATCTTTACTAGTGGTCGTCTGGGGTGTTTATCGTTAGTATTGCTCTTCTGAATTGATTTTCTTTACTAAATTAGGTTAAATATGAAAAAATATAATAAATAACGCAAACATAAGTTCACAAACACAATTAGAGAGAGTTTAATAGTATTAAACCATACTAGTGATCTTACGAGGGCTTATCATTACCAGATGAAAGGGTTATTTTTAACTTTCAGAAACTTAACATCCTTTGTTCCATTGGATGTGTCTAATTGTTGTTATGAAAGACTGAAACAAAAGCAGAGAAAGAATGAAGACGATTATTGAAGCTAACTCATCTACCGCTATTGTTCCTCGATCAGGCTGCCTCTATTTGCAGCGTTGGCAAAGAATTAATTCAAAAGCAAATGTATTCCTGCTTGAAACTTATTTGTGAGACCCGAAAATAACACCTGTATGAATTATAGTAGCCCACAATCTGTAGTAGAGCAGAATATCATGGGAAAAATATTCGCTACTTATAATTACACAATTCGGTATATTGAAATTGCGATGGTTGTGAAAAGTACACATCTACCAAAGTTTTGGGGTTGGGTGTCTGAAACCTTTATTGAGGACTCAGAAAATTGAAGACACATGTATAACCTTCTGATTTAAATTCACCCAACCAGTTTCTTCTTTATAATAGTAAAATTAAGTATCCACTAATGTTTTTCTTCTTTAAATGCATTCTTTTTTTTACGAACCAAGCCACAACTATTTTCTAATGGTTTTGAGGTTGGGTTTTAATACAAATAAAGGGCTTTTATAAAAATTCTGCTACACTCTGCTTATTTATCTTTCGAGAGGTTTACGTGTGTAATGGAAAATCTTCAGTCAAACAAATTAAAGTTTCTCTTCCTGCATCTGTCATTAAAACGTCTTTTCCATTTTGTGTATGTGTGTCGAGATGGAAGTGAAAGGATTCGAAATCTCTGCTTGCCTGCGCGCGGGCCACAACAAGTCTGACATCGCCAAACGGTTCAATGTCAGCCGGATGACCGTCCACAGAGTCGCGGAAAGGTTCAGAAAAGTGAAAGACCTCAAAGATCAATCTAATTAAGGCACACCTCAAGCTCACAAGCGTATGGCTGTGTGAAAAACTTCGAATGTCCTGCAAATCAAAATATTACTGCGCTCGCGAAGAAAGTAAAGAAAATCTCGCAGGTCATAATGTCCAGCACTTACAAAGAGGAGGGCATCAAAAGCATGCGGTGGGTAGACAAGAGTCTGCTCAGCAAACGTATGCAAGTACGATATCTTGAGCGTTGTTGTTGACTTATCAACGATTTGAAGAATCATGGCAATTGAGTAGATCTGGTCAACTACAAGCAAAACGACCTCGTAGTAAGCTTAAGCCTGGATGTCTAAGGGCTCTGTGACTTTTCCACGAACAAGCTTCTGGTCTCAGTGATGATGCTCGGTGACGTTGGATTAAATAGCGAGAAGATGTAGACGATGTACTCACCGTGGCTGAATACATGGACATTTTGCCCACGAAAATCCTGCCCTGGGTGAGAAAGATAAGGAAGATAACTGGCAACGTCTATTAGAAGGGCAATGCCCCAGCCCACAAGGTCAAGACCATACAAGAGTGCTTCGGGTTAAAGATGAACTTCTGTTCAAAGGAATTTTGGCCGTCGCAGTCACCCCACCTCAATCTCCTCAACTACACCGTGTGGGAGCATTTTGATGCTAAATCATGTAAGGTACGCTACCACAAATTCGATGAGCTGTAGTCCTCCCTCAACTGCCTGTGGGCCAGACTAAGGAAGGAATGTGTCCGCAAGTTGCGTGCGTAGCATTCAATTCTGGCCTGTAGTACCTGTTTGCCGCCGTGGTGGGCTAATTTGCTAAATATTACAAAAATGTCAAAGGGATTCTTAAGAAACAGTGAGACAAGTTTTTACTGTTTTAATAATTAATTATCCCGATTCTTTCTACATTAATCTCGACACAATTATACACAATAGAAAAGAAGTTTTAATGACACGATGGAGAAGTAAAAGTTTAAATTCGTTTAAAGTATCCTTTTCTATCACCTACATACGTAAACCTATTGAAATATCAAAATATCAACTGAAACAGAAGTTTTGCAAAACCCAGTATTTTCAGAGTTGATGTCCAAAGAAATCCAAATATAGCATTCTAAGCATAATATATTTAGAAAGGCTTGCTTTGAAGCAAGAGAAATAATATACATTGGAACTCATTGCTAACTACGAGTTTAATTATTTTAAAAAGGTTTGGTCCTTTTTTGCCAACAATAAAGTTTTAATGTATCCATAAATTTACATATGCAGCAATTTTTTAACACTATTCACTGGAATTTTTAACCATTGCTAGGTAAAGACTGTCAGTTCCTTCAGCAACGCTGGCGGAAAGTGGTTCTTTACCATCTTACCCAATACAAAGCAGATATGTTCAATAGATTTCAAATACAATCCCTATTCTCCACTTGATTGGTATACTATTTAAAAATCCTTAATGTGTAGTTAAGTATTATTATCTTGAAAGACGACGCCACTTTTATGGGAAAATATTTGTATTGCAGAATGTTCCCTTGAACTAGAAAAGTAAGGAGACTTCTGAGTGTTAACCCTACACGCTGACTGAGAAATATGTCAAATTGATCACGGCCCTGCCTCCATACTTGAAGGTGGAGATCAGGCAATTTGGATCAAAGGCTTTTGGGGGCAGTCTGCATAGGTTATCATGTCCTAAAGATGTAAAAACTTGCAGGTCATTTATTCAGAAGAAAAACGATTTGCTCATTGTTCTATTGTCTAGAATTGATTAGGCGTACACAAAATTTTCGATTTTTACTGATGATGACTAAAGGGGGTGGCTTAGTTATTTTAATACCCTCATGGAATCGTTTTGCGTGAACCTCTAGACGAACTGATTTAGTTGACTCTGTACTGGCAAAGAGTCTAGCTAGCTCTGCAATCATTATTACATCAGTGTCAGCCATGTACCCACGTTAGAGCCGAAACCTTCCCTTGTATATTATTTGTGTTTGCTTATGTGTGTACATGTATACCATATTTTAAAGGATAAAGGATTAAACTAAATGGTTTTAATGGCTAATTGTTATCGAATGCATTGATCAAAGTCGACATATACATTAACACAAACTTATTGACACACGTTTCAGCGGATAACAATGACACGATGTGTTTGGGAATCGTATAATAACATTTTTAAAGCCCAGACTTTAATCTAATTTGGGGATGACATTAAATTTAGCGCCATGTTTATGGGCCCTTATTCGAATTGAAATACAAGTTTTCAGTAAATTTGATTGGTATTGCAACCTTACTGAGATGTTTGCCCCTCGACTTTAAACATGACAACCCCTATATTGAAGAAGGTCAAAAGAAAAGGGAATTGCTTGAATGCTGTAAATTTGCCCAGCATGTAGCTCTGATTTATGAGAAGAATGATGTGCTTCAAAGTTTAGCTTTATGAATATGTTTCTTATATTTGGGATAATTTTTAATAAATTCGACTAATTATGTTTGAGATATTATGGAACGTACAAATATTTGGTGCCTAAATATTTTCCATACTCATATTAATAAATATTAATTTTTATATTTGGATAAGAATGAGTTTGATTATTAAGTAAGAAATTAAGATCTTTTTACAGTTAGGGATAAGTTAAAGCTAAGTTTAATGCCAATTATATTGTTTTCATCGATGGCAGAAGTCATAAATATTATTTATTATTAATAAAATTTCCAAATTGTTTATGAGGAATGAAGAAGACCTATATAGTTTCCGTACTGTTGTTGTAAAAGATGAATAGGCAGGGACAGTTGGCTGTATACTGAGAAGCCGCGTACCAAATCTTTCTTTGCTCTTTTAGGATTTTGCTGTGCGCCGACCATACGTTGTGATTAAAAGGTTCCGGATGATTATAACACCAGGCGACAAAACATCTTAATAAGTTGTCTATGATTTTTTAATTGATAAAGGATAATCTTGCACCACTACATCTAAAAGTGACATCCATTTACTCCGATCAGGTCAAGTTTTTGTGTTGATCCAACTTTTTAAAAAATCGTTCATATAACCACATCAATTGCATTTTCATAACTCTTTTGATTAATTCTTTAAGGAATTCGCATCCTCAAAAGGTTTATAAGATTAAAAAGTTTCCTAACACAATTTATTAATTAAATGTTACAAAAATTGATTAGTTTATATTAACTAGTAGACATTGCTAAAGGTGAGTTGGATATTAGGTCATTATTGTTCAGAATTCAGGGCATGAACTTTCGTTTCTTGGAACTACTATAATGGTTAGCGATAGGGATGTCCTTCTTCCAAGTCCAACAGTAATCAGCCATTATGAGTGAATCTCAAAGTCAATGTTACCTAGTTTCCATCTCTTTCATGTCCTCAAGGAATCTTTCCTACTGCTCATTGCTCAGTGATTCCATATTGTCAGGGGAGCGATCCATATGTGAGAATGGGTAATGCATTTAGAAAGTTATGTTGAATCTGAGTTTTCGGAAAGCGAACACAGCCGTAGCAAAATCCTTCGTCGCTTAAAGTTCCACTTCAATCATTGAGTTTTTGAACTTTAGATCTCTGATGAGTTGACAGAGTTGGTCAAAGATACCAGCTTTAAACTCTCCATGGTCAAAGCTGGAAAAGCGTGCTAACTAAATAGAGTAGCCACTATCTCTTTCATGCGCTTTAAAATTTCGTCATATCATATTGCTTCGGTTTATTTTGTTGAATCCCAGTCAAATCAATAGCAACAAAATAACAAATACTCTTTGAATATTTTGCATAACATATGTGGCGCCTAAAATCTATCGTGGTTGGTCATCAAGTTCTATTCAAAAATAAGCATGGTAAGCATGATTTATGAAAGTTGTGATCGGATAACTATTAAGAACAGCAGTGTATTTGCCGCAGATGTAGCAGAATACATCGGGCTTATTTTTCTAAGATCTTCTGGCGGAATTCTTTCATTCACATGGAAAAGAAAGATGCCAGTTGATAAAAAAAACCTGCAAGTAGAGTCTTCAGAATTCGCTTATTTAATGAAATAAGTAAGATTTTGCCTCCGAAAAATAAACTTCCCGATCATGTAAAAAACGCACAGAAATCATCTGACAATGAGACAAAATGTTGAAGTGATGAGAAAAAAGTATGTGATTTTTTGATTCCGCACATCAAAATTGTCATAAATCAGCTAAAACACTTGGTATTAGCCCCTGTATTTTTTTTTGTTCACAAAGTCTTGATTGGTGTATTTAATAAAAATGAATAAAATCTTGATTTGTTGGACGCAGTACTACTTACCCTATCAGAACACAAGCGTATGTGCAGAGGATTCGTATACTCAATATCGAACAATTTCCCTTGTATTTAGGTATAGGGAAAAATTTGGAGATCATATGAAGAATTCTCTTTTATTATGTTGCCATGTGAAGAATGCTACCCCACAAGTTTGCATATAAAGCCTATCCTCCTTCGCCCTTTTTAGATAGTTCATATGAGTATAAAGAATTTCATAAGCATTATTAGAAATTCAGTCACACCACAAAAATTCCCGTAGTTAAGAAAAAAGTGATTCTCGACTGCATTCTCCAATCCTTCTTATGCGAAATTTGTTTGTATAAGATTTGAAAGTTTCCTAAGTCCTAATATACATCCAACTGAATAGATGGACCTACTAGTTGGTTATTTTACCAGATCTAACCTAAACGTATCTTGTCATGGATTGAGTTAGGTACCTAAATTGGCCACCTGTGTCCCTATGATCATGCAACGCATATCTTCCGCTAACTCGTTCATAGGAAAAATGCCCTCAGAGAGCTCGAGTGTGAAGTGTTTGGTCGGGTAAATTTTTTATACTATCAAAATTTTTACCGTATACCTAAGTAGGATATTTTCACCAAAAGTCTAGGATCAAGTAAAAATAATCTATCTCATTCCTGTTTGGAGGGTTATCTTTACGTATTCGTTTTTAGGAGCCATTATCCTTACTTGCTCAGATTGGCCATCATAGCGTAAAGTTTTAGCGGTAAAATGGCCGTTTCTTTCTACATTTAACATTTAAAAATTTACTCTAGTTGACATACTTAACATTTTTAAAGTGAAATTTGTGAACGCTATTTTAACGATGAGAACCACCTCGACATTGTTGGGCCCCAGATAAAATTGAGCAGATTGTTGTGGGTTGTTCAAGCCATATACCAAAGCATAAACGGGGACGTGGCCCCTATTATCCTTTATGGGTATTCGGAGTTCTTTATCATTCTGCTTCTAAGTCGTTGAATTATAGGGATTTGTTAACTCAGGCAGTGAAAGCAAACATACTTTTAATTATATAAAGCACAAAGAATTAACCTAATTTGCCAAAGGCTTAATTTTCTGAACAATTAATCCTTACTTTACTTTTTATACATAAGCAGCACAATGATCAAATTTGATAACGTAAGAACGGATCAGATTTCGAATGTATCTCGTCACCATATTCTACTTGATAAGATTGATATCGGTAGAGGCTTAAAGAATCTTCATATTTTCCTATTGAATGATAAGGGTAGATTATAAATTGTTAAAACTTTAACTTATTAGCTTATCAAGATTAATTGAAATATTTGCCTTGAAAATAATTCAAAATTAAAAGTAAGCTAGTTCCATAGAGCCAATCGCCGATCTCTTGAGAAACAGGCGTAGCTAGAAAACGTCCTTGCGTCTCAGAGTTCTTATGAAGATCTCTCTCTCTCTCTCTCTCTCTCTCTATCTCTCTCTTGTACTTAGGTTTATTCAGGCCCCCAAAAAATCTTGTAACAACAGAGACCACACAATAATGAATCAAATAATAGAAATTTAACCTTGGAAGTAAATGCTAGGGACAAACATGAGCCTTTTTGAAGTTTTGATGGAAACATTCATCTGTGACAGATAGGAAAAAGTTTGGAGAGAAGGCATGGATTCAAATTAAACATTTGAGCTTGCTGTCGGAATAAAAGAGATTCTACTCAAATTTAATCAACGAAAAAATAAATAATAAAATAATGGAAACAAAGATCATTGAAATAACATTCAGTTTTGCAACTAAAATTACCAGAGGTTTATCCGATAAAAATATGCTTTTACATAGAATTAAGGAATTATTTAAGCTTGCACTTACGAAAAAGGATTAATCAGCTTAACTCTTTCCTTCATTAAATTGATATCACTAACATTTCTATTGATATAAGTTCAGTTACCCTAGATGATTTTAATGCATATATCAGGGTGTTCAGTGAGTTCTCGAATTACTATGCAAGAACGAGAGACAGGAATACGCCACAGCTGGATAATTAATGTACATACAAGTTCCAACATGTCATGCACGGGCTGGCATCCTCCGAGTGCATTCTGGTAAGTTCAGTAATTTTTCCTTAGTGGGTATTGCGTCTTCTGGCAAAATAAGCGAAGTTGAACAGTGGGCTGTGATACACTTTTCCGTGATTCAAAGAGGGTGCCACAGTTGATTCATGAGGAGTTGAATACAACACAAGAGGAAAGTATCCTTTCTTATTCCACTGTTAAAGGTTGGCTGCTCTCTTCAACCAGAGTTAGACTACTGTGACGATAACCGTTGAAGTTATGGTCCGGAAAATGCATTAACCAGAAAATCTTTGGCCATGGTGGAGAGCATGGTCATGAATAATCACCGAATCTCATTGAGATACATTGCTTCAGAACTAGGGATAAATAATGGATCCATTGTTACCAACTTGTAAGATCACCTCAACCTTTCTAAGGTGTCTGCTCGATTGGTCCCAAGAATGCTGACGCATGAGCAAAAGAAGAACCGGATAATGACTTCCACGGAGATGGTGACCCTCATGAGGTTGGATCTGAAGTGATTCATGGCCGGCATCGTTATTCAGCCTGAACGTGGGTTCCTCACTTGGACGGAAAAACAAAAGCCGAATTTTATCAATGGAAGCATCCCTCCTCTCCAACGCAACAAAAATTCAATGTCATGAAATTAACCCGGAAGAGCATGGTGACAGTTTTCTGGAACCCTGAATGGATCCTCCTCGTAGACTTCTTGAATATCGGTCGTGCCATTAACGGACCATAATATTCAGATCTACAGGAGAAGCTTTGGGAGGTTCTCCTAAAGAAAAATCGAGTGAAAGCGACCAGAGGTCTTCTTATCTAGCTGGACAATGCACCTGCACATAAGAGCAGGGTGGCGATGAAAATATTGGTGTCCTGCAGCTTCGAATTATTGCTCCAACCCTCTTATTCCTTCGATCTCGCAGCCTGGCACTTTCATCTTTTCCCACACAAGAAGAAGCAGGTGTGGGGTTTTTCTTTCGCTGAAGACGAGTTTTAGGAGGGATTCTACCCATTATTCTTCAGGGCCGGATTTTTGCAATTGAAGAGGTTACCACAGAACTCCATCAATATCAAAGGCTATTACTTTGAAAAATGAATAAATTTAGTTGAGTGAAACTTTGCTCAATTTTGGCTTCTGCTGGCTTAGATAGAGAAATGAAATTGTCACTTGACTCGTTAGTGATGAAAAATAAATGAGAGAAAGAGATTTGTTTAATTAATCATCATTGATATTTTCAGCCAAACTATTGAATCCTCTCATCAGCACTGTAGTTGTTTATCATATATTATAACCTAGTAAAGGTTAAGCCCTAGGACCCTCCTATAATTAATTGCAGCTGATTGTTTGTCAAATTATAAATAAAGTAACTGGATCCTTCCATTAAAATATTCAATTACTTTAGATCAAATCAAGCATTAGAGATAAATATTCGATGGAGTTTGAATCCTCTCATTGCTAATTTAGTTTATAAAGTTACTAAACTTTCTTATCAAAAATTGAAGCTGTTATGTCAAATTTAACATTACTAAAAGATTTCGATTAAAAAATTGGAATTATTGATTCATGTTGTTTAAGTTGAATAAATCATTTCCGATATGTTTTAGGACAAACAGTGGTATTATCCCCGGATTGCATAATTCTAAAAATAAGAAAGAAGAGGTGATACGAAAAAGAGTTTAATAGGTAGAAAATGAATATAAATATATATATATATATATATATATATATATATATATATATATATATATATATATATATGTCGTCGTAGAATTCCCCCCTTTTTTGGTCTATTATAAGACTGCTAAGAGTGTCCAATATATATTTGATATATTAATATCTTAAAGAACAGAGCCTTTCCGACACGTAAGGATATATAAGAGAAACGAAAATTAATCCCAAAATAAACTTATATTTTACCTTTATCAATTGAATACATAACATTTATACATTGAATACAGCAATACTCTAGATATTATTATAAAGAAGAATTAATTAAATTAGTTTACCCCTCAAAAATTGGTTAATTTCTTTACACACAAGAATAATATAAGAATTAGGCTAACGGACTCATCTGGAGTTTAAAAGGCTTCGAGAATGTTATTGACTCTCGACGCGTGCCGCCGGCCAGATGAAAATGAGCTAGATCACACGGTTGTTTTGGCGAGGGTGGCATCTGAGGGGGCCACACGTTCTTCCGGGGGGAAAAGGTCTTCAAGGACGAGAACATACGGTGCTTTATGCAACACCTAGGCAGTCGTGGTTTCTCTGGCGAGAGTGAGTGGAACTTGGTTCTTAAATCAAGTTAACTTGGAGTGCCGTGTGACCACCGAGTAACTTGCTCGAGGAGGAGCTTTTCTCCTTCGTTAGTAATTTCCTCATGGACGAGGACTGAACTCGGGGAGGGTCTTTTTTAAGGGTAAGGATAACGGAGGGGGATTTTTCTGGAGAGAATAAGTTACTTAAAGTTCGGTTTGGTAACCTAGGAACTAGCTCGAGGATGAGCTTCTTCTTAGTTCCAGTCTTCTTCAAGGGCAAATATAACGGAGGGGGATTTCTCTGGCGAGAAAATTTGAACTTGGTTCCTTACCAAGTTAACTTAGGAGTTCAGTGTGGCCACCGAGTAACAGGCTCGAGGGGGAGCCTTTTCCTTCTTCTTTTCCTAATTCCTCAAGGATGAGGAATACCCCTGGTGTTTAAGGTGCACCAGGATATGAGGAGTCTCTTTGGCGAGAGTAAGTTGAACTTAACAAAGTTAACTTATCGTTTGGTTTGATAACCAGGGACTTAGCTCGAGGATGAGCTTCTTCTTAGCCCCTTAAGGTAGGTAGCCCTTCCTCTCTTGCAGGGTACTTCTAGGTCTGGCGAGCCAAGTACACTGCCTCTCCAGTCTCGGTAGTTCGGTTTGATCCAAAGACTTCGTCACCAAGAGACTGACGTATACTACTCGATTTTCCTCAGAGTTCCTCATTTATACCTCGTCATCCCACTGGAGGAGTGGTAAGGGGGGGAGGGGCTTGAGGACGGCCCCAGGAGAGTTCTTTTTCCAAACGGTTTTTCACACGAAGTCAAACATCGGCTCCTCGTTAGCCTTCGAGATTGGGAGAAACACGTCTCCAATTTCTTATTAGACGTGAAATTGGATCTCACTCTCCTGGGGAAGATCTTTTATTTTGACCTTTAAGGTCTTTCATGGCACCAAAATAGGCGATGCTGCGGTTACGCAATGGACCCGCCGATGCCTGGGGCGGATGTCTTTGCGGTAACCGCTTGGTGACCGCGAGTGAACGGGGGGGGGAGTGACTATTCTCCTACATATATATATATATATATATATATATATATATATATATATATAAAGGGTGTTCCATTAAGACGAATCGAAGTTAGCAGTAAATATAACAGTGTTATTGGTGAAAATTTATTGATTTCACTATTGGATCATTTCACTATTGGAATTATGTGTTAAAAATAATATCGCCTAAATGTCCGCCAAGGCTTTGGCGGCACACCTCTACTTGATGTTCAAAATTTTTGATAACGTCTCTGCATAGTTGCTCCTCGATCTCACCAATATGCTTTATTATCTCATCCTTCAGCTGTTGTATTGTTGTTAGCCTGTTGGCATAGAGCTTACTTTTGAGATGACCCCAAAGGAAGAAATCTAAAGGCGTCAAGTAACACGATCGCAGTGGCCAATAGACCTCGCTGTTTCAAGAGATGCTGCGACCTGGGAACTTCTCGTTCAATAAAGCAATTGTTGCATTAGTTGTGTCGCATGTGGTGCCGTCCTGTTGAAATCACAAATCTTCGACATCCATAGAATTCAATTCAGGCCATAAAAAGTTGGTTATCATGGCACGGTATCGCCCGCCTGTCACCGTAATAGAATTCCTGGCATCATTTTTGAAGAAATACGGCCCAACGATGC
This sequence comes from Ceratothoa steindachneri, assembly GCA_963969495.1. Classification (NCBI taxonomy): domain Eukaryota; kingdom Metazoa; phylum Arthropoda; class Malacostraca; order Isopoda; family Cymothoidae; genus Ceratothoa; species Ceratothoa steindachneri. The sequence goes on along the minus strand of OZ018332.1, from coordinate 132,580,935 downwards.
CGCTAGCAATAAATGCACACCAAACAGTGACCTTTTGTGGATGCAGTGGCTTTTTAACAATCTTCCTGGGATTTTCATCAGCCCAAATGCGACAATTCTCCTTATTAACGAATCCACAAGGATGAAAATGGGCTTCATCCCTAAAGATGATTTTTTGCGAAAAATCATCATCGGCTTGTCTTTGCTCGTGCACCCAATTGACGAATGTACGGTGCTTCAATTGGTAAGCAGTCTTCAGTTCTTGTGTCAATTGAATTCGGTAAGCGTGGAGAGTTAATTCTTTTGCAAAAATTCGATGTAAAGTTGTTATGGAGAGGTTCAATTCCTGCGCGCGATGACAAATAGAGGTGTCTGGATATTCGGCCACATTTGCGCGCACTGCAGCAATGTTTTCAGCTGAACGGCGTAAACGAGCACGCAATGGCGTTTCATATCTGCCACCGACACCGTTTGTTTGCATTTACGAACAATTTTCCCAATTGCACTCTCGGTTAGTTAATTATGTTGACCAAAAAAATCGTGAAATGCCCGAAATGCGTTTCTGTGTGAACGTCCATATTCGTAATAGGCTTTGATAACTTTAACACGTTGTTCGATTGTTTATCTTTCCATGGTTAAAATTAACAAAGACAGAAGTCGCTAAATCTAAAAGAAAAGGAAAAAAACCATTAAATACTTAAACTTAACTCACATTTAAAATTGGTCCAAGTTATTGGAACACCCTTTATATATATATATATATATATATATATATATATATATATATATATATATATATATATATATATATATACATATATATATATATGGGTAAAAATCACAAAAGGTAACAGGTGAACAAGTAAAAATACTTAGGTTGTACCACGTAGAGAAAAAGAAAGATATATTGCAGCTAGCACTTCCGTTATCTTAATAACATTTTCAAACTCACAATGGTTTATGAAAGAGAGAGACACTGTATTTATATAAAGCATTGTTTTCACTATAAAATCAGATGTTCAGATTTTTGGGGGGCGTTTTGATAAGTTTCATTTGAGGAAGAAAGATAGGACTGGTTCTAAAGAAAACAAACGGGTCGTAATATTTACATTTCTCAACTTTGTGGAGGAGATTAGGAACGATTTACAGATATTTCTGCTAATAAAATCATTTATATGCATTATGGTATCTGCTTTTGATTAGATGATCTGGAAACTGAACTTAAGCCGGTGGACGGCCAAAGCATTATTATTATTTTCCTTAGATACTCCATTTTGATGTTGCTCAATTCTTACAGATATTTTTAGAAGTTCGACCTACATCAAATAAATTACCATCCAAACAAGATGTACTATATATTACATTATTATCTTTCCTTAGGCGGTGTTTTATTAACCTATTTTATTTTAATATATAATTTTATTTGAATTTACATTTATATCAAGTTGTTTTAACATCGCTACTAAAGACAAGAAATTACATTGGTAAGGTCAAAGTAATATGTTCTGTAAAGGCTTTGTTTTCCTTTGTTTTTACTTTAGAAAAAGAAAAAATATTAATCTTCTTTTCCTTACCACCTGCAATTTTAAATTTATACAAATTGGTATTCTCCAAATTGGAATCCAATTTGAATTTTATTTGTAATATACGCTAAAATTTTAATTTCATTCAAGTTCACACTTTCTCACTACCGCAATTTGAATCTCTTTCGTGCTCACACCGTCCCTAATTCTTTCCCTCCTCTTCCTCCCGCAATTTCAATTTGTTACGGGCTCACAGCCTCCCAATTTAAATCACATTCATGCCAACATCATTTGCAATTTTCTCCTTTAAAAAACTCAAATAGCTGATGAGCCCCTCCCTCTCCACAAAAACAAACAAACAGGCAGGAATATATTATAAAGATGAGTACATAAAATGTATCTAATCCAGGATGGAATGCAAAAGAACAAGAGAAAGAGAAGGAGGTGATTGTGGAGGTTACTTTATTTATTAACTAAAAAGAAATAAAGAAGGAAGAGAGAATATGTAGGAGACGAATTTATGTAAAGAGATCTGTAAATATTGTGGTAAAATTGTTAAAATTTAAGCGCGTGATTGTGTTTTTCCACAGTAGCAAAAATAAAATATAAAGGGCCGCAGACACAAGGGCAGTGCAGGTACACTTTAACTGGTATACTTTCTAAATCAGGGCTTATTCACATTTGAGGCTAAAGAGAGTAGATAGACAGATAACGAGAAAACAGGATATTTCAAAAGATGTCTTATTAAATGTACTAACTATTCACTCTTAGTAACTGTGGAAACACCGTAATGGCATTCGTGTTTACAATACATTTTTCATAATAGATTTTGTTGATGGCAGACTAGCACGAACACCTCTCGCATAAACGACTTTCTCCCCTAAAAAGAAAATAAAGTAACGTTTACTCAGCGCCAAAAAATTTATCTGACTTTCTATGCCACCGACATTAGTTAGCGAGACAAAGAATAGGCTTAAAGAAGAGGACAATGATTTTCTGAGAAAAGCGTAATCACTCACAGGTGAAAAGAATTAGAGAAGGGGTAGCTAGAGAAGTATAATAATATTAATGTGTACAGAATAACAAAGAGTGATTTATCAAGACCTCTTATTTTGATATATTGATAAAAGGAGAAAAAACGAAATTAACATATGAAATGATTAAATTAAATCACAGAAACTTTATAAAAATTTAGTCTGTACATTTCTGACTTCCGTAAACCACACAAAGATGCTCTAAATCCTTGGCGCATTATTTTTAAAATCTGATCATTCAAAACAAAATCTCTGAGTGGATTACAACCTTACTGCCTCCACCCTCTGCCCCGAATCTAATATTATTTGCCATAACATCAAATTTATTACGAAAACGGGGGGTTTTCGTAATAAATTTCATGTTAAGGGCGGTGAGAAATTTATGAATTCAAAGCTAAAAACTACGTATGTTGAATACAGCGCCGCATGTGTGAACAACCGGACAACAATCGTGGAACTTTAAATAATTGTATTGATTTTTATTGTCAATTGTTACCCACATAAACTTGGTTGCTGTATGAAAAATTCCTTCACTCCACTAATTACAAAGTTATATAAATGGAATACATTGAAACGGGAATCAACCGAACATCCCTAAAGTTATGATGATATGTAAGCGTTTCAGGGAAGATATTTTATCTATTTGGATGTGAATTATCCGTAGAAAAATATTACTAGAGTTAACGTATTATTAAAGAGACTTTATTATTATGATTAATATGAAAAAAAACATTGTGTTCAATACATCAAATCCTAGAATGTAAACAATGAAAGAAAAATAACCACTCCATATACGACAAATGTATAACTAAGCATGCAATTTCAAGGGCAACTCTTTTCCTATTGTTCTTCAAGTCGAAAATGCAGTGATACTGGAAAAAAATATAAAAACTGAAATTTGAAAACTAGTTTCTTTGGATAAAACCCCCCCAGAAATATGGTATGCACAGTTCAGAATTTAATCAAAAGCCATTATTTGCTTTATAAATTTCCTTTTCTTTTAATTTTCCAATTTAGTTGTCCAATTTAGTTAGTTGCACTGTGCTATGTTGAAGCCATGTCACATTCTCATTTTTACCTTTGATGACACCAAACCGCAGAAGCTTTTATTTTGTTTTATTGTAGTCACTACTAAAACTCCTAACACAAATTTGTTCAAAATAGTACAGATATCTTAAGGAAAAGAAAATAGTTCGAATTTCTACACGTGATTGCCTTGAAATTTTAATAAAAACGAAAGAATTTGTCCCTTTTCTCCCTTTTTCAACCTATCTGTATTCTTTATGACGGAGGGAATATATTAAAATTTCTTTCTACTGAAGATTTTCACGCAAGCAAACCTCACCTTCAAATTAGTCGAATAGAGCTTCAGCGTTTTATTATGAAGAAGAAGATTCTGAGGAGAAAGCGACCGTCAGACATGACTCTAACTGGACACAGTACACACAAGGACGAATCTTCCCTTCCTATCCATCCTATTTAGGGCGAGACGACTAGAGAATCTAATTCTCCATAGTTACCTTCACGAGTAGGAGCCTTATTTTAATCTGGTGGCTAAATAAGAGCAGGCTGAAGCTTAGCCTTGTAAGTGGGGTCTTTTGGAAGGTGGAAACAAGGCAGGCAGGGCTATCAACTCGCCAGCTGAATAAGCAGGGTAGATAACCACATATAGGAGCCCCCTCAATAACGTTATCTAACTCTAATTTCTTGCATTTTTCCTTTTCGCCTTTTTAGTCGATGAAGAAACACAAGAAAAAGATTGGCTAACACATCGATGGATTATACCTATACGGGGAACTCGGTTTGGTTTTGGTTCGCTTATTGGACTACTCGAACTCTTTTATTGCCATTTGTCAGAATGACAAACACGTAGACAGGCTTCTTTCAGACGAGTCTAATCTTTGCTAGAAGGAATTGGTTTGAAGGCTAAAATTCTTCCACGAATCGAGGCCCCAAAAGCTGTCTACTGTTGAAAAATAGTTTCATGGATTGGCAATCACAAGACCGATAAAATAAAAGAGGAAATCAAGCGGACTCAGAGCTAGGACAAAGTAAAGGAGGGAATAAAGCTCACTAATCACAATTTCGGCACAAAATATACCCATTTATTTAAAGTTATCTTTCGTGAGACTGATATGGCAAGAAAGGGCCAAGAGCCTGATCTGTTAGCGTTTCACTTGAAAATTACCACCGAACAAATAAAACGTGACGACTTCGTCAGGGTCCAAACATGTTTTAACTGCCTTGCGTTAGAAAATCACATAATCCGAGACTGCCCCTTGAAAGTCATCAAGTGATGTTCCATATGTAGCAGCAAAACACTTAGGTGCTGCGAGTGTGACTCACAAACTAAGAATTGCATGAAATACAACGCAAATCACCGCATCATGGTGATGGCCTGTTCAAGGAAACGCGAATTTATCAAAAATAAAAGAAAGCAGAAGACAAGGATGGATGAAGAAAAGCCAAACCTCTCTTTCCATAAGGTAGCAAAGGCTAAAGAGCAACAGATGCAGACAACGTAAAACATAAAAAAGTGAAACAGGGCGAATCGTTGAACATCCTGGCATGCATCTTGCATAAACAAGTGTTAAACATCGCTAGCCAGGATCATACTCAATAGAATTGAACCTCATGATGAATAATAACGGTTTTGAACAGATGTGGTTCCCCGAAAACCCTCCATCTTCAGATATTTTGAATGTAAGCCACAAGCCTTTGCTAACGGACCAAGCACAGCCACAGAAAAATTACACGAAATTTCTCAGTCACAGATTCCCAACATAGCAGAATTAAGAGACCCAAGGCTCAGAAAAAGTGCAGCAGAACGCAGAAGAAGTTATAGTGACCGAGGTAACCACATTGCACAGCAACCGTGAAGAGGTTATTACAACAGTCCAAGTTTAGACCCAAGAAGCAGTGAGTGGCTTACCCACCATCGAGACTCCAGAAAAAGTCAAAGAGCAGCAAGAGGGGTTCAATTTGAGGATTTTCGCGTCTAAAAAAACACCCTTCCCTAAAAAGAATCACCAATTTATTCAAGTAATAAAGAGAGGTCACGTAAAATATGAATATGAGGGCTCAAACATGGACCGCGAGGTGTATAAAAAAACTTACTGGTTGCAAGTTGGTTATTTCCAATTAACTGCGTCACATAGTTACCAAGAGGTATTCAAGTCGAAACGCAGCGGGAGAGCAAAGTCGCCTATTGAACGGGTATCCAACAAGGGCGAAAGAAGATTGAATCTGGAAGAAAAAATATCGAAATAATGGCCAAACTAAGAAGAATAAAGATAGTCAGCCACAATTGGCGGGCTGGAATGAGAAGAGGCAACGCGTATTTGAAAGAGCTTCCCTAGATAATTATCCTGAACGAGATCAACATGGACCCCGAAGCGAACAAAATCAAGCTTTCCAACTGTACCGTTATTGCAAAGAATACAAACGACATCAACTTCAACGGAGTTGCAATTGCGGTAAGAAACGACGTCAGATTTACCAAGTTCAAAGAATTGAAAGAGGCCTACTTAGCGATCAGCGTGAATACAACAAGAGGGAACCTGATAATACTGACAGGGTATCAACCTCTAAGAAGGGACTTCTCTCTCTTCCTCAACTTCATGGATGTCTTCGGGAGAAAAGATCAGGCAATATTCATGAGGCGTCTAAATGCTGGCAGTAGAACTTCGGGCTTTAAAAATACTTTTAATGGGTAGGCAAAAACCTGGATACGTTGTTTGGAAGGAAAAGAGTCGTTCGAATTGAGTCAGAGTTCCCAAAATACTTTGGACCAAATAGAGCGCCTAAGACCGATATCGTACTCGCAACACCCGATCTACAGTTAAATTAGCCAGTAGAGAAAGGACCGTCAACGACCAGGGATCACCATATGGTTTTTCTGACCTGATCACTGAACCCGATACAAAAAAGCTGCCTTCCCAAAAAAAATTACAAGAATGGCAAATGGGAAGCGTATGCGTTGGAGCTAAACGGGCACCAATAGGAAAACCATACCGAACCGACTCTCGAGGAGGTCGACCTGGGATTTGATCATTTGATGGATGAAATTGTTCAGGTGGATAAGAAACATGTCCCAATAACAACTTCCAGAACCCTTACGCATCCACTCAGGAATGCTCAAAGGGCGGACATGAAAAATCAATACGTCTAATTTAAAGAGGCTATCGAACAAGCTGGTCTCCAAAGAGCCGATAGCGCCCAACTGGAGAGGATTTGCATTTGCAGCCCTTGTAAATCTTTATTTTTTCACTACTCTTTTCAAATCCCATCCAAAAACTAAGGAAAGGTCTCCCAATGAAATTCGAGGAGTTTGAATCTGACACGTTACACCTGCCCTAAAGTAAACTTCAGTTACTCAACATCCTCGTTTGGGTTATTTAGTGTACACAGGCGTCATGTTTACGATTTCTTCTGTTCATCCTTTATCGTTTCTCCTAAGAATTTACCGATTTTTTACTATTACCTTCATTAATACTCCCTTCCTTGTCTAAGTTCTATTTCTTAACCTTGGTAGGAGAAAAGAAAAATTGGATAAATATCTAAACACAAACGGGTAAAAATAATAACAGGCCTAAAAGAAACACGGGTTGGGCGTTCCCGAAAAAAGTCAATATGGGCAAACGCGAAAAGTTAAGTTTATCCCAGGCATCTAAATAACAATAAAAAATGAGCCAGAATAGATCAGCTGCCTGTCTTTGTTGGGAGGGAAGAAGTTTAGATTAAATTTTGTCTTTGTGACACTTACCAGCGATGAAAAGGATCTCCTCTTGCCTCCATGGGATTTGCACCACTTCCGCGTCAGGGATATGTGGATAGGAGTACAGGAATGAGGGATAGGAAGCCCATATTGGCATGTGTCTGAAACAGAATAGTGTGTGTATGTTCTTTTGGGAAGGAGAGAAGGTGAGTGATAGCGGGTTATGATTTTCTATGGGCATGGAGACGCCTCTGAAGCTAGTTATTTCAGCGTATTTTCTCAATGTGCAGCGAGTTCATGACGGTGCTGAAAGTTTTGTATAGGACGTCACATGGATTAAACCGACGCCTTTAAGTTAGAAATTTGATGCCTTATCCATAATTCGAGTGGGAGATCCTTTCAAAAAGTTGCCTCGTGTATTAAAATAGACCCCTTTCCCCCCTCGTTTAGACAATTAACACATATTTAGATATGGGCAATGTCCTAATTTTGAGACAGATTTTAAATTAAATATATATATTATACTGAAATTTTTGCTTCGTAATTATTTATTTCCTTATAAATTTTTTTTAATGTATAAAGTTAAAATTAGCTTATAATGTTTAATAATTAAGAAAGTAGATGGTACCAAAGTTGAACTATTATTGCGAGACTCATACTAAATCCAATGGTTTATTTTAGTACCACCCTGTAATTTACAAAATTAAGTTGTGGCTATGACAATGGTCCATTGCGGATATAAAAACAATAGAAAAAGAAATTCTTATATCATATCTATAATGTAACCGTTGTATTACTTAATTTTTTTGTGTCCCAAGTTAAGAACATTGGCCCCCTAAAGATATAGTCCATATTTTTTTCTATCTAATATTGTTTTTAATTTTAGAGCATAAATTATTATAACCTCTTATTTTGGGATAAGTATTTACCTATTTTTTTGGCAGGCAGATGCATTTACACATGTCTAAAAACATAGGTGCACACTACACATCAGATGTGGTAGAAAAAGCACTTTGGGAAATAATAAATGAAGCTAAATTCATAGATGTTGAAGTTCCTGTAATTACTACACCAATTGATAAAATAGCAGAGGAAAAATATGTAATTAGTAAAAAGCTTTGAAGGGGTGACCTTCTTCGAGATTTTCAGTTTGTCTAAGACTTATTATTCATATCAGCATTAAGGAATATACTGCAGAAACTTCAAAACAAAAACCTAAAGAATAACGAAATTGAGTCCTGAATAAACAAAATCGATACAATTTTTAAAGAACAAATCAATGAGGCATTCAAATAAGGTACGATAAAATCGAGAGTATAAAAGATAAAAGCATTGTGAAACTTTTGGAAGAGATTTTTCACCGAGGAATTACAAAATTTAATTTTACACCAGAAAATACTTTAGGCTAGGCAGAAAAATTATCGTAATTTCATCCTTGAAATAAATAAATAATAGTCGCGTGCGAATCATATCTCACTATGTCGGTCGGTTGGTCACCGTTTTGCTTATTATTGTTTTGATAATATCATTGTAACTATAATGCCGATGCTAACGAAATTCAAATCCCCTATGTTGTTTTATATTTTCTTACGAATGATATAATACCCAAGGTCCTGCAAAGGTTAGCCAGGGAATTATTTTGTTGGCGCAATAACATCATAACTATTCTGCTCTTCTAACGAAATTTGAAACCTTTTTGTTGTTTTACATTCACTTTCGAATGTTATAATTGCCAAACTCTTCCTAAGGTTGGCCGGGGAATTATTTGCCAGCAACTTCATAGCTATACGGCCGATTCTAACGAAAGTTTAAACCTTTATCTTGTTTTACATTTTCTTTAGAATGGTATAATTCCCAATGACGTCGAAGGTTAGTCCGGAAATTATTGAAAATTATTGTGCTCTCACAATAAGTGAGAGCACACAACTTTTGGTCAGCTGACCTTCTTTAGTGAGTCTTCTATTTAGTGTATATCGTAAGCTCTACACCAAAATATGTAATCGGAGCAGTCTCGAGATGCAAAGATTCATTCTATTTTCCTATAATGCTTTATGAAGGCAAAATTCAAAGATACAGAGATATATCTTTACTTCAATGATAATTCCATTTAAGATAATAGTGAAAGATTGTTTAAACTTTGGTAAATCTTGATGTTTTCAACGAAACCTTTAGGTTTGTGTGCTTCGGTGGTGCTAATGGCAACCTATATAATTTACTACTGTATCTTGAGAAATATCAGAAGAATACAACTGGCGTTAACTAGTTAGGATTCAGAGTTATAAATTTATCTGAAGGATACTGTAAACAGTTTTTTGATCAGTTTTTATACTATGCATTGCGAAATTGATATATCTTGGTGACAAAACTTGAAAGCCACGGTTACATTTCGGGAAAATCATCCAATAAAATGCATTTATCCAAATAAAATTATGAAAAAATACCGAAAAGGCTTTATAGATTACACCTTTTTTGAAGCAAACAAAGTTTTAACCATAAAATGTAATGAAAATACTCCAGTGTTTATTTTTAAAAAAAATTACAGAAATGGGTATCCAACGAGTAATGCCACACGTTATTTTCACAAACTCAAGAAAGCAGTAGTTAAAATTCCCTAAATCTTCTTAGAATATAACAAATCAATGGGTGGAGTTGATATCCTAGACAGGCAAGAATTACTCTACAGAATCAGAGATCTTGGTAAGAACTACTGGTTTCCAATATTTATTCAAATGCTTAATATACCTATAGAAAATGATTTGATGGACTATAACAACCTATAGAAAAAGTGCTTAGGCCTACGTTTCCACGGTTTCTTCCTCTCATAGACGATATAGCCGAAAACAAAGCAAGCTTTTGCAAAAGTCGGTGAAACTATACGATTTGATCTCGGTACTGAGTTGGGGCGCCTAAAACAGACTCAACGACCTTGGGCACTTTGAAAATAAGAGAGTGTCAAAATGAGGCTGTGAAAACAATGTTTATGTGTAAAGATTAAACTTTTAAAGCAATGTATTATGTATAAAAATGAAGCTGGGCGTGGATGAATCAGTGAGAATAATGTATTGTGTTTATGGAAGAAGATGTGAGACAATCTTTTGTTCGATGTTAAAGCTGTGTGAACAATGTTTTGTGTTTGAAGATGAAACTGTGAGTATAATGTTTATATTTTGAAAATGAAATTTTAAAAACAATATTTTGTATGTGAGGATAAACCTGTGAGTATAATGTTTTGCGTGTGAACATGAAGCTAAGGGTATAATGGAATGTGTATGAGAATAATGCTAGGTGTGAGAAAAAGCTTTTAGTAGAATGTATTGAATGTAAAGATGAAGCTGTGAGATTAGTGTTTTTAGTATAAAAATGAAGTTTTGATTTCAATGTTTTGTATGTAATGATAAGGCTATTGATAAAAAGATTTGTGCGTGACGTTGAAGAGTTGAACCTTTCTGTCTGAGTATGAAGGTAAGAAAATAATGTTTTGTGTCTAAAGATGAAACTGTGAGAAATTGTTTTGGGAGGGGAGGATGAAGCGTTGAGCTAAATGTTTTGTCAGTCAGGTGCAAGCTGTGAAAATTCTTTTTTGTGTTAAAATAGATCGTTGAGAACAATGTTATATGTGTGAGAATAAGGCTGTGAGTACAATGATTTGTGTGTGAGGAGAAGCTGTGAGTATTAAGCTGTTAGGATAATGAAATAAAAATAATCGTCTCACTTTGCCAATTATTGGCAATATCGTCAATTTCTCCCTTATAAACATTTCATTTATTATCAGAGATAAAATGAATAATTCAGTTTATGATTGAATAAATCCAAAAGTGCGGAGAATCAAGAATCTAATTTGAATTTTTCAGACTTCAATTTGGGAGCAGGAAAGAAAAGGCAAATTCTTCAACAGTATTTCATTATTCAAATTCTATTGCACTACGGAGGTTCTTTTCGCTCAGGAATCGGACAATGAATGTCAATGGTTGCTCACCCTCTCAAATCTTAGTGCCACAGGTAGTTCCCATTTTGGATACAGGGGCTATGTAAAGTTGCCACAATTAGTTAGGTAGCACTTTTCATTGAATTTAGATCAGAGCAGTAAAATTGATGAAGTATTATTTCATAAAAGAATCATGGCAGGGACTGGTAAATGTCTCATTGCAGACTTTCTCTACTCTGGAACAATATTAGCTAAAGTGAAAGTATTTTGCACTTGCCTACTGTTCAAAAGTTAATGCTGGTGATTCCATTTACCCATGCTAAGCTACAACTCTCGGCTCTTGTCGGCTGTTTTCTACATATTTTCTTCTATGTACATATAATATCTCCTATCTATAATTTTTCAGCATCTCTAAAGAGAGACAAGAAAACCTTACTTCCACTTTCTTTTTGTAACCTTCCCGTCAATAATTATGTTCTCAAGTTTTCTATGGAATTTAAAAATACCATAAATTTGTAAAATCTACGTGCCCCTAACCATGTAATATGGGATTCGTACCGCAACAAACTTTCAAATCACATCTTGATTTTATGAATAGCAAAATATTATTATCAATACACTAAATTAAGTATGAATTGTCTTAATGATATTCAAAAGGATTAAGAACTCTACTTAATTATATTTTATAATATGTAATTTATTTTTGTTGCTAATTTTATATTTTCATTTAACTTAAATGAATAAATATTTTTTTATCCATATATAACAATGATTTGTGTCGATCACGTTATGCTTTTAGTTAACATACTTGAACGGCACGCAAGTAATTTCATAAAATTATGGATCATATATTTAAGAAATTTTAAAACCTGTCCTATTAAATAAGCTGAAGCTTTGGATATTCTATCATCTACATACTTCCTAAATCCGAATGATGTGCTTGCCATTCCAAGTACATTGCACTCCGTGGTGTAGGGATAGTGTCTATCCCCCACCCTACTTGCACTTTTCTAGCTTTGTTCGTATAAAAGGTGAGAGAAGATTGGGGATAGTAAGAATATAGCATGAAAGGTTTTTTTTAATTATTATTGATGGGGGGGGGGGAGTGCTAGTGATAGAGTAGAAAAATAAAAGAAGGCGAGGTTACTGGCTGATCTCTTTCTTCTGAGGTTTGTTTTTCTTTATTATCTTCAAATTGCTTTTAAGATTGTCTTTTAGTGGTTGCTTCTTAGTTTTTTTTGTTCTTTGTCTTTTTTTATTATCGATGTCAAAATCAAATTTTGTTTCTTGGGGTACTTTTCGGTAATGTACTTCTAAGTCCATTACAAATACTGTATTAATACTGTTCATTTCATGCTTTATGTTGGGTTGTTCTAAAATTCCTTTCTTTTATGTAGTTATTTTCTAGTTCTTTTTTTTTAGAGATTCATGCCTTTGTGATAGGTTTTTATGCTTGATTTCAGTATTTATTTCCATATTGTATTGCATTTTGTTTGTTTGTTTGTTTTTCCATAATCTTGTATCTGATTATTTCTTTGCTTTGGAGGTTTTAAACTAGCCGTTTGTAATTGTCTCAAAGATATCCTTCTTGATGATTCTGACGTCGTTGGGGAAGATCCTTATCTTGTTTTGTTCCAGTAGTCTTTGAATGATCCTTTCGTCATTGTCTGTCATGTAATTCTATTTGCAGGTGCCTTTGTCAATACCTGTATATATACGAGGGGCGGTCAATATGTTTTGCAATTCGGATTTAAGGAAACGAAATATGAGGAAAAGTGATTTAGTATTTTTCAATATGACTACCCTCGGCTTCAATGCAATTGTGTCACTTGACCCTGAGGATTCGGATTCCCGACAACCATAAATCTCCCTACTGCTGTTCACTCCACTTCTGGACAGCGAGCTGGGCACCTTTATCGTCCCCAAACTGGTGTCCAGGCGGTGCAGTCTTGAGCTGGCGGAATAAAAAGTAGTCGCTAGGGGACAGATCTGGACTGTAGGGGGGATGGTTGAGCTCCTTGAATCCGCACTCGTGCAGGGAAGCTTGTGCAACTCTGGCCTTGTAGACTTTGACGACGTTGAAGTTGATCATGGGGCATGAGGTTTCTAGGGACCCAACGAGCAGAGCCCTTGGTTATAGCCAAATTGTCGTGGACGATGTTGATAACACTTCCATGTGATATTCCAAGTTCTGGCTCGATTTCTTCGACCTACACGCGTGGATTTTCGAGGATCATCCTCTCCACACGGGCCACATTGTCTTCGTTGGTCACGTCTGAGGAACGTCCTGGACGGTGCTCATCTTTAAGGGACTCACGATCATGGCCGAACTCCCTATTCCAGCGAGCAATGGTTGCATAGGAAGGGGCACTGTCTCTGTACACTGCAATCATACGTTCATGGATCTCTTTTGCATTCTTGCCTTGTTTGTTAACAAAATTGATCGTTGCGCGGTGCTCATCCTTCTCCGTTGTTGTATCATTCTAGACTGACGATCTGCGATCAGCTACTGCTTCTTAAATAGACGAGGCAGGAGCGTGCGCCAGCAGGTCCTGACTCTTTAAAACTTGTCCTAATATCCCCACAAACAGCCATCCTCTTTTCTCTGTTTTGCCCTACCAATTTGCAAAACTTATTGACTGCCTCTCTGATCATTCAATTTAATATTTTAAGTAGGCGATGGGCGTCGTTTACGAAGTACTTAAGTTTGAAATCTCTTGTTCCGTAACGACAGCCTTCCTCTCTTTCCATTTCGCTCTTCGTGTATGTTTGTGTGTCCCATTCGGTTTGGATCTGTTTAGTTGGGTGTTTTCCGCTTTTCTTTTGGCTTTTCTTTCCTTCCTTTTGTTCATTCTCTGAAGTTTCGGTTTCTTTTTACTCTTCATTAGGTTCGTCGGTTTTAATTGCTTCCTCGTTTTCCTCCATATTTGCTCCTATATTCAGCATATCTTAAACCTGAAGGGTTTTGCCCGCCGTTGCTCAGGAACTAGTGCCTTTGGGGGGTTTGGGGGGAAACACATCTTTCTAGCACCGCTTTTCTCAAGAAGAAGATTGAGCGTTTATAAGAAAGTCCCCGGTTGTGCTTTTTTTTGTACGTGGGCGCACATAATGGAGGCTAGAATATCCATGCACGTTCCCTCGTTCATATTGATGTTGATTTTAGGTTCTTGGGTCTATTTTATTTCTTTTACCGTAGCTTTGGCTACGCTAGCGTAGGTTTGGTTAAGTTTAGAGTGCTTTCTTCCTTTTTTGTATGCTCTTTTTTGTTTAGGTTTTTTTTTCTTTTTGGACAGTTTACTCCTATAGTCCTTTGTGACCACTGGCACTTCACGTACTTTTTTAGGATTTCCGTGCATTCTCTGAAGGTGTGATTAGTGCGTCCACATTCGGAGCATATTTTTTTATCCATGTTCGAGCAGTTCCTTGTGACGTGATCTTCGATCGCATAACATTGGAAACAGGTCTGAACATTAATGAATTTTTCTTTGTCGATGTTTTCTGGTGGTATCCGCATTCTGAATGCCAGAATTCCGTTGTTCGTATCTTTATTGGCAATCTGCGATGATATACACACTACTTTGAAAACATGAGTATGGTGGCCTAAATTGATTGTGTGCGAGCCGACATAAAGGTCAACTTTGCAGCACACTAATGAACGATTCGCCATTAATTGTGGTAGAAGTTTCGGTGATAAGCCGATTTTGCTTAGAGCGTTCAACCTATCGGTTGCCCCTATCTTTTCAACGTCATCCTGTTTGTGACAGAGTGTCACGTACTAGTTTAGTACTTCGATTAGCTTCGTCAGCGCAAATTTCGAATCAGTATATATGCTTTTTGTTTGTTTGTATAGGTTTATTGTGCAATAGCTATATATGATAAAATAATATAGAAATACATATAAATACATAATATAAACATTACACAAAGCGTGGAGCCTGCCGGTGTCGGCGCGCAGCAAGGCGCGGCGGAGTGTCCCACGCATGGCTTGTCTGCTGCTAGTGTGTGATGGCGGTCCTCACCACCCGTCGCCTGGCTGGGCACGGGCGGCGATCACCGCGGAGGGAGTGGTGTTCTCAGAACCTCCAGCAGCTTGTGTGTCGGTGTGAGGCGGACCAACTGGGCGTTTTTTGCCTCTCGCGCACTCGGTTGAGCGCCTCTTGCAACGTGAGGGGCTGGCACTGGCTCTGGCCTGAGGCGAGCGGTGGCTGGGCAGGAGAGGAGATAGTGCAACAGTGGGCGCGGGGGAGCGGCCCCTGCAGTGTTCGCACCTCCCAGCCACAAAGTCGGCGTCCAGCTCTTCTTGCGTGGAGTAGCACAGCCTAACACGCTGCAGCAGAACGCCGTTCGCCCTGGGCTGCTGGTAGGTTGGGTTCAGTGTATTATAGGCCACGGTTGCAGGATACTACACCTCCCATTCTTGGTGCTGCTCGTGGTCGTTATGGGCTGCCATGCGTTTCGCCAGCACCTTGAACTGCTGCAGGATAGGGCGCACAGTTCAGATGATGGTTGGGTCTTGTACGACTCCCTTGGCAGCCTCGTCAGCTGTCTCGTTGCTGCGCACGCCCTCGTGGCTGGAAATCCAGTGGAGCCGGACCCGCCTGTCCTGCACTGCCAGGTCTTGTAGAGTGCACGGGATGGTAGTGGTGAGGAGAATGTTGTCCCTGGCGTGGGCGTGCTGCAGGGCATGCAGCCCCTACAAATAGTCGGTGTGTATCACCACAGTGGCGTCCCGGCGGAGCAGGGTGTGCAGGAGGGCGCGCAGGAGGGCGCGCAGGATTGCTACCAGCTCCTTCTGGAGGGTGGAGAAGTGGTCTGATGTCCTCCACACCCGCGTCAGATCGCTCGTGACGAAGGTGGTGCCGCACCTCCTGCTGAAAACTATAAAAATAATTAGTAATAGAATAATATACAAATGAAAGTTTAGGTAATATCAAAATAATTATAAATACAATAAATGTGAATTACATTTATTTATTTAATAAAATGGAAAGATTTGAAAGGTAACTAAATATCTTTTGTAAAAATGCTATTTATAAGTTAAGCTGCAAAAAATTACATTTTTGCAATTTAAATGTCCAGCGTCAAGGGAGAAAAATTGCCCGGTAGCAAATTGACGTGTCAATAACCCTTGCACCAGTGACACTGAGGACAACATCGTTCCACTGATAGATGGTCTCTTCCATCGACAGCTATATTTAAGACAGAGAAATCATTCGGAGAGTCAAGAGACGCCGTGAAAATTAACAAAAACATTCCGATGGAGAGCGGGAGGCACATGAATTCAAACACTCTCGGTAGGAACATCACACCACAGGGAAACACTGCACTCGAGATTAGTCGCCAGCTTGAGGTAAAGCGAATGCTGAGATGGGGTCTTAATGAGTGAACTCAGTTCTGCGTCACTGTCTTGTTGATTTTGAAGAAGTTTCCGTTCGAGGTCCGGATGGTCAACAAGAAGCAATCACAACTCTGGAAAGGAAATCGGCTTCTACGTTGCTGAGGGCGTGGATGTGGCGAATGTCGGAATTTAACTCAGATATAAATATGTAGCGAAGAGCACGGAGAGAATGCTTGGTGAAATTCAAATGGAACATAAATATCAAAGGCTTATGATCCGTTAGGATGTGAAATTCCCTTCCCTCGACGAAGTGAAGAAATGGCAGATGCTGAGATAAATGATTAGAAGTTCTTGGCCAAAGGCAGTGTACCGAGTCTCAGCTGATAAAAGTTTGTTTAAAAAAAGCAACAGGGATCTAATTGCTGTCGACTTGCTGCTGCAGAATTGCGCCGACGGCCAAATCTGATGCCTTTGTCACTATACATGTTTCAGCATCAGGAACAGGATAATGAAGAAGGGCGGCTTCCTTCAAAACCATTTTTACTTTTTGAAGGTTATAGTTTCCAAATCAATTCCCTTAACCGAGGTTTTAACCCATTTCTGAGCTAGTCACAGGAAATCGTTGAGTAGCTTTAGAATATCTGCAAAGGCCTTGATAAACCTGTTGTAAAATTTTACCATACCAAGAAACTGACGTATGTTGCGTTGAGAGTAAGGGCGTGGAAAAGCAGCCATTGCTTTTCTCTTCTTTGCATTTGGACTAGCTCCTTTTGCACTAATATAGTGTTCATGGAGCTGAAGTTCTAGGACACTAAGCAGGCCTTTGTCTGAACGAATGTGAAGGCTATATTCTTGAAGGGAGGAAAGCACAGCTTCAACATATAGTTGGTAATTGACCGCAGAGGCGCTGGCAATCAGAAGGTCATCCATATACACAAAACAGGGAGGTAATTAACGAGTAACTTCGTCAATAAAGAGTTGGAAGCTTGGGGCAGCATTGTGCAGGCCAAAGGTCATATACAGACACTCGTACTTTACAAATGGGGTAATGGGAGTAGTTTTGCAAACGTTGGCCAGCTCGACAGAAATCTGGTGAAAAGATTTCACCAGATCGATCCTTGAGACGATTGTGCATCCATATAGATTGGGCGTAAAATTCTGTATGTGAGGAACGAGATACCGGTCGGGAATCGTAATGGCATTGAGGGCGCGAAAGTTACCACATGGGCGACAGTCATCAGTTTTTCGGGTACCATGTTAAGCGCTGGGGAACAATTGCTCTTGGAAGGTCTGATTATCCCGAGATCCAACATGTACTGTAAATCCTCCTTCATTTTTTAACCCTACCGGTGGAAGGCGTCGCAGTTTGGCGTAGATAGGAGGTCCGGTGGTGGCGATTTGACGACTCATGGTATGCTTGACCTCATTTGGCTGGCTCATCGGAGTAAGGACTGCAGGGATTTTTCCTAGGGACTCTTGAACGAAGTCGACGACACAATGGCAGAGATGGCGGTAGATTCATCTAAGCTTATGCAAGCAGGAAAAAGAAGTCAGGTGTTCTGATCTAGGAGGAAGTTCTGCCTAGTGAGACATAAAGCTTTTAGTAACACCCCGTATTTATGTCTGTTACGTCGTAAAGGAAATGGTGAGACCAAACGCAGTTGTCTCAGGCGGTCGGCTTCCGATGCAACCGTTCTTGAGATGAGGGCAGTTTTCAAGTCATCATAAGGCGATGAACTGGAGGCCGAAGAAACCACGTCATCCTTAAGCTTCGTGATAATCGTCGATCGTAGCAAACTGATGATGCACTCAACTTACTCTTGCTAGATGAAATTTTCGATATAATGAATTGTGCTGTAGCCTGAATGAACCACAGTGTAGCGTCGGAAGCCTAAATGGCAGGCAGCTTGATGCCGGCGTGGGTGAAGTAAGCAGTCCCCTCAGCCTCAGCCATAGTGTCTTTACTGGCATGGAGATCACCAGGTGTAGGTGAGATAGAGCGCACGAGCTTTTGGGGGGCTTGTCGAATTAAGTCAGCTAGGCTCTATGAACAGAGCGAACGTACTAATAGCACGCCAGGTTTAGTCCTCTAGACTCTCTGATGTCAGCCGAATTAGAGAGCGAACGTGATAGTAGCCCGTTGTAATTACTCCGCCTGTCTCTCTTCGAGCATCCAACCTGGATGGCAAACGTGCCTTTAAGATAGTAAGACCAAACGCTTTCTAAGGCACCGTGTTAAGTTCGATAAAATTCGAAACATGTCACTCCGGGGTTAACAATTATATGGTTCTAATAAAATTAAAACCAAACATCACTTTTTCAACTTTTATTCAAATTTGCGGAAAACATTCACACCGCCGCCTTGGAGTCGAACTACTTCGCTGCTCCAACTTTAGATAGGCCCAAGCTAAGAATAAAGCCTACTTATCACCGCTTTCCCTTAGAGTCCTTTTCCTTTAACCCCATGATTGCTAAGGCACCTTCTCGAACCCGGTCTAGAAGCATATTCTCCGAGATAAATTTTTGGAGTCAGAGCAAACTTAGCTGGAAGAACAAAACTAGGCCTACGACGTGCAAACTCCAATACACCCTTATATCCCTTCCATACCTGCAGCAACTACACTCCCCCTATCTATAAACTGGTGACCCCTTAGTTTGGACTGTAAAAGTGACAAGAAAGAAAATGCACGCATTGGACCATCAACAAGAAGGACAAGGAGAGACGGAGACTGTGAACGCCATCACTATCAAGCCACCCATCTTTAATGAGGCAGCAGTTGCATGTTTGTTTAAGATTATTGAAGCCCAGTTTCACATTTCAAGAGTAAGTAAGGAGAGGACGAAATTCTTTCATGTCCTGGCTGCATTACCACTCAAGAATGTCGACCGAATTCCTGCTGCGGTCCAGTCCACCCAAAGTTACCAGCTCTTAAGGACTTAGGTAATTGGGCTCTTCGAGAGTACTTAACCGGAGCTCATTGCCTCCTTCCCACTCGTCGGTTTACCCTCTATTAGCCTGAAAAATTAAGGACGACTGCACTAGAGATACGAGTCGGGGAAGAACTGGTTAGGCACAAATTTATCCAGTCCTTGCCAGCTAACCTCGTGCCCTTAACTGCTACCCAGAAAGACCTTACCCTGGTGAAGCTAGGAAAGCTTGCTGATGAACTAATGTAATTTAATAGAGTACAGTCTCTTAATGTTAATGATGGCAGTGAATCCATAGAACTTAGTGCCACTTCTTTGTCCGATATGTGTATTCATGATATTAATAATAGAAGTGATAAACATGTAAATAGTGTGAATTATACGGTAAGTCCGCAATCAGTGCTCATATGTGCATACCAAAATGTAAACCGTTCAATTTTGTCCAGCATAATAATGAATACAGTGCCAATAGTATACCGATAGGACTGCCACCTCTTCGCAGGAACCAAAGACCTGTCGTATGCCATTTTCATTTATATTTTGATGAAAATGCGAAATTCGGCAAACACATGTGCAGGTAGCAGAAGAGAGGGGAACAAGTTGAAATGCAACTATCCTCCACGAATTTTTCGCCAGCTCCTATTAGAAATCTAGCAAGGCATGCCATTGCAAGTGTGACCACTGCTATGACGTCTGTTTTCCCTGTCGCCGCAAAAGTAAATAAATTAAAATGCGAATATTTAATTGATACGGGAGCAAGTGTGTCGATAGTCACGATTAATTTGGTGACAACGGGTGAATTATGCGAAACTAGTGTAAACATTACGACGGCTAATGACGAAAAAATAAAGGTGCACGGTGCGGTACAAGCGGATATAGTTATCTCTATTTTCCGCAGGTCATTTAGGTTGTTATTTTTGCTGGTGGATACCACATCGCAGTTATTGAGAATTGACTTTCAGGGATACTTTACCTCTTGGTGGATTGTGCGTGTGGCATACTTATCGTAAATACACCAAACTCGTATCAGAAAATAAAATATCCAGGGAGCCTGCAGTTGGATTAATCATTAATGACCTCCACCACCTACCGCCCGGTTGCAAGGCCGTGGCACATAGGTATGAAGGTTGTACAGACTCACGCCCACTAATTCCTTTCTACCATAGCCTAACTCTGTGACGCACACAATTTAGTCCTGCAGTGCTCCACTGAAATACACGCGTCAACACCACTTTTAATGGAGAAGCTGCAATTTGCCAAAGTACTAAATCAGCTTTGATCAAATCAATCAAGCTCTGCCACCAGTTGCCCATTAAGACTCCGTATCAGCTGGTGGTGACGGATTGCTCCCAATACGCGACAGGTGCTTCCCTTTCGTCAGATGGTAGATGGTTCACCGCGACCAGTGGAATTCTTCTCGAGCAAGCTATGACGGACAAGGCAAGCATACACTACTTAATATAGAGAGCTCCTAGCGTCGTATCCTTCTGTGATCCACTTCACACACATAATTGAAGGTCGCCATGTTACCTCATGCACAGAGCACAAACCAGCAGCATCCGCCTCATGTCGCTATTGTGTGCTAAGAGGGACAGTAAGCAATGCCATTTAACGGCTGTTTTGGAATACATCAGCAATATCACTTTACGTGTGTGTTCAGTACAACTTAGTTGCTGACTGCCTATCGAGGAAGGTCAATATCACCTCTGAGCTTCGGCGGCAGCACAGGATAATTGCGAAGCAAGAATAAAATTTTGCTCACGATTAAAATCCTTCTCAGGAAAGCTCAACAATGCTGCTAAGTAACATCAGGATACCCAAATTGTAAGGTAAAGTAGGCTTGTTGCACCCAAATTGTCAAGATAAGGTAGGCATATCAAGGAAACTCACAAATGAGCGCCCGGTTGGATTGATGAAATCCTGAAATGGCGTACATGCATTAATTATTGACATAATATGCCATGTAAGAAGTGATGACCCAATGTAAAATATAGAAAAAATAATTATATTTCAACTGTAAACTTATTAAGGGAAACATGAGATGAACAAGCGAAATAGCTGGAGTTCTCACGTGATCACATAAACATACACACACACAAGGAGACGAAACCATCTTAATGATAGATAACAGGGGCAATCCAACCAAATATAGGGTGTTATGTGCCTTAAGTGGTTAAGATTTTGAGCACCTTTGAATCCAAACGGTCTTACTCATATAGGGTGACACCAGCTTAGGGAAAATATATGTAATTACATTGAAAGAGCACACACCGATTGTGACCCACCCAACATTAGCTCCACCCCACGCCTAGATTTAAAAAAAAGAGAAGGGCCTATATATAGGCGGAGTTAAACATGCAAGAGAAAAAAAGAGAGAGAAAGAATCATTTAAGTTGTCTGTCAGTATAACTTTCTTGCCATTTTGTTATTAATAGCGTCACGATTCCTTTCCTTGTCCTTAATTCTTGCATTAGCTCCAGCTACATAAAATTTACTGAAAGCATAAACACCGCTGCGTGGGACACAAACAACATAGTCTAACTAGCCAAAAGAGAGCTGAAGAAACTGTACCATTTCCTAAGCCTCAACCTACCAAATAAGAGGTAACTCTGCACTCTCTTAGTACGCTCCGTCCTGGTGTACCCGGCCGTGAAAACGCAGATGGCACGTTGTACCTCTCACAGGAAGATGTAGAGGGTAAAGAATAAAGCACAGATCTTATAACTGGCACGAAATTGATAGACAGTATTAGACAATCGGCTCTACACGATAGAACTGCACTCAAACTGAACAATATGGGGATCCAGAGGCTAGGCAGAAAGACATGGGACAAAGTAGAAGAAGAAATACTCCCAACAATCAAACACAATTTCGACATACCTCAATTCAGAAAAAGCAACATAGAAAGAACAACACTATTTTCCAGCGGAATAAACTGTACAATAGAAAATATGAGACCAATTTACACCTAACAATGTAAAAATAAAAATTAATAATTGATTAATAGAAAGTGAAAATTACAATCAAGCAATAAAAAGAGGCTAAGTGCCCTAAAGTAACAAGATACAAAAACCGAAACAAGTCAAAGAAAAACAATCAACAAACGACAATAAATATTAAGAAAATGAGGCAAAGTGTCTAAATTAAACTTTAAATAAGATAAAAAGAAGAAAAAGAACAATAAAAAGTATAAAGGAAGAAGAGGTAAAGTGTCCAAGCTAAAATCAAATTAAAATAAAAAGAAAAAAGAAGAATGAATAATCAACAAATTTAACTGAAATAATAAAAAAAGAAGATAGTCTAACAGCAATAATAATAATACGTAAACAAAAAGAGGCGAAGTGCCTAAATTAAGACTTGAATTAAAGAAAAGAAATGAATAATTAAATAACAAAGTGAACGAAAATAAAAAGTATAGAAAGTTAAATTAACTGTAATAACAACAATCATAGATGAAATAGATGCAAAGTACCTAAGCTAAAATTTAATTAAAAATAAAATAACGAATGAATAAAAAAGTTAAAAAATACAAATAAAAGAGACAAAAATGCCTATAGGAAGCCATAAACAAAATAGTTAAAAAAATAAATAAACGAAAGGATTGAAAGCCACGACGATGGAACCTACTAAAGGAATAAACAAACGTTGTAAAACAATGGAAGAACCTGACTGCCATAGAGGGTCACCAATATTATTTACGGAGGATACAAAAATTAAACAAACAATAAGAAGAAAGTATTCTAGTGGTTCTCTCAACGCCAGCACAAAAGCACCAACTAATAAACAATTTCACACCTAAGAAAAACTACCACACATTTCATCTCTTTCATTAACTTGAACTTGACGTTTTCACGTATTGAATCTGAGTTTTCATTATCTATGTTCGTGGCAAAGGTTGAAAATTTAAGGTAAGAATCTGAAAATTCCCATACCAGACAGTTAGCCAACTAGGTATTGTTTATCCGACGAATAGAATTTTTTTTATGAAGAAGAACGAGAGTATACACTTGAAGGAAGAAGAGCAACGCTGCATGTAGAGGGCCATTGGGCGGCCCAACCTTATCGGGTTCCACTAGATACCATTAGGGGAAATACAAAACAGCTCGGAGTGCGATCGTGGAAAGCATCTATGGAGTGCTGAATATAGCCCTCATCAGGATTATTAAGATTCCATACTAATACGTGACGGTGTGTTAGACGGACGACCACATTGAATGATAGTTTCAGACGAAGCAAAAGAACCCCTTTGAAAAATTTAGCTTGAGACTTCCGTAGCCCAAGAAATTCTCCTATAACGCACGATCATCCCAAGGAGGCTCAACTCGTTCTTCACAGACAGAAAATGTGAAGATATCAAGGCCGAGGTAACCAAACATCAAAAATATGCGAAAGTTTTCATAATGGAGAAGTTGGGGAAAAACTGTGTCAAAGTAATCATCGAGAAAGTTGAGATGGCTTAGAGGGCTCTGACGGAGGGACTCCTTGGGCTATACCTTCGAATATCCACTGAGTAGATCGAAGCTGAAGAATATATCCACCTGGTATGCTGCTTCCGATGCCTTGCCGGGGAAAAACACATCACGAAGGAATGTACGGCGCCCAACGTCACTGGCTCCGTCTGTTCCAAAACCAGTTACAGTTGGAAGAAGTGTACGTCAAAAAATGTAGGATGTTTGAACTGCGGTAGGGACCACAGGGCCTGGGCCATGAGGTGTCTTGTCCGTAAGGAAGCTCTCCGAACGAAACTTAAGGAGATCAAGCAGCAAAAGTAGGCAAAGAAGAAAATCAATGTCGAGGCGGCAGCGACGGCTACATCGAACGTCATTACAACCACAGCCCCAAAGCTGGTGCTGCCAGGTGAATCAAAGGAGAGAATGACTATGGTCATTGTTGCCTACTTGGCAAACCTAGCCAACCCCACCACTTATGCGTACAAGTTAAATCTCCTGCTGCAAAAGATCGGCGTAGGAAAAATCTGTGTTGCCGCCTGACCCTGCGTCGCAGGAGATGTTAAAAACCCAGTTTCTCGACAAGCAACAACAAAAGGACGCGAAAAAAGATAAAGAAGCAGAAAATTAGATCTAAAGAATCACAGAAGAAAAATAGTTAACAAAGAGTAAGAATTGAAAAAGGACGGAAATTAAAAAAAAGCCTGAAAACAAAACGACAAAGAAAAAAGAAGACGGAAGTGAGAAAAGAAACAGAGAAAGAAAAAGGAAAAAAAAGCCAACTCTTGCAAAGCTCAGAAGAAGACGAAATCCTAAATTATCAAGCAGACGCCCTCAGGGAGAGAAAGATAATCTTTCTGTGAGTCTTCGGTGCTCCTGTGTGTAAACTCCCAAAGTGAAACGTGGAGAGAATTATCGAAGGGTTTCACCGTGGCGACTACAAATGGACCGAAGAGCGACCGTGTTCACCGAAGGAGATAGGAGCACTGCTGAAGGAATGTGCGATGCTTATTCTGGACTGCTGTATACACACCGTCAATATGCCTACCTACAATTGGATAAAAGTCGTCAAAAAACACAAGACATTGATAAATGGTCAGAAGTATGAAAATGTGTAGAAAATAATAACGAAAAGTGAATAAATATCGATACTAAAGTAATTAAAAAAGTGACCAAATTAAAACTGACTAGAACAAGTTAATAATAAATAATCAAAAGTGCGAACAGGAAATAAATAACCAGAAATCAATTTCTAAAAATTTTAAAAACAACTTCAAGCGAATAAAGTGATTAATATAGGTAATAATATATATCAAGTGTGATAATAGTAAAATACGAGTATGTAAATAATAAATCAAAAAGTAATTAAAAATATCAGATTTGATAATAGTGAACTACGAGCGGGTAAATAAGGAAATAAATTATAAAAGTATTAAAATAATTTAAGTACTAAACTATACTTCTCTCAAATCTTATTATAAAACAAAACTAGTATAAAAATTAGCAAAATATACAGTAAATGAAAAGGTTTCAACATTTTGAGTCTGGTAAGCATTGTAGATTTCAAAAACTGTGGATCCACACTTTCCAAAAAATTTTATATTCTCTTCCTAATTTTCATTGTGGTGGTCATAGGTATGACCACCCCTTTCCTCAGCCTAGGCCTAACAATGAAATTACAAGAAGAAGCAATTAAAGCACACTACAAGAAAGAACGCAATGAACGAATTACCAGGAGGATCCTTGTTGAATTCGCAACCATCCTCAGAAAACACTAATCTCGGCCGCTGGAATATTCTGGAGGCTCTTCTCATCAAAGAGAAACAACTTGGAGCAAATATTGGACCTTTTCTATTAAAAGAATACTAAACCGCACTCTGAATTCGACCTATAGAAAGCATCAAAGAACGAAGACGAAATTCATTCTTTACTGCTCAAAAACAATTACGAGGATGGAAACCTTCCATGAATACCTCCTTAAGAATAACGAAGACTTCCAACTGAAGATGACTGAATAAAGGCAAAAGCTCACGGCAAAAATTTGTAAAGAATTTTGATATTTTATTTAAGACCAAATAAAATGAATCTTCCATTGTTGATATTTTATCTTCATGCTTATTTAAAAACACTGCATTCGACAGATAGAACGTGCTAAAATAAAATTGCAAAGGTCGAAATACAACATGGTCCTTAAGAAAACATATATATATATATATATATATATTTTTAACTTTTTTTTCCTGGCGCTATTTCTGTCTTCTCGCTAAAGGATTGCCTTAATTGTGCCGCCGTCTGCTCTCTTTCATAATAGTGTTCCTCTAATGTCCCTTTCTCTCCTTGTGAGTTTTTATTATATATATATATATATATATATATATATATATATATATATATATATATATATATATATATATATATATATATATATGTATAAATATAAGTGAAAGATCTCAATAGCGAGTTATGGTATAAAATATTGAAACCACTGTATGTATAGTACATATAATTTATTTACAAGACTAGTTTCGGTATGAAACTACCATACCCTCTTCGGTCGTATAATGAGAATGGAATGAAAAACACAAGTTACGGAATATCTCCAAATCCTAGGAAAAGAAAATATACGGAGCAAAAGTTTCATTAATTAAGAGGTGTGGTTCTAAGATCATAATCAAAGTTCCGGGAATAGGAGCTACATTTAAATTGACCATCCGAAGAAAAAAATTGGGAATTTCTCCTATTAGTATCAATTTTACAATTTTTCTTTCACAGAAATCTTTACTATACTATTTAATTTGGCCTTTGAATAAACTATTTGGTGGAAGTAATTGCTAATATGCAGAAAAATACTGGATGTAGTACTGCCTCGCCTGACAATACATTTGTGCTCATATATTTGTAATTTTAATGTTCTCCCTTTCTCTGCTCTGTAGAATTAAGGTCAGTTAGAGGATTCACATGGGATTACAGATACACCTGCCTCATTTGTCTGATCCATGGGCTTGGTCAACCCCGTAAGGGGCTGGGTGATTTGCCATCCTGGCTACCGTGCTGATGGGATTTAGCACCCCGTCCGACCCCAGCTTAGCCTCTTCTCCTTCCTTCAAAACACTTGTTTCCTCGCTATTCATACAACCTCTCCCACAACTTTCAATGGTCAGCCTCTAATTTCACAGGGTAGATGCTGACCTTCTCTTCAGTCAACCGTCCCGGATCGGGGCTGAGGAGAAGGGGACAATGTTTCCTAAGCCCGGAGCTCCAGTCTGGGGTGGTTGATTTTTAACAACCTGCTTTATCCCCACCCATACCTTCCTCACATTCCTTTTCCTCTCCTCTTCACAATCTATTAATTTTTACGCCGTGTCCAAGGTGGAGCCGCCATGCCAATTGACTGCCAGGCCACCAGGCGGGAGTTGTGGTTCCCGTAGCACAAATAGGGTCACCATGCCCAATGATGCGAAAATAAACCATCTCCCCCTAATTCCCCCTTGCTCATCGATGGACCCGCCCTCGTGCAACTTCACCAAAAAAATGGAGGTCTCCCCCTGTGCTTGCGCAGGGGACCCTCCATATTTCTCTAACCGGAGAGGAGGCTTACTCCTCTTCTTCGCCTACGGGTGCAGGGGACTCCCCATCACCCCCTTCTCTGAAGGTGCTTTCGGGCACCTACCGTTTTCCAGCAGGAGTCCCCTCTTTTTTTTCCAAGGGCACTGCCAAGAAAGCCAGCAGGCAGCCCATAGCCAGCCACTCCCCATCGAAGTGGCTTGGTAGGGCAAACCCCTTTAGGGGGGAGAGGGAAGCTAGGCCCCTTCAGTTGCTTCCCTCAAAAGACCTGCTAGGCAAGAATTTTAAACCTTGCCGGGGTCGAGGCCTGTGCTTCACCACACAAGACTGGCGACACTGCCAGTGGGACCTGCTATATCCTGAAAGGGGATGGCCAACTGGAGGCCCCTTCTGTGATAGACATGGTTCTTGAGGAGACCAAGCCTCAGATGGTAGGGCCTTCCATGGGGGGGAATCCGGGCTCGGTGCCAAGCACCGAACCTAAATCCACCCCTATGCAAGGTCCCCCTTAAAAGGCCGAGGGCTCCAAAGCAGTAAAAGGAAGGGAGGGATCTCCTCCGGCAGGTGCCCCTAATACTACAAGGACCTTCTCCATTTCGGAGAGGGACCTGGCTGAGGCCCGTTAAATGAAGTCACGTATGCCCGCCAAGAAGAGCGGCGGGAGTGCTTCGAAATATACCAGAACCTAGCCCTAGCCCGACGAAATTCACCGACAGTGAAATCGTTCGGGCGGCGCTTATAGCGCATGTAGGCACAACGCTTCTGTTTGAAGGCCGTCTCACACTCGGCCTACCATGGTGATAGGCCAAGTGTGAGACGGCCCTCAAACAGAAGCGTTATGCCTACATGCGCTATAAGTGCCGCCCGGACCATTTCACTGTCGCTGAAATTCGTCGGGCTAAGGCTAGGTCCCGGTATATTTCGAAGCACCCCCGCCGCTCTTCTTGGCGGGCATACGTGTCTTTACTTAACGGGAAGACCACTTTAGCTGAGGTGTGGAAGCGAGTCAAAAGGATTCAGGGCAAGTTCTCGCAGGATCCCCCTCCCGTTCTCCAGGAGAATGGGACCGCAATCTCGGACCCTGCGTCTGTGGCGGAATCCTTAGCGACCGCTTTATCCGCATTCTCTAGCCGTGATGCTGCTCTGCCAGCATTCAATGCACGTCGTGATGTCGCGGAAGGCCGCCAACTGGACTTTACCTCCAGAGGCGGAGAACCCTTCAACGACAAGTTTACTGTGAGTGAGTTGCGTTACGCTCTCGCTTCGTGCGCAGACACCGCCCATGGTCCGGACGATGTCCCGTGCGCCATGCTTCGACAACTGGTTGAGCGAGGCATGGCGTTTCTGTTAGATTTGTTCAATAGGATCTGGGTGGAACGTCTTCTTCCAGAATCCTGGCGAATCGCTACTGTGCTCGCCTTTCGCGAACTGGGGAGAGATCACTCTACTCCGACCGGTTTCCGCCCAATCTCTCTAACCTCTTGCGTGTGCAAGTTAATAGAGAAATTAATAAATGTTAGACTAGCCTTTTTCCTGCATAGTGGAGGCCATCTTTTGTCCACACAGTTCGGCTTCCGCAAGTTCCACTCCACGTCGGATGCTCTGCTCCGACTGGAAAATGCCGTCTGCGAGGCTTTCCTTTGTAGATAGCACTACGCCACGGTGTTTTTCGATCTGGAGAAGGCCTATGATACCGCATGGCGATACGGTATCATAGAGACTCTCCACACGATGGGGGCGAGGGTACGCCTCTTAATGTTTATATCTGAATTTTTGCCAAATCGTCGATTCCGCGTATGGGTGGGGGGAGCCCTCTCCTGCACAAAGGAGCAAGAAGAGGATGTCCCGCAGGGAAGTGTCCTCAGTGTCACACTATTTGCCCTGAGCATCAACGAAATCACCTCGGTGCTGCCGGAAGATGTTCTCGCTACGCTTTACATGGACGAACTTTCGATTTCTTTTGCCTTGCCCAGATGCCAATTCTTGAGCGTCGACTCCAACAGGCATTCAACTACGTCTCTCGCTATGCCGAAGCGCACAGGTTTTGGTTTTCTTTGGCCAAGACTAAGGTGGTGCACTTCTGCCGCCATCCACGGCTTTACCCCGACCCAGATTTGTTTCCTAATGGGGTGCGCCTGGATGTGGTTGAGTTGCACCGTTTCCTTGGTCTTGTATTCGACCTACGCCTCACCTACGAGGCTCATATTTGCAGCCTTAGGGTCTATTGTACCCGCGCCATGGACCTTCTCCGTTCCGTGACCTTCAACGCGTGGGGCGCTTATAGGACTACTGCCCTACTTTTTTATCGATCTTTTGTCCGTTCGAAGCTCGACTACGGATGCGAGTTTTATGCATCCGCAGCCAAGCGTTTATTGCGGAAGGTGGATTCGATCAACCACACCGGCCTTCGCCTTGCGACCAGTGCCTTCCGCACCTACCCCATTAGAAGCCTGTTGGTAGATGCTGGGGAGATTCCACTCGCTCTGCGCTGCGTGCAGTGCATCACCTGCCTGTACGCTTGAGCCCGCCACCTCCCTCAGTCGTCAACAGCTCTCACTGCTTCCGCAGCTGATCTCGATGGTGCTTATGCTGGCAAGAGACGCCAGTCTTACCCTAAGCCCTTTGGGTTTAGGGCCAGGAAACTCCTTGGAGAGGTAGAAATAGCTCTTGGACCGGTGGCGCTCCTGGTTTTGCCCAGGACGCCACTCTAGAGGGTAACACACTTGGCTATTTGTCGCCACGACTCTGCTCCCAAAGTTTGTACGGCACCAGGAGTATTGCGTTCGACCTTTTTGGAGCACACTTTTGTAGCACGCTGAAACTGTGCCAGTGTATACGGATGGCTCCACGTCCCTAGAAAACGTTGGCTTCCACGCCGTATCCTCTCTGTTTGAAGTCAGTGTGGATCTTCCAGGCGCTGCGTCTCTCTTCATGGCCGAGCTGGTGGCAATACACCACTTGGTACGGGAGATTACGCGACGTGCCTGGTTCGGAGACCGGATTGTGATTTATAGCGACTTACAAAGCGCCCTGAGTGCTCGCCGATGAGGACGCCAAAGTGTTTGCGAGGACTCTGTTTTCGGACCAGCGTTTCGCTATTCCTCAAACCGTTTACATAGCAGGAACACGGGCAGCTCTTTGGACTACTTGGCAAAGAAGATGGGAGACGGTCGAAGGGAACATAAAGTTGCGTGCCATTGCGCCGCGACTGTTCCCATGGACCTATCCTCCAATGCCGCGGTGGCTTCAGGTTGCTCTCTGTCGTCTCCGAATCAGACACACTCGTGTGAAGCATCGCTATTTGATGGAGCGTTCGCCTGCACCCAATTTCAACGACTGCGTAGTCCATCAGACTGTTCGGCACATTCTTGTCGAATGTCCCAGTCTGGGTGATCTTCGCGCACGATACCTGTCCCGTTCCCGGGATGGGCGGGGTCGCTACCGCCTGTCCCTTGTGCTTGGGATGAGTGCGTGCACTTTGACTGGTGGACTTGTTGACTTTTTGGGGGATGCCGGCCTTCTCCCTTTCATTTAACTAGGTTTAATGGCTGTTTTGTTATTGTTTTTGTTATTGTTATTTTTTTTTATTGTTGTTTCCTGTTCAATTTTTTAAAGTAGCCTAGAACTAGGCTGTTTGTTTACGGCGAATTATGCCTAAGTCAGCAGTCGCCAGATAGCTCCTTATTTAAAAAAAAAAAAAAATGGGCTTGATCGAAGGGAAAGATTTAAGGCACGAAAAGGGATATTTAAACGAGGCTCGACCTGGAGAAATAACTCTGTTTACTCCTTTGAGGAGGAGAGAGAACAGGTGGGATAGACAATTCATGTTTCTCACTTTGTTTTTATCCTTTGGAGGGTAGTACGTAGATTTTGCTTTAGACAAACCCTGATTGATGACGTGGATAGGATAATTTAAGTCAATGAATCTGCAGGTCATATATGTAATCTCGTCTCCGAGAAATCAAGAATCGCATATTCTAAGTGATCTCATAAACATTCCTGATGTTACAGCTTTTTTAATATTAACATCCTCATATAAAAAGAAGTGGATATAATAGTTAGTATGGGTCGGTTTATGGTACAGGGTGCAGCTAATTTGATCAAAGTCTATTACAAATTTAACATTGAGAAAGGCTAAAATAAAATTATATATCTTGTAAACCTATATGTTATTGACAATGTATTTATTAGTAAAATGGGTTTCTTGCGTCAGAAATACTGTCTTAGCATGGGTAATCCTTTATTTTCCATATTTTGTAACCTTTTTATGGAACATTCTGAAATTAATTTGCTGCATTCTGTTATTCCACATCAAAATTTTGTATATTTAGTTATTTAGATGATGTCATATCGACTTGACCAATAAAAAGTTGAAAATCATTCCAAAATTTACTCAAAAATCTTAATGAGCTCCATCCCACCATATATTTTAAAGTAAAATTGGAAAAAAAAAATTCAATATCCTCTCTCGATGTTAATGAGCTTAGAACCACCTTTCCCGTTTAAGGACCCTTTTGCCCAGGTTATTTTCTTTTCCTGGGATTTGGAGATATTTAGTAACTTGTGTTGTTCATTCCATTCTCATTATACGACTGAAGAGGGTATGGTAATCTTCATACCGAAACTAGTCTCACTATCATATATATATATATATATATATATATATATATATATATATATATATATATATATATATATTTATTTATATATATATTGAAAAGTAAACTCTCTACCCATACGCAATGAAAATCTCACCTAGTCTATTTGGATTGGATTGGTTACTGGACCACTAATTAGGCCACTAAAGTGGAGGGAACCATCCCTAATACTCGTAGTTTCCTGATTATTCTAGTTTAAATTATTGCAGACCGCTTGGGTATTTCGAGGAAATAAAGGAACGTCAATTATAGGATGACACACAAAGTAGGAGTCCATGAATTCTATTATTTAGATCTTTAGGGATAAAAAAACACCAATCTGTTCTTTTCCATATAAGAGAGAAGTATGGCAACCTTTTTGTAGGCAAGGAAGAATTAGGCCAAATTCTTGCCCTCTATTTTGCTTACACGTCTACTGTATGCTACTCGCACAACAATGATATAGTTTATAGTTTGTACAGTAACATATTATACCACGTTTACGCAAAAAGGCCCCAGCACTATTTTTAAAATGCAAAGGCATTATAAAATTCACGTAAGCGTATTTTGGAGGAGGACTAAAATGAAAATGTAAATAAAGGACACAGATGTGTGTACTCTTTGAATTCCCAGATGTAACTGTCTGAAATTTTAATTATTTTCCTCCTTTTTAATTTCTTTATTTTCTGTTTCTTTGGCTCTATGAATATTTAGCTTGGCAGAACACACAAAAATTAGAAGTAGATTCACTTTTTTGTCAAACTTTATATTAACAATGAAACTAGAGCTATCTCCCTCTCAAATTTAATTCACTGTTAGGGATTCGTTTAAATTTAGTTATTTAGGAATCTAAAATAATGCAATTATCTGGAACAAAAAATGGGATTATATATATTAAAAAAATATTGGTTGTAACAATCATTCATCTACATTTCTCAGAAAATGTACTTCATAATTCTTAGGATAGACACATATTTACATACTTCTCCTCTATTAGAGAAGAGTGTACCTGAAAATAATAATTTAAAATATAACTACTGTACTATTAATAGTATTTAATACTATTATTATTTATACAGAATAAACAAAAAAGGTAAGTTGTATGAAATATAGTTTTTGATGATGCATTCCTTTTTAAATCATTTTGTAAAGCTGAATTTCTTGAAACTTAATCATGGCTATCTCGACCCTCCGATTGCTTTGAGTTTATTGCTGTATTGCTATGTAAATAGAAGAAATTTTAGGATTAAATAAGGAATTGGCATGTCTCAATATGGTGTGTTAATATTATTTTTGAAATTTCTCAACATTTAAGTTGCTAAATATAGGTTTGTAAAACAAGCTCATAAATTGCACTCAGAATAGAAAAGTTATTAATGTTAGATCTCAAAGTTACAGGTAATGCTATAATAATTTAGTTTCTCTGCATAAAACATATCTCAGTAAATATAAAACCTATTCTAGTAATCATAAATTTCCAATCTGATATTAATTGTGATTGCTGAACATTTAATTTGGAAAAATCAAAGTTTGGAAAAATGCATATATTTCTCTAGGAAAACAACAATTCTAAAATGTATCTTTAAAAATAGCAAGTAATGATGAAAATATCTAGTTTATCTGCAAAATAATATCAGAAATTGACGAATTCAGTAAAAAATAATCGAACAGGTTTCATTAGTTTTTGCCTTGATTCGTTCTTCCACATCAGCCTCCGAAATGCTTCTTGTCCTCCGATATAGCCTTTACGTTTTTATGTGTATACACCCTGCCTGCTCTCTATGTGACTTGTTTCACCCAGTTTTCTATTAACCAAGCATAAAAGGGTACTGTATTTCTTAGATAGGCTGGTCAAGAAGCTTCTTTACCTTCGCTTTATTCAGGTTACATGTCAAAACAGATTTAAATACCTGTATTTAATTCTTGTGTGATCCTAAACCCGTACGTTTTATCAGCAGAGGGATCCTGTACGACAACGTCACTCAGTGAATTGATAGGCTTTCCAATTTAGAATTTAGGGAAGGGAGGATATAATTCAAGTTCAGGTGCAGTGTCTAGAATCTTGCCAATATTACTTGTCCACTTGTTTTAGACAAACCATTCAATTCAAGTGCTGTTATCAAGTATCGCATGATTAACTCATTCGTGTGGAGGTAACAAACCAACTAGATCATTTACGACCAATCTTAACTTCTATCCAATACAGGGAACGGCCCTCACCGGCAATGGGAACATTCTTCATGAAATATACAAGAATATCAACAATAACTTCAGCAGTTCTTTACTCCTTCAATGTATCTCAGGAGTGAAGTGGTAGATATATATTCCGCTTGGCACATTTCACATCGAAATATACTTTTTTATGATGGTGGGAAAATAATGTTCTAAAGTGTTTAATTTTAGCTTAACCTAAGTTATATATTTACTGCCGTCATAGAAGAGTCAATAATTTTTAACTTTCTTACAAAGTTAATCAAAATCCTTATTCAAAGATTTCATAGTGATCAACCATAAGTCTCTTCTCCTCTTCAGTGATAAAGCTAACATCCAAAAAGACAGCATTGAGGATGACAGTTGTAGCACCCAGGCTAACATCATATCTGATAGTATGCATAACAACATTAGGAGTTTCTAATGTGTTGTACTGTGGATTTTAATCGAATTTGAAGATGTGCTGATAATCTTAATATCCCCTTATTACTTCACTCCTTTTCAACTCGACATCATCCATTTGTTCCTTATTTTCATCACCAGAGAAATTATTTAAGTTGATGGCATTGAAACATTGGCTTGCTTAATTGTCTATTTATATTCAGGAATTTATCTTTTTACACCTTATTGCTGCTCCTGAATTTTGACTCATTTGGTATACTGAGGTTGATCTGGTAAGCCAAACTGTTTTGGGCTAATAGAACCAAACTTTTGGCTTTGACCTTGAATGAAAGCAAGTTCCTCCACAGATATCTCCATCCTACTAGGATAGGTACATTTAATATGAGTTTGGTTTAGGCAACCAGTGCAGTGAAATTTATATTAAAGAGCAATTTTGCGCATGTAACTGAGGAAGTCAAAATGCTTGTTAAGTATGGCAAGGAAAGCTATCCTATCCAAAGATTTATATTTTTGCCCTTTTCTCAGTTTAGATTGCTTTGTTTATGATTGCCACACGCGAATATAAAACGATGGATACAACAGAAATATTTACTCTTTTTAACTTTTGAAGCACTATAAGGTAAATGTCCTTTGTAAGACTGGCTAATGGGTAGTTCAGGGTTCAGAGGTAAAACAAACTTTCCTTTCCAATTTAGTTGTTCATATGCGTAAATTGTCTCCAATATTGTTTTAACTTTAAAACCCATTGTAGGTCAATTTCCAAAGGTTAGTATAGTAGCAGACTAATGATTATGTTTCAAACTATAAAATAAAAAACAGTGATTTACCATATAATTACTAATATAATAAATATCATTTAATTCCCCGAAACAGTGAAAAAAGTCATCACTTCAACCAAGTTTATTATCAAACAGAACTGAATAATAGTAAAAAAACAAAACATGTTTAGAATATATACGTAGGGCTGCGATCTTGTATAGCCTATCATTTATGTAACTTGAAGGTTAAAGAAAATGACAGACCCTAATGTGTCAATCTGACACCAGGGTGAATTCAGCAAACATTCATGTTTTATGTATTCTACTTATTGTAGCAATATTTTCAACTAGAGAGTTATTTAATATCTTAATGGCTGGAATACAGAAGACAGTACAAATGGGAATACTGGAGAGAAACATGACCTTAATGTGAAATTGTTTAGCTTTGGCATTGAAAAAACAAGGCAACTGAATGTCTGGGAGAGTAAGTTCGGAGGGTTAGAAAATATTGTGTGGTGAGTAATTTTTAGGATATGGATGCAGAGAGAAGGTGATTCAGGAGCTTATATAGATGAGGATGGCAAGGATTTGTGTCAGGTTGCGTAGACAAACACATAGTTTTTTATTTGTTCCTTCCTTTGGTGTATTTTAAGGAGTAATTATAGCATTGAAGCCTCATTTTTTATAGTTTGTTCATTATTTATTCATCTCTTGCACATTTTTCCCTTCTCTTATTTTTTTGTTTTTTGCTTTGTTTTTTACTTTGCTTTACGCGTTTCTTCTTATTTTACCTTTTTAGGGTTTATTAGTTATCATTTTCGGTTTTTGTACTTCAATTGGCGATTTTGGTTTTCTAGTTAAGTTGTCTCTTTCGGTTGACTGATTTGAGGTTTAGCGGATTGTCGACTTAATAATTTGCAGTGTTCTCACTCTGCTTCCTTCAATTTATTGTTTACAGTATATCGGATTTGACTTATTTCATTATCAGGCAGAGTAAATTTCTATATGTCTTCTTGTATTAAGGTCTCATACAGTTTGTTACATAATAATTTGGACGTGCATGTAAATAGTATTTATTATATGGGCTTACGTGTGGTTGTTATTTTTGTAGTTCCGCTCATGTGAGCAGATCTGTTGTTTTCTTGTTTGAGATGAATCTGGAAGCCTAAATTTTTTATTTTCTGGGCCTTTTTATTTGTCTTGCTCAGTGTATGCATGTGGATTACTGGGCATAGTATCTTATGGCTGAAGAGGGCCATAGATAGCTTCCTTTTTTTACTACTTAACAGGTTTTGGAATCTGTGCAGTTCTCTTAGGGTTGTTTTCGCTTCCGTGACCAGTGTACACAAGCGTCAGAATAAGGTAACTTTTCTGCTAAGCAACCAAAGCTCTACTAATAGATGACTTAAACTCAGAGATTTACTGGCCAAATGCACAGGATTGGGTAAAGAATGAAGGGGGACATTCTTAGTCCTGAAACAAGGAATACAGAAGGTTACTGGCGTGGGATTTGTTTTCAGAAGACAGCAATTCGAGAACTGGCAATCACTATCATTATCTTCGAACGACTATTTTGTTTAATCTTATTTGCTAAAATCGCCTTTTTGCAACAGTTTTGATGCATAAAGGAACCCTGTTGGATGAGGTTCTTTTGTTAAGTTAAACATTTAATATAACTCAAAACTCAACAAATTATATTTGAAAATCTTCCAAATGACGAAAATGATAAAGATTCAATTAAATTCTCCGCCTTATACGAATGAATGACCACTCATTGTACATAGCTATTATTCCCCTTCCAAAATAGAAAAAAGAAAACACATTTAAAGGAAACTACCAATACAATAGTATAATAAGAAACCTTTCATATTTCTTCCTTTGTCCCAAGGGTAAAGAATTTCTCTTTTGCCATTTTCTGTATTATTCAAGATAAATAATGGACTCATTTTCGCTTAGATTATTTTTACATTTAACTTCAGAGGTTCAATTTAGAAGAATATTTTTCCTGCAACTTAGAATAATCAAAATAACATACGGATCTGATATATCTGGTCCCCGTTCACAGCCTAATTGCGTTCTTTGTCTAATAACAGGAATAGATTACTAGAAAATAATAAAGGATGTCAATTAATGGCATCAATCTGCTTGATAGACCCAAAGCATTTTATTAAAGGTTTTTTTCTGTATATTTAGATAGATTCATTTTATTTTATCAGTACTAAGGTGAACGGCATTGTACGCAATAATGGTGTGTGGTTAGTATACCAATGAGTTGTCACCTTCACATGCCATCGGTCATGCTTAAGTGACACTTTTCATCCACACTAAACCATTGACTGTATCAAATAGAACAGTGTACAGTCACTAGTTTGGCCTAGGTAAATAGTTTTCCCCAATCTTACTCAGTTCAGTGGGTGGCTACTCATTAATATAAAAATCGCGTTGAAAACTAGTTTTTTTCATTTAGATCTAAGCATAGATTGACCAAGTCCGATTCTATCTGATCAGTTCATAGTTTACCGAAAGGAGAAAACGCCTTTAATTAATACAAATTTTTAACAATTATCTTTTACATGAAGTCAGAGCTACTCCCAAATATGACATGGTTTAGAGGTGGGTAGACAAAACAATATAAGATGTATGAATAAAACTAATTAATGATTTAAGATAACAACTTTGCATATACCAGAAACTGTTTTGGAAGATGCTTGAGGAAATAATTTTAATTAAAAATAGGTAAAAAACAAAACTAGTGATGAAATATCCACCATAATATTTTTGAAATGAGTTTCGTTTAGACAGAATACTCTAGAAGTAAAGGACCTGGAGGATGTGTGACGCTTCCCAACCTCCTCATTTTTCACATGTAAGTTAAAGTAAGATTTGTCCAACTAGAAATGATTGAAATTACCCACGACTGGAACCCACGTATGAGAGAAAGAAAAGAAAGTGTAGTAGAGAATTACCAAAAGTACCTCAAAGGGCCTCATGTAAACCATATAGAAGAGCCACCTGTTCCTAAAAATGGCCTAACTCACTAGGCTTGAGAGAATGCATAGCCAAGAAGAACGTCTCTTTCCGATCGCTTCTTTATCATGCCTAATGCGACTAAGAAAAATTTAATAAAAAGTATCCGGTTCTATTGTCAAAACATTAGACTCAAGAAATTTATCAGAAAAACTGAAACAATGTTTATGTTCTAAAAAAATATCTTTTGATGAGCTCTTTGAACTGGCAAACTTGTATATACTTTCTTTTGCAATTGCTAAAAATACCTTTATTGTGGCAAATCCGACTTACATTCGTGTTTTTAAGTCCTACTCTCTCTGAGGAATGAAGACTTTACTCAGATCAATAGTTTTAGAAGTTCAAGGAATCTTGATCATCTGTATTGCTTGAGACTGCTCTCAAATTGAAGTAATATAGATAGTCTGTCCAAACTATTGGATAATACTAGTAGCCTGAATTTTCTCCCATTACAAGCGAACAATGTAATATTAAAAACTCAAAAACCAGGGAAACATAAGTTCAAAGTAATCTCCTCGTTCCTAATTTTGAATAGTGCGGAACAAATATCTCAAAGCCCTGCCTGAATACTTCAAATTATTAACTACCTAGCACTCCTAGGTAATTCGGCATATCAGTCGATTCAATCGTTCTCTCTTTTACTGTGTAATTGGAATCCAAATTTACATGACCGTTATTCTTCACTTGACACGTATTTAGGATAAAAGGCAACCAGGTGGTTAGATTGAATCATCTCCCTCAGTCTTGGCGATGATACTTACCCAACCTCTTTGGTATCATTCATAAACTTGATGATTCTGCTCACCAATACTTTACGTAAATCATTATTGTAGATTGTGCAAAGGAATAATAGGCTCAGCATTAAGCAATACTGAAAGATGCTGGTAACTGAGAGCCAGCCGGAAGCTTGGTCATTCACCCTTTTATTTATAAGGGCCGATGAATTTCTGAAAATTACTGTAAATTGATGACAAATCTGAATGAGAAGGGCAAGAAAGTAGCGGTATTGTTTTATTCCTAAAATAGGTTACGCGAAGGTTTCCTCCAGAAAACTTCATATATTAACAAATCTCTTAATGTTTTCCTTCTGAAAGAGAAGTGTACTTCATTATATTAGGAAACGAGTACTAAGCATCCAGTGAGTTATTCTGTCAAAACGCGCTAGACATGAACGGGCTAAAGGTGAAAAAACTTGAAAGTCTTTAAATTAAACTACGACATTAAATTTACCAAACTAGACATTTTAAATGAATTAATGAACCTGGTATAAAATCGAAGGTGAACATAATATCCCAAACCTAATTTTGGCCGAGGATGAGGTGTCAGTAGATAGTATCATGGAGACGAAACAATTGAGAATAGGAATAAAAATTTTAATTCAACTCAATCACCATATTAATAAAAATGTTGATGAGAGCTCAAAAATCTTACCCGAGATTTTTGAAGAACAAAGCCAAATTTCTATTTATATGGACACATATAAACTATTCATCTTGCATTTTAGATCATCTACGTTAAAAAAAATTTTTAAACTTAATCCAGAATACGTCAAGTTTCTAATAATTGGAGTCTGTCGCCAAAAGGCAGAACGCATTAACTCCAAAAATGCGATATTTTCAAATTTGATGTCTATCGAATCGGTAGAATGAGACGAACATCCCTATTACGGCCGCCTATGTCTGTCTTGGCATTATCTCCACTAAAATCTTAACTGCACTGATATCGTAAATATTGATTTTCTCAAAACGAGGATGTTGGAGTTACTGTGTTTTAATTCTTGGCGCAAAAGGGCAGAAACCAACATAGGATTTTTTAATTAGAATGCTTACAGAGGAAAAAGAGTCTTTAACTTCCTTCTCCATAGTTAAATTAATATTAGAATAAAGGGGATTCAAATAATGGAAGAAACTTGAGGTATTCCTATCACACTTAAATCGGGCAAGTGTATCGTCTATTAAATGCCTATAAAAAACCACAATGCCCCTTCAAGAGATACTATAAAGGCGTTAGTTAAAGTTGGTATGAAAGGGATCTCCATTAAAACACCATCGCCCTGATTAAGGATGAAGCCATCGAGGTTAAAATTATTTTCTTTAGAGCTAAGTAGCAAGATGCCCATCGAACCGAAACAGGTAAGTGGTAAATCCAAAATTATACCAAAACATACTCAGCAACACCTTTTCCCAACAAGGCAGGATCAATTTTATGATGATCCTTGAATACTTAAGCACGATGGCGTCCATTGTCAGGAAGAAAAAGCAATGAAATGTTCTTTGTTGAAAAGAATAGTGAACCTTTATGAAGCTTATCCCGGAAATATTACATTTTTTAATCAATTAGAGATTTTGTATGCGATAGTAAAACTGGCAGTTTATAGACAGAAACCACAAATTGGGGCAATATCCTTGTCGTAGAATGGACTCTCGATGATATACCATATATAACTATTCAATGAGGGAACTTACTTAATTATCTTTAGAGTGTAACAAGGA
Source organism: Ceratothoa steindachneri (assembly GCA_963969495.1). Taxonomy (NCBI): domain Eukaryota; kingdom Metazoa; phylum Arthropoda; class Malacostraca; order Isopoda; family Cymothoidae; genus Ceratothoa; species Ceratothoa steindachneri. Next base: position 132,539,952 of record OZ018332.1, on the reverse strand, counting down.
GTAACGAGGAAAGTAAGTACCCTAGGAGACCTTACGGTCAATTCAAAGAGGGTACCTTTGGACTATCAATCGAGCAGGCACATGACTGCTCAATTGTTTTGCGTCCCTAAACGGCTACTTTTCAAGAATTTGTCTAGTCTTGACTTGAACTGGTCAACAAATTCACTGTTGACAAGTTCCACTGGAAGTGCGTTCCACTTACCGCAGATACTGTAGGTGAAAAAGTTCCACACATATTGCGGTTGTAACGCTTCAGTTCAAGTTTGAAGCCGTGATTGCGCGTTCTGTTCTCACTCAGTGTGAAAATATCCCGGTAGTCAACATTGTCGAACCCTTGAAGCATTTTGAAAACTTCGGTGAGATGACCACGCAGTCTACGGGTTTCCAGCGAGAACAGATCTACTGTAATTCCCCTAGTCTATCCTCATAACTTTTATGTCGGATAAAGGGAATCAGTTTGCTTGCCCTAGCTTGTACGCGTTCCAACCTTGCAACGTCCTTTCGAAACGAAGGATTCCAAAATTGTACGGCGTGGATGTCTAAGCTGGCCGATATTATGTATCTTCGATATGCTTAAGAAGTGTAACTGAGCTCAAGGATAATAATATTGCTATCATTAATAAAATAAAGTTTTATTATTAATAACTATCAACAACACACAAAACGGAAAATATTGACATAAACAGAGAATGGAAAGGGTCGTGGGGAATCGAGCTAATCCGAGGATTAAAACATGTAAAAAGGTAAAACAAATATAAAGTCAAAGGGATGTGATGGTTTGCTAAACCCTTTAAAGCACCGGATAGAGTTGGCAAAAAGGGTTAAATACTCAAAGGTAACGTTCAGCTTACGCAATTTATACTTGTTGTGCAGATGAAGGCAACGTGAAGGAATTTTCGGTCCGCTGGCGAGTTCTAGCCAAAGGGGGGGAATTAAATGATCCTGACGTGGCGTCTTAGGAATCAGAACCGTTTCTTGACAACCGGCTTGAAGAACAATGGCTGCTCTACGTTGTTCTCTTCTGAAAAACAAGGGGGAGGGGGTTAGAACCGTCTCTTGTCTACTAGCTCGAGAACAATGGCTGTTCTACTGTTGTTCTTTTCTGAACAACAAGAGGGAAGGGTGAGAACCGTTTTTTGGCGAACGGGCTCAAACGAACAATGGCTGTTCTACGTTGTTCTCTTCTGAAAAACAGGGGAGGGGGGGAGGACCGTTTCTTGTCAACGAGCTTAAACAAACAATGGCTGTTCTAGCGTTGTTCTCTTTCTGAACAACAGGGGAAAGGGTGAGAACCGTTTCTTGGCGAACGAGCTCAAAAGAACAATGGTTGTTCTACGTTGTTCTCTTCTGAACAACAGGAAGGTGGGAACCGTTTCTTGTCAACGGGCTCACAAGAACAATGGCTGTTCTAATGTTGTTCTCTTTCTGAACAACAGACGAAGCCTTGTGGACGTGGGTCGTAGTGATGTTTCGTGACAAAAATCTGGATCTCCGATCTCTATCTTAGTGGTTAAGTTTCCATATAAATAGCCGGGACATCTTCTTGGCGTGGAGACAATGGAGTGAGAGCTTCGAGGCAATGCACAGCCGAGCCTGGAAACAATGCCTTATCTGCCCATAAGCCTAACTCAATCTGGAGAGTTCGGCGCATGGGGCGAACTGGGGAAGATAAACCTCCTGGTTTAAACATTGACTTAGGTGGCTGTGATAAGGCCCCAGGTTTCAAAGCGAAGATACACGTGGGTAGCATCGTGGTTTTAAATAGCATGTGATAGTGGTTGAAATTAACGCGGCCTAAACCCGTTCTATCACACCCCTCCATTCCAGGTGAAGTTGTCACTTCAAAAAAAAGAGAGAAGGGACAACGATAGAGCTCCGTTGTGGGGTACTCGTTTTCTTGTACCAACCGTACCTTCATGCACCTAACTAGTATTACCTCAATACATATGATTATTTTGATCTTTTGATTACAGGGGAAAATAACCTTTAATCCACCTTAATCAAAATAAAAAGGGGCATGGAACAATGAAATGATATAAAATTTGCACATACGGGACAAAATAATATACGTAAATTAATGGGTACATAAAAAAAAACATACAAAAAAATAGACATTAAGCGTTACAAAATTCAGACATATACATAAACTAATTATATTACAAGAGAATCTAATTTAAGTTGTACAAGATGGTATTTACCAACATGGCGATACTAATCCTATGAATACAATTACTCTACGCCATTCGGTAACACATTCCTACTTAGTGCGTCAGCGACCTGGTTATCGGAAGCTTTTATATAATTTATTTTAAATTGATACTCTTGCAAGATTAAACTCCAGCGCATGATTCGGCCGTTGGAGTGTCGCACATTCCTAATATAGGCTAACGGACTGTGGTCGGTTCCTATGTGAAATTTCTTTCCTATCGAGTACATTTTGAATTTGTCTATAACCCAGATAATTCATAAAGCTTCTTTCTCTATAGTGGCATATCTCTTTTCGCGTGGTAATAATTGGCGACTAGCATATGCAACGGGATGACTCGTTCCGTCATCCTCGTATTGAAGAAGTACACCTCCAATGCCCTCGTTGCTCAAGTCGGTCTTAATCCCAAAGGATTTTTCCGGGTTAAGCAACTTTAAAATGGGGGCAGAAATGAGCTTACTCTTGAGCTGATTAAAATTGGAAACAGCGACATCATTCCAACATAAACGATCGGGGAATTCTTTTTTAGAAGCGAGCTGAGGGGCGCCGGAATTGCAGCGAATTTCGGAACAAGTCGCCGATAGTAAGAAGCTGATCCTAGGAACGGTCTTAATTGCTTCTTAGTATTCGGGAGGGGTATGTCGGCGATTGCTTTAATCTTGTCCTCTAGGGGACCTAACTTGCTTTGTCATATTTTGAAAACCAAGTATTTTATGGTTTGGTGGGCAAAATGGCATTTGCTGGGTTCAATGGTGAGGCCATTTTCGCGCAGTCGCTCGAAAAGAGCTACTAGGGTGGTAAATGGTGACTCCATTCAAATAGTTCTTGTAGCTTACTCTTTTAAAGTGGTGTCAGCTGCGCGTCAATATCAAGGTCAGAGGGTTCAAAAGACTCGCCTGGTAGGGAAGAAGGAGGGTAATTGGCATCAGGTTGGATGCACACTGTCTGTATTACATTAAGGGACCCCGCGGGGTAATCTTCTTCAAGCGCTGATGTATCGTCCAGTGCTTCGAACGTATCTACATGGGCGCGTTGGGGGTACTTTTTTCCTTTGGGTCCACGGACAGTCTTTGTCTCCTTGTCTTGGTCCTTAGCACCTAATGGTGTTATTGATTCATACTCCTATTGTGCCGTCCTAAAGTCCTGGTTAAGAGTCTCCGAGAAATCGGACGGTATCAGGGTTCTGATGGGAACGGGCTCCTGGGCTTCTTTCTTAGCTCGGCCTCGAGGAAGGGTGGCCTGAGACACAGGGTCGGGACTTACTTGGGGGCTCTGTCCTATAAGGACGGAACAGAATTGTATGGCTGCTGAAATGACTTTAGCCCAGACATCATAATATTGACATTGCAGGTAACATCTAACGACAAGGAATTGGTTCGCCCGCTCATGGTAGTCATGTACCACCGCAAATATTTCGTGGTTAGGGTCCACTTGGGGGAGGAGTTCGTCGGACACGATGAAACACGTACATCTTGTGTCCCTGACGAGAGTCGATACTCGGCAGCCGTTCACGCTGCCCTCCTCAAATTTCAAAGTTCCCGATGAACTTTTATCAAAAATAAAATTTACCTGGAGCCTGACGGAGGAGAGAAGTTGCTGCTTAAGGTCTGCACCACCGGGGAAGCAGGGGGGCATTAATCTGGTGAACTTGGTGGGCTGGTCCGCTTTTAGGCCTAGAATTTTAGGGGCAATTCCAGCTCATGTGGTTTTCTACACCACAGGTGAAGCATATGATGGGTCGCTTCGGGAAGAGAGATGGAGAAGAAATCTTAACGGGAGGTTTGGAGTCCCGTTGTTGGTTTGGGGGAATCAAGTTTGGGGGTTTTACGGTGCTCGGAAACTTCCTCAGCTTTCCTGTGAAGGGCCGCGAATCCTTCCTTCTTTCCTTGTAGGGGGATTGGTGAGAAGTTCGATTCTCCTTTGGGTATAAATTATGGCTTTCGGCATAGAAATCCGCTTCTTTGGTACATTCCTTAAAGGTCTGGCACCAACGATCCTTGACGAACGCGCGGATCTCCTTCGGGAGAGACGCCAAAAATTGATCCCGTAACACAAAGTCTGTTAAGGACTCGTAGTTCGGATCAACCTTTAAAGATTCTTACCAAAATTTAAAATTCCTCTGAAGAATGTATGCGAATTGACGGAACGTCTGCCTGGGTTTAATAAGACCTCCTCGAAATTCTTGGTGCTAAAAATTGGGAGTCATATTATGAGCGGCCAATAACTCAGCTTTTAGGGGGCTGTAGTTAATTGTACATTCAGATGGTAAAGATATAAAAATTTCGCGCAATTTACAATTTAACAAGGGAAGTAATCTGACTACACCTTCAGCCTCCGGATCCATGTTATTGATTTCGAGGATCTTTTCGAAGTGAGCTAAAAATGCTCCGAAATCCTCTCCGTCCTTGAAATTGGGGAGCTTAGGGGAGAGATTGATGGGGGCTTCCTAACGCGAACTAGCTGACTGTATCTCTGCTTCAACACGAGCCAATTCAAAGTCTGAAGGTGAAGCTCAGCTTGTCTTTTCCGTTCCTCTCTTTCTTCTCGTTGAAATTCTCTTTCTCTTTCTTCTCGTTGGATTTCTCTTTCTCTTTCTTCTCGTTGGATTTCTCTTTCTCTTTCTGTTCTTTGCTCCTCTTGAACGTTCTTAATTAGTTCTTTTCCGGAAAGGCCCAAGGACTCTCCTTGCGCTTTAAAGATTTCGAACTGAGTCATCTTTGCACTTGGGTTCGCAATAGTCAACCAACTAAAATTCCTTGCAACAAGAATTATTCCTCTATAGAATAAGCCTACGTAAATATGGGCACTGACCTATTCGTACTTGGTTTCTCAATCTAAATAACCACTGACTAAAATCACAAAAAAACACAACAAATTATTATACCACTTCCTTGAGCTACTCCAGCTTCTTAAGTTTCAAAAAAGGAGATAGCAATCGTTAAAACATAATGGAACTACTATACTCAATTATTATAACGAATAACTCTATGCTTTACTCGACTGAAACCAGTGTTTGCAAAGATATAGCGTTAAACCTTACACTTTCGATACTAAATTTAAATAGTATATATATATATATATATATATATATATATATATATATATATATGTCGTAGAATTAACTCTTGACGATATACCATATATAACTATTCGTTGAGGGAACTTACTTAATTATCTTTAGAGTGCGTGGATGTCTAAGCTGGCCGATATTATGTATCTTCGATATGCTTAAGAAGTGTAACTGAGCTCAAGGATTTTAATATTGCTATCATGAATAAAATAGAGTTTAAGTAATAATAACTATCAACAACACACAAAACGGAAAATATTGACATAAACAGAGAATGAAAAGGGTTGTGGGGAATCGAGCTACCCCGAGGATTAAAAGATATGAAAAGGTAAAACAAATATAAAGTCAAAGGGATGTGATGGTTCGCTAAACCATTTAAAGTACCGAATAGAGTTGACAAAGAGGGTTAAATACTAAAAGGTAACGTTCGGCTTACGTAATTTATACTTGTTGTGCAGATGAAGGCGACGTGAAGGAATTTTCTGTCCGCTGGCGAGTTCCAGCCGAAGGGGGGGATTTAAATGATCCTGACGTGGCGTCTTGGGAATTAGAACCGTTTTTTGACGAACGGCTTGAAGAACAATGGCTGCTCTACGTTGTTCTCTTTCTGAACAACAGGGGAAAGGGTGAGAACTCTTTTTTGGCGAACGGGCTCAAAAGAACAATGGCTGCTCTACGTTGTTCTCTTCTGAACAACAGGGTTGGGTGGGGGGGAAGAACCGTTTCTTGTCAACGGGCTAACAAGAACAATGGCTGTTTTAATGTTGTTCTCTTTCTGAACAACAGAGGAAGTCTTGTGGACGTGGCGTCACGAAGGCTAGAACCTTGGCACTCAAGGCATATTGTCCTTCTTCTGGACAAGTGATGGTAAATCTCGAGGTCGAGGTCCCATGGCGCACAAGGTGAGAGTGGGTCGTAGTGATGTTTCGCGACAAAAATCTGGATCTCCGATCTCTATCTTAGTGGTTAAGTTTCCATATAAATATCTGGGACATCCTCTTGGTGTGGGGGACAATGGAGTGGGAGCTTCGAGGGAATGCACAGCTGAGCCTGGGAACAATGCCTTATCTGCTTATAAGCCTAACTCAATCTGGCGAGGTTGGCGCATTGGGCGGACGGGCGAGATAAACCTCCTTGTTTAAACATTGACTCAGGTGGCTGCGATAAGGCCCCAGGCTTCCAAGCTAAGATGCACGTGGGTAGCATCGGGGTTTCAAATAACATGTGATAGTGGTTGAAATTAACGTGGCCTCAACCCGTCCTATCACAATCCTAAATGATATCACCTTAACTATTGTATTTAACATACCCAAAACGAAGTGAAGCACTCCAAATAATAAGAAACATCATTGTAAATATTGACCCCATGCATAAAACGACTGTATTTATTAATAAATAGGTTTGAGTCCTATTTATTTCATTTATCACTTTAAAATTATGATACAAACATATTCAAACAAAATGCAACGATTCATTAGTTAATTATCACTAACTCTATAATTTAAGAAGGGGAATTTTTGAGTATTTGAATAATAATTTCATCTTAGTTTGTTTATCATTTATGTTTTTTTATCAAAGTTATTCCTAATAATTCTTTTATTATATTCAAAATTATTATAATTGGCAAAGTTCAGAAAATTGATAGAAATTTAATCATGGCTGCGTTTTTTTAGATTTTAAATTTTAATCTTCGTTGCGAAGCGCAAGCTCCCCCAGTAGGAGCGATTGGCGAAGACATTGCCTGGCTTTCTTATATGAAACTTATACTATAACAATACAAATATAGGATAACTTTGCCCAGACATCAACATGAACATGATCCAACCAAAGCCCTGACAACATCGATGACCAAACTATAGACTGCCAAAATCTTATACAGCCACGCAATCAACACAATATCTCATTACTTAGGAGCTTGGGTACCCAGCTAGGGATTGTGATGGCTTTTGTAGGGAAGGCCCACCTCTCTAAAAGAGAGATAGGAATGCCAGCAATTATATTGTCTGTGTGCTTGCATTTATGTTTCTTCAAAGCCTAAAATTCCACTGTATATAAGTGCAATATGCATATTAAAATATTTCTTCTAGAATTTTCTATTTTTGTAAAAATAAAATGCTAGAAGCTAGACTCTATCTCTTTGCTATTCGTTGAAGATCGGGATGCCATTGTAGAATAAAATTACAACCTTTCCAAAATATATAATTTGGGCATTCATTGAGCCAAACTAGGCCTTCATTTCTCTTTAATGTCAGAAACGTTATATTACTTTAAGGCTTTTATTTGATGTTTTTGTATATTATTATCACAATTTGTGTAAATTCAATTTATCACTTCTTTTCTTAAAAATTCTCCCTGTTTGTTAATTTTTATTAAAGCTGTTGTATCATTAATTAACTTTAATTAATTTGACTCTATTTTATAGTATTCGTATATGTACCGTTTATTTTACATTTGTTTTCTTGTTTCATTATGAATGTTTCTTCTACAAAATTATAATTATAAACTCAAATATGTATTGATTGTCATATTTACACAGCAATGAATATTTGACCTTATAAAATGCTACTCTTTATTACTAAATCAACAATTTGTTATTATTCAATTCTGTGGCATGTAGGCCTATATTCTCTAACACAATTCAGATCATTATTTAATTGAAGTTGTTAATAATATTCCATCCACTATTATTAGTTCTCTATTTTGACTAAGTTTTTTTTTATAATCGAGCATAGCCATTAAAGTCTCGTAAAATTAAAACAAGTTTCTTGAAATATCAATATAGAGGTGGTTAACATTGACCTTGAAACTTCAATATTTGTGCACTCGTTCTGACATATATTTCAAGCTTTGATATACAATTTCCAGAGAACAATTCTTCAGTGTGATAACGAGGGAAAATTTCTTCTAAAATTTGTTTGGTTTTAGAAAATCTTTTATGCACTACTTTAGCAAAGAGTATTCTTATGTATTTTGTATAAATCAAATATATTTTCAAATAATTTGGGTCGTATCATACAATAAGGATTTCTCAGTTTAGAAAATATAAAAAGAGGACACGTTCCTTACTGACATGATGTCAAAATTTATTCGTACTATAGGAAAATTAAGTTGTCTCATCTGACCTTGATAACTACATAATTCAAAAGTATAACGAACGGGTACCTAATTGAAATTCAATTAAGTGTATAAATATGTAGTGTTGCCAGTCAATCAAGGAAACTTGACTTGAGAAGAGCAGACTTTGCAAGCCTTCGAGCTGGACTGACTGACGTAAGGCTAGAAGTGTGCGATGCTGTTGAAGACTCGTGAAATAGTTTCAAAACCACATTCATGAGTCTTCAATCGCGTTTCATCCTCCTGAAATATCCCCGTCTGTTTTATGTTCAACCTAAGTGGTTCAATCGAGAACTCGGCCAACTGCTTAGGGAGAAGAGAACTGTGTACCGGCAATCTAAAAACTCGGGTGACTTTGAGGAAGACCGGAGGCTAGCCAGGAGAGTAAAGTCCAGCATAAGGGCGGCTAAGTGTTCTGATGAACTGCGAGTGGCGAGACTCGGTAAAGAGAATCTCAAGAAGTTCTTTTAATATGTAAACAGCCGTTAGCCAATCCGTCGATCGATTGGCCCTTTGGGGAACGAGGAGGGGACATTAAAGCATTCAGATGCAGAAAATGCTAACCTCCTCAACGACTACTTCTCTTCAGTGTTTACTGAATAATGTGGTCCCATCCCCCAGCCGACGGATTCCTACTCGGGGGAAAAGCTGGAGGATATGGACTTCCTCGAAGTTGAAATCAAAAAGAAGATCAGTGACCTAATGACGAATAAGTCACCTGGCTCGGATGGGTTTCTACTTAAAGTGTTGAAAGAAGTGCGCGATCAAGTGTCACGACACCTGAGCGCAATCTTCAACATGTCAATCCGGACCGAATGCGTTCCTAGAGACTGGCGTGAGGCGGAGGTGACTCCAATCTTCAAGAAAGGAGATCGTAACCAACCGTTGAACTACCGACCTATTAGTCTGACTTCGATAGTCAGTAAACTCATGGAAAGCATCATGTTGGACAAAATGACGTCGTATTTAGAGTCAAACCTGCTACTGAGGAGTTCCCAGCATGGCTTCCGAAGGCAACGGTCATGCCTGACGAACCTTGTAGAATTCTTCCACTTCGTTTTCAGTGAGCGCGATTGGGACAAAGCGGTGAATGTGGTCTACCTAGACTTTCAGAAAGCCTTTGATAAGGTACCACACCGCCGCTTTCTCCGGAAAGTGCTAGCGCTTGGCATAGACGGAAAGGTAGCCGGCTGGATCGAGAACTGGCTAAGTGGCAGACGGCAACGGGTGGTGGGGAATGGACAGTCTTCTGAGTGGGTGCCCGTTACTAGCGGGGTGCCTCAAGGTTCTGTCCTGGGACCACTACTATTTATCATCTACGTCAACGACATAGACGGTGACATGGTCGCTAAGATTTCCAAATTTGCCGACGATACCAAGCTTGGTATGAACGTTGCAAAGGATGGAAATACTGCCCGCCTGCAGGAAGATCTTGAAAAGATTGGGGAGTGGTCGGACACGTGGCAAATGCCTTTTAACGTAGAGAAATGCAAAGTGATGCATATCGCCACAGAAACCCCCAATCTCAGTATATCCTTAAGGGCACTAATATAGAATCCACCGACACTGAGAAGGACTTGGGTGTAACAATCACTAGCGACCTCAAGTTCTCGAAACAGTGCATTGAGGCAAAGAAAAAAGCCTAAAGTATGCTAGGCTATATTAAGCGCCAGCTTGTTTATCGGAACCAGGAGATTGTACTTTGCCTGTACAACTCACTTGTCGGACCGCACCTGTAGTATGCCGTACAATTTTGGAGTCCTTCATTGCGAAAGGATATCGCGAGATTGGAACGCGTACAAGCCAGGGCAACCAAGCTGATTCCCTCTATCCGACTGAAAGTTATGAGGATAGACTAAGGGAATTAGATCTGTTCTCGCTGGAAACCCGTAGACTGCGTGGTCAGCTCATCGAAGTTTTCAAAATGCTTCGAGGGTTCAACAATGTTGACTACCGGGATATTTTCACACTGAGTGAGAAAAGAACACGCAATCACGGCTACAAACTTGAACTGAAGCGTTACAACCGCAATCTGTGTGGAAATTTACAGTATCTGCGGTATGTGGAACGCACTTCCAGTAGAAGTTGTCAACAGTGAATCTGTTGACCAGTTCAAGTCAAGACTAGACAAGGTCTTGAAAAGTAGCCGTTTAGGGACGCAAAACAATTGAGCAGCCATGTGCCCGCTCAATTGCTAGTCCAAAGATACCCTCCTTGAATGGACCGTAAGGTCTCCTAGGGTACCTTCTTTCCTTGTTGTTACTCCTTGTTGTAACTCTTAAAATTAATGAAATAAATAGAGAAAAGGAAAGCAACACATCCTCTACCTGTTAAGTTCTTAAACTTAAGGAACAGTTATATATTATCTAGAAGGCTTTTGGGTCATATTTGAAAAAGAAAAATTATAGCAGAGCAGAAATGTGTTCTTTAACGCAATATTAATCGCATAAAAATAATTATTTAACCCTAAAACAACATGACTACTCTTAGACGAGTTTTACAGCCACAAAAACGATATGCAATCATTTGGTAGTAAGACAATGGAGTTATTAATTATGGGATCCTCAATAATAAGCGAACAGTTACTATAGACGTTCAATTTGAGCAATTACAACGTTAAAATGAATGTGTTGAAAGAGCCTTCCTTTCCCTGGTGAACCGTAATGTTTTCATTCTCCGTCATGGAAAAGCAACTCAACAAGGGGCAGATTTGACCCCCCAAAAAATAATGTCTCAGGATGGAATGTTTTCCCTCATTTTATGTATCCACTACACTTTGGATCATGTGAATACCATTAATTGAATTCATTACAAAATCACTAAAATGGTAAAATTTTGGTTGATAGGAAAGAGAGAAAATATCATACTATATCACATATTTCATTACAATTTATGAATACTTTAAGAAAGGCATCCACATCTTATTTAACTGATGGTAGATTCTTATTGTTTAAGTTGTAAACTATTATATAATTTTTGATGGGGAGGTTATAGTAAAAGTGATCTTACTTTCATTCTAAAAGCACCAATATCTTCACAACCAAATATATAAGTAGCATTTATCACCGAGTCACAGGGTTTTGTTTTCCAGGTAAAATTAATACTGTTCGTGATGCTGCTAATTCAGAAATAGAGCGAGGATTTTTATGAAAATTCTTTTATTCCCTCGCCTCCCATTCTCATGTTATTTATTATTGTGCCTCCTCCTGATTACGAACGCTCAGAATAATTATCACTATGAATATATGTTTATCTTTCGCACATTTTCTCTTTCTCATCCTCACCACTTTCTTTAAGAAACTATCCTCATAATCATTGTGACGGAACTGCCCTAGTTGATATTTTCGTATTTGTTGGAGGAATAATAATTAGCTCTATAATAATAATAATATTAATCATATCGCTACGAATTAAAAGAAAAAAGCTCTTAGATTTCTATTTATATTCGTATGTTTATTGTAGAAAAATTATAACATAATGCCCCCCCCCCTTCTGAGGGCCAAGCGGACATATATGTTAAAGTCCCTCTTCAGAGAGCGAGAGAAACGTACCAGAAGATGAGGGGCGTGAGGACGTTAGTCGTCTGAATATCAGTTAAACTGTCGAAGGGCTCTGATCTCCCCGCCAAGTGGGTAGTCGACTCGAGCTGCAAGAAAAAGGTAGCCGCAAAAGTAAATTAAGTAGCTCTCAAAAGATCCGATTACCTACGAGGTCAGGAGGCCCGCGGTCAGAGAGCCAAAAAGCGGTGTCAGATAAAAAAACAACACCGAAGTGTAATAATGTGACGGTTTTTGGTGGGTTTCATTAAGAAGCAGACCTGGGCTGCGTGGTTCCACCCCCCTCACCCCTCGCGCTCCCCTGAGTGGCATTACCCCTTGCCCCCTAAGTGGGGCGGTCGCCGGTCTATAAATAAGCCCGGTGAGGAAGAAATGGGGATTATTGATTATTATGTTAGAGACGATAGAGGACTAGATCAATGTGAACAGTCCCTCGCGCAGTTCCGAAATTCACTTCTAAGACTTAGAATTTCGTCGCTTTTTCTTATCGGTGCCATACCGAGTTGTCTTGACAGACTTAGCAAGAGGTCTGGCTGGGTCATAATTCCTAAGTGCCAAACACGAATTTCCGCTCATCCTCGAGAAACTCTCGAATTACAATCTCAGTAATTGTAAGAGAAGAAGAATTAATCCTCAAGAGAGATTCATTTAAGAACTTTCGAAATCACCTCGTAACCTAAAACCCAATTGGGCAACCCTGCGAAGAAGACGAGGATACTAGAAGAAATCAAGAGCTACCAAAAAGAGTACTCCTTGAGCCAGAGAGCACAACTCCTCTCTCCGTCTTTTAGACGTATAACCGAATAGATGAAGTTATAAGAAGAATTAGATATCGTTTTATACCATCTACGAGACAGCCACCATCCGTAGGCTGCAACGCGAAGAATCGTGAAAAATCCACTATAGCGGCATCCATCAACCCGTGTTCCTTTCGAGGTCATGTAAGTCCGAATGACTATATGTATTGGTTTTGATTAAGTAGGATTTTAATGCTGTACCCAAGCTAACTAAAGGAGAGATAATATTTAGTGACTCCTGTCATATTTTTAGTTAGAGTAGTGGAGCAAAAATTGTGGCTAAATGCTGTACTAAAAGGTCTCCATAAATTAGCTAACTGGCAATTCGTTTATTTACGTGGAGCATACTTTTCTTCCATAAGGACTCGCATCAGGAATAGGCCCTTATTCAATTCTGGCGAACCCTTTTAAACTTTTAGAATTTAGTGTGAATATTTGAGTTAATTGATAAATTAAGAATATATATATTTTTTGGTTAATTCTTGGTGTTTCACTGGATCCTTACGTGTTGACCGGCTCTTTGTTTAAAACGGATTAAACGCTGTGGTACTCTCATAAATACAGTAAGTAAAGAATCCACTCCGTCAATAGTGAATTGCTTCCCTTCGTAAGTAATAGTGTCAGACTGGCGTGCTAAATTGATTAAATATATAATTCTCTGACAAAAGGAGGGACACAACAATATCTCGAAATTTATGTACCTAGGCTCCTCGTACGTTCTTAATTTTGTTGAGCTAAATACATGCAACATAACGAACCTAGTAATTAATCATTACCCATCTATCCTCCGGGCAACCATATTTCTCGTTATTTTATCCCAATTCCCCTCATTTCGATTAATATTTTTATTCCTTCATCTCTGTTAATTTATATGCCCTCAGTCAGAAATGGCTTGGTGGGACTCACCTGGTGCATAATCCTTTGCAGTATTAAGGTCATTACTAGATGAAGAGACATAAATAAGTTCAGAAAAGAAAGCGTGTAAATATCATCTGTTTTCTATACCCCGTAAGGGGCACGGCGATTTGCCATCCTGGCCGCAATGCTGATGGGATGTAGCGCTCCGTCAGTCCCCAGCTTAGCCTCTCTTCATTGCTTTAGATAGCCTGTATTTCTCCCCTACGTTGCTTTTCATACAACCTCTCCCACAACTTTCTCTGGTCAGCCTCTAATTTTACAAGGTAGATGATGACCTTCTTCTCAAGCCAACCGTCCCACATCAGGGCCGAGGGGTGAGGGAACAATGTTCCCTAACCCGTGAGCTTAGGTTCAGGATGGGTTTTTTTAATAACCTTCTTCATCACCACCGACACCTTCCTCCCATCCCTTTTCCTTTCCTCTTCACAATCTATCTTTTTACGCCGCGGCTAAGGTGGAGCCACCATGCCGATGGACAGCCAGGCCACCAGGCGAAAGGGGTAGGCCCAATTGGGGCGCCTGGCTCTGCCGGGCCTGTAAGCACCTCTTGCAGTGCGGGAAACTTCGAGACGTGATGAGTGATTGCATGCCGTTAAACAAATAGGGTAACCCTGTCCAATGATGATAAAACTCAAAATCTCCCCTTAATTTCCCCTGTTTCACCAACGGAGCCGCCCTCGGGCAGCTCTACCGAAAAAAATGGGTGTCCCTCCCCCTGTGCTTGCGCAAGTGACCCTCCATATTTCTTTAACCGGAGAGGAGGCTTACTCCTCTCCTACGCCTACAGGTGAAAGGAACTCCCCCTGAACCCCTTCTTTGGAGTTGCTTTCGGGCACCTTCATATTTCCAGCGGCAGTCCCTCCTTTACTTTTTAGGGGGACTGCCAAGAAAGCCAGCAGGCATCCCATTGCCAACCGCCCCCCGTGTAAGCAGGCCGGTAAAGTAAACCCCCTTAGGGGGAAGAGGGAATCCAGGCCCGAACGGTGGATTCCCTCAAAAGATCTGCTGGCAAAAATTTAAAACTTTGCGGGGGTCAAGGCATGTGCATCCCCACACAACACTGGTGACACAGCCAAGGGGACCTGCGAAGTCATTGGAGGGGAAGGCAAACGACAGGCCCTTTCTGTGATAGACATGGTCATTGAGAAAACCCGACTTAGACGGTAGGGCGTTCCATGGGGGGAAATCCGGGCTTGGCGCCAAACACCAAACCCGAATCCGCCCCTATGCAAGGTCCTCCTCAAACGGCTAGCGTTCCTGTGGCAGTACAAGGAGGGGAAGGATCTCCTCCGAACGGTGCCCCTGCGACCACCATGACCTTCTCCATTTTGGAGAAGGAGCTGTCTGAGGACGGTCCATCTGGCCTAGGGACTTCTGCCTGCGGAGGTAAGAAGCGGGTTCATTCCACGGCCTCCTCTCCAAAAAAGAAAAAGACAAAGAAGACTCGGGGCTCCTCCCCATCTGCAGGAGCTGCGGGGACGGATAGGCCTGCTGCCTCTTTGGTAAGTGACCAAGCCAATATCGGCACATCCGGCCCTTGTGACCACCCCGGGTGCAGAGCCTCTGACTATGACAAGGAATAAAAGTGCACAGGGTGGAGCCTTGATGACATCGGGGCGCCTGATTCAAAGGTTACCTGGCGTTTTCGATCCCACTGGTTTCAAACACTTCCTCGTTATTCGCTCCACTGATAGCACCATGTTGTCCAATGGCAACATGATCCATTAGATGAGAGCATTAGCTAGTGCAATCGGTAAAGAGCCGAAGGTGAACCATTTCTCGGACGGGAACCTTCTGGCGAATGCGGTGACTCCCGCTGAGTTGGCCTAGATAAGTGCTCTTCGGCACTTCACGGCACCCCGGTGAGTGTGACGCCGCACTCCAAACATAAACTTTGTGAAAGGAGTAGTTTATGCGAGGGAACTCGTTGACTACTCCAGTGAGGACATCACCTTAGGAGCTAGCCAAGCATGTGGCGCTCAAGGTCGAACGTGTGATGAGAAAAGAGGAAGGGGCCTCGAGACCCACCCCTACACTCTTTGTCACGTTCGGCTGTAACAAGCTTCCTGAGTCGGTTCGTGCCTGTTGGTACCGGTATCGCGAGAAGGCATTCGTGCCACTGCTGAGGCGGTGCTATTACTGTCACCGATTTTGCCATACGAATCGATCTTTTAGACTTGCAGAGTCGGCTTCACCCAAAGTCGGTGTAAATTGCTCCAAGGCCGCACACGATAAGTCTATATCATGTGTGGCCAAGTGTTTCAATTGCGGAGAGCCGCACATCGTTTCTTCAAAGCAATGTAGTGCATATTTCCTCGAGAAAGAAATCCTGGCCGTTCAGGCCTAGGATCGAATTTCATTCCGCGAGGCTAAGGACCTGGTCCTAGCGCGCCCGGCTCTGCCTGGGACGTCATATGCCTCAATAGTTACAAAGGCACCCTCTGCTCCTGGCCCATCCGCGTGACCGTTTCCCGTAAGGCGAAACGGCCACGCGCCTCAACCGAGTCGATAGACTCACAGGAAGGCAACACCTCTGAAGTTGGTCGCTAGGCCATCTTCCGGAGTTCCTAAAGCTGTTAGCCTAATGGAGGAAAGCCAAAAGGAGCTTTGGCTCCTTCGCCTACGCCTAGAGGTGAAGCAAGTGGCTCGGAGACCCTAGTTCCTTAAAAAGAGGGCCCTCCGCCTCCGAAGCCGCAACGCACGCCCGCCTAAGGTTTCGAAGCGGAGGGAAGAAAAGACTCGCATGGCGAGCCCAACCTCCCACAATAAGTTCTTGAAGGTGACATCACCTTCAGCGCTTTGTCCGGCCAGCAGCGCCTGGGGTTCTGCCTCAGGAAGCGTACGGCCATTCCCGTAAGGTCTTCTCTTCAAGGAGGGCCGTTGCGTCTCTTCCGAGCTAGGCCTGGAGGGCATATTCCTTCAATGGAATTTCCGTGGACTCCTTGCTAACTTGTAGGAGTTGCGAAGACTCGTCTCGTCCCGTTATCCGTTAGCTATCATTTTACAGGAGACTATGCTAGGCGCGTGCCTCCTGCCCTCCCTCCCGGGGTATAAGGGTCTTGCGACCCCACCACCAAGGGATTTCCGGGCTAAAAGATACGCCGTTTACACCCGGCATGATGTCTCAGTTTTTCCTTTAGCTTTAGATGCATCCTTTCAAGCAGTGGCTGTGCATCTGCACCTGGATAGGAGGTATACTATCATTTCTGCGTACATTCTATGGTCAGCTGACTTAGACGCGGGGGACTTCAGACGCGTCGTGGCACGGTTTTTGAGGCTATTTCAGGGCAACTGCCACCTGAGAGCCCACCTCGGTGGTGCTTTGCACGGGCGCGGAGGCCTGCATTTCAGGAAATGACTTAATTCTCTATCTCAGTCGAGGAGTTTACGTCGGTAGATGAGGCAGTTGAGTTCTTCCCCGGCAACCTCATCGCGTGAGCCTGACTACTATTTCTAGGACGTCTGGCGGTTTTGCAAGCCGACCACTCCCATAGTGGTCAGCCGAGTGTGAGACGGCCCTCAAAATAAAGCGTTATGCCTACATGCGCTATAAGCGCCGCCCGAACGATTTGACTGTGGCTGAACTTCGTCGGGCTAGGGCTAGGTTCCGGTATATTTCGAAGCACGCCCGCCGCTCTTCTCTGCGGGCAAACGTGTCTTCACTTAACGGGAAGACCCCCTTATCAGAGGTGTTGAAGCGAGTAAAAAGGATTCAGGGCAAGTTCTTGCAGGACCCCACTCCCGTTCACCAGGAAAATGCGACCGCAATCTCGGACCCCGCGTCCGTGGCGGAATCCTTTGCCTCCGCTTTTTCCGCTTTCTCTAGCCGGAAGGCGGCTCCGCCAGCATTCAATGCACGTCATGATGTCGCAGAAGGCCGCCGGCTGGAGTTACCTCCAGAAGCGGAGAACCCTTCAAAGACAGGTTTAGTGTGAGTTGAGGACACCGCCAATGGTCTGGACGATGTCCCGTACGCCATGCTTCGACACCTGGGTGAGTGATACATGGTGTTTCTGTAAGATTTGTTTAACAGGATCTGGGTGGAGGGTCTTATCCCAGATTCCTAGCAATTTGCTACTGTGCTCGCATTTTGCAAGCCGGGGAGAGATCACTCTACCTTGACCGGTTTCCGCCCAATCTCTCTAACCTGTGGCATGTGCAAGTTGATGGAGAAATTGATAAATGTTAGACTAGCCTTTTTCCTGGTCAGCGAAGGTCATCTGTCTTCTGCACAGTGAGGCTTCGGCAAGTTGCCCTTCACGTCTGATGCTCTGCTCCGACTGGAAAACGCTGTGTGCGAGGCCTTCCTTCGTAGACAGCACTACGCCACGGTATTTTTCGATCTGGAGAAGGTCTATGATACTGCATGGCGATACGGTTTCATTGAGACTCTCCACACGATGGAAGTGAGGGGACGCCTCCTAATGTTTATATCTGAATTTTTCGAGATCGTCGATTCCGCGTACGGTTTGGGAGAGCCCTCTCCGGCCCAAAAGAGCAGAAAGAGTGTGTCCCGCAGGGAATTGTCCTCAGTGTTGCACTCTTTGCCCTGAACATCAACGGCATCACATCGGTGCTGCCAGATGATGTTCTTGCTACGCTCTAGGTGGACGACTTTTCGATCTCTTTTGGCGCGCCCCAGATGCCAACTCTTAAGCGTCAACTCACAGGCATTGAACCACGTCTCTCTTTATGCCGAAGCGCACAGGTTTGGGTATTCTTTGGACCAACCTAGGGTCGTGCACTTGTGCCGCCATCAACGGCTCCACCCTGACCCAGATTTGTTTCTTAATCGGGTGCGCCTGGATGTGGTTGAATCGCACCGTTTCCTTGGTCTTGTATTCGACCAACGCCTCACATGGGAGGCTCATATTCGCAGCATTAGCGTCTCTTGTACCCGCGCCATGGATATTCTCCGTTACATGACGTTCAGCGCTTGGAATCCCGGATACGGCTACTGCCTTACTTTTTTATTGATCCTTTGTTCGTTCGAAGCTCGACTACGGATGCGAGTTTTATGCATCCGAAGCCGAGCGTTTATCGCGGAAGGTAAGCTCGATCCAACACACCGGCCTTTGCCTTGCGACCGGTGTCTTCTACACTTCCCCAATTGAAAGCCTGATAGTCGATAGTGGGAAGATGCCACTCGCTCTACGCCGAATGTACAAGCAAGCCCGGTGCCTGCCTCAGTCGCCAACAGTTCTCACTGCATCTTCAGCTGATCTCGACGGTGTTTATTTGGTTTAGGGCCAGGAAACTCCTACGAGAGCTAGATATAGCTTTTTGGCTGGTGGCGCCCCTGGTTCTGCCCAGAACGCCACCCTGGAGGGTACCACATTTGGCAATTTGTCGCTACGCATCTCCTCCCAAAGCTTGTACGGCACCGGGAGTATTGCGTTTGACCTTTTTGAACACACCTCGTGTTAACCTGGAACCCTGCCACTGTATTCGGATGCTCCAGCTCTAAATACGGCTTCTACGCCGTATCCCCTCTGTTTGAAGTCAGCGAGGCGCTGCAAGGCGCTGCGTCTGTCCACACGGCCAAGCTGGTGGCAATACACCACTCGGTACGGGAGATTACACGACATGTCCAGTTTGGAGACCAGATTGTGATCTATAGCGACTCACAAAGCTCCCTGAGTGCTCTCGGGGCATTGGAATCTCCGCATCCCCTGGTTCGCGATATCCGTGACGCTAACATCCGCAAGCCACGCGGATGTTGAGATTATCTTCTGCAGGGTTCCTTGACATGTAGGAATTGAGGGTAATGAGTGGGCCGATGAGGGCGCCAAAGAGTCCGCGAGGACTCTGCGACCGGACCAGCATTTTGCTCTTCCTCCCACCGACTACATGGCAGAAATGCGAGGAGATCTTCGGACTGCTTGGCAAAGAAGATGAAAGACGGTCGAAGGGAACTTAAAGTTGTGTGCTATTGCGTCGCAACTGTTCCCATGGACGGCTTCAGTTTGCTTTCTGTCGTCTCCCGATCGGACACACTCGTGTGACGCATCGATATTTGATAGAGCTCTCGCCTGCGCCCCTATTGCGACGACTGCGTCTTCCCCTAGACTGTTTGGCACATTCTTGTCGAATATCCCAGTCTGGGTGATCTTCGCGCACGTTACCTGTATCGGTACAGGGATTGGCGGGGTCGTTACCGCCTGTACCTTGTACTCAGGACGAGTTCGTGCACATTGACTTGTGGACTTGTTGACTTTTGTGGGGAGGCCGGGCTTCTCCCCTTTATTTAAAAAGGTTTTATTTTTTTTCTGTGTTTGTTATTGTTTTCTTTGTATGTTGCACGCTCCTGCACCGGGGTGAGGGGAACCTCCCCCCGCTGCCAGAGATTGCTTCCTAAAATTGTTAAGTTTTTCACATTTTTATCATTATGTTTTCATATTTTTATTTTAAAGTAGCCTAGTTCTAGGCTGTCGTGTTTCCGGCGATCTATGCCCAAGTGGGCAGTTGCCAGATGGGCTCTATAAAAAAAAATATCTCTTCTCTATATTAAGTTTGGGAGTAAGTGGGAAGATCACTTTTATTAACCATGATTTCGTTTTTCGGTTTTTTTATTAGTTTTTATCTAACAATTTTATTGAAACCAAGATTTGTCTATCCCTTTCCTAAGCTATTTAATTATGAAAACAAGTTTTCTTCTCAATTAATCTAAGAAGAATTTTATATAGATTAGCGTCTTCTTTTTCCTGTCAGATGGGAAGCCCTCCAAGCGTGTAAAAATAATAAGGGTTTACTCGGTCTACTATATATAACCTCATTAATCCTAAATTCGGCGACAGAATGGTGATTATAGTGCCGTTAGGAACAAATTCTACCTAGCACACCTATACATTGTACAATTTCGAAACCCACACACAGAAACTGAACGGTTGGTCGCCCATATATTGCTCGTGTATTCTCATTCTACGTCGTTCTTTCTTTATATAAGTTTTAATTGATATATTTCATTGTATTTCGCCATTTTGAAGGGGCCTTTGCCAATAGCTCAAATCCTTTAAATAAAATTGTCTTCCTAAGTTTAATATCGCTCCCATTTTGATGTTTAACAATACGATATTTTTCTTTTCTTCTCGATCCTTTGTTATATTTTTTTTTTATTTTAACATTTAATTGTATAATGAATTTTCCCTCTAAATCATTCTTATCTAAGCTCTTCTGTTAAAATAAAAAAGAATCTTTGATATCCACACATCTCTATATTTTCTCCTTGAGTGTTATGTAAAAATTCCTTCAGCCAACTCACACAGATTGAGTGAAATGGGAGAACATAAAAAATTCCAATAGGAAAAATATAAACTATAAAATATCTGTTATAAAGAACGATGTGTCTACATAATCACCCCCACTAGACTTAGTTTCTCTTTTTTTCTACGCTATTTTGCGTCAGAATTCCTGGTTATTGGTTGTATTGAGTGAGGATGAGAGTTTAAATGCGGGTGCCGCATAGACTCCCTCTTTCCTTCATTCGTACTCATTTATAAGCTTATTCTAACGATGCCATTCATGTATGGTTAATGGGTAGTGCTTTCTTACAAAATAGTCTCGGCGCGCATTAACGCCACACGAATGACTTGACGGGTCCCTCACTATCGGTCCAGAATCATCATTTCTAGTTACTTGCGCAAAAATAGGACAATTCCTGCGTAGCATCACAGGATAGGGGCCGCTATTCGGGTTAAGTCGCCTTTATGACCCACGCTTGATGGCCTTTTTGATAATCTTGCTTATCAAAAAATACAGCCAATTTATTAGTATTTTTACCAGTCAATATTTTATCATCTCGTCACTCATAAACTACATTTCACAACAATCCCAGTGGTAATAGACTATGTAACTATTGTAGGTAAATCAAGGTAGCCTGAAGATCTCAATAACCTGAGTGCATTCTGCGTTACCCGCTTCACTGCATTATTCCACGCAGAGGCACAACTTCCTTACTCTTACAGCTAAAATTCTATCAACAATCGTGTCGTTCTATATCGAGAGCTTTAACACAATGGAGTTATTTAAGTGCTTTTGATTGGCAATTAAAAATGTTATTGGTTGCAATGCAAAAGAGATAGGCCACTGAATACCACATTAATAAGGCAAAGGTTTATCTTCAACTAATAAATTTGTATATGAATATTTTATGGGCGACTATTTGATTGACTTGATTTTAGCCATAAATACGTAAGGAACAACAAGAGTTTCGAATATTTCACACATTTGCACTTCCTTAAACCTCATGATTATCTTTACAAACATTGGCTCAGATAAATTTTGGGAGATAATCTCGTTGGGCACGATTTCTCCGCATTTTTAAGGATGGAGGCCAAAGATTAAGCTCGTCCTTTATACTCACCAAGAATGGGACAGAGCAAAGCAACGCCTTCCACAATCTATTCACAAAATTTGAATAGTTATTTTTTTAGCTCTCGAAAGAATAGCATTAAAACTATCCCTATTGTTTAACTATCAAACAGAATATTAAACACTGAAAACACGTTATAAACAAAGGCCAATATGTGCTGCCATTTATCAAATACATTTACACCCCAGAACTACCTTTCCGTTTCATTGTATGAAATAAAAAAAAGAGGTGAAATGCTCTGCAACTTCTCCTGTACATAAGTAATAACCAGCAATGAGACTTAATTAAATCTTTACTAATAAATGGTGAAATTCTTTTTTCAATTCTTGGAATTGCCTAAGGTGCAAATAGTTACAGAGTGGTAATATGAATTAAACACTCCTATACAAATATTAACTGTTTATTAAAAATTAACTCAATAAATTTTCTCTATTTTCTCTTTTACTTTGGTTTATATGGAGACTTGCTTCGGCTTCTACACTAATTGATAACTAAAATCACAACAAATTTAGATCTTTCATTATATTCCGCATCTTCGCGTAAATTCATTAATGGAAACAGCCTCTTTGGACGAAATCTCGATAAAGCGGTTTAAATCGCATTTTTTATTAATAGTGCCTTTGCAGGTAAAAGGTGGACTGATTTTTCTTGTCGCCTGAAGTTTAATGAGAAAAACTAAAATATTTGGTAAAGAAATATTGTATCGAAATAGTTAAAAATAATAATTGCTAGATGTCATAGCCTCGCCCTTTGCTACAAGCGATTTAATTTCATTTAAATATGAATGAATATAAAACTATAATGGTGGATTAAAGCTTATAATGAAGCGCCTTGCCATGAACAGAGCACGGAACTGTTCCGTTCATAAAGTCACGCAACTATGGAACCACTTTCTCATTTATTGGGTTCAGAATGTAAAATGGGTTGAAAATAGAAGTAAGTAAGAAATGTCCGCTTCAATGCAAATTCAAAAGTGAATTGTAGTAATTCTTAATGAAACAAGAATAATTTAACTACCTGATTTCTGTATATTTTAGTGTAAGCCAAGTTTTACTATGATTTAAAGATCTAGCATGTATTAAACGTTGGGGCATTGTTTATTGCTTTCACAAGTCCTACTCTGTAATATCCTTCCATGTTATGAAGGTGTATCTCAATACCTCATTGTAACTTGTGCGTGATATAGGTAAGTAAATTTAACAACACTTATACGCGAAATTGGTCGTAAGACTGTTTGAAACCCACCATCCTACAATCTTAGATGTGATGAAAGACATATCGGTCTGATGCGCCTTCAAGCTGATTATTCAATTTCCTATTATGCTTCCTCAATATTCAGGAAGATTTCTTTAATGGTATTGCCACAAAAGTTACCACGTTGCCCTTCCTGTTTTATTTTCAAGGTAAATAAAAGTCGATCTCTTAACAAATTTGTCCAACTGTTATTTTATTTTTACGCATTAACTGATATCATCGCATATCTTGACGCTCGTGTTGCTGATACTGCCCATGGTACCATGTAATTCAGTCCCATCTGATACAGAGTAGTTAATCATCTATAAATGTGTAAGGATTTTCCTGCAAAACCCCCTGTGCGCTAAACCCAGCGCCGCAATAAAATCGATTAACGCGTCCCCAGGGAGAGGTAAACTTGTGAGGTTTGGATGATGGACGATGTCAGGTACGCCGGTCTTTGCAATCAGATCCATAACAACATTTACCCCAACACCCCATTTATTTGAACCTGGTTGTGTTAATGTCGCACCTTTTCCTGTATCAAATTGGAAAGAATGCCTTTACTCTTTCCTAGAACAAGTGCTAATATTTTGAACCCAAATCTGATGGGTTCACCTCTAATAAATTGCTTTGAATAATGTTTACCTTAGTAGGGTATCATACTTTCATCTATGGACATATGCTCCTCCAATCCACCATGCTCTAAAAATTTAGTTTACATATGCTGAAATAATGACAGAAGTTTAAATGCGCGATCATTTTTTGTATTGGTTGTGTTATCCACTAAATGTATATTCCTTAGAATATTTTCAAAACTATCTCTCCTAATGCTATTTGTTAATATCTTACGGTACATTATCTTTTGATGACCAATACTTTCTCTTATTTGGAAAGGGGCCGTGTGATGACAATAATAGTCCACCAAAAAATGCCAATAATTCAGAATTGCTCATATCAAGAATTTTGTTATTTTGAAGAGCATATAAATTAGTTTGTTTAACAATAAGGTTTCTAAAACCTTTAGTGAAGAAGAGGTTAAAAACTCAATAGGATTAGAGCAAGTTTTAGCCTCATTCAGGTATATCTTCTGTTGTAGTACAATCTGTATTTATACTCACTTGTTGCTGAAACCGCTTTAACCATTTTCTTTGCCTTTGTTTTGTTGGAATTCATTTTCTAACTCTCCAACTCTCCAAATTCCACCTGGGTGATTGATCTCTGCAGGAGCTTTTGGCAATCCTCGCTCCAGTCGAATAGATGAACCTGCTGCTTCTTTATCTGAATGGTCACTGTCTTCCTCAGATAGTTCATCAATAGGGAGACCCATAAAAATATCGCCACCTTAGTCTATATCTTCTAATTAGGCTAATGCCACTGCCGTTGTAAGAGAGTTGTGTAAAAAATAATATATAATTATGCTATGAAATACTATTTATAAGGATAAGTCAGCAAGTGCAGAATCAATTAGGAAGCAGAAAGAAAAAAAAATTGGGGAGCAACGGCAATATTAGGTTACGTTAGCCTTACTTATTTGACTACCAGCTCTAAACTTATCATAGAAAACGGCATTCTCTAACTATAACTTTTTTTGGCGATAATTCGTGTATATATGTGCCAAGCGTCCGTTATAACTAACACAGAATTTCAAAACAATAATGATATGTTGCGAAGTATGTGAAGCTAAATTAATAGGGATATGTTATTTATAACATTGACACACAATTTCAAATTTTCATATAATATAAAAGTAAATATTTGCTTACTGTTTAGTCCCGCGTTTGTCACCCTCCGCCATGTTATTATTATGCTGTTTGGGGAAAAGGGGTACTAAATGTAACTTTTTTTTCTCTACATTTATCGCCTGGAATGTAGGCAACATATTTATGCACTAAAATTTTAAAACTAAAATTATTAAATCAGTTATAATAGATTTTCAAACTGTCCATTTAAATGGACAGTCGGTAGGAATGGATTGATTCTATTGCGACTTTTCATTACCTCTTTTCTAACTGCTACATCCTTTCGCCTGTCTTTATTCCGTTTTATTAACTAAATTGTTCGGGCCACCCTTCAGATTACCCGCCAAGAAAGCTCTCCATTCACACCATGAGTATGTTCTCTGACGTGAAGCAACCAAAAATAGTTCTAGTTGTAGTCTTTGTTAATAATGACAAATAATGGGAGAATATACTCACAAAACCGCTCTATATTGATTGCAGTAGACGATAGAGAATCGATGAAATTATATCTATTGTAAATGACACAAAAACAGAGTACTCAATCAAATAAAGATTAAATTTGTATTAATGAAAACCTGATAGCGAATTAACTTAGGAAAGTTACACTAAAATAAAAAGTTTAGAAAAAAAATAATAGGTTGAGAAAGAACGAAAACTAGGAGAAGAGTAATGGTAAAATATAATGAGGTAGGAGAAATATTAAGAGACGAAGAGAGAAACTAAACTTAAATTCTTCTCGGATTAAATATACTCAAAACGTGATATTAATACCAGTGCAGATGTAATATAAAACGAGTAAAATAAAATTCCTTATTGAATAAAGTTAGAAATATATGACGGAAAAAATGACAGGTTTCTGACATTTGTGGAAAATGAAGATCTAGTTTACCATTGACTGCACAAATTCGAGATTTTGGCAGTTTGTACACAGTCTTTGATCGAGCAGATTTGAGTTATTGAATGTTTTTATCGGGGAGTTTAATTAACATCTTTATCACATGCGCCCCATTAGTACTAGTTCAATCCATTGAGATTGGGGGCGCTGAGGACATGGGTCTTGAAGAATATGGTCGTAGATATTGGTACGCAGCATGATTGTTTTGTTCTCTAGTCTTATAAGATTGGTGCAAAGTCTTGCTGCATGATGTAAGTAATTCCATTCTGTACTCTATGTATCTGGGACCTCACAGCTGTATCCAAAACCTCTCTGTAGGGAGCACCATTGACGCTTAAACCGTGTGAAAAAGAGATGGTATATGCCATCTCCCACAAGGCTAACGTCCCTAGGAATCATAATAGTTACAGGAAACTTAATAAGAATTACAGTTGAAACCTTGCATGACACTCTGTTTAACTATCAGCCACCCAATGGGTTTACCTTTTGGTCTTAGTTAAAGTTTTTTCAATTAGAGAACAGACAAAGCATCCTATCTTTGAAACTCCGTAAGGGGTGTGGTGATTTGCCATCCTGGCAGCCGTGTTGACGGGATCCAGCGCTCCGTCCGGCCGCAGCTAAGCCTCTCTTTCTTCCTTCAGATATCCTGTATTTCTCCCTTACTTCGTCGCTTTTCAAATCACCTCTCTCAGAGGTTTCTCTGGCTAGTCTCTAATTTCACAGAGTAGATGCTGACCTTTTTCTCAGCCAACCGTCACAGATCGAAGCTGAGGGGGGAGAGGACAATGTTTCCTAACCCCTGAGCTCCTGGCCGGGGTGGTTGGTTTTTAACAACCTGCTTCATCCCCACCCATACATTCCTCACATCCCTTTTCCTCTCATCTTCACAATCTTCTTTTTTACGCCGTGTCCAAGGTGGAGCCACCATGCCGATGGACTGCCAGGCCACTAAGTGGGACGGGTGGTCCCAAATGGCGGCGCCTGGCTCAGCCAAGCCTGTAAGCACCTCTTGCAGTGCGGGCTACTGGAAGAGGTGATGCGCGATTGCCTCCCGTGATTTAAATAGGGTCGCTATGCCCAATAATGAAAATCTCCAAAATACCCAACCCTAAAATTTCCCTGTATCATTAACAGAGCCGCCCTCAAGCAGCTCCGTCGAAAACATGGACGTCCCCCCGCCCTGTGCTTGCGCAGGGGACATTTCATATCTCTCTAACCGGAGAGGAGGCTTACTCCTCTCCTTTGCCTACGGGTGTACGGGACTTCCCATCTCCCCCTTCTCTAGAGGTGCTTTCCGGCACCTCCCTTTTTCCAGCGGCATTCCCCACTGTTCTTTCCAAGAAGACCGCCAAGAAAGCCAGCAGGCAGCCCTTAGCCAGCCGCTCCACATAGAAGCGGCTCGGTAGAGAAAACCCCCTTAGGGGAGGAGACGGAAGCCAGGCCCCTTCGGTCGCTTCCCTCAAAAGACCTGCTGGCAAGAATATTGAACCTTGACAGGGTCAAGACCTGTGCCTCTCCACACAAGACTAGTGACGATACTGCCAACGGGACCTCCTATGTCTTGGGTCGGATGGCCAACTGGAGGCTTCCCTAAGGTAAACATGGTCCTTGAGGCAAACTAGCCTCAAATGGTAGGGCCTTCCATGGGAGGGAATCCGGGCTCGGTGCCAAGCAGTGAACTAGAATCCGCCCCCATGCAAGGTCCTCCTCAAATGGCTAGGGTTTCCGAGGCAGTACAAGGAGAGGAGGGATCTCCTCTTACCGGTGCCCCTACGACTACCAGAACTTTCTTTATTTTGGAGAAGGACATAGCTAAGGCCGCTCCATCTGGCCTGGGGGCTCCTTTCTGCAGAGGTGAGAAGCAGGTCAATTCCTTGCCCTCCTCTCCAAAAAAGAAAAAGTCTAAAAAGACAAAAAGGACTCGGGGCTCCTCTCCCTCCGCGGGGGCTACAGGGATTCATGTGTCTGCTGCCACTTTGGCAAGCGACCAAGCCAAGATCGGCACATCCGTCCCCTCTGCCCCCCCGGTTGCAGAGCCCCTGACTAAGACCAAAATTACATAGAAGGGAGCCTTGATGACATCCGGGCTCTTGATTCAGAGGTTACCTGGCGTTTTCGAGCCCGCTGGCTCCAAACACTTCCTCGTTATTCGCTCCACTGATGGCACCATGTAGGCGAAGGGCAAAATGATCCCTCTTAGGAGAGGATTAGCTAGTTCAATTGGTATAGAGCCGAAGGTGACCCGTTTCTCGGACGGGAGCCTTCTGGCGAATTTGCGAATCCCGCTGAGGCGGCCAAGATAAGTGCTCTTCGGACACTTCATGGTACCCCGGTGAGTGTGACGCGCACTCTACCATGAACTTTGTGAAAGGAGTAATTTATGCAAGGGAACTCGTTGACTACTTCCTTGGGGACATTACCTTAGAGCTGGCCGACCATGGGGTGGTCAAGGTCGAACGTGTCATGAGAAAACAGGGAGGGGCCTCGAGACCCACCCCTACACTCTAGGTCACGTTCGACTATAACAAACTCCCTGAGTCCGTGCGTGCAGGTTGGTACCACTATCGCGTGAAGGCATTCGTTTCATTGCCGCGGTGGTGCTATTACTGTCCGTGCTTCGGCCATACAAATAGTTCTTGTAGACGTGCGATGTTGGGGTCACCCTAAGTTTGTTTAAATTGCTCAAAGACCGGACACGATAAGTCCAAATCGTGTTTGGCCAATTGTGTCAATTGTGGAGAGCCGCACCCTGCTTCTTTGAAGGAATGTAGTGCATATCTCCTTGAGAAAGAAATCCTGGACGTTCAGGCCCAGGATCGACTCTCATTTCTCGAGGCTGAGGGCTTGGTCCTGGTGCGCCCGGCTCTGCCTGGGACGTCATATGCCTCAATAGGTAGAAAGGCACCCTCTGCTCCTAGCCAATCCAAGCCAACGAGCACGGTTGTTTCCGCGCCCATTCGGAGCTCTTCTGCGGGATCTACTTAACCCGGGCGCTCCCCTATAAAAAGCTTTTGCAAAAAAGGTTCAGTCCCAGCCCGGGCTAAAACAAGGGCTTTCCTCTCTTCTTCCAGCGGGACCGTGTCCCGTAAGGCGAAACGGCCACGCTCCTCCACCGAGTCGTTAGACTCACAGTGGATCAACACCCCTGAAGTTGGTCGCAAGGCCATCTTCCGGGGTTCTAGAGCTGTACCCTGAAAGGAGGGCAGCAACAAAGGAGCTTCGGCTCCTTCACCGACGCCTAGTGGATGAGCGAGTGGCTCGGAGACGGTGGTTACTCGAAAAGAGGAGTTCCCGCCTCTGAAGCCGCAACGCCCACCTAAGGTTTCGATGCGGAGGAAGGAGAAGACCCACATGGCGAGCCTAACCAACCCCAATAAGTCCTCGAAGGCGAGAGCGCCTTCAGCGCTTTGTCCGGCCAAAGCGCCCGGGGTTCTGCCTCTGGGGAGCGTACGGCCATTCCCGTCAGGGTCTTCTGTTCGAAGAGGGCTCCCGCGTCTCCTCAGAGCTAGGCCTGGAGGGCATATTCCCTTAATGAAATTTCCGTGGACTCCAGGCCAACTGGGAGGAGCTGCGGAGGAGCAGGAGACCATGCTAGGCACGTGCGTCCTGCCCGCCCTCCTGGAGTATAAGGGTCTTGCAACCCTACCACCACAAGATGGCCGGGCTGGGGGATGCGCGGTTTACACCCGGCATGATGTCTCCGTTCTTCCTTTCTCTTTAGATACCTCCTTTCAGGCAGTGGCTGTGCAGGTGCACCTAGATAGGAGGTATACTATCATTTCTGCGTATATTTCACTGTTAGCTGATTTCGACTCGGGGGACTTCCGCCGCGTCTTAGCACGGTTGCCGATGCCCTTTCTCTTTCTTGGAGATCTGAACGGCAGATTACTCAATAAATCCCAGGAGATAAGTCCTTTCCGAGGTGATGGAAAAGTTTAGCAATCACTGTCCGAGAACCTCTTCATTTTTTTGCCTTGACCTACCTTTTTGCTCTTCGGATGCACAGCCTGAATTTGATTGGGGGTTGGTCGATGACTTCCATGGTAGTGATCACTTTCCCATTCAAATATCATTTTCAGGGCAACTGCTGCCTGAGAGAACACCTCGGTGGTGCTTGGCGCTAGCGCGGTGTCGTGCATTTCTGGAAATGACTGAATTCTCTATCTCAGTCGAGGAGTTTAGGTCGGTATATGAGGCTGTTTAGTTCTTCTCCGGCAACCTCATCGCCTTGAGCCTGAATACTATTCCTCGGACGTCTGGCCGTTTTGCACGCCGACCTCCCTCATGGTGGTCGGCCCTCAAACACAAGCGTTATGCCTACATGCGTCGCCCGAGCGATTTTCCTGTCGCTAGGTTCCGGTATATTTTGGAGCACGCCCGCCGCTCTTCTTGGCGGGCATACGTGTCTTCACTTAACGGGAACACACCTATAGCAGAGGTGTGGAAGCAAGTCAAAAGGATTCGGGGCAAGTTCTCGCAGGACCTCCCTCCCGTTCTCAAGGGGAATGGGACCGCAATCTCGGACCCCGCGTCCGTGGCGGAATCCTTAGCAACCGCTTTTTCCGCATTCTCTAGAGGGGATGTGGCTCCGCCAGCATTCAATGTACGTCGTTATGTCGCCGAAGGCCGCCGGCTGGACATTAACTCCAGAGGCGGAGAAGCCTTTACCAACAGGTTTACCCTGAGTGAGTTGCGCTCCACTCTTTCTTCGTGCGCAGACACCGGTCATGGTCCATCGATGCCCCGTACGCCATGCTTCGACACCTGGTGAGCAAGGCATGGCCTTTCTGTTAGATTTGTTCAACAGGATCTGGGTGAAGGGTCTTCTCCCGGATTCCTGGCGAATAGCTACTGCGCTCGCCTTTCGCAAACCGGTGAGAGATCACTCTACTCCGATTGATTTCCGCCCAATCTCTCTAACCTCTTGCGTGTGCAAGTTGATGAAGAAATTGCTAAATGTTAAATTAGCCTTTTTTAGACAGTGGAGGCCATCTGTATTCTGCACAGTGAGGCTTCCGCAAGTTCCACTCCACGTCGGATGCTCTGCTCCGACTGGAAAATGTCGTCTGAGAGGCCTTCCTTCGTAGACAGCACTACGCCACGGTGTTTTTCGATCTGGAGAATGCCTATCATATCGCATGGCGATACGGTATCATGAAGAATCACCACACGATGGTGTGGAGACTAAGGTGGTTCACTTTTTCCGCCATCCACGGCTCCACCAGACCCAGACTTGTTTCTCAATGGGGTACGATGGAAGTAATTGAATCGCACCGTTTCCTTGTTCTTGTATTTGACCAACGCTTCACCATGGCAGCTCGTATTGGCAGCCTTAGGGTCTCTTGTCCCCGCTTCATCGATATTCTCCGTTCCGTGACGTTCAGCGCTTGGGGTGCTGATCGGGCTACTGCATTACTTTTTTACCGATCCTTTGTTCGTTCGAAGCTCAACTACAGATGCGAGTTTTATGCATCCGCAGCCGAGCGTTAATTGCAGGAGGTAGATTCGATCCACCACACCGGCCTTCGCCTTGCGACTGGTGCCTTCCGCAGTTCCCCACATTTAGAGCCTTTGGTCGATGCTGGGGAGATGCCACTCACTCTACGCCCCGTGCATTGCATCACTCGCCTGTACGCACGAGCCCGGTGCCTTGCTCAGTCGCCAACTGCTGTGACTTTATCCGCAGCTGTTCTCGATGGTGCCTATGTCGCCGATATACGCTAGTCATACCCTAAGCCATTTGGGTTTATGGCTAGGAAACTCCTCCGAGAGCTAGATATAGCTTTCGGGCCGGTGGTGCTCCTGGTTTTGCCCAGGATGCCACCCTGGAGGGTACCACATTTGGCTATTTGTCGCCAAAGTGTGTACGGCGCCGGGAGTGTTGCGTTCGACCTTTTTTGGGCACACCTCGTGTCACGCTGGAACCGTGCCAGTTTATACGGATGGCTCCAAGGCCGAATAGGGGGTCGGCTTCCACGCCGTATTCCCTCTGTTTGAAGTCAGCGGGCCTCTGCCAGGCGCTGCGTCTGTCTTTACGGCCGAACTGGTGGCAATACACCACTCGGTGCGGGAGATTACGCGACGTGCCCGCTTCGGAGACCGGTATGTGATTTATAGCGACTCAGAAAGCGCCTTTAGTGCTCTCGGAGCATTGGAATCTCCGCATCTTCTGGTTCGCAATATCCGTTACATCACGGTTTTAGGCGAGCCCGGCGGATGTCCAGATTATCTTCTGCTGGGTTCCTGGACATGTAGGAATTTCGGAGAATAAGCGCGTTCATGAGGGCACTAAAGCGTCGTCGAGTACTTTGCGACCGGACCAGCGTTTCGCTCTTCCTCACACAGACTACATGGCAGGAATACGGGCAACTCTTCGGACTGCTGGGCAAAGAAGATGGGAGACGGTCTAAGGGAACTTAAAGTTGCCTGCCATTCCACTACGACTGTTGCCATGGACCTATCCCCCAATGTCGCGACGGCTTCAGGTCGCTTTCTGTCGTCTCCGAATCGGGCACACTCGTGTGACGCCTTGCTATCTGATGGAGCACTAAACAGTTTGATTACAAACTCTATTAAAATAAATAATATTCTACTCCGTAAACTTTGGCATTTAAATGAACTGCCCAAATTATTAGTTAGCTGCAGCCAACACCGCGTTTATTTGGTCCAAGAAACACAAAAGAATTGGCCTCCAAGGAAAGATAGAAGCCATTAAAGATAGAAAACGACATTGAACTTCTTTTCAGTCACTAAGCTTGAAATAAGCCGTAGGTCCCATAACAAAATAATTTAAAGAGTTACATATTACGAAAAAGTATCTAAGAAACAAATCTCGATTTTTTTAAACCCCAAAACTTAGTATCACATTATTTTAAGATATCTTTGAATCGACGACATAATGCCAACTTTGATTTGTCAGGAATGGCGATATTTACGTTTAATTGAACAGCTCCCATAAGATGTCCCATAAGATGCTACTATAATAAAATACAACTTGCGAAATATTTAGTCGTAATTAAATGAATGTCATAATTTTAACAAATATTTGTCACAAAATTGACCAGACTTTTAGATGCCTTTGCTCAGCATTATTATATAGATATTAATTAAATTTGTTTATGGTTTAACACCAATCAAAAACATGGGAGTAAAATGAACTTATTCCATAACAACCAGGAGTAAAAACATACGCTGCCTTATAGAGAAATAAAAAACATATACATATCTCTTGTGAATCTGATGCTCACCTTGCATAAGAAGTGTGATGTGCGTTTGAACCATGTGTTTGCGTTTTTATTATCAGTCCAAATTCATTTGCCTCCGTGGATATGATGTGGGCTCTTTAGATTCTGGCCCTCCGTAGGAAGATGCTGCACATGTTGTATACTACATATGCGAAAATTTGTCCGTTTTGCCTCATTGAATTCCCTATGGTAATGGGCTTAACTGGCTTGTTGTGTCCCGTAGATACGTGAATATTATCTTTTTTTTCGATATTAGCCAACTATGCTGCCTAGTTCTACATTATCTTAGTCTTATCTTGTTTTTTAAAGTCTAAGCTGTCATTAGGGGTAAAACGAGGCACGGCTATTTTTTTTTAATTACAGTGTATTGAATGACACAATAAACACTACACTTTGACTTTTAACACAGTTCTGCAATTGAGTTTTCGTAGTTAATTAACCAACAATCTTGAAAATCCTCTTTCTGAGCCTTTCAAACAACCCAACCGATCCACTCTCTAACCTGATGAGAAATTGATGTCCATTATCTTTTCCCCCAGATTCGGTGATGCTAGTGGAAGGCGTCGTGGGCGGAGCAGCCAAGTTGCAATGCAAAGTAACTCAGGATCGCTCCGGAAATAGTCCAATTCTCTTTCTTTGGTATAAAGATGGAAATAGACGGCCACTATACACGTAAGTAAAAGCAGTTATCAATTACATTCCAGATATCTCTTACAAATCTTTCGTAAATTCAGCTGTAAACCTATTTTGAACCAACCAGTTTCTAATAAGAATGCATCAATATTTGTGACTATTATGACATAACAACAAAGATTAAAGTTGATGATAGATAATTATTTATTATATTTGAAACAATGTCTAGCCTTCTCTAAATATATTAGCTGTTACCCTTCCCTAACAAACAAAAAACAGATAGAACAAAAGACCACCCCACACAATTTCTTATTTGTATACGTTTGGATTCTAAGGTGAAATAATCATAGAAACTTGTTGCCAACGAAGTCATTATCATTTTAAGAAAAACGAATGAATTGCGCTCAAAGATTAAAAAGAGTTTAAGATGTACTTTATCAAAATTAGAAGCTTTCTCTTCATTGGCAAGCTTTTTTCTCCGTTTCTTTTAAGTTTTGTATATCGACACTTCCCTTCTCTTTTCATTTGAGAAAAATGGTGTCTAATTATGTTTATAAAAAAAAAAACATTGGCTATGTGACTTTTAGTTTTGTATATGTTTCTTTATATATGTAATTTTCGTTTTTATGACCAATTTTTCCAATATGATGTCCCCTTATGTGAATCTCTTCTTAAAGAGGTTCTCCGATCTCAAGTTGGCTACAATATATAGCGCCGACGTGTGTACATGTATTTATGTAAGGATTTGTACCCCACATATCTTCTTTTATTTTTGAAATCACACTTCTTTCCTACTGTACTGTAGTTTGTTTTCATGCCAAAGCTTATGCTTCCTTCAGAAACAATTTAATACATTTCCCCCCTAGGGCTTTATTGCAGATATTTTGGAGCATGCAGCAAAGCTTGTCGGGAAAAGGCAATTGCTGATCCCGTACAGCCACTAATTAGAGCTCGTTTGAATCTGTTTGATTATTCTAACAGAGATTTGAATTTTAATCTCTTTTAAACCTTAGCACAACGCTGGTTCTGAGAGCTTTTCCTAGCACAGCTAGGGGCAATATTCAGAATCGTATCCATACTCGTAAAAATTAAACTCTTCGTCGCTTTAGATACGATTGATCGTTGTCGTAGAATGGACTCTCGACGATATACCATATATAACTATTCGTTGAGTGAACTTATTAATTATCTTTAGAGTGCGTGGATGTCTGGCTTGCCGATATTATGTACCTTCGATATGCTTAAGAAATGGAACTGAGCCCAAGGCTGATAATATTGCTATTATTAATAAAATAGCGCTTTATTAATAATAACTATCAACAACACACAAAACGGAAAATATTGACAGAAACAGAGAATGGAAAGGGTCGTGGGGAATCGAGCTAATCCGAGGATTAAAAGATTTAAAAAGGTAAAACAAATATAAAGTTAAAGGGAGGTGATGGTTCGCTAAACCATTTAAAGCACATGATAGAATTGACCAAAGGGTTAAATACTCAAAGGTAACGTTCGGCTTACGTAATTTATACTTGTTGTGCAAAGGAAGGCGACGTGAAGGAATTTTCGGTCCGCTGGCGAGTTCCAGCCGAAGGAGGGTTCAATAAAATGATCCTGACTTGGCGTCTTGGGAATAAGAACCGTTTCTTGACAAACGGCTTGACGAACAATGGCTGTTCTATGTTGTTTTCTTCTGAACAACAGGGGGGTGAGAACCGTCTCTTGTCTACGGGCACAAGAACAATGGCTGTTCTAATGTTGTTCTCGTCTGAACAACAAGGGGGAAGGGTAGAAACCATTTCTTGGCGAACGGGCTCAAACGAACAATGGCTCTTCTACGTTATTCTCTTCTGAACAACAAGGGAGGGGGGGTGAGAACCGTTTCTCGTCAACGGGCTCAAACGAACAATGGCTGTTCTAACGTTGTTCTCTTTCTGAACAACAGGGAAAGGGTGAGAACTGTTTCTTGCGAACGGGCTCAAACGAAACGAACAATGGCTGTTCTACGTTGTTCTCTCCTGAACAACAGGGGGGGGTGAGAACCGTTTCTTGTCAACGGGCTCAAGAACAATGGCTGTTCTAATGTTGTTCTCTTCTGAACAACAAGGAGGAAACCTTGTGGACTTGGCGTCACGAAGGCTCGAACCTTGGCACTCAAGGGATATTGTCCTTCTTCTGGACAAGTGATGGTGAATCTCGAGGTCGAGGTCCCTTGGCGCACAAGGTGAGAGAGGGTCGTAGTGATGTTTCGCGACGAAAATATGGATTTCCAATCTGATCTTAGTGGTAAAGTTTCCATCTAAATAGTCGAGACACTCCCTTGGCGTATGGGACAATGGAGTGGGAGCTTCGAGGGAATGCACAGCCAAGCCTGAGAACAAGCCCTATCTGCCCATAAGCCTAACTCAATCTAGCGTGATAGGCGGATGGGGCGAACGGGGGGGATGATAAACCTCCTTGTTTAAACATGGACTCAGGTAGCTGCGATAAGGCGCCCAGCTTCAAGCGAAGATGCACGTGGGTAGCATTGTGGTTTTAAATAACATGTGATAGTGGTTGAAATTAACGCGGCCTCAACCCGTTCTACCACAATCATACTATATTTGTAAAAAAGAACTTAAAAAAACGTATTGGTAGAAGGAATCTGCACTAGATTTTCTAGCTTTATTTTGTAAAGATCGAACCAATTTGGCGCATGTTATTATGTTTTGATGTCCTTTGAAGATCGCCGGCTAAACAATTTTTAGGACATACTTTCTTCCTTAAATAAACCTATCAGCTAGTTTCACATTTCTTTACAGCTTATCATAAAGACATGCACGTTTATCTTTGACGCCTTGTTTACCTCTCAATTTTGGTGCTCAGCTGCAGAATATACCCTCTAAAAATAATCATTGGCCATCAAACTTCACTAAGGATCGAGTATTCAAACTCTTACACCTTTCTGATTTTACACATAGCAATGTGAGTCGTTTTAGGACGTATTATACACCAACCTCTTGGCCATAAGAAGTCCAAGCAGCCATCTATTATTCGGCAAAAAATCTTGCTGTCCGTTTTGATTT
Organism: Ceratothoa steindachneri; assembly: GCA_963969495.1. NCBI lineage: Eukaryota > Metazoa > Arthropoda > Malacostraca > Isopoda > Cymothoidae > Ceratothoa > Ceratothoa steindachneri. The sequence continues at coordinate 132,503,110 of OZ018332.1, read as the reverse complement.
CACATCGATTTTTTATAGAGGACCTCTCTGCATGTTACGATCATCTATATTTGATTTTCAGGCAAAATTATTGTCAACTTCAATCCATTCATGAAAGAGATGCTTTCGTAGGATGTAGCTATAAATGATATCCTTATTACTCAAATAGTGCATTGATCTGCTTCAATCTTCTAGAACGTCTATCATCCAGTCATTCAATCTTTGTATCAGATTTAATTTTATGATGCCTCAACTTTTGAGAAATAGATATTCACTCAAGGGAATCTGCACTGCATAGAAGAGCGCGATCCCATGGTTAGTTGCAGCTCTGTGAAGAATAATTAGGTAAAATCTTATACATAGGCGACATTATCTTTTTGTTAAATGTCTACTTTAAAATTCTCTAAAACTAGTATATTATTGGCCTTAATATCAGCAAAAAAACCTATATCTCAATAAAATGTTTCAAAACCTAATCATCTTTCGAAATATTGACTTGTAGCAATACAAATTGCCATTTTAACCCCCGAGAACCTCCTTGCCACTAGAAAGTTGTGAAATGCAACCTTGTATTAATTCCGAAAGGTCTAATTGTGCATTTCTTATTTTCTCTCTTTCACGCTCTCACCTCTGACCAAAAAAATTGCGCTGAGCGAGGGCCTAAAAGACACATTGGATATACAATCTTAGTTAACCACATTGTCTAGGTGTTTTTTTGTGAGATAGAGGGCTCAATTAGCCTATTAATGCATAAAGTACAATTTTTTCGATAAAATTTTAATATATTTATATGTTTCTATATAGGTTAAGGGAAGTATTTGTACAAAATCTTATGATTCTCCTATTTTTATATTTTGAGATATAAAGTGTCCAGAAAACAGGTCGCTATGCAATATAAGTTAAATTTGAAAATTTCAATTTTCTAACAAATAAATTAATACGTAGCAGAATTTAGCGGGGAAAAAAGAAAATTTTATTAATTTTAAACATATGTATATTTAGTCTTTTGTGTGATAACTAAAATGGAACTTAAGATGCCGTCCTACATCACATTCAACACAAGTAAATGCTGCTTTTCCAGGAGAATTGGAAACTCTCTTTGTGTTCTAGCTTGTCATCAAGTGCCCCAAACCATCATAAGTAACTCCACTCTTAACTTGAGGAGCTCTTTTTCCTTGCATTGATGCAGTACGATTTGAGTTCAAAATAGTTATTGCTAAATTTCTTCGAAAATTCAAAGAAAAAATATTGTATTTCTTGTCCTTTTTCCATAAAAGCCAAGAGTTTACTATTAAAACATCAAGTAAATATATAAATATAGATCCGCACTATTTTATTAGTGTCATTTTTGTTCTGTAAGTCGAAAGCCACTGCTCCAATTGGTCAACACCGCCCATGTAAGAATTATGATTCTTTACTGCTACTGGTTGACGAAAGTGAAGTATAACCATTTACCTTTTTTAAAAATCTTTTTGTTATTCCAATTTCTGATAACTCAGAATTTCAAGCAGGTTACAGATATTATTATCCCTATTTTTTATTGCCACTGCAGAATCAGATGCACTGATTTCTCAAGTATCCTTTGGTTTCTTTGTAATTACACCTTTACTAGAAATAGGACAGTTCATCAATCTATTTTTCTTAGCAGTAACTGATGCACATATGCCTGAATTTGATAAATGTTTTAATAATTTTAAAGGATGTAAAATAATTATCAAAATATAGCTTGTACCCAGAATATTTAAGAATATTGGTATAAATTTTCACCCTATCAACTACATCTACCCCAAGTCATAATTTAAAATCGCCATTCTAATTTTTATTTTGTAGTTCTCAAATGTAGATATCAAATGAATGCATACATCCCGTCGATGAACAAAGTGCCCAGTTTGTAAAGCTAAATCTTATTGGCTTTCCCTTTATGAGTTGCATTATGCCTTTCAAAATACGGGATCATTGATACATCAATTGAAAGGTGTTCTTCTAAAACTCCTAATTTCAGAAGTCGACTGCTTAGGTGATCAATCAATGGTTTTATTATATATAAATGGTCTGTTGAATCCATTTTATGGTTGTCATTGAAATGAATATAATGCAATATTATTTCAAATCTGTTACATCAAATAGCGTCTGAAAAAATGCTAGGACTATCATATTCCTTAGACCAATAGATTCTTTTTTTTGGATATTTTGCATAACCCGAAGTTGTAACCCTCTAAATACTACCCATAGTTCATCAGTGTTTAAATCCAATTTGACAATTATTTGCTGAGCATATATCTTTGATTGTTAAACTATTTCCTCAATATAATGATCACTGTAAAACAATTTTAGTAGTTCTGATTCATAATTTGCTGAAAATATGTCCACAGGTAAACTCTCAGTTGATGGTTTAGAAGAATTTCTACCAAAAACAGGAACCTCTTTACTACAATTTACTTGAATTACTTTAATTTTTTTCCTACCTTCACTTGAACTACCAGATAGTTCTTCAGCCGTAGTTTCGCAATGTTTATGGAGCATAAAATCACACATCGTATTCAATCAGGTTTGGCCAAGGCGATTTATATCTCTCCAGGAGCTTATTCATTAGACAGATCTGAATCTTCATCAGTTAGACAATTTACTTCTGGTTCAGGAACATGAAGAATAATATCACCAGTTTTTTTATTATTTGCATCCTCGTCTCCAAGCAATGACAATATTCCGTGGGTGTTCAAGTTCTTATACTCGTAATATAAAACAATCATTGAAAAGCATAGAACTAGGTATTCAATAGTACAAAAAATAATAAGATATCAAATATAAACAATTAAATAAAAGATAAACAAATATACATATAAACCAGTTTATCGAACTGGCTATTTATATGGGAAGAGTTATTTATATTATACAAATATAGATCATTTGAACAAAAATATAGTCTGACTCCATAGCGTTCGTTTTTCTGGACACTTTGATATTATTCTCTGTGGAATGTATGTTTATAAATATGTATATAAATGATTAACTTCACCACAATAATTAACATTTCATTTAAATATATAAAGGAAAAAACAGCAAAAATAATAAATTTACATGTAGAATAATAGTAATTTACTTACCCAGATCAGGAGGCAACAAGCTTACTACACGACATCCTGCAGTAAACTGATATATTTCAAATAAAATTATATTTTGCTTAAATGATTCATAGATACGTGATGAAGAATTGTATTAAGGGTAAACTAAAACAAAAAATATTTAATTATTACTAAACTTGTTTTTGGGGTGAATATTTTTCTAGTGTCTATTTTCTGGATGCTATGCACTGATGGGTTAGTCTTCTAATTTCGCAACTCGAGAGGTACAATTCATACCTATTTAACTCCACAAATTTTAGGGCGAGGGGATTCACTGAATTTTTGTTTTACGATTGAAATTATTACAAAAATATAAGAAATGAAATTTATCTGTGTACGAATAGAGATATAAAGAATGTAAGCAAAGAGGAAAGGTCATGGGGTAGAGAGATGCTTACAGATGGACATTTCATTGCGTACCACGATTGTTGATCCATAGGTTTATTTTTTGAGTTCAGAATTAATGGGAAAAAAGTCTCATGTACCGCCTTTATTTAAAATATCTTGCTTTTACTCGCATAAGATAATTTGATTTGGATTTCGCATTCAATTTTTCACTTTAAATTGATTTAATTCTTAATTTTATTAAAATTACATATGCGTCTTATATTTCCTGAATAAATTTTGAGATTCTGTTTTTTCCATTCTCTCGGTACGGAGAGAAAAAAAAGTCAAGACTACACTTTAGGGATGAATCAAACGATAATTTCTGTGGTTCAAATGGCAAGAAGTTCGTTAGTTGAAGAGCTGGCTAAAGCTTATCCATTAACACGTCAAAGCAGCGTCAAAATTGGAGTATAGGTTGTTTTGGTGTGGGGTATACTTTCAGCGGAAGGTAATCACCCCACTTGCCCGCTTGCAGGGCTTAGTGAATGCTCAAATCTATAAAGAAATTCTGAAAACACATGCTGTGATCCATATCAGTGCCTCCTTTGCCAAACTGATTTTGAATGCAGTATAATGCTCCTTCTCACACGCAAATTTGAAGAAAAATTTCATGAATAAGGAGGAAATAAGGGACAAAGCTCAATTCGATTGAAAATTTGTAAAGAAACTGAGAGAGAGAAGTAAGGAGAGTAACCCAAACAACGTCGAATAGCTTTAGGAAATATTACAAGAGGAATGGAGAAAATTAATACCAGAAGAATGCCTTCGGTTAGCGCGCTCCTGAGGCACAAAATGTCATTGCATAATCGATAGTAAAGATCTACATACTAAGTACTAACATATTGTAACAATCAAAAATTGTTTGTTAGATAACTTATATCATTATACCTTTTCATCTCCTTAGTCTGTAGTGATATCTGTCCAGATCATTTTGACCACTCTATTTTTGGAATAAAAATACTCTTTTACACGTAACCTGTAATGTATCATGCATTAATTACTATTATTTGATTCGAAATTCCAGTAAGTTTTCTGATGCTTCTCTCGTGTGTCAATTTATATGTCATCTGGCCATTCTTTCTTCTAGGTAATTGCATAAACATTGCTTAAATTTTTATTCATGTTCAGGTGGTGGATCTATATTTTCAAACCAAGTGTAAAAACCTTGTTTCTGTGTCCATCTTTAGTGTAATCATCGCTAGCACGGTTCCCGTCCGTCGTTTCCTCCTGAATCTGTGTTGTTGGGTATTCTTCAGGTTGTTATCTTCAAAATATTTGATTTGTTCAACTTTTCATTCTTTAGCAGTGAAATGGGACGGTAACATTTGATTTGGATTTAGGTTTATCCAGTTTCAGGAAGATTTATCTTTGTCACCTCGATGCAAGTTTAGAGTGGTGCAATCTTTCTCTTTAGTCCCAGTAGTGTTTGCAATATTTCTTATTAGTATGTTCTATCGAAATCTTGGTTGTCTTCGGGTGAGATAAAGAATATTTTTTCCAGTATCTTTCGATGTGTTCATGTATCTCGTAGTGTTAGTTTATTTCTCCATGTCTTATTTTTATTTGTTTCTTGGATTGGATCCTTGAAGTTTTCCGTATTGGTCCTGAATTTTTTAAGATATTTTTTGTATCCATTTTCTTTATTATGTCCTTCTAGACCACATTTGATTTGATTTGTTTTTCTTCTTACCCTATTTTCCCTCTGATGTGTTAAGTCTTGGATATGTGTTCATGTTATTTCCTAATCCCATTATTACGCTCCTTAGTAGCTGAAACTCTTCTATTTTTTTTGCTTAATTTACCTGTCCTACTGTACCGCAACTAGTATTCTATATGCCATATTTGATGTGGCTAGTAAGACATCTTCTGTCATCTTGACGATTGTTTCTTTTATATATGTTTGCCTCCTTTCTATTTTATTCTGTCATTTAGAGCTACTATTTCAAATGTACTAAGTTATTCCTTATATTGCTTTCAATCTCTCTAAATGAGGGATTTTCTATTTGAAAAATTGATTTAGACCAGAAATGTGTATACTCTAATTATTATGATTAATTCGTCAGATGGGGTTGCAGCTTCTAGCTCTCTGTTGTGATTGAACTTGAATTCCGTGTTTGTCAGGAAAATATAAGGGATGGTCGATGATCTATCTTTAAGAAATATTGGAAAGTCTGGGCCTTTCTTTGGGCTAAGTTTCTTTACATTATTATTTTGAGGATTTTACCCATGCCGTTTGCGCTGCTTGCATATCCTGCTCTTTCGACACCTGATTCTGAAGTAGCCACACATTATTGACGATGTTGGAGGGCAAAAGATTCTAATATACACATTAGTGGCCGTAAAACTGCAGGCATCTCTGTTGTTGATATGTTTCAGCTACTAGTAGAAGTTAGTTTTACTCCTTTATTTACAACCGTGTTATTCCTCCTGTTTTTGCTGCTGGGGAGGTTGTATTCTAATTTTTTTCTTATTCCTTATTAATTCTCGCCTTTTCTGTCTTATTATCTGCCTTTCCAACCTTGGCTATGACATTTCAAGTTTCGATGTGCATTATATCTGTTTAGACATTTATTGTTCAAGCTTCTGGATTCGTGCTGCACTGTGCTCTTGACTGAGCACTCAGAGGAAAGGTCACTTTTGTAATTACATTCCTTGTTCATGCGTTTGTCAAGAGCGTACTCATCTTGTGAAGCACAAACGGAATGAGACGAACGTTTCAAGTTCTCTTTGATCTGGTAAGCCCTCAAAGTAGAACTCTAGGAGTCCTCGTTTCGTCTTCCTTTTGCCATTTCGATAGCTCTGAAAATCGCGTTGAACAGGTGACTGTGTTCTTTCCCTTTTTAAATCTTGGCTCTCATGACTTCAACTGTCACTCATTTTCGTGGGCTTCCCTGTCATTTTCAATCTCTTGAGCCATCTGCACTACTATACAAGGGTCGAGTTGCCTGCCAATGATTCAACATTTAATAACTATACCTGGAGATGTTTGGTGTTCAAAACCGTCTTTGCGATTTTTCGCTATGGTTCCTCGCCACGTAGCAAGTCGAGGTCGTTTTTAGTATCACAAAGTGTGACATATTCGTTACGCTGCTCTGTAAGCCTGAGCACAATCACGCCGATGTACAAGTAGAGGTAAAGAAGGGTCTTTTATCTGCTTCGCTTTTCGCTTCTTGCGTGAAACAAAAAGGAAGACTTTTCGCTCCTTCGGTGTTGTCCGTATTGTCCCATGCGCAGCCCAGATTTATATTCATATCTTAGATCTGGGAAGATATTAAAGTCAACTTTTTATGTTGAGAATATTTCATCCATATCCAACTCTATCACAGCTAAAGTAACGACCTTATAAAATACGAATATGCCGCATGAAGAAGAAACCTACTCTTCTTATTTTACGCAATTTCCCCTGCGTAGCGATGTGGCGGTGTGCATGTAACATCTCGTTTAGTTAGTTATATAATAGTTTCGTGCAATAATTGTTATTAAACGTATATTAGATAGGAAAATATAGTAAAGAAATATAATTTTAAGATGAGAACATAATTTATTTCCTGTCGAAAAAAGTGAATGAATGCACCGAAAATTAATGTAAGACAAGTCATTGCCCTAGATCCAGTAGACAGAATAAAAAACTATTTTTTTGTAATTTTTTGTAAATTAATATCCCCAAAAAGTCATAATTTGATGCTGTTTTAATAAATGCTTCGTCCTTAAGTACAGTACGAGAAACTAAGAGCAATTAAAACATACGAGGATGAAAGCATCATAAGACAGAGAGCAAAATGGTGTTTCAACTGTGTGAGCAAAGGAAGAGTCATTAGCTAACACAGACTAGAGTGTTGTGAGTAATGATCCACTCTTTACGAGAAGAAATTCTGTTCATGGTTTTACTTTTTGGTTTTGGCTCTTTTTCACAAATCTGGTACTGCACGGGATAAGGAGGTACTTAAATCATTTAACCTTTTGTTTGCTTTATTTTCTGATAATTTATATGCGCAGAAGTAAGAACTTAATATGAGAGTTTATTCTTATTTTTCTATTATAATTGAAAGATTTTTGAAGTGAAAAATCAGAGAATCCATCTTTTAAAGGATAATTGGAGTGTAACGCGCCTTTTATTAGTGTGTGTTTGTTAATTTATTTTTGAATATGTTACAGCATTTCAGCGTAAATTTGGATTACAGTGGCATGCTGGATAGTGGCGTGCTACAACATAATAGTGAATGCGTGACAAATTCCAATCAACTGTTTCAGTTAATAACATCAAATCTCAAAGCATTCTAAGGGAGGGCATCATTTATTATATTAGAGGCTTATGTTCTTTGTGGAAAACAATGGACTTACACTCATTGTAGAATGTTATAAAGATTTAATTGTCTACCTTCTTTCCGAAAGAAGAGTTGAAAAGCTAGATGAGCTCGTACAACATAATAATACAAATTACTACACAGCTAGAAATATTCCCTGAAACTTTGAATTCTAAATTTGGAGTCATACACTGTCCGGTGCAGTTCTCAGCCGTTATGATTTTTAATAGCGCCAAATAAAATATAATGTTCGTAGAAATGATGAGATACGGACATGCTTTTGTACGGATGCGACCTGAATTCAAAGAGCAGGGCCTCAAAAATTTATGAAAGATGTTTCCCGCAGCGATTAAAAATTGATGGCTTCAAACGGAGAAGTAGTAGAGATTTTGAACTCAAGGCTTTGTCATCTATCAAGAAAAACTCCGAATAATTTGATTATTTTGCCATATAAAGATTCTTTTAGCCTTTATCAGCAAATCTTACTTAATGATTTAATTATTTTAGTAGCCTGTGAAACACCTATGATAAAGTAACAAACAATTTCCGCATGAGAATAATGCAGAGAATATCAAGTTTGAAAGAACTGGCAAGACAGTTTTTACTCTCTCATTTCTCACCTACGAATTTCTGAAGATTCCAACACTCAAGAAGGAAATATTTCTCGATTGAGATATAAAATTAATTTAATTTATTTCTATTTCTGCTCACTTGGATGGGTCCAGATTGAATTTCCACATCACTGATTTTCATTCTTTGCCTTAGATAAAATGTTACTATGGTACAGTGGCGGCAACAAAAAAAGTGACATGTGACAATTCGGGGAAAATAAAACAGAAAAATGTAACTTACATATTTTATTATGAATATTTCATGAAAGTTATTACTTGGTCATGTTGCCCTTGCACTTGATGACCATCCTGAGTCGATTGGGCATTGATTCAGTGAGGTTTGCGAAGTAGGTGGGGTCGATCGTAACCCAGATCTGCTTCAGTGATTATCAGGTCCTTGATGCTGCCGGGTGCTGTCTCTTGAACTTTGGATTTCATCAGATTCCAAGCATTCTCAATAGGATTTAGGTCCAGGAAATTACCAGGCCACTCCAAAACACTAATATTATTATCATTAAAGAACCTTTTTACTAACTGGGACCTGTGAGCAGGGGCACCATCATACATGAAAAATTCACACTGATGAATTTCCCAAAATGGCAGCATGTGCTGCCTCAAAACTTCAAGATAGTTAGTCCCCCTCATGGCTTCATTCTTGGCAAGGAAGTACAGACCTCCTCCGCCCTTTTCTCCACTAAAGGCACCCCACACCATCACACTATCAGGGTGCTTCACAGTTTTCACGGTATATTTCGGGTCATCCCGAGACACAGTGCTGGGACGACGCACGATCTTTGACTCTCCTCTGACCAGCCTAAAGGTGCTCTCATCACTGAACATGACCTTCTTCCAATGGGCAGCTGTCCAATGTTTATAGGTCTTGCAAAAATTGAGCCTTTCCATCTTCATAGCCTTGGTAAGAAGTGGCTTCTTGGCAGCGCGGCGAGACGGTAGGCCTAAGTCCTTCTGTAAGCGATGACTGATGGTCCTGAGGGCAACGTTCTCGAGGAGGTCTGGGTGTTTTTTCTTGATTGAAGCGGAGGTTACAGAAGGGTCTGACATCACTTTACGCCTTAGGATATTATCAGTCCTTGGAGATGTCTTCCTAGCTGCACCAATGCCCTCCTTCCTCTTTGGTATGGTACCTGGTGGCAATAACTCAGCTGCACGTTTTAGGCGATGAATCGTATTTTTGACGTTACTAAATCTGCTGCTACATCAATAAAAGACTTTTCCTGCTCTAATAGGGTCAAGGCACGGCTTTTCTCTGTCATAGAAAGCTTTTTCCACCCCATTGTATCCACTTGCACAGAAGTTATAGCACGTCAAATGGAGGCACGAATGCAGATAATCAGCACGCTGGAGTGCCATATACTAAAACGTCGTTGTACGAGCTCAAACGAGACACTGAGTTCCAATAAAGCGCAGTTCTGTTGTCTTAGCCCAGGAGAGTCGTCCACTTGCGGCATAAGCTCCGCACATTTTCATTGGATTGTTGGCAAGTAAAATAGTGAAAGCGATTTTGTGTATCGATTTCTGTTGCCAATATTCAATGTCACTTTTTTTGTTGCCGCCACTGTAAAAGCAGCTTTCCAATTGCATTTAATAAAAACTTAGATTTCTTTTTAATAAGCTCTATTGGAATAACTAAAATTGTGGACTAGTAGAATGCAAACGAGCTGGTATGTAAGAAAACTTTTGCTGCTAAAAACAAATGCAATATTTTCTTAAGAAGTCAGACTGAATTTATACAAATCATTAAGGCTCTGTTCTTTAAGTACTCACCAAAGAATATTGGATTATGTAATTGTTATGACCTTGACATGGTTGAAGAAAAAAAACAAGAATCAAGTTCGACTTTAAAAGGAAAGTTCATCATCTTTAAAGAAAATTCAATATGCATAAAACTTTGCTATAGAAACTCAAAAATAGGGCTACAATCATTACGAATCTCGCTACATTGTTCTTAGAATGTCTGATCCAATACTATCTTACGGCTTGGCATGAAAAGGCATCTACAAACCCCAGAAAAATTGCTTTTTAGTTTCTTCACCAGTTATCTATACCTTTTTCTCTCTCTGTGATGTAAATAGCATTTCAACCTAGAGATACTCTGCACAGTATTTTAGCCAGACTTTGTTCAATACTTGACAGATATTTTTATTTTCTCGTTGTTTGATGTAGTTAGGTTTATTCCACTTATTTGGAAATTTTTTCATCCAATCTTTTGAAGGCGGTAAATCTTATACAGAAGTTTATACTAACAGACAAAAGTCTCTATAAAACACAAAAGATTTGTTTAAACGAAGATAAGCTAAAGTATGATAATATACCTTGCCCTTTGATATTCTGAATTGATGATTTTCTACTAAGAATATTCCTAATACACGAGAAAAGTTTACTATTTCTTCCTCTTAATAATTTACCCCTGGACATTATAAGCATAAACTATTCGTTCCAGGAGAAGGTGATGATAATATCTTTCCTACAATTATTCCAAAGTGTTTAAGTATTTCCTCATACATGACTGATATGAGCACTTCGTTCGTAAAAATATAAAATCCAAGATACTAATTAGGTTATTAATGTTTAATTATATTTTCATACATATAATAATAAAAGTGGTTATGTAGAAGCTACATATTTAGGCTTGTCAAACTTATAATTATTATCTCATTTTTTAGAAATCTATGGGATTCACCAAATGAAGAAAGTTACTCGGATTATTTACAGTAAATTTCTTAATTGTTGCAACTCCTCTTCTTATTTCATTAAAATTATATTATTGGAATGCATATTTTAAACAGTTTGAATTTTATGAAAACAGAAGATGAGGGACAAGAAGAGGAGGAAGAAGAAGAAAACCATAGGCATCTAGATGAAGAAATAATAATGGAGTAAGAGGTGAAATATTCTTTGAGTAAAATGAAGAAATGGAAAGCTGCTGGAGACCATGGAGTCATGGTGGATATGGTAGAGGTCTTGGGAGAATTTGCAATAATGAATTTGGCACTTTTGGTTAATCAGATTTATATTGCTGGTGCAATACCGAAACAGATGTACAATTCAACTTTTATACCGTCACCAGAGATAAACGGAACATTGGAATGTAGTAAGCACCTCACGATAAGTATAATGAACTAAATAACAAAAAAAATCTTAATGATTTTAATAACCAGAATAAAGAATAGAGTGAGATAACAGGTATTTTGGGAGCAATATGGCTTATTGAAGCCATGAATCAACTAATGTGATATTTGTTATGATAACAATTTTGGAAAGAATGATCGAAAAAGAAAGAAATGCAATGCTGTGTTTTATTGACTGTAAAAAGGTCTTTTATAAAGTAAAGGAGGAAGGTATGATGAGCATACTGTAACGGGCTGGACATCGATAGGAAATGAATGAGAGTAATATAAAATTTATAATTCAAGGAAGAGAAAACAGAGTATCAGACTATAAGAAGAGGATTACGTGATGGGTGTGTTTTTTCCACTGATCTGTTTAACATTTTTGAGGAGCTGATATTAAGGGAGCTGAAATGGCTTGAAGGAATCAAGATAGCAGGTTACAATATCAATTATATTAGGTACGCACATTACACAGTAACGATGCCAGAGTCTGATAGAGGTTGCAACATTTGTTGGATGTGAAGGCGATGGCAAGTAAGAAGAGGGGGCTGAATGTCAATATGGACAAGATCAAAGTGTTGGTGGTATCTAAGACAAATCCACCTAAAGAAGGAATAGAGGCAAGAGGAAGAAGAATAGAGCAGGTATACCTCACAAATAGAATGTTTTCTATCGATATTAGAAAGAGAAGAACAAAAACTCTTGTGCAAAACTTCGAAGGGTAGTCAATAAGTTTTGTAATTTGGATATAAAAAAAGAGATATGGGGGAAAATGTTTTATTATTTTTCAATATAACTACTCTCGACTTCAGTGCGCTTGCGCCACTTTTCCCTGAGGCTTCGAATTCTCGACAATCAGAAATCTCCCGACTGCTGTTCAATCTACTCCTGGACGGCGAGCTGGAGATCTTCATCGTCTTCAAACCAGCATCCACGCAGTGCAGCCTTGAGCTGGCGGAATAAAAAGTAGTCGCTAGGGACCAGATCTAGACTGTAGGGGTGGATGGTTAAGCTCCTCGAATCCGCAATCAGCGCGTGAGGTTTCTAGGGACCCAACGGGCAGAGACCTTGGTCATGGCTAAATTGTCGTGGATGATGTTGATAACACTTCCATGTGATATTCCAAGTTCTCGCTCGATTTCTTTGACCTTCAGTCGTCAATTTTCGAGGATGATCCTCTCCACACGGGCCACATTGTCCTCGTTGGTCACGTCTGATACGCGTCATCTTTAAGTGGCTCACAACCACGGCGGAACTCCCTATTCCAGCGAGCAATGGTTGCATAGGAAGGGGCGGTGTCGGTGTACACTGCAACCCTATGTTTATGGATCTATTTTGCATTCTTGCCTTCCTTGGTCACATTCATCACTGCGCGGTGCTCAACCTTCTCCATTGTTAAAAAATTTGTGACTGACGATCTGCGATCAGCTACTGCTTCTTAAATAGACGAGGCAGGAGCACTCGGCTGCAGGTCTTGACTTGGAATAACTTGTCCTAACTCCCTCCCAAACAGACATCCCCTTTCCTCTGTTTTTCCCTACCGATTCGCAAAACTTATTGACCCCCCCTCGTTTGTAATATGAATGTGGAACTTGGAAGGTGAGCAGAAAGATGCAGGAAAAGTTGGGATCAGCCGAAACGTGGTTATGAAGGAGAATACCGAAGACAGCAAGATGAACTCATGTGGACGTGCTAAGACAGATGGGAGTGGATAGAAAAATGATGACAACAATAAGAAGACGACAAATGAGATTTCTTGGACATGTGATGACGAGTAATAAATGGAGGCTATTGTGCTGACTGGAATGGTGCAGTAAGGAAGAGTAAGAGTCAAAGTGGATGTGGCACGTCCGGAAGGTACGATAAAGTACTTATGTACCTTTGAAACCTTTATCAAATTTTTTTCTAATATTTTCTTTACACTTCCAAAATTATTTAGTAGAGCTGATATTTCGTATATTTCAACCTTTTATCAGAATTCTTTCTGAGATTTCTGAAAAAATAAATATGATTATTGAATGTTTGGTAATTTTTTAAACAAAACTAAATATAAATCAAGAAATTCCAAAATTTATTAAAATTAAGCATAGCTGTTTTTTAAAATTATTTCGTATATAAAAGCAAATTTATATAAGGAAAAAAAAGATCGGACGTTTGTTTTTTCTTTATGTCAAAAGACTTACGATAAAAGTTTATTATTGTCTTTCGGTCTAGAAAATAAGCATGGAGCTGAATAAAAACTAGACCAATACAAAGTTATTAGAAGATAAATCCTGGAAACCTTTTCAATATTTAAGAGCAAATGTGAATTTCTCCGGCCAATAGGCCGTAAGACACAGATTGAAGGTCTGCCTACAAAGAGCAAGCTCCTCTTCTTTTTCATATTATAGAAGAAGAGGAAAAATTTAATTCATTGTTGTTATTTACCTTGTTCCATGTTTTTTTAATATATTTTCATTATTACGGTTTCATAATTCATTTTAATTTCATTCATTTGTTTGTGCGTTTTCAATTGGAATATTTTAATTTCATTAAACAACTTCTGCCTAGTTATTGATATTTAAGGCAAGTACAAGTAATTAATATTATCGTAACATAATTTTCCTTTCTAATTTTCCTTGCCATATTTTTTAATCTTGTGTTCACGTGTAAAGTGTGGTATATTACCTTGTTTTGAACTACCCCTCATTTTACCTAGGTATTTTATTTCCTATTTCAACACAAAAGGGGTAAAAGAGCCTAATGCTAACCAAAGCCTCCAAACGACGTCGTTGAGCTTCTATTCAACCTAGAATGAATTTGAAGTTAATTAATAAATTAAACTTGGCTTGGATAAATAGATAGATATAACGCATGTATGAAAGAATGCACGATGATGAACGCACGATAGATAGATAGATCTAATATCATTCCGTTTTGGTAAATAATATTTTCTTTAGCTCAATTTAGATCTTTCTCTTCGCAGAGTAGAGGAAGAAATCATTTGAGCCAGTGGACATGTTTTTGGCCAATGGTCATTTATTTCTTCCCTCTTTCTTATTTACAGGTAGCTAATTGGATCTTTGTTAGCAAAAGCAAGAAAATTTAGTTATAAATTTCTTCTTCCTTAGTGAATACATCAGAATAGTAAAGGAAAAGCAAGTCGTAGCTCTAATTCTACGTAGGTCCAAACAATATGGAGAATTTACTTTCTATCTTTCTATCTCCAGCTATCAGTAGCTAGTTACCTGCGATCAACCTTATCCCTACGCACTAGGGACGGAGGGATGAAGAGGGCTGCGGCCGATACACCTATCATCTATCACAAAACTAAAATAAAATTATCCATAGTTGATGAATAACGCTAAATTTCAATCAAAATTTTAAAGGTAAAGGATGTGTTTGCGAGGTAATTTTCCAAAAAACGTGAAAATTAAACAATGCATAAGCGACTTAATGTCTGACAAATCTCCCCTCACAAACCACTAAACTAAGTGAAGAAGTTGCATTGAACAAAGACTGCTACTCCTTATCCTCGTTCCAACCAAACGCTTTATGCGAGAAACATAATTGTAGTGGCAAAGAATAGTTGGTTACCCTTAAGATAACTTTAATATATAGAAACATTTACATCTTCCACAGAAAAATCGTTAACAAATATTACCTACTGGAAAATGCCATCAAAAACAGAGGATCCTGTAGCTCTAGAAGAGAGGTTCACGATATTTTCGAAAGAAATCTCAAAAACCCAAAAGGACAATGAAGAATTAGACCAGAAACAGAGAAATTCATGGCAAATGTTAAATTCTTTGAACCAAGGGAAAAAACCTAGACGGACATCAGTAAAAGAAACTCGATTCATTTTCAACATCAGATCAGTAAGGGAATCAGAAACATCTATATTGCTTCTATGGATAATGACTACTTGGCCCAAGGTCTAAAAGAGGCTTAAATCTTATTTAAAGTTTAAGTAAACAAACTCCCAGAACAACTAGTGAAATACCGTCTGATCTCTCTTTCCTAGCTTTCGTGAGTAACTTAAACAGAAAGATATATCAAATCGGCCTCAAGGCCAGCTAACCAAGAAGGAAGCTTTGTAAACTCAGTAGCTCGAATTTGGTAAGTAATGTTGGCCAGATAGGCCCCTTGACGTCTTACCCGCGAAAATTGCATACTGTGAGCTGAAAAGATACGAGTATACGTCGACCTGCTACTTCGAGATTTACTGAAAGCCTTTGATAAGGTTTGACTGATAGGGTTTCAATGTAAGGTCTTGAACCTCCAGGTAAATCCAGTACTGGAAAAGATTCTTGTTGATTCCATTGTTAAAGGGAGAGCAAAAATTATGAATGAGTGTCACAGTGACTCGAATTCGTACTTGAGGTGGTTGTTTAACAAAGTAATTGGCTGTTCGCACTCTTGTACCTCGTGAACACACTAGACTTGCCCACACCACTACGGAACTTTGTTTTATATCTTCAATTCTTAGATGATATCAAACAAATCATTTCTTGTTCCGATCGGAACGCAGGAGTAGGGATAAGGGAGACAGCTACCGAAATTGATACTATTAATAGATAGGAGAAGAATTGGAAGAATAAAACCACCCGCCTCAAAATTGAGGACATCATCGTCAACGACAAATTTGACCCGTAATCGAACGGCCGTAAATTTCTGGTACTATATATCTCCACAGCAGGGTACATGAGGTCTCCGTAAACAAAGAAATAGCTGAGAAAGCTGTACAGATTCTGAATCCTCTGCGTAACAACAAAAGAAAGCGTTAAACTTTGATGGTGCACTCAAATTGGTGAACCCAGCAGTATAAACGCTTGCAAAAAGATGACCCTTTCCCAGGTCAATGAGGACAGTATAGAATAAGTACACCTTGCTATTATCTTGCTCTAAATGAAGACACCATATAAAGCGGACAAAAGAGCACGAATGGGCAAGGCGGAAGTCACTCAATATGGAATTCCAGAGGCTAGGGAAGAACATAAAAAAGTGGATGGTCCAATACTTACGACAGCCATCAACAAGATTGATATCCCAAAACCAAGGAAACATATTGCCACCATGCGAGCATTATTCCCGAGGGAAATTATTTGCTCCCTGGAAGAAAGTATTTTAATCTTCACGTAAAATAAACATCAAACGACAAAATCTTTTGAAATGTAAGTTACATATAAAAAAAGTCATTGACTAATCTAAAGAACTGAAACCAGAATACAAATACATAAAACTAGAACTAAAAATTTCAAAGAAACAGGAGCCCCTGAGAACAAACGAGGAAGAATGGGGTAGAAAACGACCTTCTCACCCACAAGAGGACCATGGGAACGTATTTAATCAAGTATCTGCTCTTGCGATTAATGTTGAATGGAAGAAAGAGGACAACACAAGAAGTTAGCCAAAGCATCTTCATCGCCTAGCATATCCCCCTCATAAAGTGTTTCAAAGAGCCTAATTAAATCAAGTGGCCTGAAAAGAGCAAAGGCAGCAATGTTTGGTATGAAATGAAGGGACTAAGCTAAAAGAATACAGAGACGTATTCCAAATCTTGTTTGTGAAAATGAAATGGCCTCTAAAATCATCGAGAGATGATTAATTGCATACTGCATGAAGATTCTCAAGGAAAGATTCAAAGAGCCGCCTTACTTTTTATCCAAATTTGCTTGAATTGGTACGTAATGGCGAGCAGATTACCACGGAACACACCAAATAGGAACTTGTGATGTGCCGGGAATGAGACTCGGCAGGTCATACCTACAGAAAATGATAGAATGAAACGAAAAATGGATTAACTGTGGAGAAACCCCTCGTACTATGGCAATGTCTTGCGCTTAAAGGAAAGACATAGTAAATTAGAAGAAATTCAAAAACCTGAAACGATTAAATGGACAAAGGAACATATCAGACGCAACAGCAACAAAAAATATCCACACAACCAAGAATCAAAACTCATAGTAATATTGATGGGAAACTGATTATAAAAATTCTAGTGTGCATAAATCATGCACACATCACAAACATAGTGAACCCGGGAAGCCATCCTACCAGATGCTTAAGGAAAATGGGCTCGAATCAACAAAGTTCTCCTAAAACATTGACTCTTCGTTGATTTTCACTATAAATATAACAGAGAACATCACGAATGAACTAATGAAACAAACTAAAAAAAATAATGGGAATGGAGACGATGAAGCAAATACAGAGAAAATCGACTCATATCTAGCAACGGCAAATCGACTTAGGAAATCAGATTAATACAAAGTATCTAAAGCGCAGCAAACTTGAAAGTATAAATAAAAAAGGAGCCTTAGCACAAGAGAACAAACATTGGCCCAATCTACCTTAACCTCCCTTAAAGGAAAGGCAGAATATACAGTGTCTCGACGATAAGGGAACGAAATAAAAGAAAATTCGCCAAATACAACCTTCCGAGATTAACAGGAACAGTAAACTAATAAAACTTTCATTTCACATAGTCGTAAATTAGAAAATTTATAGATAAATATAAACGGATGGAGAAATAAAGATTACATTTGCGCAACTATTTTTTTTAAATTAGACCGTAATATTATAATAAAATTAGGACACGGAATTTACTTAGAGGTAAAATGGCTGAAGTTATGGACCAACAATATATTTTTAAATAACCTTTTAAAACAGAGAGCCAACGGGTCCGCCTTTGCGGTAAAACAGGATCGGGACAAAAAGAGACAGGAGAAACTAATAGAAAATAACGCTACAATAAATAGAAATACAATTCGAACACTCCAGGCTTATCGTATCAGCAGGATATTAACCTCCAAGAAGAGACGGCCTCCCTATTACTAACATTACAAAACTATACAATAATATATAGCCAGTCAATTTTATGTTAGACAAACGACTCCTGCAATGAAACTTGGTATATTTACAAACCTGGATGGGTAGGCATATGAAGGCAATGCTAATAGGCAAATGCTAGAAATATTCGGGCCCCAATTCCCAAATTACATCAACAACAATGTTGTATCAGAACAAGTTATCTCCTCATCTAACTTTAGCTTCTAACTTAATTACCACTTCAAACACGTCAATCTCACATTTAGCGACAATATAGGAACCTTTTAACAGTTAATCAGCTCCCCATACAGAAGCTATCAAAGGAAAGGATGGAATATAAAGTGTACCTAAGAAATAGGAACCGATGATAATTAACAAAGCGACACTACCCAACAATTGTCGAAAAACTAATTTAAATTAGAAGAGCAGTGATAAGCTCCGACAATGAGGCAATCCCAAAAAGTACTCGCAGTAACAGCCAGAACTTCAGCTGGTCGACTGAAATTATAGATTAGAATTAAGGATGCAATAAAAAACATACTGAAAGACGAAGCCGACGTTGGAAAAGTATTCATTAAACATGGAAAAACGTTTTTTTAATATTACTGAAGAAAAAACGAAAACTTCGAGATTAAATTTGAAAATGAGATTATGAAAGAAGATAATAAGCAAATAATAGAAAGAATTCAACCACACTAATGTGTGGACATATATATCAATAGCAATGAAGGAATTGATGCGATCATCACGATCGAATAACATATAAAAACAATAAGCAGCTTTTAAAAGAGATCACCAGGTGCATCACACCTCACTAGGAAGAATTTCGTAGAAGCACCTAAAAATATTTTGGAATGATTAAAGAACATCTTTATTGCGTACCTAAATACAATTTTCTTTCTCCAAGACCTCATTGTGGCGATAATGATTTTCATACTAAAATCCTGACAATTACCTTGTTAAGTAGAGATCTACCAACCTATTTTCCTACTGTATCTTATCGGAATGGTATATCATCTGAAACCAATGTAAATAATAAGTTTAATAATAAATAATATTGCTAGAAAATGCATATGAATTTTACTAATGTTCATCCCTAGGTAATTTTGAACGTTAACAAAACAGAAAAAACACTGGAGATAGTTAACCCGCAAACACCAAATAAAATAGAACAACATCCTACAGAGAAACAACAATAAGATAGAGAAACCGAAGAAAGCTTGGAAGAATTAAATGTAGAAATCACACACACAACACGGACAAAGAACGCACAGGAGAAAAGAATTCAAACTAGGAGAGAAAACTCTCCAGAGGAAATAACCTCAATCCTATTAACCTAGATAAATACAAATAATACGACAAATAACAGGGAAAATTATTTAAGTAAACGCAAATAATAATGTATATAGCAAGAAAAGGACATACGAAACTAAAAAAAGATGTCATGTATAATTAATAGAAAGCAAAGAACTCTTCAACTTCACACGAATGGAGGGAAGGAGAAACAGACTACCAATGCAAACACACTAACAGAAATTGACGCGGAGGTAATATTTATTTTAATATACGGAATAAATAATTCTAAATCAAAATAAAACAAAAATTTTGATCTACATATATTCGTAATATAAGCACGACTAAGCCAACATATAATTGTTTTGACTGGCTGCAATAGCAATGGAAAAGAACATAGATTAAAGGACAAAGCAATTATTTAGAGAAAATTGTCTCACAAAAAAATTCAAATGTAACTCACCAATAATATAAGAGAAAACGGATATCAACCTCCGATAAGAAAGTGATGACGCAGAGCAAACTTAAAAAATATATTGAATACTCAATAGATTAACAGTTAATTTCATGAGAGACAAAAATGAACACTGTAAACAATCGGATTATATAGAAGACCAAATGCTAATGGGAGAAATCTAAAAACAATAGTCCTGAGCTACACAACTTAGAAAACACCAACTAAATCACATATATGTCTGAAAAGCATCAATTCCCCTTTTGTTTACCACATGCATGGGAAAAATAGATTTTACCTGCAGCGACCATACTGCATTTTTTTTCTAAAGGAAACAAAATCTATTACAGATGGCAACCAGGGAATGGAAAGCTTATCATAGCAACTTAACGATGCAACTTTACAGGTTATAAACGAAGAACTACATTGAGACTATACAAGAAACACTCAAAAACAGACTAAGAAACAATTCCAAAAAGACATCCTGGACTATCGAGCAATTCAAATGGCCCCCAGAAATAATCAGAACAAAGAAAAATACACCAGATTAGGGAGTAAAAAAGAGAAATCCTTACACTTAATTTAGATAACCAAGATGAAGTATGGGTAGAATTCCTACAAAAAACTAGATGCAATAAATAAGTCCTGAGAATTCTTGGAAAAGAAAAATTGAATAGAAGTAAATTTCCGAGAAATAAAATAAAAAGTAAAGACCTACGAGGCATCTAAATAGAAGATAAGCAGAAATCAAGAGAAAATTTTGAAAACAAAGGGAAATAGTTTTTCTGGCAAGTGAAGAGAAAAATGAAAGTTTTGACATAAATGTTTCAAACATGATCATGGATATACTAAACGAAAATGTAAAAAAAGAAACAACCCTACCACTTAGATGAGAAAGAAAGGGATATCATCGAGTCAATGGACGCAAATAAAACGACGGAAGAACTGAGAAGATTTATTTTAAGCTTTACAAAGAAATCCAGGTGAAACTCTAAAATAACTTAGAAACACAATGTCATAGTCCCTAGGAAGATAGATAAGGGATTAATTAAATTTGTGAATGCAAGCCTTAATTCAAGATACTTACAAGATAAACCTAAAGTGCCCAAGATGGACATTAGCCTAAAGGCACCAAAACCATCCAAGCAGGCATAAAATTACAGACTGATTTCCCTACTTAGCTTCATTGAAAATGTACTAGAGAAAATAATAAGCATTGGAATAATGAAATTCCTTAACAAGAACAATTGCCTAAACACCTGATAATTGAAATTTAAAAAGAATAGGAGTAAAGAGATGGCATTCAGCGTTATTTCAAAAAGATATCGAAAGCCAAAGGAAAAAAGGCGAGCATTCCATAGTGTGCAGAGATGTATAAACATTTTTTTTCAAAGTTTAACAAAAGGGAATACAATATAAAATACTCAGGCTGGAAATTATCAATAAGATCGAACGGATATTATTTGACTAAGTATTGGAAAGATAAGCCTATGTACAACAGGACAACTCTCATTGAAACATATTTAAGGTAGAAGTATTGCTCCAGGGACGGTATTTGAGTCGCATATTATACTCGATATATACTGAGATATCCCTTCACCTATAAATATTGAATGCCTCAATATATAATTTGCGGATGATTTAAAAACAAAAACATTGGACATCTTACAAGAAGGGGAAAGATGCAGATGAAGGAAATAATGTAAAGTACTACGACAAATCGCAAAAAGAGGGAAAGTACCTCCCATCAGCTGCCGTGTTTCGTGATAAGATGATGAATGCTTATTGCAATTATGGTTTCCCATTGCTCAAATCACTTACAATTGCCTTTATATGGCTAAATGGCAAAATGAGGTTTCTGCCACAAGATGGCGCAGATTTGAAATTGCCAGGGTGAATAATTCAATATCCATGGTCATATGGATCATTTCATGGCTCTAAATGGGTTCAATTGAACTTTACTCCTTTTGAAAATTGATCTTTATTCCTCTTGAAAAGAAGGCGACGCCTAGACCTGGTGCTTCGCGACGGAGAAAACCACTTTACAAAATACGTGTAACAGATGATAAAAACCTTACCCAAAGAGATTTCTTCTCGGGGGTGCGCTAGATTTAATGTTAGCTGCTTAACAAAAAAAGAAATGACTTATGATCGCAGTGACGGATAAAAAGTCTTCGAATGCTAAAAATAAGGAGTTCTCAAATTAACCACTCATCTTACTGAGGTCGGGAGAAGCATCTCAAAGAGACCAAGAAAAACAAATGCTAAAAAATTACTACAGTTTAACTTTGATGCTGAAAGTCGAAAAGATTAGAGGACTTAAAAAGAAAGCAAGTACTATAGAAATAAGAGAGTACTTCAGAGATAGAATTTACAACTACGCAACTTATAAACAGACTTCGGCAAAGTTAAAAAGTCATTGCCTCACAAGTGTTCATTTGCGAATATCTTTTACAAGTGCATGTAATATAAATATGCGCGTAATTGTGTGAGTGGGCTCAAGCAGATGGAGATGAAAATAGGCAAGTAGGAGTTTTGGAGTAACGGGAATTAGATTCAGTGAAGTGCTGATGTTGTCAGATGTTGAGAGAAACATTTTCTCCGATTCTTAAGAGGAAGAAGATAGGATATAATCTTTATAAAGATTAAGTTTTGTCTTTTGGTTTCTTTTCCACTTTTAAATTCGTTACTACTGCGAAATAGAGAATTAGTTTTGTGTTCTTTTTCCTTCAAATATGATCGAAGGAAAGCGAACAGAGAAATTAAAAAGGTCAAGACTCAAATGAAAAATTATTTCTTTTAGTATTGTTTCTTTTAATGTTTTTAGAAAACACACCAAAGAACTTCACTCACATATTCTAAGCCTGTTTTTTACTTTTTACTGAGGGAATGAATCAAAGTTTACAAAGATTTAAAAATTCCTTTACTAGGTGTACTCCGGTGAAATCATTTTAATTATAATTAGTATTTTCAAAGATTGAGTAATTTCTCTTCCCCTACATTTCAATATATACTAAAATATTTTGCAGTTTTTAGATAAAATTTTATAGCTGCAAATTGGAGGACATTAACCTAATACTTATTTTAAGTTGAGCTGGCCAGAGAAAGATCCGATTTATACATGAATTTGCGTATACAATCATATAAGCTGAGAAATATGAATGATTCATTACTTATAACTCATTAACAACTGCTTCACAAATTATTTGATCTAACGAGAATGTGTAAGATTTTTGTTAAGACGCCCAGCTCTACTTAGCTATTTGTCAATCTCTCTACACTATATATTTTTCAAAGTTAAGTATCGATAATACTTACTATAAAGTATTTTATTTAATATAAATATAGAAGAAAGCAAAAAGACGTGATATCGATTTATAGTAGGGAAAAAAACTGTTTACTATCTCGACTTAAAGAAATAAATTAGATTCTTCAAAAAAAGTCAACCTCTTTTCTAACAAAAAACAAGATCGGCGTAGAAAATCAAATGGGATGAACGATAAATAGAAGCGGTACGATAGAACTGTTACGAATGGTGTGCTATAAATAAGTTACAATCGTCCGAAAAGGTTAATCAAACTTCTTTCTGCCACTCTAAAATTATGAAAGAAACTTGAGTTATAAAACATTCGCAAAGTTACAAAAATAGGAGGTATTATCAACTATACACGTCATCGCGAAGGTGAGATTTAATTATTTCTTGGATAAGTCGTAATAAGTCCAGAGTATTAACGTCATCAATGAAATTAATAATGCGTTTAAGGTATATAGCTCTAATGCTAAATCATGATACTACTCGGGCGCTAGTAGAGTGTGCAAATTTCCTGAATATTCGTCTGTAAGGCAAACTGATGCGTTGCCAGTTGGGTCTAGAGATATTCACTAAATCATAGAAGAGGAGTTGCCTATTATAATAAATCATGAAATCCGTAGATATCTGTTCCTAAATTGCAGCAAAAGACAAAAAAAAAAAATTATTTATGTGAATCGAGCAGATGGCAAATGGATTAAGCTCTTTTCTTCTGCACCTCATTTCAGTCTAATATAGAATTAAGATATATAAAACTTTATAAAGTAACATAGTTGGTGATAATAATTTAATTTCGTTTTAAAAGACAGAAATAAATGCTTCTTTGATGTATTTACCTTGTTTCGAATTTGCTGCGAACTGCTTAAAAATAAATATTAATGCCAATGATTTTCTAAGCTGCAGTAATGCTTAGGTATAATTATAGCTACAAAATGGTGCTCGGTTGTCCCATGAATTTTATAAAGGATATTGTTCAAATTTGCGGACATTGCTTCGTGCTATTAAATGCCAGTGAGACCATGCTATCCAAAATTGACGCCATAAATTATAAATGGGTTCTCTACTGCAATAATAAGTGTATATAACATTGGCTTGATTCAAGCAAAAGCCAATTCTCACTCTTAGACGTGGGCTCCAACGGCTGAAACTTATGCTTTGCAATTGTTAGTGGCACAGCAAGCCACCGCGTGCTGGGCAATAATGGCGATACTTGGCCACCTCACACCGTTCGAGGCCTAAATAATCTTGCAGGCACGTACGGGGAAGGCATAATTAATTATCAATTGCCAAACACATACCGCTCATTGAACAAAAGCTCTCCATATGAGTAAGCTGAGAGCCACTTGACTTCAAGCAACCAAGAAGAATTCTAACCTGACCTTGTTAATAAACAAAATATGTAACTGTGAGCGTTTTTATAATCAACCGCTCCAGTGGGAAGACACATAAATAATGAAATTATTTACCGAAAGCTTTAATGAAAATCCTTTTAGACTCATATCAGCAAACACACTGTATCATTATTATATATTTATATTAATATTATTTACTTCAAATTAAAAAGAATCAAAAAACTGAGCCACTTCGATAGAACGTGCGGGGAAAGGATGGTAAATAGGGTGCTGATGTTGAGGAAAGTTGGAATTCATTGATATTACAAACACCAAGTTGCCTAAAGAGGAGACAACTTGAGTTTCTTTTTATCAGGTGGGTGAACACCATCCAGGAACTTTAAGGTTAATATTTTATGGTCAATACGGTAGAGTGTAACCTTGATTTTAAGTGAGAAAATATTTCTTTGTGCTTCAAAACTATTCCATCTCTTTATACATTCATGCCATTCCAAAAAGACGATTGCTCTGTTCTGATAATAAACGGTAGTTCCCATTCAGGAAAACTTTCGTAACTCTTCCTGCTCTACGTATCTATCTATATACGAAATGGGACGGAACAGATCTACCTGAAGGCGGCTAAAATTGAATTTTAACCAATAATAGGTCCAATACTTTTATCCTGGTTCTCACATCTCTTAAGTATTCAAGGCAAACTCCAAGTTCAGATGAAAAAAATTGATTTATTCTTAAAAAAATCATTACTTTTTGCTCCAGGAGCCTTTGTAAAGGGTCTAAATCATATACGAGGATGTTCTGAATTGGAGAAACTTTTTGACTCGAGAATGTCCTTTCGGTTCTTTGCTAAACTGTCGGAATTTCCATTACACCAGCTAAATTTCACTTCCCATACTAGGGAAGTACTGTTTATATAGGTGTAAAGGGAATATGGCTAAGTTAAAAATTAGAAGCAATAAAGTAGTTTTAATCTCTTGTAATCCTAGTAAACACAAATGGTACGAGTAGCTCCATGATACGGTAGTTTCAATCATTCATTCATTTTTAATATCTTTCTCCTCTCTGTTATAAGATGCAAACACCACGTGTATGAAAAATATTACTCTTTATCCAATTTAAGCAAGAACAAGGAAGTTAACATCGTAACATTTAACACTAGTGCTCTTTCAATGAAGTTTTTCTTGTAAGGTTATAATATTCCCTTCAGATTCCTTAAACTTTGATATCCTTAAGCTTTGGCAGAATTCCTTTTCTTTCTCTTTATATTCCTCTCTCTTCCATCTGTGTGCACTGTTCTATAGCAATTTGGTAAAATAACTTACTTATTATCATCATTTCATAATTATATTTAGAAAAATAAATTGCGTGGTTTATTTTTTTATGAAAAGCGCAATGCTTCTTTAAAATTAGGACTAAATATACCTAAGATAAATCCAGCGGGATTTATGCTCCTTCAACTATAACATTATACCTCACACAGAGGTTAGTTTTTAAATATTTTGTTAAAATAGTATGTGCTCCCTTGTCGTACAATTTGAAGTTTCGTAAGAGTAAAGGAAAACAATAGAGCACTGAGCTGATATAGACTGCACACGCCAAAGATTAGGTTAAGTTATTTCATTCAGTAATATTGTAAGTTATTAATTTAGGCCTGTACCTTTTGGTCGGACAACAGCAAAAATGTGGAAAATCTGAGTTTGGAACCAATTTTGACGAAATCAGATGCAAACTCTATTTTTGCTCCTTGTCATCTCACCGCTAAAAAGAAAGAGCAGATTTAGATAAAATGCACAAAATGCCATAAGAAAAAGTAATATAATTTATAGACTTGGCCTAAAGTTTTGAGACATATATTTTTATTTTTTCTGATATTTAAATTTTTATAATAAAGAACTGAATTTGGGGGCTATATCCCAAATTATGCTGTATTCCTGTTGTTCTTGAATCAAAATTGTCAAATGTTGACAAATATTGGTTACTGAATTATGTTGTGTAAATATAATATATTCTGCCATTTCCTTTGTTAAAAATAAATGTTTGAAACTCTTTCACTTAAGGAAATGCTTCTTAACAACGAAAGCGTGCAAATAGTGTGACTCTGCACCAAAGTAGCCTAAAAAGCAAGGAGATAGGTTTTTAGGATATTGTATCAGGTAGAACCATCTGTAGGATCATTACTCACTTTAAAAAGACGTTCCTTCTATCATGAAAACCAAGATCCCCTCACTGTCATGGTTTTGTATGTCTCTAGTGGTTTAAATATATGGTTTAATTATACGATTTTAGCAAATCACAGGTTGTAATTTCTGGATTATCGGCGTAATTTGGTGCATTGGGTTAGGAATATTAATTCAATTGAAGCATTTTTATTGGATCTCATCTGAGGCTTTGCCATCAATCTCGATAGGTAATAGATGTAATATATGGTCTCTACTTGTGATTAATGTTTTTTCAAGTCCATCTCAGTTGGTGCCAATAATTTCTCTAACTCTTAGAATCGTGGCTACGTGCAAAATTAAAATATATGCCTATATCATCATCATCAACTGTTTACCCACCTTCGTGATCGGGCTATTAAATTACTCCTCCTACCAACCCTATCGTTCAATCACACCGTAACTCTTTTCTTATGGGAGCAATTTCCGACTTTTTTACACGATGAGAAAGCTCTCATCATTTTCCATGTATTGAACGAAAATACAACCTATTCCCTCGTTGCTGGCATCCGTTTGTATGTCAAATAGTTCTTCCGGGTTAGGCAAGCGTAATATGGGTGCAGACGCAAGTTTTCCTTTGAGTTGATCGAAACACTTACTTGCCAGTAGTTCCATACAAGGATATCGGGAGTTTTTTTTAAAGTTCGCACAAAGAAGCGGAGAGTGAGGCAAAATAATGAATAAAACGACAAGGATAAAAGGCCGCCGAACCAATAAAAGATTTTAATTGCTTTTTGCTCGCGAGCAGAGGCATTTTAACAATGGTTAAAATTTTATCCTCTTGAAAAGCTACCTGGTTATCTCCAATTGCTCAATATACGATTGTATTGTATTAAATAATTGATTGTATTGTAGGCGAAGTGACACTTACTGGGTTAAATTTTGTTGCCCGAGTCTTTTTAAAAGTGCTTGAAGAGCATTTAGGTGCTGGTTCGACTCAGTCGTAGCCACATAAATATTATTAAAATTAAAAGATACATTTGGCAACCTATCTATTATACTTCTCATCATCCTATTATAATTACTGCATGCAGTGACGAGGCCATAAGGGATTCGTCTAAATTGCATCAGCCCCTTTCAGTTGGGAAAGCAGTGTTTTTCTTGACCTATTCTCTTAGTGGACTTGATAATAGGCCTTCCATGAATCCGGCTCGGTTATGAATTTGGCTTTCTCAAAAAGATGAAGATTCTGGTCGGTAAGAGTGATCGCCTCTACGTCGAATGTGGTTAGCGAATTTAATTTCCTAAAATCGATGCACATCCGGTAAGATCTATCTTGTTTCTTAAGCATAACAACAGGCGAGCAATAATCTGATTTTGTCGGCTCTATATTTTCTAATTTAACAGCTTGTCAACCTCACCATTAAATACTTCTCTTAGGTGTATATGCAGCGGATACGATTAGATCGCATGTGTTTTTGAGTGGTCAATTGAATGTTGCGTTCGAGTTGGGCTGAACAATCAGGACTTTCAGAGATAACGTCACCGAATTGATTTCGGAATGACTGCAGTTGAGTTTTCTGACGAGGCGACAGCTAGTCACTCAACTTTAATTCGGGAGACGAGAGTTTGGGTGCGTCTGGCAATACGTGTAGGGGATATTCGCTCTCTTGCTCTATGCAGGAGACTTGCACTACGCTTAAGGGAGTCATATATATTAATTAGACTCCATAGGCGATTATTCGTCTTTAGCCACAATCTGGCTAGTTCATGCGCGCCAATGATATTTCTTGAAAAATTTACGAGGAAAAGCTTCCGTTCTGTTGACATTTTAATGAAATAATCTATTGTTCCGCGATCCTTGATCAAAAGCTAAGGGCCCTTTCATTGGCTCAGTAATTTGTTGTTTTCTGTTGGAATCAACCACCATACTTCCTGACCTGGCTGAAACTTTTAACTTCCGATTTTTAGTGGAAGTAAGTTTTATATTTATCTAGTTTAACATCTGCATTCAGTGGTAAGCTATTTCGGCGCATTTCTCCAACCTCTGTCAGAACTTAAGCAGATATGACTACGAGGATTGGATTTGATAATCAGGTTTTTGGTTTGCATATATTCTTTAAATATGCTCAAGGAACCTCTTACCCTCATTCGTTATCTTAATTCAAACGTGGCGAAACCCGAGGTCAGATGGAGAATTTCTCTATACGCAAAGAGAGCTGCCGGAAGAAATCTGTGCCATTCTCTTAGCTGTTTGGCACATAATTTCTTCAGAATCGCTTTAAGACTCACATTTAACCTTCGCACATGCCATTTCCTGCTGGGTGGAACGGGGTCATGAACAGCGGTCTTACCCTGAGCAACTTGACCTCATATTCCATCAATTGGGACGTAAATTGGCGGCCACGATCCGAAAAGGTATCTTTCCGCAACCCAACACGGAAGAAAATCGTGATGAGTGCCTCGGCACAAGAGATACTCTCAATCTTCTTAAGTGGCACAGCCTCTGGGCATCTAGTTGCGAAATTTACCAGAGTTAAAACATAACTAAAGCCCCCACTTGAAGGTGGGTGAATCGGACCGATGAACTCAATCCCCACTCGTGAGATGGGTTCGGAGATTTATAGTCTCCTCTGCAGGCTTCACTTGCCCTTTAATTGTGGTCTTCTGGTAGATGTAACACGAACAACAATAATGAAGGATTTTGTCTGATACAATTGGCCAATAGAATTATTTAAAGACCCGTTGTGCCGCCTTAGTATGGCTAAAATGACCCGATAAGAGACCATCGTCGGCGTTCGAAGGATGTGTATAATGTGGGAGTGGGGCACCTTAAGACTTGGGACTCTGTACCAGTGTCTGCTCAGCACATGCGGAAAAAGGAGGTCATCCTTAACAATGAAGTTGATTATCTTGTTGCATCTAATGGTCACTTCCGTCTTGTTTTGCGCTTTAATCCATATTCAGTGGAGTGTTTTTTAATTTTTCTGTTTTTTCCGAAAATTCTCGTTCAAGGCATTTGGCAATCTGAAGTGAAATAGGGTTCCCAGAGGTGCGGGTGCTTCCGAATCTTCAATTGCTTAAGGGCTGATGGTCACGGATTTAGCCCCGTGATGGGCGGATACTCCCGGACTCTAACAAATTATAGCAGCGCAACACTTGATGGACGCTGCGATGACCTCAGCCCAGTCAGTGAAGTAGGCGCACATGGTGTAGCAGTTAACCATGGGGAATCTGTTAGCGCGTCCCAGGTAATCGTGCACTGTTGCAAACTTCTCATGATCCGGAGCTACTAGTGGAAGTAGCCTGTCAGATATCACTATGCACGTGGACCCTGTGTCGCGCACGAGTTGAGATCGGTCACCCGGTCACCACTCCATTTTCGAATTTGAGACCATAATGAGTGCTTTTATGAAATAAAAAGTACACTTGGTGTTCGGCTGGACTCGGTTTGCTTGATGAAAGGGATGCTTCTCGATGCGACGGTGGTTGAACAGGCGTAGCTCTTATATTGTACACCTGTTTGGGATAGCCACCTCTAAACTGAGAATTCTGGGGGCACTTGACTCTCACATGTCCATCTACTCCACAGGAGTAACAGACGACAGTTCTCCTGGTAAACTAAGAAGCAGGGGGATTAGACCAGAGGGGTTTGACCTCAAACTTATCCATAAAGGAGAAGGGTTTAGTCTTAAAGGGGCCAGTTATTTTGACGAATTTATCCCTTTTGTGGTGAACAAATTTGGCCTTATGGGACTTTGCTTTTCCGGAGTGCGGTTCAATCTTCTGCCCTTGCTTTGGGTAGAAGTTATGGCTATCTGCATTGTCTAAGGCTAGCCGATATTATATATATATATATATTTATTTGTTTTATTATTTTTTTAATAAACCAAATAAACTTTGACTTGAGGCGTTGTTTCGTGCCTCGGTGATAGCTCGAGGATCGTCCTCTAAGAGTGCTATACTTAATTTTAATTCTAGGGAATGAATAAAAAGGTTTTCTTACTTGACTTTATCAATTATTGCTATTTTAACTCGTTCGAAGATAATTAAAACAGTGCTTTTACTAAAAAAATAGACTTTAATGAAAATAAACCCTCTCACTAAATAACATAACAAAATACAGATCTAATACACCTAAAAAAAGAATATGGCATTTCTGGGCGAGCTCTCAAGGCTTGATTCGACAAAGAGTTTTACGAAGAGGAACAATTTGAAGTTAATATCTTTGTCGTTGGCCAGACATCCAATAAACTAATTATTATGCACGGGGACATAAACAACAGGATTTCCTCTTTACTTACATAAGGCAATGGAGATTAAATACCCGAGATCAGTTAGACTATCTTCGGAGATTTTGTCCGGAGGTGGCGTAGCTCGAGTAGTTGGTGGTTTCCTCAATAAATGGTGTCCGTCGACCTGCCTGTCGATTTGACGGGTGACGTCAAGAGGGATCTGGATTGGGTGGAGGCGACTTGAAACGAAAAGTCCTTCTATTTTTAGGCGGTACTGGCGACCTTAACCTCGTTTTCTTCCGGACGAGATGAAATCATTGTCTTCTTATTTTCTATCTAGTTGGGGTTTTTCCAACTCAGATAGATAAGAATTGGAGTCCTCAAACTATGTAGATTGATACTCAATAATCTTTGGGCTTGAACGGCACCAAGCTTCCTTGGTACAATCTGGTTTTGTACAAGGACTGCAATTTCTCCTTAACTTGCAGGAAACTTTCTACCGGTGATTTTTCTGTTTTCTTCTCGAACTGGAAAAATCTTCTGTCAACCGGTGACTTTCTGGTCTCTTCTGTTGGAACAAACAAAAGACGCATTATGTTACACTTCGGTCCTAGAAGTAATTGAAATCGTTTCGCTTCTGGACCTGATCATTTCCAGCTCATGCAAACAAATTTTCTTTATTTCTTCACGTTCTTTCTCTCTTTCTTCAAGTTATTTCCCTTCTATTTTCCTTCTTTATTCACGTTCTTTCTCTTCTACTTCTTTATCCCTACTCTTTATACGTTCTTTCTCTTCCCTTTACCCTCTTTTCGCTCTTACTGCTGTCTCTTCTTCTTTGATGTACGCCATTAAATCATTTCCATTCAATCCAATAGACCCACCTTGTGCTTTGAAGACTTCGAAAGACGACATGGTGACGTGTTCACAAAATTTTACGCAAAAATATAGAAAAAAACACACACAAAGAGAACGAAGCAGGGTTGTTGAACTCAAATTAAACTTAATTCACTTAGTTTAATTTCTCACAAACACTACAAAAGGGTTTTGCTTAACCCGAAAAAAAATCACAAACGAAAAAAAATCCCCACTAAATATTCACAAGATTCGAATTTTATTCCGTTCGCTCACTCGGAATAATTTCTTTGCCTGAAGTTGAGGCTTTAGCACTATCTCCTAATTTTAACTTTACTGTGGTTACCCTTAAAGTACGCCAAAAGGAAAACAAAACAAAATGCAATTTTTACTGAATCTTTCAAATATGAAAGAGTATATGGGGCGTGAAAGAACACAAATTCCGCTGGGAAAAAATAGTGAAGCACAATTACGAAAAGAAATAACATAAAAAATATTTAAAATAAGTAAAAAGTCTCTGAAATAAAGTAAACAAAATTTGATTGTAAGTAGCTTATGCAAGTAGATTGTTTCTCCACCGTTTTCTGATATCCAGAAACAAACCCCATATATATATATATATATATATATATATATATATATATATATATATATATATATATATATATATATATATATATATATATATATATATTATATATATATATATATATATATATATATATATATATATATATATATATATATATATATATATATATATATATATATTATGTCGTAGGTCAGGTTAAATCTTCTGACATCCGTTTGCTTTCTGTCCTGGTACAACCACTCTATACCATACACTACTCCGATATTATGTGGGAAGGTGACTTAATCACGTACTGCAACAAGAACCGTTGAAGGACTCTTTGTAGGGATTAACGACCAATTAGGAGGTCAAACTTTAGGCGTTGGGTTTCAAATCCTTATAACCAAACGAGTGAATAAATGTTTGCCGAGATTTGCTTGAATAGGCCGAGAGTATTGTTCCAGGTTAGTTAAAGATGAAACAACAAAATATACTTTTTTTTACAGAGATAAAAATAAGAATAATAATAGGCAAACGGGAATTATTTAAATTAAAATAGTCTCTTGATAATTATTATAAGGAGGGATACTCAAGTAGAATTAATTTATTAATGTTGCTAGGCTCAGAACAAAAGGGGAAACTTCACAATACTAGTGATGGAGAGGGTTTCAGTCTTACGGGTCAGTGACTTGGAGGAAGGTGCATCTTGCAACGAGGCGAGTGGGGAACGATCCGAAGAGGAAAGTAGGGCACGATCCGAATAAGGCAGGTTGGGAATGATTCGATCCAACCTTCATATGAAGATAGCCAAACTTCAAAGATAACGTTCGACGGGGAATGTGGGAATTCTCGTAATTCCACTAGAAGAGGATTCTTCTTTTCTTCAAAGGTAATTGATGAAGATTTTCTTCGGTTCGAATAAACTATGAGATACTCTTGCGAAATTCAAAGGCTTGCCGATCAGAGAGGCTACCAATCGACTAGGGTAGATTCACGGCTGAGAAAGTCTTGTTGACTTATTAACGCTCACGGGATTTACTTAGACTTGAGACGATGGGGATGGCCTTGAGGTGCGGGCTGGACTCCTCAAACTACAGAATAACCAGAGTATTTGTGTATTTGTTTGCGCGATTTCAGGGGGAAGGGGAAGAATGGAGAAAGTGGCACAATCTCCAGACATCTTAAACCAGCGGCGGAGTCGATTCATTATTTAGCAGCAAGGTGCGCAACCAAATCAAACTATTATGGATGGTGGGATTAATTGTTTACATTGGTATTAATTGCATAGGAAGGAACCCCCGCTACAAATGATACCTAGAGTGAGGGCACTCCATACTGAACCTAATGCCCCAAAAGAAAGTGGTGCTCTCTCTTAGGTCATCTATTGTACCTTTATTAAATTTACTTCTATAATTTTCCTACCCGTTTTGCCCCAGGATACGGTTAAAACAAGGCGTTAAACTTTCTTTTAAATAATCCTAAGCTGACTATTTTTTAAAATATTGATTGACTTTATATTACGGTCAATCACTTATTACAATATATAAGCCACCAAATCCTACTATCACGAAAATAGTACTTATAATTAGTATAAGAACGAACACTTTAAGCTAAAAATACAATAAAATACTTATATACTACCATAATTTCTCTTTTTTGTTTCTCAACTACTAGTTCCCTTAAAATTTTCGACCAATTTTTCAATTTAAAATCTTACCTCATTTTTCGTCCTTAATTAGGAATTAATTAATTGTCTGAAAGGGTTGAAATTCTATTGGAAATATCCTTCCAGTAAATTTCCCTTTGAGAGAAAGTCTTTTAGCATTGTAACCAATGAAATGACTGAGAATATCTTATAGAAAAACTCAGTTGTCATTTCTTCGTTAGGGACACGAAAAGAAGTTAAGAAGAATAGTGCACCTTCCTCGTCCCATGCTATCCAATTAGTCTCCTCCTTTAGCAAATTGTTTTCATTCCCCTTCATCCATTTTCATTTTATAAAATAACAATAACCGGAATATAAATTAAAAAATTATTACAGAAGAACCAAAATTAAAGAATTCTAAATTTGCTTTTTAATAATTTATTTAACTTTCGTTTTTGTAGTAAAAATTTTTTTTTTATCGTGGAATCACCACGAGGCAAAGTCACGTTTCATTATAATATTAAATCCCCAAATCTTGAGTTAAATTTCCAGCTGTGCTATACTATGAAGAACTTCCTGCCCAATTTTATCCAATTATATATAAGTAAAGTGTCTATAAATAACTGGTGTGAGATAATCGTACAATAAACGTCAAGTTACCTTGAATGACATAAGAACACTGTGATTGCAAAATCATAGACCCAATTTTAATTTTTCTGTGCAAAAACGTACACTCAATGGAAAATATACATGTATTGTAGAATAAGAAAAATGGCCATAATATTGGATCGACATAGAGATTAAACGAGCAATGATAATTGAAACTAATTAACAATGATTACGGTAAAAAGTTGGTATAAGCGAAGCGCATGGGGACTTTTCTGTGATGGCTCCGAATCATTAGCAGAAATTCGAGTGGAGTCAAGCGAATGCAAGCATTGAAGCACGAAGGAATACGAGAATTTTCAATTTTCTTTTA
This sequence comes from Ceratothoa steindachneri, assembly GCA_963969495.1. Lineage (NCBI taxonomy): Eukaryota > Metazoa > Arthropoda > Malacostraca > Isopoda > Cymothoidae > Ceratothoa > Ceratothoa steindachneri. The sequence continues at coordinate 132,467,922 of OZ018332.1, read as the reverse complement.
CTACTAGCGTTTTCTTGCTAGACCTGCGGCGCTGGTTTGCTTCGCTCACAAATTTCAGAAATTATGCGAGAGAAAAAGGTTTTTATTTCAAAACACTTTCCAAATTGGTGTGAAAGAAAAAAAAATCATTTCACCATGGTTATGAAGTTCAATATGAATTGAAATTTGTATATTGTTCTTTTAAGTTCGATTTTATTCTCATGAAAATCTACACATACAAAAAACTCACATGTGTGGATCATTTTAATTAAATGGTTTATCTGGTGGCCCATCTACTCAGGAATTCTGGGCAGCGTCAAGTCTATTCATTGGAATGTTCTGTAATGAAGATGGTTGAAATAGTTTGGGAGTTCAATTTTTCTAGGAGATAGCACCATGCTATTACTGTATAGAAGTTTGCAGAAAAGATTGTCTTCTCAAGCTTTTTGGTGTCAGCTTCCCGAAAATCTTTTGATTAAATGAAATCTCGTTTCTGGTGCTTGCCAGAATCGTTTATTTTTGGAAGCTTCTTTCAAATGGACCATTGACCCATCTAGGTCTACAGTTAAGGAGAGCCACATGTTTTTTGCGCCTACATATTTTCTGATAAGCATTTTGAGCGATTGCGCTAAAATGTAGATAAAATGATGAGTAAATTAATGATGAAACATCAAAATACTTTTGTAGAAGGAAGTATGTTTGGGTTTTTCAGAGAACAATATCTTTGACGACACAGGGACATACGTTAGTATGCGGTATATAAATATATTTACTCTTGAGTCTATGGATTACAACATAACCTAAACTAATCGGGGTAAAGATACATTTTGTGGTATACCATGCACTTAAAGAATAAATATGCTCGTATACCATTCACTAAAGGAGCTCTTAATTTCTTTATCTCCCACAAATATACATAATTAAGGGTAACTGAGACTGAGGAGAAAGAACTAAGGCAAGGTGGATTAGGCTCTGAAGAAGGTCCAAAGTAGGTTCATACGAGGTTGAGGAGTTTATTTATATTAAACAGAAATGAAAGTTTGAGCTTGCTCATTTACGGCTCAATAAATGTTTCAGTAAGAGATCAATGACTGATTACAGAGTGATCAATGGACGTCCAGCGATTGATAAATGGGTGTGCAGGAAGAGATAAAAAGTTTGCATTGAGAGGGAGCATTCAGTGAGTGTTCTACACAACTAGTCGATGAAAGAACAACCATGAAGGGCAGATTCTCTAGAAGTTTTAATCGATAGAGTTGTTTAAATTACCCCCAAAATATATGGGAGATCTGGATCATACAGGTTAATCAACTATAAATTCAAAACTAAATGTAAAAATAAAGTAAAATTCACAAAAGTAATTTCAAAGTTGAGAACGGAAAAAATCCCCTAAGTCATAATAGAGCGATTACAGACAAATTAGAAAACATCCAACAGATTAATACTTAAATCACTAATCCAATATCAAAACAACGAACAAAGGCTCTAATTCCTGTGCAGTATAAACCACAAAATTACTCCAAAGCAAATGTGCTAAACCATAAAGCAGATATATCAAAGTGAAAGGTCCCTTCAATTCCTATCTTTAAACTCTTAGACTTATCTAGTTTAATCAAGTTTAAAGCAATAAATTTCACACAGAAAGTCAGCGGATTTAAAACAGTACTAAACCATTTTAAGGAACGTAATGAAGCGCTACTTCACCTTTTTGTTGTCACATCTGTATAGTACATATTGCATTTTAAGCATTGATTTTTCTACCTACCAACTCTATAAGTTATTTGATTTATGAATCCAGAGTCGGAGCCGGATGCTGAGTCATAGTCCTCCTCAACCTATATGATTAAGTATAATTATATCTTTTGAATAAATGTATAAATCTCTCTCTCTCTCTCTCTTATTCTCTCTCTTTCTCTCTATCTATCTATCTTTATATATATATATATATATATATATATATATATATATATATACATGTAGTTTTGGAAACACCAGGTGACTTCTTTTTTGGCTTTTATTTAGAAAGCTCCATACTAGTAGTACGTAGATACAGCAGTTTTTTCTTTCTTCCCCCTTAAGTGAAATTCAGCCATAAAAGAATTTGTGCATTCTGCTATAATGTTAGACGCTTCATAGCCAACATTATGCTCTAAAATGGCTAACGGAATATTTATATTGGCCAAATGCATTTCGTGGTATTTTGTTTTAGAAAGCTTTGTCCATATTTTGCAATGAAGGCATTCATTCAAATATGGGGTATTGCCCTTCTTAGATCTATCAAGCAGGGTTTCCTTCTTGATGACAAACTATAACTCCATTTGTCTACCTATTCCAAAATATCTCAATTTAGCCGAGGATATTTATGCTTTGGAAAAAGTTTCCTGCTGTCCGGACATTCGGAGAATTATTACTTGGGTCAGAAATAGTGGTTAAATTGTATTTATCCCGAATTTTAGATTATAGGAAGTCATAGACCTTGGAAGAACATTTTAAAACCATAGAAAATTCAGTAAAACACAGTTTAAGCACATGTTTTTACCATCTTTCTATCTTAATTTCTGAATATTGGCGAATATTTTAGTGAAAAGCGGACCTTGCCCCTTAATGATAATAGAAGCGCAATACTTCAAATAAGCACTCAACCAATCCCACTTGAACTAATAGTTTACAACAAAACCACGTCCACCTAAACCAGTGTTTCTTAACCTTTTTTCTAATCATAGCTCCTTTTTGAATGATTATTTTGGTGGACCAATCTGTGCAATTTACGTCCACAAAAGCTCATTCTAGTATTTACTGTGCAAATATTTTTTTTAAATATATTCAAAATTTAATGTTTTGAATATCAAACCAGCTAAATTTTTCAAACTTTAATTTCTGTAAAAAACTATAACATTAACTTACTCTTTAGTTGAAAGATTTAACAATATATTGTTAATACAAAAAATGAAAACATAATATATTTATTAGATCCTTTTGCCTGATGCTGATCGGACCGTTTTTTAATAACAGGTTGGAATATTGTCAATAATAGACGATGATCTACCTTAATTAGGTTATCTAGCCGTTTACGAGCTTCTGACAGCACATCCTAAACATGGCTGAAACCAGTTTCAGAAAGGTAGAATGTTGAAAAACCAATCGATATTTCATATCAATTTCACTCTTCATCCATATATAATGTTTCTTTCCTTTGAATCAAGCGTTAGCTACTTCATCACTTTGTAATTCAATAAGACTCCTGTAAGGTAATATTTATATCAGCGGCATTAAATTCAAACGGACTCGTTACCCAGACCGGTATATAAAGTAAGTCTTTAAAGGAGATTTAATATTTTAACGCACTTTTATCATAGGCTTAACATAAACAGAAAGATCATCGTGATGCTGCTCATTGCTAATTGAGTCCACAAATGTAACTGTTTTAATGCACGATGTCCAATATTAATTAATATTGAAAAGCTTGAGTTAGACAAGAAAAGCAGTAACAGAGTCTTTGCATAATATCAAATCACATTATCACCCTGTAGCTGCCTATTGAGTATATTGTTTTTCAAATATATCTGATAAGTAAAATATATCACATCTCGTAGTAGTCAGATCTTCTACAATTTGCTTACCATAAAAACGAAAAAACCGAATGGCTGAGCTCTAGGAAAAGAAGAAACAATTACCATTCGAAAACCATCGAACCTTTATATGCATTATAAGGCGTTTAAACTCTTCTCTAATTTGGTAAAAATTTCAGGCAAAAGGCGGTCTTTAAGAGCATTCGATTTAATATAGCTAAGAGTTTTGAGCATCCAGAGCAATTGCATTAATACGTTTTGATGCTAATAAATTACGGAATGGGATGAAATTTTAATTATATCCTATGGACTTTGATTCATTACTATTGAACCTACAATGGAGAGTGTTAGCAAAATTATTGTCTCTTCTATGTTATGGGGCTTTTCAGCTTTAACGATTTTTGAAAAAAAACTTCCTAAAAGCCAACGAAACGGTCATTTTTCATTTGTATTTGTTTGACAAAATCTTTATCTAGTGTTTTTCTTGGTAGAAAATCGTCAGCAATTTCTTAAAGTACTCAAATATTATTGTCTAATTTGTTTCGGCTTTTTATATAAATTATTTCTAAGTATATATGTTTAATGCTTTCCTATTACAGTATTGCCATACATAAACGCCACATTGATTTCGTCAGGTTATTTGATAATGGAATAAATTCGTAATATACATATTAAACAGAATACTGTGGCATTTCTTCCTTACAGAACCCATGGGTTCTATAGCAAAAAAAGGAAGAAAATTAGTCATTAAATTATTTGTTGAGGTAAAAATTAATGACAACTTAGATTTGTTTGATATAATTACATTTGATCGTAATGAGTTTCTTACAGTATAAATTTAAATAATAAGTAGAACATTTATTTTAAAAGGGTAGCCTCAAATACTATGTATTCTTTTTGCCATGTTTACTATTATTTATTACCATTATGATAAACTACAGCGGATAATCGCTAATACTTTGTTTCAAAATATGAATTAATTTAGAAGGCTTATTATCTTAAATACGTTCTCGGGTCAGTTCCATTAGAATTGGTACCATATTTTATAATTTAGTTTTAACTCAATAAATATGCGTTAAAATTCAATCATTTTCTCCTCCCACCTTTGAATAATCATGATTTCTGCTCCTGTTTCAATATAGTTTTCCTTACATTGGATTGTAATGAACTAATCTAAATTAAATTCAACTCTATAACTAATGCTGCTTAAACACCACTTGCATTTGGTAATTTTTAAAATATAAACTTAATAATGCACATAATATCAATAACACTTGAAGTATATGCATAGCTACAATAAAAAAATCCGAATTAGCGAGTTTCTTCTCACTGATCAATTAAGCTTTCTCTGGTTCTTTCCTCTTTAAATGGCATCTTTCTGTTTCATTTTGCTTATGGGAAATGCGGTTGGTACAACATGATTATTCTTCCTTTTGCATTAAAATATTTGTTATTATTATCCCCTTTCCCCGTTCATTTATCTTTAAAGCATATAGGTATATATTGCTTTTTATTACCGTTGTTCACTCACAAATTTACTTCACCGTCTCTATCTACTCTAAAAAATTCATGTAGGAAGATCATTAGTCAGGTTTAGGTGGCAATTTCAATTTCAAAATCTAAATCGCTTTCTTTTCTACTTGATTCTGAGTGTTTTTGATTCTCGCTCAATACAGTCAATGGTTTTAGGACTTAAATTCTTCTTTGTTCTTTCTTACACTAACTATACTTATGTACATTTTCTGTATTTTAATGATGTGTTTCCATATAATTATTATTTTTAGAATGCATTGCCCTAGTCAGCAGATGAGTTTTTCTATGCTTTCAAAGTTTTCATGTGTTCATTCTGTTTTCCAATTATGGTGTCAAGTTCTCATTATCTACATTTTTATGCCATCAAGCGATCTTCTTTACAAGATTTTCTATCTTTTCACCCACCATTTAATGATCTAGCCCTAAAATATGACGCAGAAGGGAGTTTAAATATCTATCCTAACTTGAGATTTTCTATTTAGCTCAAACGCGATTTAAGGATTATATTCGTATTAATTAAGTTTGTTTTAGACTCTGGTCATTCTGCGATATCGATAAGGTGCTTTAACATTCAAGTAAAGCGTAAAATTATCATAACTATTTAAGGATTTTATTTTTATGGATTTTAAATGAGGTTAACCTGAGATCAAATAAGATTGTATGACTCTCAATTGAACAAAACCTGGATTGTTTCGAGATAAACTTCAATTTGTGCTACCATTGCTATTGTAACTGCAAGGTTGTAGTTTTTTGGGTGTTTCCCCTGCAATTAGTGTAATAATCTATCTAGGCAGTGATTACTATTACTTTTTAGTGTTCCTCAGTCTGATTCATCAAGATATCCTACCCATACAATGAAAAGTTGGGTTGAATTCATGTTATCTCTAATGGACCAAAGGGATGGTATTTAATCACGCAGGAAAACCGTGAATGATATGTGAAATAAAGATTTACAATAATAATATTATTATTTAAAAAAAATGGATTCAGGTTCTAATTAGCTTGATACGCATTTCTTGTTAAAGCTATATCTAAAGTCCTTAATTTGTAGTATATTTTAGTTGTTCTTTCTAAAATTACATGAAAGACCTTTGACACCTTCCGTGATGAGTGATTTATCTACTTAGGTTCTCACTAAGGTTATTCACATTCAAAAGAGAAGGGGTGAATTGAGAATTTATAAAATAAATGGAAAATTTGGGAAAGTGGTCAACAAAGTTTTGTCATGTCCTGCATTGTATTTAAGACTTCATTAGAGGTGTGTTATGATGTCGTAATTCCCGCTGAGAAGTTGTAGGATTTAATAAGATGCGTTTGAAGAGTAAAGAGTTTCTACAAATAATATGGTCTTATTTTTGATAGTGAAAATACCTTGGCAATTATATGATTTAAAGTTAAAGAAATCATTTCACTTTGTTTCTAGAGACATGCGTTTATATCAGTCCATGGTACTAACTAAGAAAATGCTTCTTATACACCTGAACTTACAAAAATTAGAATTCTTTTTGAGACATTAAATTTTACCTTCACTATCTTCTATAACTTAGCAGGTATTAAAGAGGATGCACCATGTCTTTTAGAAAAATATTCCCTTGGAGAAGATATACAATAACCATAATTTTATATATACAAGAAATACACATTTCAAAGTAATAATGCAGAAGGGAATTTATTTGTCAAATATGAACTTTGCACTTAGTGAAATATAATATACAAGTACGAGTTCCACAAAATAGATAAATATATATTATTTTCTCGATTAAAAATTTAAGTACATTGAAAGCCGCAGTACACTTTAAATTTTTAACCTTTTCTTTCTTATCAATTTTATTTAAGCATATTAATTTACTTACTAACTCTAACGATATTAACAAAATATTAATACAAATTTCGATACCAGTCTTCTAATATATACTTGCTGGATGCTGCTAACTTCTTACTACTTGTCATTCGAAGAGCTCTGCTGAATACCACTTTATTCTCCTCCATACGTTTCTGTTAGTTTTCTCTTCTATTGTTTATTGTATTATTTTCTATTAAAATAATAATGATTCTATGTAACATCAAAAATTCGCAAAACTTTCTGCACTATTTATTCAATTCCTTGTTCCTACATCTTTTTGCTTCTACTGACGCGATCAGAATCACCTTACAAATTAGCTAGGTTTAGGAATTTCTTTTTTTCTCCTTTTTATACCCGACTCATTTTATTGTGCTTTTATTTATATCTGTTACCTAAAGGCCAACGCTGAATTTATTCGTCCTTGATTGCCAAAATTCCCTCGACCATTGGCTATTTATCTAAGTACTTTCGCACCATATAAGCTGCACGTTCCTCCACGTACACACAACAGCTACCCTTTTAAAACAAAATTGACTTACATCTTGATCACTCTCTCTTCTTTCTCTAAAATGCTGAATTCACACACTTTTGAAGTCGTGATCGTCTCTGTCTTAAAACTAATCTCTCCATCATGATATTAAATTAGGTGGAAGTATAGCGTTATTCGAAACCATTAAGAATGTGAGGGTTAACTTGCACCGGATAACAGAATATTCATGTATGGGGCGGATCCTCTTCAATAAGATACGGGTAAAGTCATACATAATGTGTCTGCAAACCCAAATCACGAAATTACTCTACAAGGGATGAGTCTATGTGCCACTGGCGTGGAAAGGACGTAAAACTCCTTATTAGCATCAATCTAATGTTCTCCAGAGAGTGCGTTGAAAAGGTGAAAAAGCCCCAGCCCAACAACTGTCAAATTATCAGGAACTCTAGAGAGTAATGGCGCTTTTAAAGTGCAAGGTTTCAGATAACAAACAGATAAATATAAAAAGGTTTTGGGTCAAAATTTGTTTCCATTGATTGAATTAACTTTTGCCAACGTATTATAATGATATTTATGTCATTACTGTAGAAGTTTTCACGCTTCAAGTCAAGAAACTACTGGCGTTTTTTTCAATAATGCCATATTTGTGACAAACAAACCAACTAAACCAAGATATATATAATGGTTTAATGTAAATATTTCGGGAATACATAAGTTACACACAAACTCTGTGTTTTCTAAATCTCAAATCTGCTTATTTTTAATTTAGTAGCCCTTAAAGCAACATGAATTAAAGAACTTTCAAATAATTTATCATTATTAATTCAAACTGGGAAAAAAACTACTGAAACTACATACAACATCACTGATGCAATTGGCCAATGATCGGTTCTTGTTCACACAGTACAAAGTTGGTATTCAAGGTTTAGAAGACAAAACTATATTCTTTAGATTTTCAACCTAAAAGGATGAATGGTCCTTTGAATATAGTACACTAAGAGAAGAGCTCAAAGTTAACCAACATATATCAAGACGTAAGTTGTTTAAACAATGGGAGCAAGCAAATCTTGCATTTACACCCACTTCTTTAAAATTAGAAAAATTATAGTGATGTATATGTTTGTACCTCATGAACTGACAAATGACCAACAAAATCTGCACCATCATATTTTTCCAAACATGTTTTTAATCAGCCGCAAATATCTATTTCTTAAACAGATAGTTACTTATGATGTAAAATTGATTCTTTACAACAAAACAAAAAAGCCTGCACTAGGGGGTCGAAAAAGGGTGGGTTTGCAAAAATTTTGAAATTCATTTCCCAACTGGATTTTTTGATGGACCCAACATCAAAAACTATTGTGTTAAAATTTCAATCTTCTAAATTATTATTTTCAGGTTCATCAACGCAATTGAAATTAAAAAAAAGGCCAAAATGCATGAAAATTCTCTCTATTTGTTTTCAAACTTAAGTTATTACATCAAGATTTATCACCTATACGCGGTATATAATTTCCATAAAAATTCTACAAAATATATTTCCATAAAACTTTATAATCAATATTCTACTTCCATTTTATTGAATAAAAAATAATCTATTAACTAGTTGATAAGTTTTCCTTCCCTTTATTCTGTTTGTTTGCATGTAACCTTTAGATTTTTATCATCATCACTCTGAATCAGAAGAAATTGAACAATTAGCAGTCGAATATTTAAATTTTTACTATTATTCAATATCTAATTATTAAATTTGGTTAGATTTTTTGTAGTGTTATTACCTTTCATTACAAAGTCCTTCTTGATATTAAAAGAGGAAACTTTTCTATTGGACTCAATTCTAATCCTTATACTCGTATAGCCGTCTCGTTTGTCTCCTCTAAAAACTGGTAGTGACGCTCCTGTGACCAGTTTGATGCATCTCTCAAGAAAACTTCGGAATAACCAATTTAGGTTGTTAATGGATAAAGTCTTCAAGTTGGTCATCAGAGAGCGTCCTCGTCAGTGGAGGTTCTTTCACAACGGTCTGCTGCCAATTAATTAGGTAGATGTAGTCAGCTTCAAATTTATGTCTGGGAAAGTACCTATTGATTTCCCTTTATAATCTTTTCGTGCTTTCATAATTCTTCTCCATGCGAGTTACGGGATATGATTTCTCTCATCTTGCAACATACAAAGAAGAATGTTTTCCACATGTGAAAAATAAGCATTCCTTTGAATCACTGCGGCAACTATATCTTTATTCTCTTTTTTTATCCAGAAACGTTTGCTCCAATGGCGTGGGCTTCTTTTCTTTGCTACAAGAACAGTTTTCAAAACTATCGCATTTACAACATGAAATATAAAACAATTGTACTGCATTCTTTGTAAAATTGTAACATTTCTGTTTGAATGATGTCACATCTATCCTGCTAATATTTTAAATAATAATTTAAAATTCTGTTTTTAAGTTCCTCTATTGACATACAAGGGATTGATGTGGTTTCCCAAATAGAAATTCACTTCTCCTCTACTAATATGATTTTTTTTTTAATTGGCGGGTCTTTTATATGGCAGTTCTTTTCCTTTTCTCACTCAAACAAAACATATTTTATAACATCTTTATAAGTTGGCAACACTCGTTCACTAATGGCGCAAGGTGCGCCAAACAAAGGATTTTCAATTTAATGACGCGTTCTAGGTTTAAATGCTATAATTATAATTTTTTTGACTTTTTATTACATATTATTTAGTTTGAAAATATAGTAAAACGTGTATAAATATTTATTGTACACTATAAATAACTTTTCTTAAATTCAAATAGAATCTATGTGTTCAAAACAACAGATACTAGATAGAGCCACACACATACACACGCACATCCAGTCCCAACGAAATCCTCCACGCAACTGAAACATAATTGTAAAGTGCACCGCTATAATATGTCATTAAAGATCCTCTAAATATCAATCGATTACTTTCAAATTTCATTTACTTGTTCTTTAAAATACAATAATTATTTGTTTGTATAGATCACTTGAAGATTTAAATTTAATTTTCAGATATAATCCACGAAATTAAAAATTTAGTTGAAAATCTACTAATTTTCAATTTGTATTGGTGTTGAGGAACCTTTAAAAATTATTATATAAAAAAATCTTTTTAGCAGCTTTAATTTGATAGATAGCCCCAAACCAAAATCATAGTGGGAAAATAATTTTCAGAAAAAATGGTTTTCGCCACAATCTACTGCAGATGGGCCTGGCCGACACACGCAACTGAAACATATCCCAAATCTCGCGTTTCATAAAAAAGATTATAGGTAATTTCTGTGGACTGCATCTTGTATTTTTTTATATAACTATCTGAAGCAGAAAGAAACAATTACTGATGTGAATACTGTCAGGAATTAGAGGTAATGCATAAAAGGTTGCGCGGTAAATAGCAAGCTTTGTTCAATCGCAAAGGTCCTATTCTCCTTTAAGACAATGCTCCTTCACATGTGGCAAAGGTGACGCTTCAGAAATTAAACCACTTGGGAATTAAAGTTCTGCCTCATCCACCTTTTTCTCCAGACCTTGATTTTCATATTTTTTACACATTTTGGAGCCTGTCTAATGAATATACGGTTTCAAACCCAAATGGGTTCGGAAGAAGCTTTAAAGACATTTCTTGATTTAAAGCGTGAAAACCTATACAGCAATGGCTTACTTGTCATTCTAAAAGTTTGGAAAATGTGCATTCAATCACATATAACCTAATTGATCAAAATATATATTTGTTATTTACCTGTTTGTTATTTTAATCTTTAGACTGAATGAACGCCATTACTTTCCTGGCCTACATAACACATAAAGATGTTTACTTAACGGAATGAAGAAAGTGTGTTGCACTCGTTATGTGCTTACACACTCAGATTCTGATGTTTACTTTTGTTCCTCAGCCTTCCAAAGACATTTACCGACTGAGAAATGTGAAAGGCAGGCCCACAAACTCTTTCCTGGATTGGTTTTAAATACTATTTAGAAGCGAAAGCAGGCTCTAATTTAAAACCAAATCATCCTCTTCATCTTTCTTATACCTCTTGGTGACGTCTTACGCCATTTTCGTTTTACATTTCAACTCGTTGCTGCTGTTAAAATATTTCACCTAATTTCTCAGCCCTTTTCTTTTTTCCTTATCATGGAGAATCTAAATAATAAACACCATTAAAGGAAGAATAGGATATAGAGACTTTAGTTTTTGACACTCCAATTAAGAGCGAGCAGTTTAGACTTTTTCTCTTTCCTTAGACATCGTCTCCTTTCAAGTTTAACAGCAAAATCTTCTTTAAATCATCTCTATGTTTTCTTCGCTAACTTTTGTCATATTCTTTACTTCTTTGATGGTGATAGTTTTGAATAATATTCTCTAGCCTATCTCTCTACTCGCCGCAATTTCTCTTTTCTCTCCCATTTATTTTCATATGTGAAACGCTTGGTTGTTCTCCTTCTGGGTTCAAAATTTTGAGACCTCTGCCACGCTAGCAGCACAATTTGATCTATGATTAAGTATTTCAAACTTTGGTTTCCTTAAATTCCTCATGTCTAGCTTTCCTTTACATCCCATACTTCTTATACTATTGCTACTATAATTCTCTTACTTGGATCTTTGGTACATGCCGACGATTCTTTCTGCATTAGTGCCCAATAAACTTGAATAGCCCCTTGATAATCTCACCTCTTCTTCATATCTATCTGCTTTAAAGCGAGATATAACGGCAAATTTCATGTATAAGTGCTTTCTTCTTCAATTTTTATGTTATATATATTAAGTTCTTAATTTGGCGCTCAATGAGAGTTCCTGGCCTTAATATAAGCATATTTCTAAAAATAATTGTAGTAGTCGTATATTTCTTGGATTATAATCCATAAATAAATGTTAATTCACTATAGCATTGAATAAATATCAATAGGGGTTTTTATTGAATTTAGAGACGTATTTTATGATAACAAATACTCAGTAAAGGAGTTATCTTGATACAATCTTTTATTACAAGTTTTTTAGATCCTATAAAACCTACTATAAGCCAAAGAATAAACATTGGATTGTAAGACCCAAAAACTACAAATACCTTGAAAATCCTCGAAAAGCACTGTATTTGCGAAATAAACTCTATTTTTCCGCTTTATTTATCTTGTTTTTACCTCTAAAAGGCCCATGCGAGGGAGAATACTTGATCATTTAAGGCTAAATAAAAGTTCTTCATAGAAGCCTCCTTCTCGAAAGAACTTGAAAACAAGACAATGTCAACATTCGAAAAACTTTAGGTAACATGAAATAAGAAAAAATCCTCTCGATGTTTATTTAAGATACAAATATATATTTAGTTTTATACGGCTCGGATTGTTGATAGAACCGTGTTTTCATAGACGTTTGCTATTTGAAAAATGAGAAATGTATCCAACAATGAACCATTGTAGATAAAGATTTCATTTTATTGAAGAGGTATGAAAATTCGGATTCTAACACAATTGCTGGAACATATAAATGTAAAAACATTGTCTAAGAATTATTTTATTGCAGATCCCTTAAGCTGAAAATCCATACATCGATTGTTATGCAGACACCTCTGACCACTTGAATCACCATACAAAACATCACCCTTAAGTCTCGGAGCCTGCCGATATCATTTTTAATCTAAACCTCAACCACCCATCGAGGAAAATAAGCACCTCCTCCGCGACTAAAAAGGGAGGTGGAACGCAATTAACCCATTTTTTTGTTTTCTTAATTAATTTCGCAGGCTTTATGATGGTCTTCGCGGCAATTTTGTTTTACTGTAGATAAACTGGATCCGGGCTCAGGGACAGCACCCCCGAGTCAACCACAACTATTGGAAAAATTTGATGTTTGAAAACAACTAGCAGATTACTCTTTATTGCTCTACTTAGGGGTTCACAACAAAAACGCTAGAATTGGGATTAAAGGAGCTCAAATAATTGCAATATATAGTTTTGGAAGAGGCATTGGAATGCTACAATGAAAATGAGTTTTAGTTTCCTTTTCACGACTATTACCAAACTTATGACAACCGAAATTCAAATTTGTAATTAAGCTTCAAAGCATCAAACAGTTCATTTTAAACCTCTTTCTCTTTGAAGTTTTTATTTATCCATTTCATTCTATTTACTGTAGTAGGGTGGATCAGACATTGGGGCAATCATATATTTTCATTTATTCCTTTAATGAGGAGTGCTAAATGATAGATTTTCCCGTGTAGATTATGAAAAAGGACTTTATTTGGTTAAACAATTGCTCCTACCTACATCAATTTTCATTTCAATAAAAGTAAATTTTTCCCTTTCGTCACGAGCTTATGTAACCTAATTTCATTTAATCCAAGTACACACAAACACAAAGTAACCTCAAATTTACATGTTTATTGATTGAGAAAAGTGTATGCAAAGCTCGACATATAGCTGCATGGGTCACTTTGGGTAATATTTAAGTTAAACTTCCCTAGAGCAAACAAATCTTGCTTTGACTCATTCCTTAACATCAGACGTCTACTTGTCTCTTGTGCCCGGATTCCTCCATCTCTCTTTATATGTGAGAAATACTTGGTATAAACCTCAATCACCATTTTTACAAACCTCTCAATGTTCTGTGTATGACAAGGCCAGCCAAATACTCCTTTATAGGAGAGTTAATGAAGTTTTTCAAATCAGAAGTACTTAAAAAGCAAGTGACAGGTGACTCCGAGACATCCTCTGACCAATTGATCAGATCTCTAATCCTGGTATCATCACAATATATGTGTGGTGTCCTTCTAAACCTTAAAAGGAGTCTCCCAGTTGACTATCTGGGTCCCCTTTTCCCCTGATGGTCTGAATTCTTTTCACCCCTTCAGTACTCTCCGCTTGATCTTCAGAGCATAGGAGGGTTTGGAGGATGTCTTCACTGTATGCAGACCAAGTTGATCTCTTAACAGTTGGCAAAACAATATCCAACACCTCCTTCCTCTGAGACTTAAGGCAGTGAAGTTGATAAAAAAAGTACCTAGGTCCCACGGTGCAAGAGTGCTTAATCTTGAACGTTAAACTAACATGGATAATATACACTAAAGATGAACTCAACAATCAGTCGTAGATTCTTAAAGGCCTTTCCTTTGAGGTCACAGCGAAAGAAGTCTCTTAGCTGTGGTCAGCCAGCGACTGTGGTTTACTGGTCCTATTTCCAAGCAAGATAGCCTTGTAGGAAGCGCTGCATTTCTGATTGCGGATACAATTCTATAGCCGTAGTGTTGATCAGTGGAAAGATATTTCACCACTTCCTGAGCTATCTTGGTAAGAGGATGATCTAAAGATATTTGAGTAAAATTTGGGTTGATATCCAAGTCTGTAACAGAGTCAAAGAGCTTTCCTATTGGTCCGCACTATCTGTTGTCAGATAGTGTTTGGCCATCCAGGTTGATAAGTAGATGGTAGAGAGGGAGTTCCCTAGTGTTCAGGTTACAAACCAACCAAATAAGCTGTCTGCCCAAATGGAGCTCCATTTTTCGCATTACTCCAGCATTTACACCTGTGTTTACATTCGTGGATTCTCCTCCAATGGTCATAAGCTTTTATCCAAACCCCTTTCCCTTAACCATCCAAAAATAGCCTTAGCGATCTTCTCTGCGTGTGGTTCTTCTTTTGTAGCCTTTTCTGGGACACAGCGGAAGAGTTAATTGCTCCCAGGCTCACTAAGGACAGTGTAATGCTTCTCTTTTGTTTATGTTGGAAACAATTTTTCATTTGCAACTACCTCCTTCATAAAATTTTTCACATCAATGCGTCCATCAAAGAGAACACAAGAAATTCCCCCATCTTTCCTTAAGTTTCATCGAACTCCTGTTCAATAACAGGCATTAGCTTTTCCTGTGCTCTCTTAACTTTATTCTTACAATTACTTTACTTGTATCTTCCTCAGTAATGAATCCAGCATCTATTAAAGCTGCTGTTGATATAGCTGCAGTTGGTTTCAATCTGACACCATACCTTATACTAGCAAGAGCAATGTTTAGAATTTTATTATAATTCTTTCCATTCCTAATGGAAGATTCCAGCTCTTGGATAGCTTTAAATGTTACTTCATTGCCGAAACTGTTGTAACCATCAGAATTTTCTACCTCCAGAACTTCACCTTCTGCCAATAAATGCTCAGTTTCTTTTCTTGCTGCTTTTCCTGGTTAACGTGGTATTGCAAGGACCGAATGGTGGTGTATGTAAGCATAGGTTTGTTACGTACTTCAAAAACTCCTCGCTTAACTTTTCTCTTAGAGTGCCATATTTTATTTATTATTACGTTATTTTTAATCTTTGAGTGGTTATAGTGCCATGCACCTTTAATTACAACATGAAGAAAAATGAAATCTAACAAAACAAACTACACATTTATGAATTAAACGAGTTTAAGTGAGATTTACTAAATTACACAAATGAATATACAGTAACGGTTGACCCAAAGCTCACTTTAATATTGAACGCTAATTAAGCTTCAAAAAAATATAATGGAATTTATTTACCTTTAAAACATAACACGCGTGAATCTGGTTGGAGACTGACCTTAGCCTCAATTTTTATGTAGACCCAAGAATGTCGTTGGCGGCCCGGCGCGTGGATAAGTTTAAGTCCACCGGTGATTTCGGTGCGGGCGACAGATGGCGTTAATTACGTTCTCTTGGGATGATAACTTCACCAACAGGACCGGGAGAGTATGCTTTTCCCAATCTTTGGCTAATCTTGGAATAATTCGCAGAGACGACCGATGAACAAACGAGTAAAACCTTTAACGACTGCGGTGTGTTTGAGGAAGTTCACTTTGGGGTATTCCTCAATGGCGAGGACTATTTCTGGGTTTTATTGTAAAGCGAAATAGGGGTTTTCTCTGACGAGAGATAGTTGAACTTGTTTCTCAATACAAGTTAACTTAAATTTCGGTGTGACCACCAGGAACTGCCACAGCATGGGCTTGTTCTGTGCTCCTTTCCTAGGGTTGCCGAGCACTCTGCCAGACATCATTGTCTCGATTGCAAACTCGATCTTCCTGAGACAAGATGCCGATTTTCGGTGTGCCCACCAGGAACTGGCTCAGGATAAGCATCTTCTCTGTCCATTTCGTTTGTTGCCAGGCATCTAGCCGGACTTGGTTGTCTCGATGACTAACTCGATCTTCCTCGTTCTTCTACAATTATCCGCATATATACTTCGCCTCCTCACTTGGATTAGAGGAAGGAAGGGGAAGGTGAGGTCTTCAGAATTAAGACTCATCGTCTAACGGTTCTTCTCCAAGCGTCTTTCACTTAGTCCTAAATGCACCTTCTATCTTTTGGTCGACTCTCCTCTAATTTCGTTAATGAAGTTAAATTAAATATTAACTCTTAGGGGAAATATTACCGGTTTAATCAATGTTAGGCTCGCCAAACCCGAAACTTGATGATTCGTGAATTTGCTGGATGTGCGAAAGCCTTTCGGGCTGTTTGAGGCGATAGCAGAGAGGAAGAAAGGATTAAGTCATCAGGTTACTCCGCCAAATGCAAGGGCGTTGCAGTTACCAAACTGGGCCTCTGTTTTGAGGGTGGGATATCGATTTCCCTACACTGCTAAAACGGCGCTTTCCTCCGAACCTTTTCTCTTTATTTCTGCTATGCTTTCTTTATCTTTCATTTCTGAAGCTCTTAATTGTCTATTATGCTCTGGAATATCATGACCTCCAATTTGAACGGTACTTTTACTTCAAACCTTCTCTTTTTGTCCTTTAATAAAGGCCATTTCCCTAGTAGGTATTTTTTCTCTTTACTAAAACAGCAGTTAATTTGGGCTTCAGTCTCAAGGCCACTACAACCTCCTTTCCCAAAACGGGAGATTTGACATTTACATGTCAATATATCAAATAACTTATCTAGTTTTGCAATGAACCTCTCTTTTATTTCAATATTTCCTTTACCAAGGGAAAATTTTACTGTCTCCTTCCACACCTCTCTAAGCTTTGATATTATTGTGACCGTCTGATTTACAACAGGTGATTTGAAGAGAGCATTAGCTTTGGTCTACTGATTAATCAAGCCCTGATACCTGTCTTTTATACGCTGGTCCACTTCATAATTTCTCTGATCATCTTCACTTGGCTCCATCAGGTAGACGCCGTACCTCAAAATATCTCTTATTTTCGGTAACTCAGACACCATCAGCTCTTGCCCAGTCACAACAAAATTAGTCAGATGAGAACTTGGTTTGGACGTTGTCTTGATTTTCGTATTTGTAACACTAATCGCACGTATATCTGCAAATGAAAAGATGGCACTTAGAATAAAAAATAATTTCTACCAAATAATTATATGTTATTCTAAACTGATCCACAGCCTTCACTTGCATTCAAATAAAATATAAATGCTTTATAAACTGTTACCAGTTACAATAGTTACCATTACTGGCAATACTACTGGAATATTGCCTTCAACTAAGTAATGAGTACTGTCTGCTCGCAATTTTGGAGTTAGATCAAACTAAATTAAGGGTAATTCTTAATAGGTTTCCTACTTCTCATGTTTCTCTAATGCATTTTTAGATTTTTTGAGACAAATATCTTTCAGATTCCCTAAATGTATTGATGATAGAAAACGGTAAATTTATCTTTTATAATAACTAAAATATGAGTAAAATATAGTAAATGACCCAGAACTAACAATGATTCAACCTCAAATTCATGTAGGTTAGATCAATCAGAATTTAACTTTTCTTCCACAAGTATCTTCCTTTCACCAATATTGATCATTTGAATACCCCTCATCACCAGTTCCATAAAATTCTAGAGTATGCATCCCCCCCTACTACTCTAGTCTCCAAAATTATCGATTTCTTATTTATTGACCAGACTGAAGAGCTTTTTTATGGGTTATATATCTCTATCTAGACATTATTTTTAATTACAAAAATTCCTTTCTTTGATATCACAAAAATGAATTCAA
The DNA here is from genome assembly GCA_963969495.1 of Ceratothoa steindachneri. Classification (NCBI taxonomy): domain Eukaryota; kingdom Metazoa; phylum Arthropoda; class Malacostraca; order Isopoda; family Cymothoidae; genus Ceratothoa; species Ceratothoa steindachneri. Next base: position 132,449,542 of record OZ018332.1, on the reverse strand, counting down.
GATAAAGGAACTAACCTCGTTTTTGAGTGAAATAAGATTGACTTATATAGGGGGACAGAAAATCATTAGTTCTGCAAGACTAGACATAGAATACGTTGCTTGTGATTTCCAATGAATGTTTTTCCCTTGTGAAAATCTTCAATTTTCTCTTGGAAGGGAAGTGCATTAGTATCGGCTTTATTTGTCAAAGGTGTGCACAGTGAACCTTTCCTTTTATATTCAAATGGGGTCAGGGTGTCATTTACCTAATATTTGCCTTATATGCAATGATTAATTTGCCTTTTATATCTAGTTCTATATCTTAAAACAGAGAGATGAAAGATAAAATTGAAAATGAGATGGAAGTCCTCCAGGAAAAGCCTTCTAAAATCACTATGTGCGAATCATATAGAGTACGTAGATTTCTTGTTTTGTATTTCTTGCAATAGTTAGAAGACGACTTTGAAGCATAGGCGCGTCGTCAGAGTAAATTTTATGGTACACCATAAGTAGTGTCTATTCTACTTTGCTATCACAACTTCCGCGAAGATAACATTATCCATGTTGCCTTGGGAAATGCATTTTCATGAAACTAACGGGATGTTATGGCAGATATCGACCCTAATCAAAGAAAGAAATTCTCATAATGTAAAGTAGCTGGTTACTTTATATCAGCAGAACGTGAGACATTTGAAGTCCTACACCTTTAAATCTAAGGTCATGAAGCCAGTGGATGAGATGTGCAGTACCTTTTTCTGCAAACCTTTGGCAATTTTATACTCTAGAGTTTTCTTTTTCATATGCTGAACACCATCAATTTTATCATATATATAAATCATGTCTTATTGGAGTCTATCAGACAACCTTGTAACGTCAATCATCCAGACTGTATCCTCAATTTTGATTATACGAGTAAATTCCAGTACACTACGCATCTTGGGCACGATGTGGATAAATGTTCAATTACTCACTTTGAGTGCCTAGGGTGGCCATGCCTAAGTAGTGACATTTGGATTTAGGAATTAGAGTTCTCACACAATGTGTCCAAAAAGGATAAGAATTTACTGCAGTTATCTTTCTAATATTTCTATCACACCATCACTTTTCTTATGTACTTGGTCAAAAAGCAAAAGTAGAGTGATAGTTGTCCAACCCCAGCATAAACTGCAGCCCTTGTAAGAGCGTGAAAAAAGTTTAAGCTAATCAACCTTGTAGTAGTAATATTTTTCTCCATTTTATTTTAGTGTGGTCTATTGGTCAAGGCCACAACATTAGGCGTAGTGGCCGCCGAGGCGTTTATTAGTTTGTGGATGATAAATTTAGGGTTTATCCACTATTAGCACTGAATAGAGCCGCCAATGTAAATCAGTACTCTTTAGTGACCTAATATTTTCCTTTGGGACAAGACATATCATACCAACCTAGTTTTACTCTGAAGGGAACTGCATTATCAAACTAACTTAGCCCAATTCAGAATCATTTATGTATCTTAACGCCACCACACCCTGATGGAATCACATTCTTTTTCTTTTTGTCCTCGCGCCATTCCTACCTCATAGAATGACAATCTGTGGATCGTAGCCTAGGGGTAACGCTGGATTATGAGTTGACGGGACTCAAAATCGAATCTCTAATTGCATTGAGAACCTACTAGTCAATGCTGGGGAGATGTCAGAGATGTCACTCCTTTTACGCTGTGTACAGTGCATTATTCGCCTGTATGCGCGATCCTGGTGCCTCTCTCAGTCGCCAATAGCTGTCACTGCATCCGCAGCTGATTTAAACGGTGCATAGGCCAACGAGAGACGCCAGTCATACCTTAAGCCCTTTGGGTTTAGGGCCAGCGGGAAATTCCTTCGAAAGCTAGGTATAGCTCTTGGGCCAGTCGCACCCCTGGTTCTGACCAGGACCCTACCCTGGAGGAGACAACATTTGGCTATTTGTCGCCACGCCTCTCGTCCCAAAGCTTGTGCACCACCGGGAGTATTGCGTTCGACCTTTTTGGAGCACACCTCGTGTTACGCGACAACCGTGCCAGTGTATACGGATGGTTCCAAGTCCAAAGAGGGGGTCCGATACCACGCCGTATTCTCTCTGTTTGAAGTCAGCGAGGCTCTGCCAGGCACTGCGTCTGTCTTTACAGCCGATCTGGTGGCAAGACACCACTCGGTACGGGAGATTACGCGACGTGCCAGGTTTGGAGACCGAATTGTGATCTATAGCGACTCACAAAGCACCCTGAGTGCTCTCGGGGCATTAGAATCTCCACATTCCCTGGTTCACGATATGCGTAACGCCACGGTTTTAGCAAGCCGGGCGGATGTCGAGATTATCTTCTGCTGGGTTCCTGGACATGTAGAAATTGCAAGGAATGAGCGCGCCGATGAGGGCACCAAAGACTCCGCAAGGACTCTGCGACCGAACTAGCCTTTCGCTCTTCCTCACACTGGCTACATGGCAGGAATACTGGCAGCTTTTCGGGTTGCTCTTCAAATAAAATGGGAGGTGGTCGAATGGAACTTGAAGTTCAGTGCCATTGCGCCGCGACTGTTCCCATGGACCTACCCCCCAATGCCGCGAGGGCTTCAGGTTTCTTTCTGTCGTCTCCGAATTTGGCACACTCGCGGGACGCATCGCCATTTGATGGAGCGCTCGCCAGCGCCGCACTGTGAAGACTAGGTTGTCCTCCAGATTATTCAGCACATTTTTGTTGAATGTCGCAGTCTGGGCTTTTTCAGCGCACATTACCTGTCCAGGTATTGCAAAGGGCGGGGTCACTGACGCCTTTCCTTTGTACTCTGGATGAGTTAGTGCACATTGACTGGTGGACTTATAGAATTTTGAAGGTGGCCGGCCTTCTGCCCTTTATTTAACTAGGTTTTGTTTTTTTGTTATTGTTGTTCGCTTTGTAGGTCCCACGCTCCTGTGCCGGCAGGAGGGGGACCCGTCCCCCACGCTGGAGCTTGCTTCCTTATTGTTCCCATTTTTCCTTTTTATTGTTGTGTTTTCATATTCTTATTTCAAAGTAGCCTAATGCTAGGCTGTAGTGATTGCGGCGACTCATGCCCAAGTGGGCATTCGCCAGATAGGCTTCTGAAATAAAAAAATTAGAGAGATGCCTCCTTATTTACTTTAAGGTACAGACCTTATGAGTCCAGTTGATTTCATGAATTAATTTAAAATGGGTCACCAGTAACTCCTGGCTCCCAGATCCCTTCTAAATTCCTCAACATTTCGGAGAGTTCACACAAAGCATGTGTCATACACTAACATGAAGACAAGCTAAATTTTTAATGAGTTGCATATTTCACCCTCTAATTTTGTGTTGGTGTTTGGTTTTCTAAAATCCAAGCTCTTGTTCATTTTCAGTAATAGTGAAGAGGAAATTATATATACATTGTTTAAACAACATTCCATCAAATCTTGGGCAGAAACGGGAAAGCAACCGGGCACTACGCGTTTCATGGATACCATATGATTTGCGTCTGATCAACATACAGCTAGATTTTCTTACTTAAATACTTTTAAGAAATTTTATACTTCGTGGTGCACTACGTGTTCAGTTAAAAATGCATTTTTACAAGAAAAATCTTTCACCTTCTGTCCTTCATCTCTTCCACTGAGGCGATTGGTGAACTCCCTCAAATCTCTCCACCTAAATAATGATAGTGTTAAAGGTCAAAATAATACATAACAGCTTTCGAAACCTGGGCAAAACTGAGTCAAAGCAAGGCATTCTCACTCTGTCTCATCAAAAGAGAAGATTCCTTGCTCAGCTCGTTAAATACTTGTACAAGAATTTTACGTGTCTTATGCCATGAAATTAACATCCACTAAACCCTTTGATTAGTTAAATGGGGGTAGTTATGTGTGTGTTAATAGCATTGGACACTTTCTACTTGTTTGAAAATGCTTTAGTTATAATTCACTCCTCTGGCAAATTATCAACTTGTAGTTCATCTACCATATATTTGCTCCCGATTAACCTCTTTAATATTCATCCTTTTTAATGGTAGTTTTTAACTACCAACTGGTTCATTGCATCAATTACCTTGGAATTGTCATTTCCAGAATATATATTTTGTATTAATAGAACTGCGAATAGGAAAATACTCAAAATTATCCTTGGGACAAGAGAAGTGGTATTGTATGTGAGATGAGAAGTATTCTAACATTTCACGATATATCCAAAGGTGTTGTATTCTCTTAACTCGTGCAAAATTCAATTTTGCGAGATCTAATGAATCTTCTTCACGAAGGCAAGATTTTCGAATTAACGCCATGACATTTTATACTTTCTCTCACCTAACAAGAATAGGAAAGAGAGGAATATTTTTAGAATTTAATTAAATGAGAAAGACAACATGTGAATCTCACTCAGAACATTTTGAAAGAACGATATGAAGATAGAAAAAGCGAGAATTTACGGAAAATAAATAGGGCATTTTTTGGCTCGAAGGGCAATTGACCCTAGAAGTTAACTTAGGCTCGAGAAAGAAGGAAATGGCAAGTAAAATGTAAGATGCATGGTGATTAATTTATAAGATGAGTAAATAAAATATTCTAAGATGTGCTACATGTGATTTCTCTGATTGATGAGCAGTAAATTCTAAGTATGAGGAGCGAAAGCCATTTGCTAAAAATGCCCGATAAACAATTTATAAGTGTTATATCTAAGATGCGTGATAAATATTATCTCAGATAGATAATGGGTATTTTCTTAAATGCGCAATAAGTCAATTTTAACATGTCGATTGGGTAATTTTGAAGATCCCTAATTGTCAAATTTTAAATAATGTTTCAGGGGAATTTGTAAGAAGCATGAGAAGCAATGTCTAAGATGTGTGACATGGCATTATCTACAAAATATGAAAATTATGAAAATATGAAAAAAATTGTTTTGGGCAATTTCTAAGAAGATTGGTACGTGTGATGGAACTACATAAATACGTGAAGGGCACTTTCCTAGATGCGTGTTGGAAACATTTAATATTGTTAATGGGAATATAAAAGATACGTGAAGGGCAATTTTTACGAAGTTATACTCTAGTTCCTCTCAGACATTTTATGCCATAAAACACATTAATATAAATGTGCGGCAGTAATCAACCAACCGACAACCAAATTTAAAATCCCACCAGCACTCAAAAAATACATAGGACAATATATATATATATATATATATATATATATATATATATATATGTGTGTGTGTGGGTGGGTGGGTGTCTAATAATATTAAATTAAGTTTAGAGTAAAAAAGGGAACATAGTGCACTGATAACATATAAATTTATCCTACTTCGCCCTTTGGCAAAGTCATGCCATCCAATCTCTTACACGCTTCGCGTCAAAAGCTTTCTCCCGGAGAATAGGGGTTTAGAATCCTTGGACTCGAGAGATTATTCGCTTATCAAATTAGGAAGCCTCTTAAATGCTAGAAAGTGGTGCTGTTTTAAACCTGGTCACTTTATGCATTCCAGAGCATAGCAAAGGAAATATAATTTTTCATAAACGTATTTTACAGAGTTTGAGTATAGAGTTTTATCACCACCTATCTCTCTATTCACTCAAGCCCTCACAACTTTTAGGAAATACACAAATATTTTATCACGAAGAGACACACATAAAAGATTGCGCTGGTTAGACATTATCACTGCAGTACATCAACTTCCTGAAATTTTCGACTAAATTCTTCTGCATAAGATTTAATTTTGCTGAAATCGTTGTCTTCTAATTTTTGCCAAACCTGAATCATGTATGGCTTACAGTTTAGTTTTGCCTCTATTCCATTGTATGTTGTGCCTTTTTAAAACGACCCTGTACAAGAGGTAACTATAGAACACTTTCTGTAGTGTATTATGGGAAACTTAGGGTGCGCAACCCTCAAGAACATTTTAACGAGACTTGTACACCCTCCTTTAGCCTGTAACGCTTAAGTTAAGGCCCTGACGATCAATTTCCCCAAACTTCACCTCTTTCACAACCAACCAGTTTTTATGGCAATGCCCTCGTTTGGCTTTCGTTATTTTAAACAAATATGAATGGGCTAAATAATAATAATAATCTGGTAAATTAAGCAAATATAAAGATAACTAAACGGTGAATTATAATTCTAAATTGTATCAAATGTTATAGTAACCAAACGATTTTTTTTTAATTCCGGCAGGTTGGACTTGCGCCGAGGAGGCCCGTCCGAATTCTTTGAAGAGGGTATGCGAGCGAGAGTAGAGAGCGACGGGAGTGGAGAGTGGTTGACTCTGCGCCCACTTCTCTCCTCCGACTCCGCCCAGTACAAGTGCCTGGTCAGCTTTGAAAATTCGCCGACCACGGCTGCCCTGGTCAACCTCACGGTTTATGGTAAGAGCGTTTGATGGTTCGCCATTGAAGGGGCCGCTTCTCCGGCCTCAAAGCTACGATGCAGCTAATATCTGGGTATTGCGTGCTGTCTAGTCACCAACGAATGCAAGTGAAACTGCGGTTATTTATCTTCCACATATTTTCACCTAATCTTTCTTCACAACTTTTCTCCGCAAATCTCCTGAGAAACTTTATGGAGGTAATGCCAACGTTGTATCTCGATTCTTAGTTTAAGTATCAACTAATAAGACAAAGTTAGTTAACTATCTTTGAGTACTGATCTATTTTCTGCGGGTTAATAGAGTGATAGCTGTGCTGTTCGATCACCGGACTCAAGAGAAGCAACCTAATAAATGTATTTAACGACAAAGTGCGTAGAAATACTTAATGTCTCTGCCTAAAATAATGTCCGTGTATTTTGATGCTCGTATCAAAAAGGAACTGGAATTAACAGCAATGGCATCATAGATTCTGTATCTCTATGGCAAATAACGAAGGAAGAGCAGCGCTGCACAAACGTGTTACAAGCTTGGTCCTTAAAATGGAACAACAGAAGATGTATATCAAGAAATCACGCAAAAAATACTTTTGTGCAAAGACTTTCAATTAATAATATCTTATATCAATCAATATAATATTTATTGTAATGTTACTATTATTTCCTAGTATCTAGATATAATTCAATAACTTGCAACAAAGGTGGGCCTCGCTAAATCTAAAAAAATAAATTAGCCTCCACAAAAGGCTCATGTAAGAGGTCACCGGTTCAAACCATCGTGGAGAATGTGGATTTTCCTAAATTAATCAAACTATTGAAAAATGCGTCGAGAAATCCTAGGGTAGCGTTGCACGTAGGAAATTTCAGCGAAGAAATAAGGCAGTTTATTATATAAAATAACCTAAAAAAAATGATCGCAACCCATTCTTAAACTTCTGGTTTTCAATAAATAAGTCTAAGGGTAGGAATATTTTTTAAGAAAAATGTAAATAATTATTAGAAAGCCACTGAAACTTTTATTTTTTATTAATTTGCCACTAAAAAAAAAGTCAACGGTTTGAGTAAATTAAAGGTAAACGTTTTTACGTTCGGTTTCTGAGAACTGCTAAAACATAATACGTTTTAGGTTTGTTTGTACTACCTTGTTTAGCGCGCTTAATAGACCTTCTCAACAAGATTCCTAACATTTTCTAAAGCAATTCTTTGCTGGTAGTACAGACTTTCTTTGTTTATTTCCATGAGATTTTTACTATAGTTCTCATTAGACGCTACTCCTGAATATCTCCTATTACGGGCAAGAGCAAACGCTACCATACCTTTAATATTATTTCCATTTACACTCAGATCCAATATAGCATCTAGAGATCGTTCTCATAGGAACATAATAAAACTCTTGGAAAAGTTGGATAGTATTTGAATAACAATTTAAAATGGGTCAATTTTATTAATTCATTATCAATAAAGATGCCGAAACTACCAAAGGCATATCTGTCTTGTTTAGTACAATGATCTAAAAAAAATGATGCAGTTAGTTGAAGTAGAAATGTGTGGAGGATTTATAATTAGAGGACTATGGAAAAAAGAAAACTTGGGGCAGGATGCAAATGTCCTAAGTGCAGAGCTGTTCTCCAACAAATTCAGGTGCCACCACGGGATAAAATAGTGAAGGACGAGTAAAAGCGAAATCTTTCGAATGATAATGCCATAGTCCGTATAAGAATTGTCACTCGCCAGGACAGAACACCATCGCTCTTACAAAGAAACCTTTAAAAGAATTAAGATGAAAACCTAAAATTGTACCAGATTTTAACAAGACTCAAGAAATGTAAAGGATCGTTGCAGAAGAGTTTTAATCCTAAACTTAAAATATTTCATCCATGGATGAGCTTGATTGTTGATGCTAAATACTCTCACAGGTTATTGGGTAATTCGTATATGGATTGTGCTCTCTCCTTCAGATTGGCAATTTTCAACGGAATTGCATTATCAAATATTCTAATAATTAATCATTATCCCCTTAACGAATTTTGCAAAATTCTGATATCCAATTATCTGGTAATATGAATTTTCGTTTTTGCATAATTAGTCACTGTATATTTAATGCAAATATTAATCATAAAGGTATTTACAAGAGTATGTAAAAACGCAAGTATATTCGTATCATAAATTTATTACTGCAAAGCTTTATGAGCATTATTGGATTGGAATCTTTCTTTATATTTATACAATTTTGCGTCGCATGATTAGGAAGATAAAATTAAGGATTATAAAATCTCTATTACAAACTAAATAAATAAGGTAGTCTAAATTTGGACAATATCTTGGCTTAATATCCTAGATCGTTTGATGAAGCTTTTGTTCGTCAGCAGTAACAGAAAATACTTGAGAAAGTATTCCATGCTTAAGGTCATATACGGTGCATACATCTACAGAGATATGCAAAAAGTACATAGATATTTACTTGATGAAATTGATATTAGTTCCAAGTTCTTTCATAGAAAATGGCAATGAGGAAGTTTACATACTCCATTAGGCTGTGTCATTTCTAGGATGAATTTTAGTTTTTGCCCAATCCTTCCATGGGATAATTCAAAGCTGCTATTGTTTTAGATTGCTCAATATATTGTTTTTTACATCTACGTTTAAGAAAAAAACTCATAAATTTCTTTCATAAAACAACATTTATTAATTTTTGTTTCACAAAATGGCAGTTTAAGCTCTTAACATTTAGTTTCACCACATAAAACATATCGCAGTAATCCTAAAACATATCGTAGTAATCATAAAATTAAAATCAGCTATTAGTTTTTGTGATCGCTCATTATTATGTTTGGAAAATCTATGTTCGAAAACAAATACAAATTGCTCTAGGAAACAATAATTATTAATTTAAGCTTCTCAAATTGAGAGGTCATGCTAAAAATATTTAATTTTTCTGCATAAAACATATTCTGGTAATTATCAGACATTAGAAATTCATGATATTATTAAGAAAATCAATAAACAAGTTTCATCTAGTTTCGCTTTGATTCCTTCTTGGATATAAGCCTCCAGTTTGTTTTTTGGGTCTATCCTAGCCTTCACTTTTATCATGTTTATACCTCTGTATTCGTATTTTCATTCTTATCACATTAAACCTTCATATCTCAAGGACAGACACAAACTATTTTATCCGGTCAAGGTAACATAAACGAGAAATGTTTTATATTTCTCTCTATCTGCAAGTGGATCGTAAAGCTACATGACTAAGCTTGTCTTTCAATTGGATCTTGTCAAGCTCCCTAAATATTCTAGCTTCTAATATTTTGTCACACTATGAAAAAAGAAGTTTATGGAAGGATATTGAATGAACCGGTAGGGAGCAGTCAATTTTTTCTAAAAGGGTAACAATGACTTTCTTGTATTGGAGTTATACTAGCACTTAATCTTATTCAATTAGGTGGAGATGAATTCAAATCTGAAATCAGAGTTTCTCTATAAGCTACATATTTTTTGCAACTCAACCTCTTCCGTTTTTGGCGCAATTTTGATATCTTTTGCATAATGTCATGGTCTATTTCCATTCTTTATGGTTATACTAGGAAACATCTTACTTTGCTAGAAGACCTGGGATACCGTGGCAGTAAGCAAATAGCTCGTCTTCTGAAAACGTTCACAAAAACTCAACTCCCGTGTTCTGAAATATAGGACATTTGCAGAGCTGTGAAAAAGGTTTTTTTTACTTTGCTTTGAGAAAGTTAGATCCGCTGTTTTCTTAGAGTGTTAAATCACATGGAAATTCATTAGGTTCCACCTGAGTAAGACACTGATGGGGGTGATGACTGTTTCGCTTAAGTTGAGGAGTCTTAGGAATTTGAAGCTGTGCTTGAAACTCCTGATCGGATTTACTGCCTTCATCTTGAGTCAGTTATGTGGTTCTTTGGCTCTCGACAAACCATAGCGACCCTAAAGGTAGAGCACTTTTGTTTTAATTCGTTCAGCCACTAACGTTGTTATATTATAACATTGATGCATAAGTATACAACTGCAACAGATGTAGAAGTATACATTAAGATCCTTTATTAATTTTTTGTGTAAATGAAGAATCCATAATTAGAACTAAAACAGAACATGAATATGCTTAATTTCAGGAAAAATAAATTTCAAATAACATAGAATGTGGAGCAGAAAGACCATAAAAATTTGTACATTTGAAACTTTCGTTGAAATACTTACTAGTAAGAGTTGAAAAATCCCGGGAAACAGAGTATGTGAAAAAGTTGTTGCCTATCCTTAGTTGTTAATTGCATCAAACAGATTGCGAGATTTGGCGAAAGAAGTGGCAGGGAATGAAAAATGATTTCGATAGAACGCACTGAAAAACTTGCATGATTAGTAGTCACGGAGATTGCACAGGTTTACAGATAATTACTATGATAGCATGCCTAGACACATATGCAAGCTTCCAAAGCCTAAACTGCAATTTTTATACAAGATAATGTCACCTAAAATACGGACAAGTCGGTGAGTACCTTCCCGTACGAAGATGATATTACTGTTATGAACTTTTCTGCACATACTCCAAGACTGAATCCCATTGAAGTTACTTGGATGACAATTGGGCCAACCTTTATAAACAGGGAATCCGGAAACACTTCAACAACTCTGGAAATTTATTCAACGAGAATGCAGCAAAATTATTGCGCAAGAGTGCCAACAGTTTTTGTTCGTTTGATAGAAGATCCACAAAGGGGTTTACATGGATATTTTTTTATTATTATATTCAAAAAGATATTTGTTTTCTCTGTCTTTCGGACCATTTTGGACACTTCAATTTTTCTTGCAGCAAATACTTTATGTGGTGATAGCTTTTGTTTAATGCATCAAAATTCGCATAACCTAGACGAATAAATTATTTATATTATATGAGTTATCATGCACCAGTTTAGAATAACTCTCAATGTCTCTGTTTCCGAAAATTTCGGTGTTTTCAAATAGAATGAAATTTAACCCCACTGGCATTATAGTTTCAGTATCTACATGACAGTTAATGTAAGAAATGCGGTGAGGCACAGTGTCGCAAGCTTGGTGTCACAAATGGATTAATACAAGATCTGCATCAAGAAAGCCTCTAAAAAATAATTTTGTGCAAACACCTCCAATTATTTATATCATATAAAACAATTTAATATTTACTCTAATGTTATCATAACTTCCTAGTTGCACCTTTATTCCAATAAGTTACAAGAAATATATTTAGTAATAGTTTATTAAGGCAAACATGTGCCTCTACAGAAGGCTCATGTGATAGGTTACCAGATCGAATCCTCTTTGAGGATGACAAGTTTTCCTAAATTAGTGAAATATTTAAAAATCAGCGAAAACAGGCATAGTAGTGCTGCACGTAGAAAATTTCAGAGAAGAACTTCCAGGTTAATCATATAATAAAGCCTATATAAAAATAATCGCAACACATTCTTAAACGTCTGTTTTTCAATAAATAAGCCTAAGGGAAAGAAGAATTTTTTTAAACAAATGTAAAGAATTATTAGAAAGCAAACTAAAAACTTATATTTTTTAATAATTTGTCCCTAACACAAAGTAATTGGCGTGAGTAAAATAAAGATAAACGTTTTCAAATTCGGTTTCTGTGAGCACCTAAACCTTAATACATTTTAGGTTTGTTTGTACTACCTTGTTTACCACTATCAATAGTGGTTCTCACCCCCATGGGACAAGTTTATTAAAGATTTCTCCAGCACTTCTTTAATCCACCCCTTTATCTATCATAACAAGCTACCCATGAATATTCTGGACCGCAGACAAAAGAAAACACTACCATACCCTGATTTACGTTTCTATTTACACTCAGATCCACTTTAGCACCTAGCGATCATTTTCATTAGAGCCTACTAAAAGTGTGGAAAATGACTAATATAATAATAACTAATAAAAATGGGAAATTTTAATTGATTCATTTTAAATATAAGATGCAAAACCTAGAAAAAGCTTCTCTGGCTTGTTTAATTTGAGGGTTCTAAAAGAAAGTGATGGAGTTAGTTGAAGTGAAATACTCATATGTGAAACATTTATAAATTCAAGAGTCTGGAGATAAGAAGACTTAGAGCAATAGGAACTGACAAGGTGCAAAAGTGTCCTAAGTCCAGATGTGTTCTGTAATTAATTCAGGTGGCACCACGGGATGAAGTCTTCCGAATGATAATGCGATAGTACGTAGATGAGTTGCCAGTCGCCGGAGCAGAACAACATTGAAATTGAAAAAAAATATAAAGGGTGAAGATATGAAACTTAAATTCCTACATATTTTAAAAAAGGCACGAGAAATGTAAAGGATTGTTCCAGAAGTGATCGTAATCATTAACTTAAAAGACTTTATCAAATGGATTAGGTCGTTAGTATATTCTGTCTTTTACAGTATATTGGGGAAGCCACCATTACCTCCTGCTCTCTTCTTCAGATTGGCATTTTTGCAAAGGAATTGCCTTATCAAAGTATTCTAATATTTAATCATTATCTCCTTAACGAATTTGCGAAAGTTCTGATATCCAATTATCCGGAAATACAAATTTTCGTTTTTGCATAATTAGTAACCGTAAAATTAGTGAAAAAACAATTCTAAAAGTTTTTAACAAAATTATATAAAAATACATTTATATTTGTATCATAAAATTATTACTAAAAAGCTTTAGGAGCATTATAAGATTGGAATGTCTATGCATGTTTAAAAATTTGGCGTTTTATGAATAAGAAGTTAAGTATAAGGATTATAGGATATCTATTGCAAACTATGACTAAATAAAACCTATATTTGTCGAATATCAAAGCTTAATATCCTTAAACATTGTATTTCATTATCAAACATGGAATATTTGAAAAATTAATCCTTGTATAACATCGTCTACAGTACATTCATCTCCAGAGATATGCAAGAAGTACATAGATAATGACTTGGTGAAATTGATATTTATTTCAAGCTCTTAAATCGCAAATGGCAATAACGAAAAATACATACTCATTTAAGGTGTGTAAATTGGTACAGTACAGTACAATACAGTACATACATCTCCAGAGATATGCAAGAAGTACATAGATAATGACCTGGTGAAATTGATATTTATTTCAAGGTCTTAAATTGGAAATGGCAATAACGAAAAATACATACTCATTTATGGTGTGTAAATTTGTGGGTTGAAAAAAGATTTGTTGCCAAATCTTTTACTCAGTGGTTCTAAATGTATGTTTCAACAAGAAGAATTCAAAGCTGCCATTATGTTTTGATTGCCCAACATATTCCAGTAATCATAAAACATATCTTTGTAATCAGACAATGTAAATCTGCTATTAGTTATTGTGATTGCTCAACATTTAGCTTGGAGAATGTACATTTGAAAAAAACATAAATTGCTCTTAAAATGGCAGGTAATGAAATAAATATTTAATTTCTCTGCATAAAACATATCCCAGTGAGCATAAAACATATTCTTATAATCTTACATCATTTAAATTCATGACACGATTAAACAAATCATAAACAAGTTATATAATATCTTACTTTGATTTGTTCTTGGACATCAGGCTCCGACTTGCTTATTGACCTCTTATATATCTCTTACGATTCTAATGTGGATACACCCTGCCTGTTGCATTTTCATCCTTTTAATTTAAAACATTTATATCCTAAGTACAGATAATTATTGTTTTATCTTGAGGAGAAGTACATGAGAGATTATATATACGCCACCTATTAACGAATACATAGTCTGCGACATTTACTTTTACATATGAATATACATTCTCTATCATCTAGAGACTCGGGTTTCACATCACAGCCGACAGAACACTTTATCTTACAATTCGCAATTCCATACGCTACATCTAGCAAGGGACTATACATGGACATATCAAATTGCTACCGTCTATCACAGTTTCTGATAAAGGAAGAACCCCCAAACAGGCAATAAAATGACTTGTAATATGGACGTAAGAATACTTAAATCCAAGAGATCATCAACAATGATACAAGTTAGTAAATGCATGCCATTAGAAAGGTGGGATTAACAGCTCACCTGGTTGGTGTTGCATTGAAGTGGTGCATTGAAGTTGATGTGGCAAAAGCAACTTGAGCGTACCAAAATACTGATCAACAAGTTCAAAATCTATTAGAAACAGACATGCCGTGGTTATTATCTAACGAAATGAATTTCTGCCAATAATTGAAGATTAACTATCCCACTCAAGTACGTGCCCAGATTCAAGCAGATGAAGTTTCAAACGGAATCATGTTCATTGGTGTCGTCATCAGTATAGGTGGTGTCATGCCAACGCACTTTTTCCGTGAAGAAAGTCTCAGAATAAAAATCGGCGCCTAGGACTATGTTTTGAGCGAGTCTCAAAGCCCAGAATAGAACTGGTAGAAACAGCGAGGCCTTACGAGAGGCAGTAAGACTCTCTCTTCCTCCCCAACAGCTGGAAGTCACAGGCTTGACTGTTCGAGAATTTCTTCGAACAAATAGCACCTGTCATTTGGGCTCCCAATGCACCTGAGAGCAACCCCGTTGACTTCTTAGTGCGGGGCAAAGTAAAAAATAAGACCAACAAACCTAGCTACAAAACGAAAGTAGGAGCTAAGAGCCAGTATTACAGGGCATTTAGGTGCCTAAAACGTAAGAAAGGGAAGAAGGCATGTTGCCCATTCCAAGGGCTCCTCACGGCTGTTTTCTAGCCCGAAGGAGGATTCATCTCTTTCTATCGACAGAATATGGCATAAAACAAAAGTACCCAACGTAGACGAATATATATCAAACAATAATAAAACTCTTTGACTTATTCCTGAGATAATCATAATGCTAAGGTTTTCTGTCTGCACCAAGTTTTTGAGCCTTCACTAGTACTGTAATCTGCGAATTCTCTGATTTATATTTTGTCTCGAAAATATAAAGTCATAGCCACATATTCCTGTAGATTTTTGTGTCTTTTCGCTGCCCTACATAATTTTACTCATCGAGGCATTAAGCTTCTAAGAAACTTATTGTAAGAACTTTTATCGTGCCACGGATTAATAATACCCTTAACGATTTGCATGCACACTTGTTTAGTGCTTACACTCCATATAACATCGTCACACCTTTAGCCTTCTATTATCCTGCGACGAACTTACTAAAGGTTGTGGAAAATTACACGAAAAATTCGTAGGCAACTTTCCTACCGCCAGTAATATCTTATTTGTTAATGAACTTTGATTTGTTTACTTGTTGAGTGCAAATAGACCCCATAGCAACTTAGACCTCTTGATCCGCGGGCGATGTTTTTATAAATACTTGGGTGGTACAAGCTAGGATGTCTTCAACCATTAATAGATACTGCGGCCATAGATCTACTTCTACACTTAAGAGGAATTCAAGCATGCATTTTGGACCAATTACGACAACATAACCACCAGAAAGTAACAGCTAAGTTAAGCATACTCAAAAAGTTGAAGCTGGATCTGAGAGCCACTGCTTTGAAGTTATAGGTGGAATTAGCCCAGCCAATGATATTTCTAGCTATCAGAATCTCATAGCCTGAAGATTTGTGAATTTATGTATGATCCATTATCAGGCACTGGGCTACAAATGCCCGGTTAATACATCAAGAACACATAGCGCACTATCTCTGTATTCAGGCAGATTTAGACTTTGCACAAACGAGAAAGACAGTTAACGTGCCCAAAGATTTCCATGAGTATTATTCCCTGTTCATCCTTGTAGAAAACGTTAAAGAACCTTTGCCAAAACTAAACAGTCTGTCATTTTAATTCATAAAACGTACAAAGAAATTGGAATGCAATAAGAAAGATGAAACGGTAACACTTAATGGATTTAAACTTTTATTTTCGAACTGGTATTTTCCAAGGCAGGGTGGCCAAAATCACGACTGCAGTTATGGCAAAAGGACCAAAGGAAAATACTGCAATTCTCTATATATTCCTAAATTCTCTATTTTCCTTTCAAACGTTACTCCAGGGAAAGAAAACTTATTGGGGTGCCGTCTCGTGACTTGCATAATATATATATATATATATATATATATAATATATACATATACGCGCATCTATAGAATTCTACCACATGGCAGTGTAAATATAACTTTTAAACTTTAAATAAGCTTAGAAACCACTGAAAAATTGATTATCGAAAGTTGTCAGACTATTTCGAATTCAACCTTTTAGTCCTTATTCTCTTAATATTTGCTCTTTGGAAACGTCGATAATACCACATCTCAGTGCCTGTATTTAATTTTTTCCGAGATTGTGTAAGAGTGTGTCCACCCTTGTCCTAATTTCTTTTATCGTCCTCTTTCTCTTTGTTCACCTCAATCCTCTAATTACCTCTAATTCTTAACATGCTCTACAGGAACTAAATAGATCATAGTTCGTTATATCAGTTTCTGTTTTTAATTATAATAAAAACCAAGGGTGGATTATAGATATTCCGAAAGCTACTCTAGATTTAGCGTGTCTCGTAGTTTATTAATTCTCAACTTACAAGGTCTTGGTCTACAAAGCAACGCAGATACAGTACCGACTTAGAAGATCAGAACGTCTGCATTCCTATCAAATGTCCATAAATTTGGCAAGAAAAATATCCAAGTTTTCCCCAATTAGTTTAGAATAACTTGCATAAAAAATGCCTAAGGTTAAATGTTATGTATATTATGTATATTATGTATATTAGCACATAAGTTATTAAAAAAATGGAATCGTCCAAAACGATCCAAACTCTATGGTAGCTTATAGAGAAAAGAGGCATTCTTTACAAAGCAACCCACTCCAGTTCATTTTCGTGTACGATAGCTTATGGGGTACTGGTTGGAGGTTACCAGTTACAGGGTTGGTTTATGGCACACTCATGGGAACTTAGTTTTAATTAGCTAAGAAGAAACTTAACCTTTTTTTGTAGCGCACATTTGATCCAGTTATGCTTTTGACATTTAAGTACATGAATGACTTTTTATATCGAAATGGGTTTCTGACAAATGCGACAAAGGACCAAGTGGAACTTCAAATTAAAACATTACCATAATGCAAGACAACAATTGAAACTGCGCATAGAACTATCCATTCTGTCGAGTTATATAAGGTAACACATTATTGTGCTCGAAGACCATAGATATCTTGACAGTAAACTAATTACTTAAATTCTAATTTAAAAAAAAAATCGGGTCCGTTTTCAGAAATATGATACATTTGCACAATTATTTTGGTTTTCTTAATTTAACTTGTAGGATAATATCAAGGTTGCTTTCTTAGAGTAGGCCAAATCACGTGCCCTAATTCAGTTCTTCCTCAGAAAAACGATGAGGGGCTGATGAATGTTTCGCTTTATTTCAGAAATATTCGGAATCTGAGAATTTCTTAAAACTCCTTGTCTGATATACTAGTAGCCTTCATCCTCAGAGCAAGCATAAAATCTATTACAGTGGATAGGTTTAATTTCAGATGGAATAGCAGATAATATGCCAATCTTTCTTGTAAGCATCTATAGTGTTAATCAGGCAAATAAAGCAGTCAGTTCTCTGGTCTTTTGGCAATCCACAAACCATAGAGACACCAAAAGATATACCTAAAAGTTTTCAATTGGCCCTGCCACAAGAATTTTCCCGCAACTCTGAAAAGTATATGCGTAACCCGCCTTTTGTCTACATCACCAAGGTTAACGTAAAAATAGGCCTTATAGGCAAGGCGATCTAACTTCTTTATATTACGCCTTTAATGCATGAGTGTGTGAGAGCACAGATATAACAGGATGAATTTGGATCATTTATTGTCTAGTTGAGGAATCCATAATTAGATCTGAAACAGAACAGAAATACAATTAATTTCAAGAAAAAGTTAAAATGACATGACTAGTAGAGCATAGAGACAAAAACCAATTTTTAATTTAAAATCACCATTAAAATACTAACGAGAATCAGTTGAAAAATCACACGAAAAAGAAAATGTGAAAAAAGGTCCCCTATTGTTATTTGTTAATTGCACCAAAATATTGTGAAATTTGCCGGAGGAAGCGTCAGTAAGTGGAACATATTTTACTAGAAGACACTCGGCCACTTATATGATCATGAATTACAGTGAATGCACAATTTTACAAGGAATTACCATGATAGCATGGTTGACTTCATCTGCGAGCATCCGAAGCCGAACCTGCAATTTTCCTAAAAGATGATATCCCATGCCAGACGCAAAGTCGGTGAATCCGTCCTAGAAAGACAAACTTTAATACCCACAGTCCTAATCTAACTCAAATTAAAATTATTTGGATGTTATTATTATTTATTAGTAGTCATTAAAATATATAGATTCAAACTACACCATAACGGTGTTGATATGAACTGAAGTTCAGAAAGAAATTAAAATGTGCAAAATTTAAGGAGAGCTGAAAATGCAAACGCCGAAATCCAGAAAAGACAAAATCCCTAAATATAACCCTAGTCTTATATGATACTTTATGGAAATTGTTTGAGTTATGTTAGGTGAGAGATATAAAGCAAGATGCACATATTTATTGTCTACAGGAATTAATGTCGGAAATTATTTAAGGAATATGAAATGAGAATTATCATTTTCCAAACAGAAGTATTTTTTACCAGTACCGTTTGTCTTAATTAACAGTACTGTAGATCTTTTTAATATTATATTTAAAATATGTAGCACAAGGAGTGGCGTTTAGACTTTATTATTAAAGTTTCTCTCAAAACTTCTCACTCTTCTTCATCTTTGCTTGGGGCTGGTGGTCAGTCAGGATTTTGCTTGCTTTTCTGTTCGAATTCTTTCCTGATAAGAGTTTACTGTGATTTTTTTCTCTTATGAAGTTTACATCCGTGGAGACCGGATGCTAAATTTAACTAAATTAAATCCTACTACAGGTACTTCATATTTTCAATTAATTTAATTCTAACTTTCATATTGGTATGCTAGGTTGCCTAAGGTTTGTCCTACCTAATTTTTCTCTGTTTACATTTATATGATCAATGATCATTGCAATCTTGTGAATACTGCACAAGCAAAATTTAAAAATGTAGGCCCGGGACATTGTGTCTCAGATGTATATAAGTGTTTTCTCCTTTGGCATTTAGTCAATCACTCTAGGTTCTTTAAATCAGTTCATTTCATTTAGTAATTCAGACGAACTCTTTTGTGTAATCTCTGACCTACCTTATTTTCACTTAACGGTCAAGCCTACTTAATTTTATCTAAATTCATTTTTTTTAACCATTGATTTCTTAAATAAGACATTTTTTGTGTTTTGAAAGTCGATTGTCACTCCAATTTGTATTGAATTATTGATCTAAATATATTCTACTTTTAAGACTTAAACTTTTATTGGGGGAAAAGTTTTACTTCCACTTGAAGTGAAATAAATTACTATTTTACCAGAGCTGTTTTGAGTTACAAGGGTGGGACTGCGACTGCGATCCAATTTTGTTTTATTTTTATTGATGCACGCTGGGTAGTGGAACCTCTTGAGCATGCTTACGTGACATAACTTGGCCCAGACTGAGTTCGAATTGACTTAGGAGTTTATTATTCTCGGTGGAGAGTAATAATAAAACTTCCTCACTGGGTTTGAATCGACGATCCTTCGATTTTTTTATCAAGAAACGTTTTGTATTTATTTATGTTCTGAAAAGCGATTTCAGAACACTTTTTTAACCTCTGCTGAATCTCTAAGTGGTAGACGTAAGAAGATTAGATTTCCAGGTCCAATTCTTGGTTTGAAAACAACTCTTTTAAAATGCTCAGCGGGCGTCGGACATTCAAACCATACAACAATTCAAAAAGGGCAAATCCTAAT
Organism: Ceratothoa steindachneri; assembly: GCA_963969495.1. Classification (NCBI taxonomy): domain Eukaryota; kingdom Metazoa; phylum Arthropoda; class Malacostraca; order Isopoda; family Cymothoidae; genus Ceratothoa; species Ceratothoa steindachneri. The sequence goes on along the minus strand of OZ018332.1, from coordinate 132,429,374 downwards.
GTGCGATGCGGAAATTTCTGGTAGACGAATAAAGCTACCGGAAAATATATATGCCACTCTCGGGGGTAGACTTCGCACAACTTCTTCAGGATAGATTTCAGTGAAGCGTTGAATCTTAACACCTTTCATTTGCGGTGGTGTGATAGGGTGTGATAAAAGGGGTTTTACCTTTCGGCGTTTTCCGACATACTCCATTAATTCCGAGGTAAATTGACCACCCCGATCGGATAATACCACCTTCGGTACTCCGACTCGGGAGAAGATAGAAATGAACGCCTCGGCGCAGGTAAAACTCTCTATCTTCTTCAAGGGGACTGCTTCAAGGAAATGGGTGGCGAAATCAACGATGGTAAGCAGGAAGCTGTGCCCTTGACTTGACAGGGGGTGAAAGAAAGCCAATCAGGTAGATTGACACACGGGCGAAGTCTCAGTTTGGTAGGTCCTTTCAGCAGCGAAGCGGGTTTGAAGCGTGCTTTTGCGGCGCTCCTTTGACAGATATCATATAAACGGCAATAGTTAAGGATGCCATCTGCCATTCCGTGCCACTAAAAATATTTAAAATTTCTCTGAGCCGTTTTAGTAAGGCATCAACTGGCCAGAAAGAGACTATCATCAACCGTCTTTAATATGAGGAGGAACTGTGAACGGGAAATGCATAATTCTTAGGGCTTGGAACTATTGCTTTTCAAGCAGGCTCGTTAGACGAACTCCTTTTTCACGACGTAGGAAAGAACTATATTTCCGTAGGTGGACTTCTGACTCTTATTATGAGCTTTGTTCCAGAGGGGGCGGAGTGAATCGCCGTCCTTTTCCTTTTTAGCGAATTCATTATTCAGAACGACGCTAAACTTGGAGTCGCAGAGGGTTTCAAGGGGAGCGGGTGTTTCTGCTTACTTTTTCGCATAGGACTTTGTGAGGATAAGTTGAACCACAGGATTGGAAGTAACCCGTGGGCACCGTCTGATCAGAACAGTGCAAAACCTTTTGGGGCAGTACTACTTCAGGTCAGCTGGCATAATACGAGCATAAATACAGCATTTTACGATGAGGAATCGATTTTCCCGCCTTCCGGATGAAATGATATCAACACGGGACGATGAAAGTATTTTTCTTCTAATCTTCGGGTTACTCTGGTAATAATTCGCACTGACGAGCGATGGACCAAAGAGTGTTTTCTTCGACGAAGGGGTGTACTTTAGGGAGTTTACTTTGGGTTATTCCTCAAGGGTGAGGACTATCGCTGAGTTTTGGGATATACCAGGATAATGGGGTTTCCTTGACAAGAGTTAGTTTAACTTGCTTCTCAATCCAAGTTATCTACGGGTTCGGTGTGATCACCAGGAACTGGCTCGCGGATGAGCTACTTCTAAGTTCCTTTCGTAAGATTTTTCGGGCACGTAGGCCGGTCTACGCTCTCTAGATCTCTCTAAGGATCTACCTTTGACAGGCTTTTAAATTCGGTGTGACCACCGGCAACTGGCTCAGGATAAGCTTCTTCTAAGTCCATTTTAGGGGCAGCCGAGTTTCTCACCGGACTTAGTTGTCGCGATGACTAACATATTCTACCTCGTTTTTCCAAAGTTATTAGATTATATACTTCGCCACCCCACTGAGGGTAGGGGAAGGAAGGGGGAGGGGATGCAAACGGCGGCATTAAGACTCCTCTCCTAACGGTTTTTCTTAGAGCTTCTTTCAGCTAGCACTAAAGAGGGCCTTCTGGCTTTAGGACGAGGCTCCTCTAATTTTGCATATGCGGTGAAATTGAATATCAACCTCTTAGGGGAAATCTTGTTGTTTTGATTCATGTTAGGCTCACCGGGTCCGCCATGTGATGATTAGTGCATTATGTGGTTTTTGAGCGGGCTTTCAGGTTATCCTCAAAGCGAAAGGAGAGAGAGGGGGAGGTTAAGTGGTCACCCTACGCCGCCACCAGTGCCAGGACGTTATGGTTAATGACCAGTGTTTTTAAAATGAGGGTGGGGTATCTATTCCCCTACAGAGTGGTCTTGGGATTCACGCAAATTCAAGGAATGGCAAACTTCATGGCTGTTCTTCCCCTACCCATCCTGCCAAATTAAAAAAAACAATTCATTACTATTTTGGTTGAAGAACAAACATAAAAGTTTACTTACTTGTTACATTCACTCTTTTAGCTTTTACAAGAACATTTTTTTTACCTTCCAATATTTCTTGAAGTGTTCACAAGCAAATTAGGTGACCTGGGTTCCTCTTGTTCACATATTTATATACCAAACTATGGAAGATAAGCTTTACGAAATCTTATAGATGCTGCCACACCGAATATTTTTGTTCTTATTTTGTTAAACTATCAGCAGATATAGCAGAATGCATCTGGAGAATAATTGCAGCTATTCGATGCCATTTCCCATTTAATGTGTTACTATATTAACTAGAGCATATATTAGAGCAGCTTTGTAAATCTATATTTTTAAAGAAATATTCCAGAAGGTTCTAAGATTTTTCATGAGTGTGTTCTAGCAAGTTTTGGCACATTTTTTAAACTTTTCATAGCTAATAATTCTACATATTTCTCATTAAATTTAAAAATTTTTGTAGATTATTTAAAGCAAATATTAGTCTATAACATTACATTTTTTAAAATTAAGATTTATATTTTTCAACTAGGTTTTGGAAATAATTAAAGCCTTCTATATATTCTCATGTTTTCCTGAAATTAATATTACCACGCATTATTTTCCAAATAGGCCAATTTGGGAATTTTAGAATCCTGCCAACAAAGGCAAAGTTTGCGAATCAAAATAAACGTTTTTTCTTTACCTTAGCAACGAACAACTTGGAAAAAAACTTTAAAGCCACTAGCAAGATAATTTAAATTTTGTTATATAATGTCATTAGAGTAGAAAAAAAGACAAGTAAAAAAGGCAAACAGTCAGGTTACTGACTACTGATATTTAAACAAAGAAATTAGATTAACTAATCTTTGCTGAAACACTCCTTTCTCCCTCCCTCTCAATAAGTCTATTATCTATTTCATCTTTGTTCTCGTCAATGACATGACGAGAAAGGATCAATTAAAATGTACACAAAGTTTCAATCTGCATATACACCACTACCATTTCTTATTAAAGAAATCTCTTTCTTTTAAAGAAGGAAAGGCAACGAGAAATATCTACAATAGAAGTATGGAAAAGAGCTTATTAACCAAGTTCTTGAGGGATATGAAAAGGTGAAAGAGATAGATGGATAGAGTGGCCTACTTGTGCCTCTATGAGACAAGAAAGCAGGAAATTTACTTGAACCTGCCCTCATTCTGTAACAAAATGCAAGACTTCACTTCTATTTTGCAAGCGGGCGAGTAAAACAGGTAATATGGTTGAAGAAAAACAAATGTTCGTTTGTGAAAGATGAAATTGATTGATTTACTGCGAGAGGGCAAAACATATTAGTTCACAGGAATTAATAGTTAACAAGTCAAGAGAAGAAGTATTCGGTATGCGAAAATATATAAATATTGATTAAAGTATCGTCGCTGGTGGTTTAAATAAATTACCAAACCAAGTTTTCGGCCTGAACAAGTGATGAAAATTGTTAAATATCGAGATAGGAAAAAGAATGTTATGGAATTTATCACCAGGATCTTTGCACAACAGGAAAGAAGGGATAATAAACGGCACAACAATTATCTACCTCTTCCCATAATTATTTTACTTTTTTAATGTATGGAACCATCCTTGGCCTTGCAAAAACCCTTGATTTGTACGTCAATTAAATCGTGTAACGTCTTAGTCCCAGAATAAATACCAAAAATTTAAAAAGGGATTCATGATAGCCTGCCAGAAACCAGAAGTTGCCTTGGTATTCTTGATGATTCTGTGATGATCTTATGTCACTATCTATTAAAATGATCTGACCCAAAGTGTCACAACACCAGATTAAATGAACGAAACCATAAAGAACAGGCACACGATTTATCATAGGGAAGGCATTAAATTTGATAAATTAAAATAGATAACCAACCAGAAAATATGTGACTCGGATCCTCAAGGTGAATGATCGTATAAACGTATTATGGTATTGTAATAAAATATAAATATTCATTAATTAATTTGTTGATAAATTGGAAAATTTAATTTATTTAAAGTGTAAATTGGGGAACAAAATACTTTAAGATTCATAGCGAATAAAATCTTGTTTCCTCGAAAGGGTTGGCACAAATGAATAAAGAAAAACAAAAATGAATTCATATTTCGCATCTCAATGAAAGGGGAGTAAACAAATGTAATTACTTTATTAAAGGCTGACACTGGCTATGCATATTAGATCGCTTGGAGTGTTAGCCTCTCCCGCAATTAAGTGAGAGTTACCTGCCTTATTGTGACCTGAAAGATAAGAATTCATGATAGCTGGTAGAAACGAATACTTACGAGGTGATATTCCCTGTTGAGAGCAATATTTGAAGAGATCGGATTTCCATTGAAGTGTACCCGCCCATACATACAAAGGTTAAAGCTAAAAAGACACTGATGAATGCAGCTACCAGAAAACATACGACTAATATGTCAATAATGTGGGATGTATGTAATAGTGGATATGAGAGGAAGTAAGGACCAACTCAAGCCGAAATATGGACTCAATGTGTCATATGATCAGAGAGTGAGCTTTATAGTTTTATAAGTTTAACTGAACTATGCACTAAAGTAAGGGTACTTATTCTAATCAAGTGGTTTTATCCAATGCCTAAAAAGAACTTGTGTTTTGCCGTCTTGTTTTCTCTCGAGTTGTATTTTTATTTGGTTTACCTCTTTGATCTGCAATCATTTCATTACATGATGACACTGGATTAGAAAAAAAATTGTTACATCGTGCAATTAACTATCTTGACGTTAATTTAGATATAGGTGAGTTATATAATTTACTGTCTTTAACCTTGCAGCTTCTCAATTTTATTACTGATAGAAATGAAACAACACGAAAATGCCAAAATAAATATCTTTTTTCCTTCCAGAATCAGATTGTAGTGTTAAAGCCAGCATAGTAAGAAGCCATTAAAAATATTTGCCATTTCTTTAATAGAAATCTTCATTCATTTGAATTTATTCACACTCAGAATGAACTATGCAAACATGTTTTTCTTCTTTAATCATCTTAAAAGGTATAAATTTAACCATTAAAACTCATATAAGTTTCGTTATTTCCCCTCCTTCCCTAGCTCATATATATTTGAACTGCCTTTACTCGCGCCCAAACTATTCTTCATTGACATTTCAACCTGGCTCCAAACACTTCATCTCATTTATGCCCATACTACTTTCCTTGCTCGATTTGCTGTCATTTTACGGTAATAGTTAAAACCTCAGATTAAAAAAGTACATCTTCAGGTCGTCCTATTAACATTCCTTAATTTTCTGGATCTTACAAACATTTCCTAAAGACTAAGACACTTTTAATTGTATCTTCGTCTCTTACGGTTCTACACTTGTAGTATCTGTCCCAGTATCACAAAGGACGGAGTTGCTATCACTAGAAGCGTTTCCTTGGATAGGAATTCTGTACCCCGGAACGTGGTAGATGATATTTTGGAAGAGGCAGACCGCCTACAAAAAATTTAATTATATTATTTGTTGCCAGCACGCAGAGTCCTCTGAGGATTGTGATCCTCCCTGCGGCAACTAAGCACTCCTTGTAGATATTTTTTAGTTGTTGTATATTGCTTTTACGTGTCTTTTTCTTATAGTATTTTTTCTTTTTTTACATTATTATTTTATTTTCTTGTTTTATAGATAGGAGTTTTAGTCCCTTTGGCCGTTGCTCCCTGTGGTACCTGCAGAAAGAGACAGGAAAAAAGACTTACCTTCATAAAAGCGGATCTACACCTTCACACTTTTGAAAAGATTCAATTTCTCTGCTCTCTTTGCCGGACCAAATATATATCTCCCATGTTTTACTTACTCGAGTCAGACCCTGACAAAACTATCTACCATTATTAGATGTGTCCGCGACCCTCTGGGGCCTCAGTGTCAAGGCCTATCGAGCTGGAAAGAATAAAACGATATGGTGCGGGCGCTCTCTAAGCAACGGCCGCTACTTTGGCTTTATCTCCTTACATTCTATATAAGTGCTGGAAAAATGTATTGGATAATCTACCTAACACACATCAAGGCAATAATTATAACTGGTGGGGTTACTAGCACCGCTATGCAATGCACTCGTATAATGTATTTTATTTGTCATTGGAGTCCTAAAATTGACTAGATGATCATTTCTAAGCGTCACTATAGAATATGGCTGCCACTGTAGCGTTGATCCGAATCGAGACCTCATTCGGTGAATTACCGCACTCAATGTCTTAATAATGATAATATTTTAAATCTCCTCTTCATCTGAAACTTTATTTAGTGCAGTGTTCCATAAAAGAGTCAAATATTACTTTAAAATTAAAAAGACCTGAAATGAATCTGTTGTAAAGGGTAAAAATGCCGATATTCACGTGCACTAGTTTTTGCACAATAGTTTTTGTATTTTTGAGAATTAAACATTTGTCGTGCGGACCCAAAAAATGGACCAAAAACATTTTCCGCCATTTTTTATAAAGAACAGGACCTTATTTGATTACAGTCCCAAACTAAATAATTTAAAGCAGTGGAAATCACTCAAGTGGTTGAGAGATAGACAGGACAAGTAAACTATAGAGAGAGAGAAGAGTAATATTATGCAATAGCGAAATAGAAAAGATAAAGCATTTTCACACATCCTTTTCCTAGAACTCTGTAAACTATATGAGTGGAGGAATTTTATAGCAGCTGCAGGGAAAGAAACTTTGGAAGATATTTTTTTATTATAAGGGGAATAACAATGCATTGCATGGGAGAGAAAGTATAGAAATAATAGGTTAGTAAGATAAATTATTTATTGAAGAAGAGAAAATCCAAAATATTTGGGAGGTACATACTACAGGTGGGCTAAAAATGGAACCCTGATACAGTTATTTTGCGATCACGTAATTCCTAAGTATCTTTTCCTTCTACAATGAGAAAAATACAGTTGCTGTATTTTAAGTCTACTTTAGATGTCGAGCAGATTTTTGTATGGACTCTTGGTTTAGATCCTCTATTAATCGCAAGGTCCCCACTGTAATTGCAAGTATAAGAGAAACCATAGAACCTTGTCAAACCCAGAACGCAAACGAGGAACTTTTATTTGTGTCCAAGCTCCCCCTCCCTTCCTCTCCATAACTATGTCTATGAAGGAATTTGCTACCCCACATGCGCAAGATTAGGTACGCCGCAGTATTTGACTGCAGTTTCATACATCATCAAAATTTTGTCTGCCCTCCCCTGTAATCGAACCGGGGTAGGAATCGACGATCGCTTTATCCACTCGGCCACGGCATCTCCACTACAAAACGCGATCATTTGGAAATTATCACCAATCAATTATTTTCCCAAATTGACGATGAAATTTTATTCCCTTCAATTATAAAAAGCCAAACTTTAATTTTATCTAAAAATCAGAAATATTTTAGGAATAAGAAAAAATTAGGAAAATAGATGTAGTTTTATTTATTTTAAGATTTTTCCCTGGTTTCAACCAACGAGAAAATCGATTGCAGAACCCTGGAGTGCTAAGCCATGAGCCGTTTCTTATAATAGGACACAAACATACACCTACCCAAAGACAAATCTCGCCAAGAAGTTTGAATTTATTAAGTTAGGGAAAAGAAGGATAGTTTGGTAATCAACGAGGGTTTACAATAATATTATAGGCCGAATAGTGAAAAGAACAGATATAATGAAAATAGTGAAAGTAAAAAAGCAAAATATTAAGGTGAAAAAGGTGAAAGATGAAAGAGTTTATTTGCGTCGTGAACTCTAATACTGGGGCCCTGATAGCACGATACTAATCTCGACGAGGAAACTCGTATAAAGAACCTCAGTGACTTGAAATTATAAACCCACAAGGGGTTCCTCCCATGGAAGATGGCATAGTCAGGATAGTTGTGAGCCCTGACAACACAGAGTTCCAAAATGTTTTCGCTATGAGGTACCTGGGCTGTTTGCCTTCAACACAATATTTCTTTAGAAACCTCTTCAAAAGCATCCTCGTAAAATGCTCTCATTGGTTTCTTACGTCTTAGTTAAAAGCAAATACTAAGATTAATAATATTAATGAGGATGTTTCTTTTAACTGTATTTGGAGATGAGATGGTAGGGGAAAGACAAGTAAAATGAGATATAATGGTCAAACCATACTATTTTATTTTTCCGAATTCCAATTAACCTTTAGCCACTTTAGGTATCAAGAACCGGGAGGTAGGCGTCTCTTTATACACGAGGAGTTTATTCCAGACACACATGAAATGCGAAGAGTCCACACAATTCACATCCAAGAGCAGATCTCCGTCATTCTCCTTGCCTCATCGCGTCCCTTCTCTCTGAACTAATTATATCCTATTTTCTCGTTCAGTTTTTAGCAACACTTCTTGATCATTTCTTAAGTCACAAAATCCTTATTTCTAGCAGGGGATTTTAATTATTTTTAGGTGATTTAAGAACGTATTTCCAACCTCCTTCTGTCATTTTACAAATGGTTGTGGTCATATTCTGTCATGGATTCCCGAGGGTATATCAAATAACTTAACACCTTTACACTTTGGTGAAAGTGGGAAGGGATTTTTTCGGATAAGTATGCCTTCATTTTGAGTTGGAATGTTGGACACGTATGAAATAGATAGGCAATTATTTGTTTATTTGGATAAATATCGCGTTTTTATGTGGACAATTGAACAGAGCGTAGAGTAAAACAAAAATCGGTGTGTCTTTAAGCTTCAGGGATTTTATAATCTCAAGGGTACATTAAGGGAAATTTGACCTCTCTGACCACACTTCTTCAGAGTTTCTATGAAATTGGTATCGAATTGCATGTTTCAACAGATGAAAGAGATAAATTTTCCTTTCTATTCTTTAAAAATGGGTGAATACAACAAAAGTATCTAGCCGGTATAGTGTTTAAAAGAGGAAGATAAAAATATTTAAGTTACGAGAAGTGAAAATATGTGGCTAGTGTATAGCTCGACCCCTAAGACTTACCTACTCCTGGCGAAAGGCTGAGGGTACCGAAGGCAAACTTACGTCTTTGGCTTCGTCGTTCCCTTTTTCAGAGAGTCTAAGTCTGCGAGTTTCACAGGGTGTGTTCTCAGTAATCATAAGCTTCTTTGAGTAACTCTTACAGCTCTTTATATTGCAACCTTTCCTACTACTCTGCGAACCATGCCATCTAGTTTTTATTGGATCCTAGCCACAAGGTCCTGTTTGAGGTGTGCTACATCCCAATCGATTGGAAATACTGTTTATTGAGTATAGTTATGAGAGATCAGCAATAGGTTATGGTCAAATGTAGTCTCAGATCTGGTTGAAATTGATAGATCTCAACCAGATTTGGATCCCACTTATATCCCCAGTGGGATAGAAACTGTGAATCATTTGGTAAATAAATAAACACAACTTCTCAATCACGCCCCACCCCTCTCATTACAATTAATTATTGCCATCTGTAATTTCACCGCCTATTACGGATATTTCGTCAACAATTTTAGTAATAGTATAACTATTTTTATCACTTCTTTTATTTTTTCTTTCGAAAATCTATATTTCTTGACTCTTATCAAAGTTTTCTTCCATGTAGAAAAAGAAAAAAATCATTTCTTTCTCTTGAATTTGGATCAATTTCTCTTTCTTCCTCCATCTTGGCTCTTCTTTCAAAACAAATTTTCTTTAGTGGCTTCTTTGTATTCGAAGAATTACTTAAGAGTTTGCTATGGATGCTATGTGTGTTCTAGGGGCTTGTGTGCCTTCCTGGTGCCAATAGCCGTAGTTTTGCCCTTCCGACCCCATCGGCTGCAGAGATATCAGCAGCAATATATCTTACACACATTCTCACTTCTTCCAAATACTAAGGGATTCGCAATAGTTGGAATTACGCTTTAAATTTGAGGAAAGACATATGACACGAGAGTTCCTAGGGCAATCCAGCTATACTCACCCAAAAGAGGAATGGCTGCTGATGCCTTCAAATTTGCGAGTGATCGTAGGTCTATTCTTTATCTTAATTTCATGATGCTTTCGGAGACATCACTAAACCCATGAATGAAAGGATGTTAGGTGTGACTAAATTAATCTGAACTATATAAAAGTGGATCTCTTTTGGTCAAAATAAAATCTATATGTACAGTCATGGCCTAATATATATTTATTCCCCCATTTTATAAACTTTAGTGATTGGAGTAGTTATTCTAATATTGAGATTACTTTCAAATTTATTAAAAGGTTATCACTTTAAAAATAAGAAATACTGCATTCCCTCGCTGAATCCTAAATCGCGCTCAGATTATGTACTTAAAGAGGTGAGTTCCAGTCCGGATGACAAATATCGCATAACTGACTGATGTTATGTAAATATAATATATTTCATCATATTTTTTATAAAAATAAATGTTTAAAACTTTTTTATTCGAGAACTATTCTTTCCAAAGTAAAGCATGCATTTAATTTGGCACTACACCAAATTGGCCTGAAGTGCAAAAATGTAAAGAGATGTTGCTAATAGTATAGAATCAATGAGATAAATATTTAAGATCATTTATATCTTTAAAATGAATAGAAACACGTCTCTAAATAATTATTCGGACGCACAAGCTCTTCAAATCAATGCAACGACCGCCTACTGGTAAGGTTCAATCACAATTATTGGTTGGCATCTTGTGCCAAGCTTGCTCACAAATATTAATTAGCATGTGTGAAGGCTTCAGCGCGCAGAGAGAGGAGAAAAGATTGACAAATGTCTCATAACAAGAAGGGCTTTAATTAACCTCGATACACCAATACGCACTTAGAGGATAGGATAAAATCTTGAAAGACTTTATAAAAATGAACAGTTGAAGACTGTGTCAATGATATTCTCTAATGAAGCTCCCTTCCACCTTTTTTAAGCTTCTGGATGATCCATAATTAAAAGGCAAAAAGGGTAGCGCTTTCCCAAATCTTGTGTCATATTTGGGATTTGCATCCAAACAATCCCTCTAATCTTAGTTTTCATCTCATCTAAGGGAACTGGAGCACTAAGAATTTTACCGAAAACAGTGCCATTAACTCAAAAAGGTCCCAAAACCTGATACATCAGCAACTTTTTCCAAATTCCAATTTGGCGAAAGTTGGTCTAGAACAGGGCAAAACGAATCAAAGTAGTTTTAAAGAAAAAGCGACATTATTGTAAATATGGACGGCACGAATCCATTCACTGTATTTATTAATAAAATGTGTTCGGGATCTATTTTTTTATATTTCACCTTCAAGTTTTTTATAGAAATATGCTAAAACAGAATGCAAAGTTTGTGTAATTCTATTAATTTTCTTATATGAAAATTATATTCCTCTTAAAACTTTTTCCCAAGACTACAAACATTTAGTTTAGGCTTTTATTAAAGATATAAAAGAACATAAAGAAATAATACTGCTAATATCTTCCTTTCCTAAATGTTAAATTTCTCATAATTTGTGGTTTGAAGTAAAGGATCCTTATTTCTTAATTTCATTATGGGAAAAATTTTCATCCAGCTCGGAGAGAACATCAGTCTTCGAATCCATTTCTCTTTTGAACATTATCGACCACTACTCAAATTTTTCTATGGAGGTTTTGTGACTATGACTATAATTATAATTAATGGAAGCAAGAAGAGAATTGTTGAGAGAATGGAAGTATTGATTTTAGTATTAAAAGTGATGATGAGTACCTCCTAAAGTTGACTAAAATTACTAGGTTCTCTCCAATATCAATAGCCAAATCGTGTTCTCCTTTGATTAGTTCTACTATGTAACTTTCATAACAAAACTTTGCGCGTTATAGGCCCTTTTCAATTATTCAGCCATGTCTACTCGATCTCCAGCATTTGTAATCCCTAAAGCCTGCTTCTAAACTAGGTTTTACTCATCTTTTTTAACTTATTTAATTACCCGATGTTAAGATCATATTTTAATGTTTTTAAGTAAGTTTTAAGTTTGTCACGGTTACTGCCATTACGATGCCATTAATCACCTTTTCAATTGTCTTTTTGCTTCAAACCTTACATCCAACCATCTGCTTCCAAAACCTTTATTCTTCATCAGATTCCGTAAAAGACTACATCGTGTTTTTGCCACGGTGAGACTTTATAATTATAAAGCATTGCTTCATTTGATATTCGAAGAGAGAATAAATGTATAACATTTCACTTACAAATTCTTCTAAAATCAGTACTTCGTCTTTTCTTTGAATTAATTAGACTTATTTATATAATGCTCTATTTTCCTGAGCTGCATTCTTTTTATCCGACTGAAAAATACTACATACCAATCATTTCGAAGTATAAAATGGCATTTTTGAATACATCCTTACTTAAATATCTGGCCTCTAACTTCATCTTATATTAATTATTAAATAACAATTTTCGGATGTTTTTTACCTTCAAATTAATTTAGGTTTTCATATTCGTTCATAAAAAGAGATTGTCAGCATTTCTCAGTTTAAATGATCGTTTATCGATGTTCTCTGGGTATTTTAATTTGCATACACAGGTTGTTAGTTGGTAGCTAAATGTATGCGCTCTATAAGTGCTTCCAAGTTAGATTCTGTGTTGAGTTCCTTTCACACAGCTGAATAAATCATATTACATATTAAACTACATAAGTTTCACTTTCAGAAATATCCTTATCCGCACTAGTTTTTTCTCTGTCGATCCAATCCATTCATCGGAATCTTCGTTAACCGTTATTATTTGAAGTATGCAAATGGGCTCCCTTCAGATGTATTATGCTGAATTGGTTCTTACCATCCTAGGTACTTTTCAAAAACTACTATCTTTTATTGCTAAGACAATAAGCATCACCTTACCTTGGTCATACTTTCTAAATCTAGTTACCTCTTCCTCATAGAAGTATTTCTTGGTATATTGGAAATTACCTGGAATTTTAACACTTATGATTGTTTTTATCCTCTTTATATTGAGAACCCACATCATGTTAATAGGGTTGTTCTCTACCTTCAATTCTTAACCTGTGCCCAGCTTTACAATTTCTTAAAATTCAAGGAAATTATCTAATAAACTTCTTTTCACACCGATGAAAAAGGGAATTAAATAAATAAACCAAACGAAATGTTGTGTGCATTACAAACATTATACCTGAAAAATAGTAAAACAAAAATTGCTACTTATGCAACTGAAAGTTCTCTTTCAAGTTATTTAATTAACCGTATGACCTTATTTTTAAGAAATTAAATTGAAAAATTATTTCAACCTTTTGCAAGTTATATATTTTCAAAGTACAAACACAATTCATTTGTTAGCTCTTAAAATGTTTACCGATTCGTATATGCAAAGCATACTTTGTGTGAAATTAGGGAAACTATATTTTTGTATATAAATGGACTATTGATATATGATGTTTTAACAATTAGTACACAACTTACATGAAATGCTCCAAAGTACTAGTTGTCAAACTGCTAAATATATTAAGGTTTTTTATTTAGAACTTCAGGTGGCACTGTGCTTTAGATATTGGCACTTTTAGAAAATGCAAAGACTCTATTTTAGAAAGGAAAGGTCAATGTCATGGTATCGTAAATCTATACCTTAGCAGCTGTGAAGGCAATTATTACACTCATGGGGCAGGCGGCCGAAAGATGACCAGCTGTGCGGAGCTAATGAAGTGGGAAAGTAGGTTTTCCCTGGATTTAAGGGAGTTTAAAGCGATTAAATCTAGGCAAGTGCGTAATTGTTAGCCGGAGAGTTGTTTAAGTGCGAGGTTTCATTTAAGCTTATTGAAAAATTAAAACCCCATATTAGGTTTAACTACAACAAAAACAAGATAAGTATAAAAATCTACACATAGGGATAAATTAATAAATAATGTCGGGCTCAAAGGAAATAATAACTTAATGACTAAAGAGTCAATCATGGGATAAATGCTTGAGTCTGTCAGAAAGGAAAATAATGACAAAGGGTGATAATGTTCGGGACGGAGTATAAATGTGAAAATGCATTTATATTGTAGATTTGACTCTTGGTGAACTTAGTGGTTTGGCTTCAATTTTGTAGTAAATATAAATAATGGACTCTTGAAGATAAACAATGAGATATTCACTGATGAAGCTCCTTTTCGCATGTTTAAACTTTTGAAAGCCCTTTTACGAGTCTTGTGCCATGTCCACGGTGAAGCATCCATATACTTTCCATGTCTAAGGCTGCTTCCGATCTAAAGTAACTGAAACGCTAACAATTTGGACGAGAATAACGCCATTAATTCAAAATGGTAACAATGCATGCTTCATCAGCACCTTTTCCAAGAGGTTAAGTTCAATTCGAAGATAAAAATTTATTTTTAGCATGATGACCCACTTCCTCAAAAAGCAAAAGCAATAACAAAGTTCTTGGCCGAATATAGCATTGAAACTTTGGGACATTGCCTCTGGAATTCGCAAAAATTCAACTCAATTGAAAAATTGTGTTTGATATTCAAATTGCAGATTGATAACAGAAGTCTCCCAGTTATTTGGTAGTTGTGAGTGATTAGCGAACAAAAATGGTAAGATATTATTTAAGCTATCATCAAAGATTTGCTCTCCAGCATATCAAAGCAAATTCTAATAGTACGGATGAAGAAAAAAAATCATCGTAAATATTGATTGCGTTCATTAATCCAAGATATTTATTAGTAAAATGTGTTTGGGGTCTATTTATTAAAAATCTCTCCATCATATTATGAAATAAAAATAATAGAAAAAAATACGAATTTTGTTTAATTCTATTAATTTGTTTCTATCTAAAAAATATAGTATAATAATTTTTGTCTTTTATGCATTCCCTGGTTCCTCATTGATGTGAAGGTATCAAGTTCGTTCTGGTCGTCTACAAATGCTAGGTATATATAGGTGTTTTTTTTTATTCTGATTATTCTTCTATGAGCTGTTTGAGAATATGTAGATTGTCAATTATTGAAAAGCTGTTTCTAAACAAAAATTGTTCTCTCAGCTCTAGATCATCTAGCTGGATCAGTAGTCCTCTTGTCAGATGAGAGAGGACTGGCCCATTGCCATAATAATCCTTAAAAACACAGCAAATGATGAACAAGTACATCTTTTATCTCCAGCCCAATCAATCTTCCCTCCTCCTCTGGCATCTTGTCTTGTTTTAGACATTCAATGAAGAGTGATACTCTTTCTTTAATAATGGTATTTCCAGAAATTTTTCAGCAACTTCAAAGTTAAACCACTAGGCCTGGTTCGTTTTTGCTCTTAATTTGATTGATTGCAATTTTATTTATTGATTTGAGAACGACCAGGATATTATTGGGTGTTGTTTGTTAGTTGTGATTCTGGATGTTTTTCGCCTGAGTAAAACTATAAAATATTACTAAGCCGTTCTATAGACTATACTCTCTCGATCCTATGAACCTATTACAGCTTATTAAATCTTATCAAAAAAAAAAAGTATGAGGAAAAGACTTCGATGATGTCACAACTTCAGTTCATTAATCTCACTATACATCATTAATTACACTGTACACAAATTTCAATTGCAAGAAAAAGACATAGATCTCATGTGCATTTCATTATGAAGTTGAGTGTGCTGAACTCGAATTTGATAACAAAAATTTACCATCCTGTAACATTTTCTTCTAAATTGCTGATTTAATAATTGTGCAATTGATACCGAATTTCACGATACCACAAATGAATTTCACTACCAAATTCAGATTAAATATCTCCATTGTAATTAATTTAGGAATATATAATGAATTATGTCCCACTTACACAGGGAGCACAGAAACTTGGTGTCCTCAGGTGGTTACGCATTAAGTAAGGCTACTACTTTCGAGTCTGCACAACTTAGCCAGTCATGTTCATTGTAACTTAGGCCGTCGTGGAAAAAGCAAGGTTCTCATATGTTTCTTTTAAAATGACTGAGTGAGCAACTGAAACGGAAAGGATTGTGTTCTTAATATGAAACAGAACCGCTTTTAGAGCTGTAAAGCGATGATCTATAAATAAGCTTCACTCATTTGGTTCATAGGTCTGTTCAAGAGCATTGAATAAACCTCTGAACAAACCTCAAACAGCCCTTTGAGCAGGACTGAAAATTTCAAGTTCTTTTCGAAAGTGAAAAATTGCTGTAGAAATGCAGAACGCTTCCTAAATACTTCAATTCGAACATGTTCATACAACTGGTTCTATCGTTACAGACGTGAGGCCAGGAGTTTACTCTGTTGGCAGATAAGAATTAAATCACGAAGTAGATCATTGTGTTGCAGTTGGGTGATGAGGTGCGGTTTCTTGTCAGATTTAACCTGTGCCACATATGTTTTATCTTGAGATTCTGAATCACCTGAGTTGATCATTTTATCGCTTGGTAGTTCAGAGGACGGCAGTGCTACAGAAATAACCCCTGAATTTCAAACTGGGCGAATAGCAGACTTAAGATCTGGATACATAATAGGTTTATTGCCTTTTATGATGCGACCTGCACTGAGATAAAATAAAGTAAGACTAAAAATGGATATTACTTGCTGTGATTACTTGCAGGAATATTGGAAGTACAACATATTATGTATTTTAAACTTTTTAATTGATACACCTCTTAAAAATATATTAAAATTAATAAAGAAAACAGATTGCATACCAAGCTTTAATATCTGTCCACTAGAATTAGCACTTAGTTAAATGGTCCTTTGATTTCCTCCAGCCGATTGTTACGACAAATATTTGGTGATACCTTTTTCCACTCAACCAGGCAGAAAGGGATCTTGTACACCTGAAACAACATATGTGAGGCACTGAGTGTTTTTCCTGGTCACACACTTTATGTACATCCAAAGTACAGCTCATAAAGTTTCTTAACATGTGTAGTCAACTCTCTCTTGTATTTATTGTATTTATGTAACTGATCCACATCTATAACAGAACTGTCAGCAGAATTTGTGCACTCTCTATGAAATTTAGCTGTCTCCAGTAAAGAAAAAAAAAGACTTCAGTTTGTGAAAAATACTAAAATAGTAATAGCAGCAAATATTAAATAAAAAGTTAAAATAAGAAGCATTTATATTAAGTTACAAAATTATCAAGCGTTATGTAAGAGTTACTACGGATTTAGACCCATATAACTAAAAGAATATTGAGTATCATTTCATAAATTTCATAGGTTAGGTTGACAAATAACTTAGCAACACCTCATTAAAATTATATAAAAATTCGTTTAGAACTTTTGCATACATTTGTCAGTTTCAGCTATATCCTGTTTGCATTCAACTCCTACGAAACCATCAGTGTATTTAATCTCGCTAAGACGGTAATTTACGAGAAACTTGAGGGGCGCAGAAAGAGATGGATGTTATAGTCGTGATTTACCTAAAAAGATGCCCTTAGAAAAAAATAATTTTAATTCCATTTTTTTTACATTGGTGTTCAGTGTCATCAAGTGTATCTTTCATTTGGTCCATAGTTTCGCTAGAGAGGAGAGTGAAAGAGTGAAGTGAATTGTGTAGAGCGATTGGTTAAGTAAACACATTCACTCTTGGTCTTTATTTATAAAGATTACAGTAGGAATTTTTATTGTTTATATCAATTCATGGAGCTTGCAGCTTACGTGATTGGAAAGTTTTATTGGA
This sequence comes from Ceratothoa steindachneri, assembly GCA_963969495.1. Taxonomy (NCBI): domain Eukaryota; kingdom Metazoa; phylum Arthropoda; class Malacostraca; order Isopoda; family Cymothoidae; genus Ceratothoa; species Ceratothoa steindachneri. The sequence continues at coordinate 132,411,702 of OZ018332.1, read as the reverse complement.
GGTTGATCCAAAGGTTGGAACTGGCAGTGTAGTGATGAAATAACATTCGAGTAAGAATTGTGCCAGATGTCTGGCGGGTGCGAACATTATAGCCCGTCAATCGTGTAATGTTGCCAAGTGGCGCCATTATCTGATTTCCAACAGTTGAGAGTTACACCGTGTGCAAATCAAGAATAATTCTTGTTTGTAATGACAACCTATTTTACAATTGTAATTATAGTATCATTATTTTACTTGTACTGACAACTTGAAAGTTTTAGCAGAACAATAAGTAATTATGACATCCAACTTTAATGGGGATCATTTTCTTAAATTGGTATATATTACATAATTAAGTTCATCGCAAATACAATAACGGCCCCAGTATACTAAGTGAATCTTATAAAGAAAACACAAATGTAAGAAGATATTTAACCTAATAAAACGACTAACATTAACTCTAGGAAGGATTAAGATGGCTTTCAGCAAGCAAGAACGTAATCGTAATTGTCCTTTACAAATCAGTTAATTTATTGTAAATAATCATTATTTTAGCCAATAACTTTCGCGAAAAAACAGTTAAATATGAATTACAAAGTTGTCACACAAATCATTACCCTTTATTCTACCACAGCGTGCTTTTAACATCAACATCACCTATATGAGTCAATAGCATAGAATCTCGATTTGTCGTAATCGAAAATAAAACCTGTTTATGAAGTCCAAAAAATGAAGAGAAGAAGAAGCCGACAAATTATTGTAACTTTCAGCAGTATTGTACTCTAGAATGGAGAGCCATCTCACTGAATGTGATATTTAAGTTATTGTCCAGCCAGGAGGAACCTCAATTTATTCTCATTTTATCTAATTGCGAAATAGGCAATAGAAAATAATGAAACTAGATAAGATTTTGATTATCTTCTAAATTTTCAATCATCATATGAAAAGTGTTGTTAAATAATTTGAACCAAAGTTTTTTTTAAATATTGAACCATGACTGTTTCTAGTTAATTTCATATTTTACTTTCTCATAATAGTGTTTTAAGCTTTGATTTGCTTGTTATATCCTTTGTAAGGAATTTTTAGGGTGTAGGTATCTTCGTCATCCACTAAACATTTCTTTCCTCTAAATCCTATACATTAGGCATTTTGATGGCCATTTAATTTGTTTGATATTTTGTCCTTACCTACCAACAGAGTGAAGATTTTTGAATTACAGTATTTAGGAAGCGTTCTGCAATTCTACATCAATTTTTCACTTTTCAAAAGAGCTTGGAGTTTTGCAATGAAATCAGAGGCCTATTCAATGCCCTTGAACAGACGTATGAAACAAATGAGTAGTTTATTCATAAATAATACCTTTACAGCCCAAGAATCGGTTCTGTTTCACATTGAGAACACCATCATTTCAGTTCCAGTTCTCACTCAGTCATTTTAAAAGAAACATAGGAGAACCTTGCTTTTCTTCTAGATTGCATATTTTACAAGGAGCATTAGCTTCCAAATTATTTGACTTAAGTAATAGGAAGCGTCGGATGTAAATAATTGTTTTTCTTCCATCAAATAAAATCGAATAATCAAGAGGTCTTTTTTCTTCATTGCTGAATCTCCTAGCGTATATTGATTTTATTATTCGTGTCTCCTATTCAATGAGGCAAGCTGAAAAATATGAAATTTTAAAAGTCTCATACAAACCCATTCATATTTTCCTCAATAGAACTTTAAACGTCTTTTGATACTTTTGATCTTGCCTTAAATCTTTCATCTCTCTGACAGGGTTCAATGCTTTTAGATTGAAATCCAGGCCATTAGAAAGAAGTCAGAGTCATACCTTTGAATATTTTTGTATACCAGTTTTTATGGAGTTTTGTGAGGTTTTGTTTTTCAGCTTTTAGGATTAATAAGCTAAGGTAGTGTGGTTCTTGTCAGTGGACTTTTTTCTTTCCTATTTTTGTTTGTTTCTCTATTTATTTCCTTTCATCTCTCAAATTAATAATTAAACTACCGATAAGCTAATAACTTTGGAACACTTTTATCGAATGATTCGATATTTTGCCTGAGCTGTTTTAGCCTGTTTTATTAAGAAGCAACCATTTTAATATTTATATTATTAAAAAAAAATTTATGCTTTGATGGTCAAATAAATGAATGTGTTAACCATATAAATAAAAGAAAACTACACCAAATTTTGAGAATGTGCTAAGCAGCTAGTGTCAGGATTTAGTCTCAGATAATTTCCCTCTCTTATAACTTTCCTACATGCGTGATTGTTGTTAATTGATAAATTGGACACAATTAAATAAAATTTTATAGATAAGAAATTGTAGAACTGGAACTTTAACAGTCTTTCATAAATTCTAGGTGGGAAACTCATCTGTTATAAAACATACAATTTTACATACGACCCGTCTGACCTTATTACTACACGCTAATTTATTTAATTATTCAATTTGAATTGCTTCCTTTATTGGAACATATATGACTGAATTTCTAAAACAGAAAATTTTAGAAATAAGTGGTTTATGGCCTTAAAGGCCGTTGGTAAATCCAATTTTACGTTTTAAACTAAGTAATTAATTTTGTACTTACTGAGTTGATAATTTAGTGATCCTAAATTTCTAGGGTTGAACATGCAAACGTAAATTCCAACATTTTACAAAAGGTTTATATTATGTTGAATTTTTTTAAAAGGTGTTGAAAATAAATGTTCACATGACATCCCCCATTACAACTTTGCTAGCTTTCGTTCTTCTTTCTTCCACGGTGCTTCGTGGTGCAAGTTTTTAGATGCTTGGCATACAAGAACATATCCAAGTTGCTCTCTGTGCGACAAATGATCCAGGTCCTCCTAAAAAAAAATACCGTTTATTTTAATCACGTCAACATTAGAGATGTCATTGAAGTTTTCTTTAAAATCTTCTAATCTACTGAATCAAATTGGTACAATTTTGTGTAGTGGAAGGTTAGATTCTGCCTTTTTTAAAGAGGCTATCCTTGTGCAAGGTTACCAAAGTTTAACATTTTTTAACTCATGGATTTTGGTGATGTGGTTTTTGAGCTTTCGTTGTTTTTAGACAAAAGATTGGAAAAAAAGTGCTTCCTTCCTAGCAGCTCAACCTTAAAATATTATTCTGTGATGAGTTATCAACTAGTCAAACTTTTAAGACTTACAATTGCTAGATATATTTATTATAACATAGAAAACATATATTTTTGAGGCACCTCTATGGATAAATGTAATTTATTTGAGAGCGAATTTTGCACCAAGCAAGAACTGTAACACATTTTTCGCATTTATAGCGAAAAATAACGAGAGTAAATCAAATGTAAAGTTATAGGAATATATTTTGTCAATAAATTATCTTTATGTGGTTTATATTATTTTACTTATATGTTATATGAATTGTATGAAATATTTGTAGCGTTCATGTTTGTTTAAATTTATATGACTTGTTTCTAGTAAATCTTCTCGTCTTTCCTCTCCTCCTTTCTTTCTTTTTCTCTCTATCTTTTTCTCTGCCTTCTTTTTTTATTTTCCTGATTGGATTCTGTTGAGATACCATTGTTTTGCATTTACTTTCATGTACTTTTTGATTACCTTCATTTTCGAGTATATTTTTCATTTTATTTTTATTGCTTTTTCCTTTAATCTTGATTTAACAGCTATTTGTTTATGATTGTTTATTTTTAATATGCATATAGTATATTATGATTTCTAATATACTTAAATTTAATCTTCTTTGAAAAAAGCTAAAAGAGGGCCTAAACTATATTGAATTCACTTTTTATTTTTGTTCCGGGATATATCTGCAATTATATTATATTATTATATGAAGAAGACGTAGAAATTTTAAGGTGAAGTAAATCTCCGGGGCGAGAATAGAAATTGACTCCGGCTCCAATGACAATTCCCAGGATTTTAGGCATGCTTTCAGATAAGCATTTCAAATATTTCGGTTCCATTGCAAGCAAAAGTAATTTTAGCTACATCATAAACTTAGAGATAGCTGGTATTCTTTTCAGAAAGCTTGTTATTTGTCTATACTTTCATCAATTTTCCATGGGATTTAGATTGGGAGAGTTCCCAGGCAAATCCAAAACAGTGATTTATTTGTCATTGAGCCACTTCATGACTTTTTTCGACTTGTGGCAGGGTGGTCCATCTTGCATACAAATTTGTACATATTTAATAAAAACATGTTAAGTAAATTATGTTCTATTACTTTCATATATCGCTCTCCATTTATTTTGAAACCTTTAGGAAGGAAAGACATGCCTGTTCTACCCATGTTGCTACTATTGGTACCCCGTATCATTACTAAATCTGGGTGTTTTACTTTTTTTACTTTGTACTTTGGATGCTACCTGTTGGATTCTACTGGACGTCTTACCCTACTAGAGGCTGATCTGATGAATTTAAATGTTGATTTATTAGAGAACATCACCGAATTCCACATTTGTTTAGTCCAATCTTTACATTTATTACCAAATACATGTATTTTTGTTTCATTCGCTCAATAAGAAAAGGGTTTCTTCGCTGCTCTCATGGATGGAAGTTTCCAGTCCTTGTGGAATCGGTGATAAATAGTTCGTAATTATAAATTTTTTAATAATTCTGAGTGTAATCTTTTTAATTCGGTAGATGAAATTGTAGGATAATTTGCAATCTATCTTTTTAATAGGTTATCAGTTTCCTGGAAGTCTTTTTAGACCTCCCTTTCATAGTTTTCTGGCTTGGAACGTACCCTGTAGGACTCCCTTTAGTGCGAGCAAAGAGCTTCAAGATGGTTGCCTTGGATCGCTTCAGATGTGGAGAAATCTCTTTAATTGGCACATTTGCATTTCTTAAAAAAAAATGCGTGCCTTTTCTTCTTTAGACAAAAAACTTTCCAACCATAATGATGAACATTTCAATTAAATATTATGCTAAATTATTAGTGAAATCTCTTTGAAAGACGTCCTTCCAATAAGCAAGATAGGATGCTACTAGAACAATCTTAAATCCGCACTAACCTTTTAGAATTTAGAGTTGACAGATAACACCAAAATAAATTATCTGTTAAATAGGCGCAAATTTTGCATAAGACTATGCTGAAAAGCTTTATTTATTATAGTCTCAAAAATTCTTGCCTTAAGAATTTTATTTGATGAAGTTGAGGAAGGTCTCAATAGTTTTTGCCGGCATTGTAATTCTTGGGCTAACTTTGGGAGGACCTTGGCAAGTATATTATTCAAAAGAGAATGTAAAACAACATCAGTGTTTCAAATTCCGTTAGAATAGTTACAATGTTATTGACAAAACAATAAAAGGCAAAATGGCGGCCGACCAACCGACATACTGAGATATAGAATCACCGACGACTTGACTCGCTTGCAAACAAAAAGCCATTTTTTTTCGAAAATCTCTCCAACAAACTCGAGGATATGTATTGGACGGAAATAGGTTGGTTTTTCAGTGTGTTTGCAGGCTTTAGGAATGAATATAGTTTTTTATATTATTTAAGCAGCCGAGAAGAAATTTACATTGTTATGCATTTAAGATTTTCAAGAGTCCTTGTTTAATGTTTGGTGTAATAAATATAAAGTTGGCACCTGACAGACCTGCTGCCCAGTACTTGTCTATTAAAACGATCAAATGTCTCGATGAGTTCGATTAAAAAAATCAAAGTACCCCAACTCTCCATAGGTCCCTTGGTAGAAGATTAATGAAAGAGAATCTCCTCTTAATTTTTTCATTTTAGAAACTAAGGATTTTCTTTTCAATCTCAATGTCAAATTCGTCCTTTTCATCACAAAGATGGAAGAGATCCATACCAAATGAGATGGAGGTTTATGTGTAATCTCTTTATCGGTCACAATTACTCTGTGATTCTCAGTTTTACTGATTATTTTAGGGAAATAAGATTCCTTCCTTTCAAGCTTTTAACAGCATGGAGGAACAGTGACGATCTGGCTCCAAACTAATCGTTCTCTGGTGTTGTTCCAAAATAAATAACTTCTTGAAATGCAACTTTCAGTTTTGTAGTATGACTATTTATTTACTGTAACATCCTTGTTATCTTATTAGAAAACAAAGTAGCTAATTTTCCAAACGAGATTCTAAACATAACTTAAGTGCAGTTGGTATAATAATCGTTTGGTACTATAGTTTCGTTATAGATTCGGCGTTTTAGTTGCAAGCAAGGGAAGAGTAATATTCTTAAGTTTCTGATAATTCTCCTTAATGCCATTTGGTCCTGATAGTTAAGGTGATGAGTTGCAAGAAACTATTTGCATAAATCTTACTGGCTCGTAGATAAGACTTATGGAATGGAATCTGATTGAGGTTTACTAAATAGTTATCAGGATAGAATGGAGGTCAGTAGGGATTTTCCGACGTGGTTCACTGTAAATCGTTAAAAGAAAATTCTAAATAGTAATGACAGTCTCTAATTTCGTAGCTGCCTGATGATGAAAATGAGTAGGGATATAGGCTTCATCTTTTGTATAATATTTTGGTACAGTATGAGCTCAAGATTACGTCATGCTCAGTTTGAGATTCAGTTGAGATTCAGCCATTGAGTCTGAATCTCAATGGCTAATTATTACTTGTTCATTTGCCGAAGGCCTTGAAAGGGATGTTTCTTTTGCTCGTAATTTTGACGCCATCAAATATTTTCGAACAATAGTTTGTAAAAATGACTTTGTATGGGCAAATTATTGTTACCATTTGTAGTGTTGATACTATCCTCGGAGATCAAAACCTGGTCAAGATCTACTTCGTTACTTATCTTCCATACGTTTTTCTCTTATTATTTAGCAGATGACTTAAATATTTCTTTTTTTTTAATTTGTGAATTTGTGTATGAAAGGATCTACTGTAGAAAACTTTAGAATAATCGAAAGAATTAAAGATAATCTATCGTGTCTGTTTTTGTATTTGATGGGCAGGAGGTGGAAGAGTGTGTCAGCAACCGTTTCTTTTTTATTGGCCACTTGAAAAATGCGTAGAGGGATTTAGAAGTGAAGTAAATTGCGCTTTGTTAAAGAAATTATGAAACTAAATTCCGGAACAATGTCATCCTTTTTAGTTAGATTTGTGAAAATTTTCGTGTGTCGCCCCAAAGTGGTGAAATAGGAAGCTGTTGAAAGGTTTGAAATTGCAGGACGATTATCTTGGGTGTCTTTTGGCATTAAAAGGGTTGATGGATGTAGTTGCGGATAGAGGGAAAGATAGTAGTTGGCTTCCATCAACACGGAGGCCACAGAGTGACATTCAGTGATGGAATTCATCTTTGAATCTCAGGTAAACCAGCATCACTAGATGGCTCACTACTTGGATATTTTGTGAGAAAAAAGCCAATCATCCTAAGAACAGACAGTATGAGCAAACATCATGTCTCTGTATGGATCGACATTAGGAGGCGGTAGTGGTGGCTAGCTCCAGGCTATATAGTGCATCATGAACTAAGACGTTATTCGCAGTGACTTCCATGCTGTCGATGGGTTGAATTTCCACCATTGGTCCCAGTAGTTGTGTTGCCTGAATGGGTAGACGACTGAAGAATGCTTTCTTCAGTTATGCCTCCGGGAAGATAATACCAACGGCATATGGGAGCTGCTAAGGGAAAGTTCTGTATATTCACCCTAATTGTTAAGATATTTCTTGTGTGGTTCTTCCATCGATATTGATCGGAATACTCATAGTTACAAAGGATGATGACCATCAGAAAGCCTTGGTTTCTCTGATCTGCTGCCATCTCAAATAATAAGTCCGCAGCCTTCATAAGGGCTGCTGGTATATAAGAGCAGGGCGGCCGAAATCTTGTCCTGGTAACAGAGCCAAAGTTTACAGCTATCTAGTAAATATTGAAGCAGTTGAATCCTCTAACAATTTGCGCTGTCTCTTTTAGAAGAATAGTGGTTGTTTTATTGTGACAATCAAGTGTGGGTTAATTATCTTTTGGGGCGATGAGGTTCTTTGATACAGGCATTAAGAGAGTGTAAATATGTTACGGGTGGTCAACAAGGGAGGTTGCTTATACATAGACACTCCAATTATGTATTATATTTATTTATAAAAGAATTAGGAATTTTTCTGGATTTCTCAAATCATGTGTCTACAGCTCGCGTCAATAAAAGCTTGGAGGATGTAGGTAAAATTTTTACTAAACCTGGAACGAGCAAGTGTCAATCAATTGACGATGTAATGAAAACACGATATGATACTCCTCACTTCTCCGTGCTACTAAAATCGATTTCCACAGAGTGAAGATGCCAGGTGTCGTTAATATAACTTGCCAGCGGTTACTCGCTACACCAATCAGTACTGCCATTTTCTCTTTTCAATCTCTAATCTTCTACGTTATTAATCGATTAACATCACAGCATAAGTCGATTACTGGCGAATTATCAGATACAGTTTGTAAGTAGGGTAGAATGAAACCTTACACGAGACTGTGTTAAGAGAACAAGAATATTGGTTTTTTTTATCGATGACCAGCCTGAAACCAACTGTGGACTTGTTCTAAGGAATATAATACTTCGAAAAGGTTCTCAAGGAGTATACAAGTTATCATACGTAGTAAGGATGCAAATATGTATAAATTTGGAAAGCTTTAAATTAAAGGAAAAAGATAATAATTGTTGACATGAACTGCGAGAGAAAAACGAGAACACTGGTGCAAAAAGATAATTCTAGAAGGAAATTTAACCGAGGAAAGAAATCTGTATACAGAGAACCTATTATCGAAGCAGAAGGTGAAGTTAATCCATTTAGTTAATCCAAAGTAGGGAAAGGGGGAAATCCAAGAAGGTCATTTAATGAGGAAGAGTGATATTTTAGACATGTCTAAATATATGTTTGTAGGTAAGAGTTCGAAGCAAAGTGACCCGGAGCCTAGGTAAAGAAACTAGTACTAGGCGTTTGATGTTGAATTTGCACCTATGAGAACAATGGCATTTTCTATTCAGGGTTTTCCGTCCATCAGAACAACTCTTTTTTCGAAAGTTGGTGGAATAGATTATCTTTAAGAAAGATGTTAAAAATTTAATCTACACTGATTTGGATGCTTGTTTGAAGTAGAAAAAAGTTTGTTAGATATTGAAGAGTAAGGATAAAGCTTCACAAAACGATCATGGAAACAAATTTTGCGTAAATCTATTGAAAGTTATCTGTTACCTTGTTGAGCATGTAATTGGAAAACCTAGAGTTCAGAATTTGAAAATGGATATCATTTTAATGAACCTGTGACAAGTTCCTAAATGACCTGAAGTCATTTCTAAGGTTGATAATCTTGCGAGTTATAATTGGACGAACTACGAGCAAATATTTCTCTTTAAGAACGGTAGGTTCTATATTTACACAGTGTGACCCTTGAAAGGAATGCTGTCTTTCCTCTGATCTTGACGGATAAGAGAAGATTTACCACAAGTAAATTTTCCTCAAGTATTGAAAGATATATCAATTATGTATGAGTTCCATGGCATATTTGTTTAAGTAATTATATTCATTTAATGGAATAAAAATAATCAAAAAATTAGGAATGAGAATAACTGCAATAATAAAACATTTATTATATTGAAAGATATATCAATTATGTATGAGTTCCATTGCATATTTTGTCAAGTAATTATATTCTTTTAATGGAATAAAAATAATCAAAAGATTAAGAATGAGAATAACTGCAATAATAAAACATTGAGGTCACTTGCGGGAAATATTTATTTTAAAATTTGGGTAAGGAGTTCATATGGAAACTATAGGAATCCATTTATACAAACTAGACCGTTCATATTAGTCTGATTGATTACGGTAATTTATATAAAAAATAGATTCTTGAAACATTATTTAATTTATATTATAAGATAGTGCGAGCAATTTATAGAGCAACATCCTCTTAAAAATTAAAGAGCCTAATAATTAATTCTTTGGCATCAAGTATCGATAAAGATAAGAGAACAAAATAAAGAAATTATTTGCATTGTAATATGTGAGGTATTTAATAATTACATATATTAGATACTTTTGTAAGCTGATTTAGACCTACAAATGCCACAGTTGTATCACCTTTCATGTAACACTCTGTTTGCCACAATCTTAACTATTCCACGATAGGTAAGGTGAACAATCCTGTTTTAGCATGTGAGTTATTTAACAAACTAAACTTTGAATAAAACCAGAAAAAATCAATTGAATTTTCCTTGAAACTCGCATTTGACTGTGTTAAGAAATTAGATTAGCGCAATTTTGAGTGAGTGAAATGACTGTGAATGAGAAGTTCAAAGAATCTCACTCACTATTAATGAATGTGAATCAGAGTTCTTTCAACGGCAGGAAATGAACACACAAAACACGTGTATAGTGAAACACTGAAAATAGTGACCAGTAGTATTGGCTAATGAACTATCTGAAATCTGTTTAAATTATTTCTTTTATATTAGCAAAATTTGGTAGACTTCTTCCAGCGCTATTTTTTGCTCAAAAAGATAGGAGGAAATCGTTGTAAGCAGAGGGAGAGAACTTGGGATTACGAAATGAAAGTACATATTAACGTTTAGCTGAAAAAATTGTTTGTATATGTTGTTGATTCAATTTATGTACCTAAGTGATTGGATATGGAGGTTATATTCGAAAAACCCCATTTGCATTGATTGCATTTGGGTCTACTAAAGTGCAATGGAATTTGGTAATACATATGACGTAATATCGCATAATATCCATTTTAGTAGGTGACATTTATTCTTGTTTCCAAGTAACTATGTGAATCATAATTCTCTATAGAGCCAAAATGTGATAGGTGAAGTTCAAAGGGGTCTGAACTATCTCTAGAAAGAAAAATTCAGGAAAGATTGTGGAAGGAGAGAAATGGCACATGGTACTCTATTCCTCGAGCATGGAGGAAAGGGGAGCATGATACATACATAAATAAGTTACAGTGAGAGCATATTTTTTTTGTGTTGGATAATCAAGGTGAGATTTTCTTTTATAATTGATTTTCTTTATTAGTTTTATAATTCTCTTAAGGGCGAAGGATAAATAGCGAAATATAATCAAAGCAATATTCAGAGGACAATTTATGTTTATATTGTCGACATGACATCAAATTCTATCGCGTCGTGTGGATTAGGTTTAATGCTAGTACTGAATTATATATTATTTTAGTATTTTAACGTTGATTGGACAGTAAATACTGGGTTAGGATCGAGGACAATCTATATGAAATTACAGTTGATGATCGATAATAATCTGTATAAATTTACCCTTGGCGATCGACTATATTCGAAGAAGGCTATACCCTCTACAGTAGTGGCTGCACGCAATGTATCGCTTCTCTCCTCTTTAATCATGAAACCTTTTAGCGCATGGATTGATTGCTTTCGTACACCAATCCAATGCAATATTAAATAGGTATAAAAAAGAATATAAAATAAAACTACAAAGGAAAATTATATTGAATTATCTTTGTATTCCACATCGCTACAAAAGTGAGCTCATTTTCCGACCTCGTCTTAAGAAACATTTGGTCTCAATCCTCAATATATAAGAAAATTATCGATCGGTATTTGGCATAAGATTCGAACCTGGTATTCCATATAGGCTAATATTAATTACGATATGGGAGCAGATTTTCTATCGATAAATTAATTTCAAATCAAAATGGTTTGTAAAGACATTTGGCACTTTCTTTCATAATCCCTGTGAAATAAATTATCGTAATGATGTGTTCGCTTGTTTCCATTACTTTTTTTAATTAAACGAAAGTTATAACACCTTAGACTTAATTTTTAACCACATATTTATCTTCAAATAAGCCTCTCTTCCTCATGTGTGCCTTGTTTGACAGGTTACACATAGCACTGTATTAGACTTGAGCGAATTTTAAGCTGAAATAAATTGATATAGTAGCCCAATTTGCGCATAGATTAAATCGCTATAAGTCATTATTAATTTTCGTTGAGGAAGAAAATGTCACTATTTGGGGTAAAACAGGTTTCGAAATATTAGCTTTAAAATTATTAATCAATCATTTAATTACAAATCGGCTAAAATTCTCGGTGGACAATAAATAATTTACGCAATCTATGAGAAGTTTGAATGATCGTAATTCATAAGGTATTTGTCTCACATATTATTATATTTATGTTCTATACTCTCATTTATCTTAACCTTCCTTACTTCTCCTGCCAAAGGAAGTTAAAATTGATATTTTGGAGAGCAGGTGCTTTTCTTACGAACTTGTTTCTGCCGAAAACAATTAAAGATTATATAATTTGTCTTTGTAACCATTCTTATTTTTCCTTTAATTTTTGTTTAATTGTAAAATGATCATTTAATTACTCGAGACCAGAGATGTGAATTATCCACACGACCAAGAAAAGTTACGATTGCTTTCGCCAGAATAAGTTCTGTTAAATATATATTGTATATTCGTGCAATGTTTCTTTATTCTTCGGGTAATCTACCTTTTTATTTTATATTTCAGATTGACCCTGTTCATCAACTGTTTATATCGATCAATTTTAAATTCTACGATTTAATTTAATTCTAAATAAAATTTTTTGAGTTCAAGTAAAAAAAATGTTTTTTATATTTTAAATTTAAAAGGGCTGATTCTGAATATGAAAATTATATATTTCAATCACGGTTGATTTTCATGTAATTGCTCCGTAAACTTTCATGCCACAAAATATTGAAGTATAAAATAATAAATTTAAAAGTGATAGTTTTTTCATTTAGTATCTTTCCATAAATTTTGCAATCACAAATAGACTATATACAAGCACTAAAAAATCAATTTTTTTAAAAATTCTGTGCACTTTTTTTTTTTTTTGTCTTTCTTCTGTGTAATATCTCTAGTTGGTCTTGGATTAGGTTCTATTAAATATCGGAAAACATGGATGGATTCCATTTTCCCCTTAGACCAACTCTCAATTTCTGCAATTCTCTGGGAAAAGAGTGAAGCAATTGCAGAAAAAGGTAGTTTGTGTGACATATTACGGGCTTGACTTTAATAACATTATATTAGTGTATACACCACATTTACATAATAGTTTGGGTAGTGTTTTTCTAGCATACCATTAAACAGGCCATGAAATTTACCTTACATCTACTATCACTATTTAGCCATCAATGCTTTAAAATCATTATCAAAATGGTGATCACGAGTTTAGAGGCCGAGGAATATAGGTTTATTGGTATTAGATTTACTTAATTTGAGAAATTCTCTCCTTGAGTTACAGGTGTTGTGGTTTATCTTGATTCATTTCATTGATTAACCCTTTCAGTAAGCCCAGGCTCTATGGGAAGCAAGGGCAAAAATACTCCTCCCATCTTTACTATTTGTTTATTAATGGCATTGTGGAATTCTAGTGTCAATGAATCTCACAAAAGCTATTCGCGCCAGGTGAAATGCTCTAATCTTCCTCAGCTGTGCTAATTAAATAGAAAGCAAATATGCTTGGTATCGTCAGTTTGCAAACAATTAAGAAAGGTAACAAGAATCAAGTTTCCACTTAGTCATTAATCTTTATTGTATTTAATGGGAGAGATGTTGAATGAAAGGAAGAATTTTATATTTTTCCTTAAAACAACCGAGGGTGGAAATGGAATAGAATTCATTGTGTTTCATATGAGTATAAATCATTAAATGCACAAAAGAAATTTATTAATAAGAATCCTCCATTTATTTCTGTTCATACATTAGTCCAATGCGTATCAAAATTGCGCCTGATATCACAGCAGAAACAGATTGTTTTCCATTGAGTAAGAGTTTATTGTTGCAAATTCAATGAACGTTTTCTATATGTTTTGAGACGAGCTCTTCCATCAACAAATTATATCTTTGCAGACGAAATGCCAGTAAGTAACTTTATGTTCAACGAGGAACAGATCTTGAAACAGGTCATTTAACTTAAATTTTGTAACCAGATGTGAGTTTTGAGATAATCAGGGTTCATCTGAGCTGTCAGTGTTATAAAATGTGATTCCGGAAGGAAGCAGTCAAACTGTTATATATATCCCTGTAATGATCAACAGGGTGAAGAGCTGACCACAGATTTAAATAAACAAAAACCTTCTCACCATTCCACCTATGATTTGTAAAAGATAAATTTGAATTAGATTATAATGCATTGTTTTCACAAAATGATATCTAAAGTGATAGTTGTAGTTCTTAGTGAAGAAAAAAAGGAAGAAAACTCTTATCAATGATATGTGTTAAGCAGAAATAGCAGTCTATTAAATGTTCCATTGGATCTCAATAAAACATCAGTAATTCAAATAGGAATCAAAAACCAGTACTTCTAATTCAAGCTGAGAGAAAACTAATACTACTGACAAGCGATATATGAAAAGCCTATTTTTTTTCTTGACCACCACCTTTCACATCAAATTCAGTTAATGGACCCGGTAAAAGTTCAAAATATCTTACAAATAAAGTCAAAATTTCGCTTCTCTCTCATTCTACTGTTGTTTTTCCTTCTGTTTGGTCCTTCCCTTATATGACAGATCTGCAAATACTCAGCGAGATTTAGGAATAAATTATGCTAAAAAACCGAAAAAGGAATAAGATTCCAAGAAATTTTGTTTTTTCAATTAAGTATGTTTTATTTGGAATTAAATTAATTGGTCAGTATTAGCATAGGTATCCAAGCGAAGTGAGACCAAAATGTAATCTAAAAATTATCCACAAAGGAAAGAGATTAAATGTAAGAGAATTAAAGTACAATTTGTTTTCTTGTATTTATTATGTTTAATTCTCCTTTTCAACCATTTAATCAAGCCAATGCATTTAGATTCTAAGCTCGAGTCATCATTAAATTACACTCCTTCAAAATGGGCTGTTTACGCAATTACAAAATTTCACTTTTGTCTTGTCCTTGGGTTAAAAGTGTTATTGCCCAATTGTTTATGACTCTATTAAATAAAAAAGTCAATTTTAGTCCCAAAACTTTGCATTTGTTGCAAGACATTGAATTTGTAAATTAGCCCATTTATGGTAAATAACACTATTTTGCTGCAAATATATAAAATTTTTAAGGGATATGTTTTTTTCATTTATAGTATACACATGATACACTGTATTTAAAAGATATAGAACAGTAATACAGAGGTAATAGCTAATATTTCCTATATATTTTGTTCTTTACGACCTGGACAGCAATGGCAGTTCTCTTACATTCCACATAGATTCAGCACTAATTTGGTGATAATAACCTGTAGAGCTTTATAGATCTTGCTAGAACATTCTAGCAGCGTAGATGACTCTAAATATAAAGAATCTCTACTCATCAGAGTTGTTTAATTCTAGCCGTCAGAGCGCAGACATCGTCACTTGCCATTGATAGAAGCATTCGTCACACATAGCATCAGGAGGTTGTAAGCACCCGACAAACGCATACTGCTAAGTCTGCGGCGAATTTATTAAGCCAAGAGCAAAAAGTACTCTGTAGAGAGATCTGCTAAAATGTGGGAGGTCTACAAGGCATATTTCGGCATGCCACTTGGAGATCAAGACAATCCTTGGGCACCTCATTTCACTTCTGAGCTCTGCAAAAGAACTTTGGATGGTAATATACATATATATATATATATATATATATATATATATATATATATATATATATATATATATATATATTTATATAAATATAATGTGTTTTGTTTATTTAGATACTTGATTTTAATTTTTTCTTAACATTTTTAATAATATTAAGTGAAACGTATTTGTATATTTATACTTATGTTTTCTTTTTATTATTTACAGGATGATACAGAGGCGAAAAGATAGCTATGAATTTCTCAATTCTATAAAGTTGGAGGGAAGCAACTAAGTACTTAAGTGTCGTTTCTTCTGCATTGTGAGGAACCCTTTCAAATATCGAGCAGGCAAAGAATGCGCCTTTTATCATGTATCCATACCTTTAATCATCTATTGCGCCAGTGCCCCACAGTTCTGAGCACTCCTTATCCACGCCTCCCAAAAGAGAGCAGCAGTTTTTAAAAAGGAAAAGTAGTTCAGAAATGATCCAGATTACGAGGTGCAACTGAGGAGAGAAACCCATATTACCCCAACCATGAAGATCTCAACGACCTTATCAGAGATCTTGTTCTCACAAATTCCAATGGCGATCTTTAATTAATTTTAAGAGTCAAGCAGTGGGATTTGTTAGATAACAGTGTACAAGTAGCTGGCCAAAGAAAGCGTCACCAGTGATTTTCATTCTTTATATACTTCAAGCTGGGCTGTGATTTTGTTACAATGTGACCGGTCTGCTTGAAGTAATTGGAATCTCCTGTAATCTTAACGAGTGGCCCCTCTCATTGACAGCGCATTCAGGAACTTCAAAGCAGTGCTGCTTATAACAGAAAATATAGCAGTGCCAAGATCTTTCTAGATTCCGTGAAATATGAAGAGTACAGTTGGGAGGTTATGGGAGACTTCAAAATGGTGGCCTTCTTGTTTGGTCTCCAAGTCGTCTTTACGAAGTTTCCTTGTTATCTTATCCTTTAAGAGAGCATGGTTACCGTGGCACACTACTATCAGCGGTATTGGCCACCACAGACCGAGTTTACTGGGAGAAGAAACAACGTTATATGGGAGCCTTTGTTGGACATCTGAAAAGTAGTTTCCTCTTCTAACTAAAAATTAGGCCTTAAGAAACAATTCGCCAGAGCTCTGGATAAAAAGTCTGTAGCTTTCACGTATCCCTCTTCCTTCAAACATGCCTCAATTCGTCCTATCCATAAAAAAACAAAACTTAACCCATCTGAACCATCTAGCTATCGCTCTATCTCACCGCTTTCATTCTTCTTTAATGTCCTCGACAGATTGGTTTTCTCTTAATGTTTCAGACGTTTTACGTAAAGCAGTTGATAGGGATTGTACGTCCATTCTAGTCCTCCTAGACCTCTCCTCTGTCTTTGACACCATCGACCACACTGTCTTCATTGATCGTCTTCACACTTTCCTTGGTCTCTCGGACACTGCCTCTTGATTGGTTCTGCTCATACCTCTCCTCCCGCACTCAGTCGGACGCGCTTGATAACCTCTCCTCCGAGCCCGCACCTAATCATTTTGGGGTGCCTCAGGGCTAAGTCCTTGGTATCCTCCTCTTTCGCATCTACTTATTTACTCTGGGCTCCCTTCTTCCCGATTTGGGCCTGTCCTTCCACCTCTATGCTGATTACACTCATATATACCTTCCCTCATCCATTCTCTCTTTCTCTTAATCAATTACCAAGCTACTTTCAGCCTACACCTCCATAAACTAATGGTTATCTGCCAACTTTCTCCATGTTATCCACAATAAACCTGAAGTTCTCCTTGTTGGTACCGCTTCGATGGTGGAGAAATATATAGCTCTCTTCCCCTCCATTAAACTTGGTGAATCCAATGTCGCCTTCTCTGATACCATCAGTAATCTTGGTATTATTTTCGACGAGCAACTCTTGTTTAAACTACACATCCATCGGATTTGTATGTCTAAGGTCAGTTTCCTCCGCAATTTCTCACGTGTTCGATCCCATTTTGATCGACGAAGCCTTGAGACTGCTATTCATGCTTTCGTCACCTCACGCTTAGGCTACTGCAATTCTCTTCTAGTGAATCTAACTTATTCATAACTTTGCCCCCTACAACTATTTCAAAACTATGCTACCTGGCTCTTCCTTCAATGCCTCTGTTACAAAAGCTACACTGGTTACCTATTCGCTTCCGTACCCATTATAAAATACTTCTCATCACCCACAAGGCCCTAAACCTCGAGACTCCGTCTTATCTGCCCGTCATCAAACTCCTCTGTCACTCCTGTCTAACCTCGCTCCACTCCTGATCACTCCTCGTTCTCTCCTCTGCTCGACTTGTGACCGTTCCTTTTCAGTTTTTGCTCCTAGAGTCTGCAATGCTCTTCCTGCCGTAGTCCGATCCTCTCCCTCCCTCGCTACTTTTAAACGTCTCCTGAAAACTCATCTGTTCAGAATTGCCTTTTCTCTCCTGTAAGATTTCTCTACAATCGTTACACAACCTGCGCTCATGGAGGGCTAACAGCCCTGAAGAGCGCATTATAAATACCTATTATTATTATATTCTTATTTTCTCCAAGATTTCTTTCCTAACCTATCTGCCGCAAAGCTGGAAGCCGGGATCTTCGTCGGTCCACAAAAATAAAAGTTCATGGAGAGCAAAGAGTTTTCCGAGGAGCTCACTAGGACGGAAAAGGCAGCGTGGGACAGATTTAATGCAGTGGTTCTGGGTTTCTAGGTAATCACAAAGCCAAAAGCTATGTATATCTTGTTGAGAACTCAATGAGAAACTACGGCAAGATGGGTTGCATGATGTCCCTTAAAGCCAATATTCTTGACGCTCATATTGATATATTGAAGGAGAACATGTGAGCATAGTCCGAGGAGCGTGGCAAGCGCTTTCACCAGGAGGATCTACTGGAATTCGAAAGCCACTACCAAGGATCGTATAAAGAAAATCTGATGGTAGACTATATTTGGTGGCTGATTGGTATAAAAGTAATCTACAGTATAAGCATAAATCACGGAAAACTACTCATTTCTAATATTTTAATTGTCTTCTTTATGTAATTCTAGAATAAATAAATGCTTTTTTTGTATCATGTCGTTTTGTTTCTACTTTATGAAAATGAAAGTTTAAATTCGTCCCTTCCTTCCAGAGAGAATAGGTAAATTTCATATAAATATCATTATCATGTACACAAAAGCAAAGTTTGACATAAATAATAGCGTTTTTTCATATATTCTAGACACAAGCAAATAGAAAATAGCAGTTGCTACCTAAATACAAAAATCATGTTACACAGTATTATTTTCGTGATATTCTCCAATTTATTATTTGTTGTTCACACAATTGTTTTCCTGAAATTATACAATTTATTTGGGGTCATTCACGTAATTTTTTCTCTGATATTCTGGAATTTATTGGGGCTATTTATGCGATTGTTTTCTTTATATTCTATACTTTATTGATATAATCTACCTTACAGTTTAGTGTCCATTAGGCCTCCATTTTACTAATATTTTTCTATGAGCGATATCAAGGATCAATGAGCATGGGTGGTTGGTCGATGGGGCCACGTTGTAGTCGGTGAGTTTTAGGTTGGTTGATATTTTATCGCGATCCGTGGCACCGATAATAAGTTAAAAGTAAACAGCGCACTTAAATGCTCAGACGCTAGGACTGAGTTGCAAATTATATTGTAAACAACATCATCTCTAATCTCTTAGAAACATTTTACTAGTCTACGTTGATTTTTTGTCTTCACACTCCACACTTCACCTTCCTTAACTTATTATTAATATGCCTTCCATTAATCTTGATTGGGTTCATCATAGAGGAAATGAAAATTCCATATAAAAAAACAAACTGACCAGTCATAGAGAACAAAATAAGAGTAGATGTTCTCTAGGGGCAAACGGGAGTACTATGTAATTCCTGACTCTATAAAAGTTATGCTTTTTGTGAGCAAATAGGAAAGAAGTGAAAAAGAGCATTCTTTAATTTGGCTATGTACATAGCAACATGTGTGCCTGAAACTGTCGGGGCGCGTGCAATAGTCTCGGCACCCAAATGTAATTGACGAGAGCTTCCTATTCTCTACTCAAGCCTGGATTTTCATTTGCGAAAGAGAAGGCTAATTTAACTCGACTTAATTTAGAGGCAAAAAAAATTTAGGCAAAAAGTACTCCCTATAGAGTTATTCGTCTTAAATAGTCTCCTCTTTTGACATTCGAGTTAGATACTTGGCCCATATTTTCAAATGCATTATCTTGACCATATCGTCATTTTTTTTTTTAAATTCTCAAGGTCATACTCTCGTTGGTATTGGGTCGTTCTAGTAGAGCAAACTTAATTGCATCTAACGAATGAAGCTAAATATCTAGAGAAACAATTATTCCGATGAATCCAAAATTCGAATGGATCGCAAAATTTTATAAATGCTTAAATAGAATGAATAAAAAAATCCAACGAATTAAAAACTCGAATTAACCTAAAAATATAATTAAATCAAAGTCGAATAGATAAAAATATCGAATGTATCCAACATTCAAATGCAATAAAAATGAAATAATAAAAAAAAATCTTACGCATATCTAAAAGTAAGGAATTTAGAAATCGAAAAGCGAATTAATCAAAAGCCGAATGAATAAACAAATATAATCAATCTAAAAATCGGTTGAATCCTCCCAAATCGACTGAATCAAAATACCGCATGATTAAAAAAGATCGAGTGAATTTACATATTGAATAAATCGAAAAGAATCGAAAGAATTAAATAATTTATGAAGCCCCATCTTTAATTTAGCAAACCGATCGGAGAAATTCGGAAATATAATGGAATGAATCAAAAATCGAATGAATCCATAATAAAAAAAATCTGAAAATCTAAAGAATATGAGAAGCAAATGAATAAAAAATCTTGAAAATCAAATATAATAATCAATAGAAAAACCTCATGAATATTAAATTCGTATTAATTTAGATTGCTTCCAAAAGTCAAATAAATAAAAAAACTCCAAGGAATCCTCACACCAAATAAATCACCAAACCGAATATATCCAAAAATCTAAACACAAAAAATGTAATAAATCAAAAAATCTAATGAATTCCTTTAGCGAATAAATGAAATTTAGAGTCAATGCAAAGAATTAATGAATCCCAAATTAACCTAAATTCGATAAATTCACAAACAGATGGAATTAAAACATCGAAAGAATAAAACAATTGAATGAATTCCAAAAGGAAAAAATCCCTGAACCCTTAATTTAATGAATCATAAATTCGAAATATCTAAAAATCTAATGAATCACAAAATTTAAGGAATGCCAAAAATCAATTTAATCCAAAAACTAATGGATCGAAGCTCAGATGAATCCAAAAATCGAATCAAGACAATAAATTGAATGAAGACAAAGATCTAGTGATTCTTGATATCAAATGTATCCAAATTTTAAAGCAACCAAATATCCTATCATTATCCGGAGTTTAAATTAATACAGTTAGTGATGTTACCAGACTCGAGCAGATTAAACTTTAAAATGGTTCGCATTTTTTAACTTTTTTTAAGAATCTTCTGAAATGGAAATTCGTCCATTTTTTATTCAAGAAAAGATATATATATATATATATATATATATATATATATGTATATATATATATATATATATATATATATATATATATATATATATATATATATATATATATAATTAGGTAAAAGGCCATGTTGTATACAAGTTCTATTGAAGTCCACAGCTGTGGCAGAGTTATTAATTTTAACTTGTATTTTCTTAATATTTTTCACGGGGTCTTCGAGGCGAGGAAAAACATCCGCAAATGACATTCTTTATTCCTAGACTTCTTTCAACCAGGTAGGTCATCTTCAGGGAGTGAACAAAAATGGAATTATTAAAAAATTGCTACATTATATATAGTATCTCTAGGCAAACACAATTATTACAAAAGCTGGCTAATCATGGCGTGGAAATTTTTTAAAATAAGCGCTACAACAAACATATAAAATTAGAAGGCTCAGATTGTCTAACTAACCGGCATCAACGGAATCCACTGAATCCTCCAACTCTCCCAACTAAAAAGACCCTAAAAAAAGGGAAGAAAACCAAAAAACCGCTCGACGCGGACAGGATTAATCTGACCAATTATGGGTCAGAGAAATTCCCTTTCCCTGAAAATATGGACAAAACAAAAATTCTAAATGGCGTAAATAAGAAAATAGATAAATGGGAGTACGACATATCGATTGAAGGTTTAAGTGAATGAGGAGGGCCTACTACAATATAGCGTTACTATATACTAGGATTAATGTCAGCAGGTCTCCACCATAGTATTTGAAAAAGAGAGGAACGGAATAAAAAGAAACTTCACCCAGAAGCACTAGTACAAAAAGACCAGCATGGAGAACGTCAACACTAGATTGAGGATTCTGCTACTTAACGTTAATGGATGGGAGGGTAAAGCAATAGCATATGGAAACATATTCCGCTTGCTTGACCACAACATAATACTGATAACAGAGCACGCTATTGACACGACAAGGGGCAAACTTAAGACACCGGGATACAAAGTGCTCACGAAGAATTACTCAGAGGAAAGGTTCGATGGTGCCGCAATAGCTGATAGAGGTAACTTCACTTTCAAACGTCTTCACAAAGAATTGGACGAATTCTTTGTGGCGATACAACTTTCCACAATGGTGGGGAACCTCACAATAGCTGCAGCCTATCACCTCCCTCGTCAAGCCTATCTACCCGTCCCAAACTTCTGTACATTTTCCTGGCACCGAAGAATGGCATTCGTAGATGGCGACCTCGATGCCAGATGCCGAGTATCGAAGTTATATGGTAGAACCAACGAAATAGGCTGAAAATTGAAAATGATAATGCACAGGAAAAACACCCAGAGGATAGCGCCGGATTAGCCGACCTACATCAGTTACAGATCAGCAACCAAACCTAAAATTAGTATGAAAAGCGGAGGCTTTCCCTTCAGCTTCCATAGCGCGCCAGGCCCAACAATTTCCAGCGACCACATTGCGCTCTTAACAACAATTTCACTCGCGCCAATCCTGCTCCCAGTCATTCCACGCAAGAACTAAGCCGCTACCGACTGACAACACCAAAATCAATCTTAAAAATGGCCCACAGCAGATCATTCAGGGAATCACCAACATCTTTAACGCTTCCGTGAACACGGGCTACTTTCCCAATAGTGTAAAGGTGTCCAAAATCATCTTTATACTCAAGGATGGTAAGCCTCCAGATCAACTGGTGAATTACAGACCAATCTCTCTTCTCAAGTTCGTGGGTAAAATCTACGAAAAAATCCTAGCAAACCGGCTTCAACAACAACTAGCCGAACTGGGATCTAAAAACTTCCTGAAGCACGGGTTCCGAAATATGCAAGGAACGGAAACTGCCCTCGCCCTCCTAATGGTCAAAATAGCCCACTGCGAAGCAAAGGGGAAATACGTAGATTTGGTGCTGCACGATGTACAAAAAGGCTTTGATAAGGTTTGGCTGAGGGCTCTCCAATTCAAGATCCTAAACCTTCAAATTTCCATCGAGGGCTTTTTAGGACCCGAATTCAAACTCATTGCGGGAGCTCCACAAGGCAGCTCTCTGAGTCTATTGCTGTACCTCGTGTTCACAATAACCCGCCCTGCTCCTGTGCGGAACGATACGATATATCTGCAATTTGCAGATGGGATCACACAAATCATCCCCAGCTCATATAGAAACACCGGAGTTTAAGCAAGGGATATAGCTACCGAAATAAACAACATAAATACATATGAAAGGAAGTGGAAAAAAAATTCGCCAAAAATTGAAAATAATCCCAAAGAACGGCCGGAAAATAGATGAAGTCATCGTGAACGACGACCTATACCCGTACTTACCAGAGGGTACCGTCCTGGATTTACGGTTCACCAAGTTTGGGTACACAACCCACATCAACACCAGAGTCTCCCTATCCAAAAGGCTACTTTGGAAACTATACAGGGTCCGGAACCTTAACGCTCTAAAAAAGAAGAAATTATACACTGCCTTGGTTGCGCTGCGTTCTGGTGTACCCGGCAGTGATAACGCAGATGGCATGGTGTAATTCTCTCAGGACAATGCAGAGAGTAAAAACTAAAGACACTCTGCTAATGTCTGGAGCTAGAAAAAAGCGACTGTACTTGGCAAATAGACCTGCATGCAAGAGCAGGGCTTAAGCCAATTAATACGGAAGCTCAAAGGCTTGGGATAAGATAGAGCAAACTATTATACCCACACTCGACAACCTCAACATTGCAATCCCACAGCAGAAGCGATACAAATTTGCAAGGACAGCATTATTCCCAACCGGAAGAAACTGCGTGGAAGAGGCAATAAATCCAATATATAAATAACCAAGATCGAGAAATACTAACATAAAGACAGAAGAACAAACAAAATAAAAAAGGGACAAGAAAGAGATAACGAATTAGACCAATAAAATAAAGAAATAAAAGAACAAAGAATAAAAATAGGCAAAATACCTCTTTTTAAAATAAATCTAAACAAAAAAGGTGAAGATTCCATCAATGGACAAAAACAACAACAGCAAAACACAAAAATCAAAGCAAACCAAACAAAATAATTTAAAATAAAATCAAAATAACTAAAAGAGGTGAAGAACCCATCAAAAGAAAACGAAATAAAAGGGTACAAACTATTGTATGAATATAAAAAAATAAACAAAGGAGGCGAAGTTCCCACAAAAAGAAAGAGAAATAAATAAAAATAATAATAGGCTTTAAATGAAACAAAAGAGGCAAAAGGATCCCCAAAATAATATTAAGCTAATTAAAATTAACAAAAGACAAACTTGAAAGGCTAGAAAGCTACGACTGAGGAAAATAAATATTTAATAGATATATTTATTTAAAAGGAAGATTCAGACTGGCTATGCCCGTCTAAAATGCCAACAATGGGAACACTAGAGGCAAAAAACATAAATTAAAACAAAAGAGGAAAAATATGTGAGTAAAACGAACGCGATGCCCTCGCAACCAGGATAACAAACACCAATAAACTTCCCCCCACTCACAGCTACCACACATTTCTCCACTTAGCTCATCAAATCAAATCTAATCAAATCTGACTATTCGTTGCTCCGATCTAGTTCTCTGGCAAAGGAGGCAAAGGAAATGATGGTTTTGTAAAAACGTGCTTCCTTTAACGGCGGTCAACTCGGAGACGCCGAGATTTCGGGAGTATGATTTCCGGCTAAATTTGCACGTTAATTTCAGGTTTACTCATTTAAATAATTTAAATAATCTTTTGCAGTTTTGGAGTCTCAGGATGATGGAGATGTCCTTATTCAGTTTTTCACGGGTTAGGGTAATGGCATGAGAGTGGGTGTGTTAGGGAGTCAACAACTTTGCACGAATATTCGTACACGACGTTTGTCGTAGAATTCTTTCTGATAAGAACCCTACTTACCTGACACCACTTTTATTTAGTTAGTGTCGTAGAATGCCCCTCCTTTTAGTTCTAGTCTCTAAGAGTGCTAAGAGTGTCTAATATATTGATATTATAAGAATATCTTAAAGCACAGAGCCGTTACCAAACACGTAAGGATATATATAAGAGAAACGAACATTAATCCCAAAATAAACTTATATTTTATCTTTAACCATTGAATACACAACCTTTATACTTTAACTACAGCAATACTCTAAATATTATTATAAACAAGAATTAATTAAATTAGTTTCCCCACAAAAATTGGTTAACGTTTTCTCTAGACAAAACAATAATATAAGAATTAGGCTTACGGACTCATGTGGAGTTTAAAGGCCTCAGAAATGTTTACTCTTGACGCGTGGCAATGGGCGGAATTCCACGGTCGTCTTGGCGAGGGTAGCAGCTGGGGGGTCCACACGTTCTTCCGGGGGGGAAGGGTTCTTCAAGGACGAGAATCAATACGGTGCTCTATGCAACACCCAGGCAGTCGTGGTCTCTCTGGCGAGAGTGAGTCGAACTTCGTTCTTAATTCAAGTTAAATTGGAGTGCGGTGTGATCACCGAGTAACGAGCTCGAGGAGGAGCTTTTCTCCTTCGTTACTAATTTCCTTATGGACGAGGCCTGAACTTGGGGAGGGTCTTCTTCACGGGCGAAGATAACGGAGGGGGGTTTCTCTGGCGAGAATAAATTACTTAACGTTTGGTGTGGCCACCGAATAACGGGCTTGAGGGGGAGCCTTTTCCTTCTTCTTTTCTTAATTCCTCAAGAACAAGGAATATCCCTGGTGTTTAAGGTGCACCAGGATATGAGGAGTCTCTCTGGCGAGAGTAAATCGAACTTACCAAAGTTCACTTATCGTTTGGTTTGATAACCAGGGACTTAGCTCAAGGATGAGCTTTTTCTTAGCCCCTTAAGGTAGGTAGCCCTGCCTCTCTTGCAGGGTACTTCTTGGTCTGGCGACCCAAGTAAACTACCTCTCCAGTCTCGGTAGCTCGGTTGTGGATCCGAGGACTTCGTCACCTAGAGACTGACGTATACTACCTATCCAGTCTAGGTAGCTCGGTTTTGGATCCGAGGACTTCGTCACCTGGCCTGACGTATACTACCAATCCAGTCTAGGTAGCTCGATTTTAATCGAGGACTTCGTCACCTGGCCTGACTTATACTACCAATCCAGTCTAGGTAGCTCGGTTTTGGATCCGAGGACTTCGTCACCTGGCCTGACGTATACTACCAATCCAGTCTAGGTAGCTCGGTTTTGGATCCGAGGACTTCGTCACCTGGCCTGACGTATACTACCAATCCAGTCTAGGTAGCTCGGTTTTGGATCTGAGGACTTCGTCACCTGGCCTGACGTATACTACCCTGATTTTCCTCAGAGTTCCTCTTTTATACCTCGCACCCCCACTGGGGGAGTGGTAAAGGGGAGAGGGGCTTGAGGACGGCCCCCGGAGAGCTCTTTTTCCAAACGGTCTTTCCCACGAAGTCAAACATCGGCTCCTCGTTAGCCATCGAGATTGGGAGAAACCCGTCTCCAATTTCTTGTTCGACGTGAAACTGGATCTCACTCTCCTGGGGGAGATCTTACCTTTTTGACCTTTAGGGTCTTACATGGCCCCGAGTTGTGCCACACTGTGGTTAAACACTGACCCGCCGATGCCTGGGGCGGATGTCCTTGCGGTAACCGCCTTGGAACTGCACCAAGAGTGGTCGAGGGGGGGAGGGAAGTGACCATTCCCTTACAACGTTAGTCTTCTGCAGTTCGCTTGTTCTAGTTAACAACGGCTACTCACAAGAATCCATCGACGCCACCCTTAAAAAGAAAATGAACTTCGCTGCTGGTCCTATATGGAGGACATAGTTTTTTAATACGAATAACCCGCAAAACGGGAGGTGAAGGAACCCTTCCCTTTCTTGATATCTTCATAAGGGCACAGGAGTCCAAATTTGTAACCCTAATATACTTTTTAAGGCCGCGAACTTGGGCTTCTGCTTAAATGGTTCTTCTGAGTGTCCTGAACGTCACAGGAGATCAGCCATCAGCGCCTTAGTTAACCGGGCAATTTCTCATTTAACCTCGTGGACGGCTGTTGATCACAAACTAATAAAGTTTCCCGAGTTATCATTAACAACGGCTACCCACAAGAATCCATCGAAGCCACCATGAAAGAGAAAATGAAATTGGCTGCTGGCCTTGGCGTCAGGTGTACTCCGAGGATGAATAATATCGATCTTTATTACAAAGCCACTATGAACATCGGCTATCGTAAAGACGAGAAGTCTCAAAGCCATTCTCCATCGCAACATGACCCAATCTGACCCTAATACGGATATTAATCTAATTATATACTAAAAGACCAAGAAAAAAAGTAGTTGCTTCATGAAGAACAGCTGTCTTCCTCCGACGAGCGAACTCCAGGAGACTAACGTCCAGGACAAATATTCGTGCAAAATTGGTTTCTGCGAACACCGCAATTCAAAGTACATCGGCGTAAACTCTACAACCCTGTCAAGGTGACTGACAGCTCACCTTCAATATGACGCGATTAAAAAACAGGCCCACTCTCATGGCACTACCCTAACCCTTGAAAAACTGAATAAGGACACCTCTAATATCCTAAGACTCCCAAACCGCAGAAGATTCAGGATGGCCGAAGCCGTCAGTATTTAAATGAAGAAACCGGCAATTAACGTGCAACTTCAGGCGGAAACAATACTCCCGACATCTCGGCGTCTCCGAGTAGACCGCCGTTAAAAGAAACACATTTTCAAACCATAATTTTCCTTTGCCTCCTTTGCCGGAGAACTAGATCGGTGTGACAAATATTCAGACTTGGACTTGGAATTGGACATAAAAAGTGATGAACTTTAGGGAGAGAAAGAGAGAGATGAGAGCAAAGTGGTGAAATAGGGTGAGTTTAAATAATAGAGGTGGTGTGGTAGACAAAATAAATAGGTCCTTGGTGAAAGGGTAGCTCTGTTTGTTTAAGTTTAGTTTTTGTCTTTATTTGTTTTTTGGACTATTATATGTTTTTTTGTTTTTTTTAATAAACTATAAAAATCTATAGTGTACTTTAATTAAATTAAACATGTTAATTTCATTCTTATTTATATGTGATCTTAATGATCTTAAATGACATAGAAGCCAGTCTTTTTAGGGGATGTTATTTTACATTCCGAATATTCTAGGTAGATTTCTTGATTAAGACGAGCATTTTAAAGTGATGTGTGTACATACATAATCAAATTTACCACATATGTAAGGTAATTAATTATTTATGTATTCCTTGAGATTAAATTAAATAAAGTTCAAAACTTACTTGGATTTCGCTTTTCATCTTTTTTGTCTGATCTTTTTCATATATATATATAATATATATATATATATATATATATATATATATATATATATATATATATATATATATATATATATATATATATATAATTTACTTAATGAAAAACTCACAAAGTGGCACGTGAGGAAAGCAATAATATGAAAATTAACCCACAGGAAAATGAAAAGATGAATCTAAGCACTTTCGAATTATATTTGAAAGTTCATTTTCAAGGAATAGCATAAAATGGAGAAGACAACCTTATATAGGGAACAAAGATACGAAGGAAATGCCATTTAGATAGTACAAACCAATGAAAAAAACACAAAAACAAGACAGAAAATACCAAGAAAAAGAACAATAGGCAACTAATAACAGATATATGCATCCCTAAAACGATATACACACAACAACGCCTGTATTTTAATGGAATATGGTGGGTGATAAAAAACAAAAACAAAAACATTTAACGGATTATCATTAGAGCGAAATGAGACACGTGTTGGGGTAGGCAATGCAAATGATATTACACTAATGGAGAGGGACAACAGGCTCCATTATGAAGTTCTTTCATTTAGTACAAGTTTTTTAAAACTGGGTCGAGCTTAAATAAGCCAGGGGAAATATTTATATTTTGTAAATGCCAATTAATGAACATTCAACAATATTTCTTTTTGTGAAATCAGCGGAATGATAAAGGAATTTTGCAGAATTCCGGACAATGGGGTGGTTATTTTCAGATCAATGTAAAATTCATACGCCGTTTATTTCACCTCTTTTAATATTATGCTTATGTTGGTAAATTCTAGTAAATAAAGATTTACCAGTTTGTCTGACGTATGGTAAATTGCAAATAGAACATTCTATAGAATATACTCAACCTTTTTTCCTTGTATTATTGTGGAGAAACATTTTATATAAAGTGGATTCATAACTAAAATTTACAGAGATATTAAGTTGCGTAAAAATACGTGTGCGAAAAAAAATGGTTGAGAGTATATCTAAGTTTAATGAAATGTACAAATTTGACGAGTGTAACAAAGTTTTTTACCTATTTCAAAGATATTGGACAATTTCTTATCCAAGAATTCCGGACTAACAAGGCATAATGCGCGACGAAACATAAAAGTGAATACAGACCGTTTAATTTTAAGTATGATAAGAGTAAAAGTGAATATATGAACTAGAGTTAGACTGTTTGCGATAAATAGAGAATTTAAAACTTAAAGAGTCCAATTTTCCTCAATTTCAAGGGTAAATTTAATAGAATGGACTAGAGAATTAAGATTACATAGAAAATTGTAAATATCTTTTGAAGGCCAAAGGTATATAATATCTTTAACTTAACGGTACCATACAAGGGAAAATCGAGGATTGGGGGCAAGAATAACGTCTCTGAAAATAACCACCCCATTGACTGGAATTCTGCCAAATTCCTTTATCATTCCGCTGGTTTCACAAAAAAAAATATTGTCGAATGTTCTTTAAATGGCATCTTACCTAATATAAATATTTCCCCTGGCATATTTAAACTCGACTTTGTTTTACAAAAACTTGTACTAAATGAAATAATTTCTTAATGCAGCCTGTTGTCACTCTTTATTAGCGTAATATCATTCGCATTGCCTCCTTCACTACGTGTCTCTGTTTTGACTGTAGATTAAATTCTTGGTCGTAAATGTTTTCGCTCCTATGATAATCCTTTAAAATGTTTTTTTTTCACCCACCATATTCCATTTATATACATGGAGTTGTTGTGTGTATATCGTTTTAGGGATGCATAAGTCTGTTATTAGTTGTCTATTGTTCTTTTTCTTGGTATTTTCTGTCTTGTTTTTGTGTTTTTCCATTGGTTTGTACTATGTGATGAGCGTTCCCTTCGTATCTTTGTACCCTATATAAGTTTTTTTTCTCCATTTTCATGCTATTCCTTGAAAATGAACTTACAAATATAGTTCGAAAGTGTTTGGATTCATCTTTTTATTTTCCTGTGGGTTAATTTTCGTATTATTGCTTTCCTTACGTGCCACTTTGTGAGTTTTTCCTTATATATGTATATATATATATATATATATATATATATATATATATATATATATATATTTTAGTTTAACTTTCTTTTCAATAGAAGCAAGGGGTGTGGCAGTGAGGGTCAAAGAGAGTTGTGCACCCTTCTAATCAGTAGCCACGCCAATTGCAAATTGTTGAGTAATACTTATTTCTGCTTACATTTCCACTAATTTTCTTTTTTCTTAACAATTATATATGAAGATCAGCTCTATCTTAATTTTTTCTCTGTTTGTATTTTATCTGAATTTGCTGTTGCCCTTCTCTGATTTCCAGATTTATTTGTGTGTTAATTTTAGAGGATATCGAAAATTCTTTTTGAGAGGCCAAACGCTATATTTTTAATTGAAGAAAATAATAATATCATTTGACAACTAAAGGTTTTCACAGAGTGTAATAATCCGTTGGGATTAAAAGTTGTATTTCTCTTAGCATTCGTTCTGAACTTTTCTAACCCTTTCTCTGTATTCATCTTAGCATTGGTTCAGTATTGTCTTACCATTAGTTCCTTATTTGCTTAGGCATTAGTTCTTTTTTGTTCATAACATTAGTTCTGTATTAGTCTTAGCATTGGTTTGTATTGGTTTTATCATTAGTTCTGTAATCCTTTATCATTAGATCTGTCTTTATTATAGCAGTTGTTCTGTATCTGTCTTAGCATTCGTTCTGTTTTAGTCTTAGCAATGGTTCTGTATTCATCTGAGCATTAGTATTCTATTCTTTTTATCATTAGTTGTATAACGGTCGTAACATTGGATCTGTACGCGTGTTAGCATTAGTAATTCATTCTTTTTAGTACTAGTTATATATCCATCTTAGAATTAGTACATTATTTTTCTTACCAATGGCTAAGTATTTTCTGAACATGTGTTCTCTGTTTGTTTACCGTTGATTCTGTGTTCGTCTTACAATTTGTTGTGTATTCGTCTTAGCATTGGTTGTGTTTTGATTTTGGCATTGGCTTTGTATTCGTTTTAGCATTAGTTCTATCTTGAGCATTGGTTCCTATTAATCCAAATTTTTATTAGCATTTGTTCTGTATTCTTCTTAGCATTGTTTATGTATTAATCTTAGCATTGATTGTGTGTCGTTCGTAATATTGGTTATGATTTCATTTAGCATTAGTTCTTCATTATTTTGAGTGTTACTTTTGTATTTCCCTTACCATTGGATTTGAATTCACATTAGCATTTGTTTTGTATTCCTCTTAGCACAGGTTTCTTATTCGTCCTAGCTTTATCATTTTCTTCATTCTGTTCGTATATTTCCTGATCCTTCTTTCTGTTTTACTATTAATTGCTTAACCTTTGTATAATTTGTATAGATTAATTTTCAACTCTTTTCTTTTACCAGTAATTAGAAAAGAAAAAGAGTTTACAAATGATCTATACAATTGATACGAAGGTTATGCAATTAATGCTAAAGTTAGACAAACCAAATTTTCCAAACTTTCAAGCTCCTTGTTTCTGCGGGATGTACAGACACTTTTTATTAGTATAATTAATTTCGAATAAAATATGAAAAAGTCAGTTTTTTTCACCTAGATTTTCCATATGTATCTTTATATTGAATAGTCATACTAATTGCTTATAGAAAAGAACTATAAGGTGTTTTTGATTAGAAAAATGTAAAAATACGCTAGTTATTTTTTTGGTCACGAGATTGGTTACAAATTTTTAAGGTGAATACGGAAATGGAAAACATATTGTGATAAGAAAATATTGTAGATAGGATTTTAAATCTAGAGGAATAATATTTTCTTTCCTTTTCATTTTTTGACCTAAAAATAATTTCAGAAAACGAAGCCAATGAAAGCCCTTCTTTCATCACCGTTGTACCTTATCTCAATTACAAGTGAAAACATCCTATGTTTTCTTTCCTTCACCTCCTCACCCAGAGGAAGTTTCAGAGCATAGTCTCCCGAATATTTATTATTCTATATTTATTTATTCCTCAAATAAAAATAAGCAAGAAATATTGAGCATCTCTCAAATGATTTTTCAAGTGCGTTTCATAAAACTGTAGAGGATAGACTGTGAAAATGTGTGTAAGTAACAAGGTCAAATTCTCTAAATTAATCAGAAATGCAATATAGAGCTTCTTTTTGTGTTATCGATCTTAAAGAGTAATCTGCTTAATCGCTTCAAATAATTCTGAATGTAATCTTAAGGCTTGGTCGGTGTAGCTTCATTCACACAAAACACAACCAACCACTTTGACTGCCCTACCAAATTCCCTTGAGTGTAGGGAACTGTAGGAGTTTCTGAAATGTTACACACACTTTCGGCTCATATTTCCTCATGAATTAAGCTTTTGGGGCTACTTGATTCTCTTTCCATTTCCCCTAAATTCTTGCACAGATATTCGCGATGGTTTTCATATTATTTTACATGAATGAATAAAAATTCTATTAGCCTGCTTAGAATTGGAGAGTTTTTATTGAAATAAAGTTAATAAGTTTGATATACATATATTTTAATCTATGTTTGCAAACGGCAAAGATAAAGTGACTCCTAAGATAAACAAAGCAAGGAAATAAGAACAAACTTTTTGATCGGCTTTAATGGACATAATATTTAGTCAGATGACACATGCAAGACAAATTAATAAGGCTTAACTCTTTTGACAAACATTACATAATAGGCAGGGTGAATTAAATGTGTGGAATTATCACGTATTTCTGGTAGAAAGTAAACTTAATTTGAAAGTTGAGCCTTACTTTTTGAGCTTTACATATATACAATGGTTAAGCAAAATACAGGAAACACTTGCAAAGGTTGTTTAATGAGGATCAAACATAAGTGAGCACAGAATAGAATATTACCATCGATGAAAAAAAGAATTATGTGTTTTTGCTACATCATTCCTATTTTTTCAATGGTAACATTTGCTGTTCAATGCTTCTTCTCTTTGTTTTCCTTTTTTCAAGTTTTCTCTCTCCTCTTTATTCTCAGCTAAATAAGAAACTTCATCCATCTAGGAATGATTAAATACCACCTTGGCCAAAAGAATAAAGCACCAATAATAATATATATTGGACATATATAATCAAATTTTTTACAATTTATGACATTATTCATAAATATCTATGATGATAATAATGTTTTCTAAAATTAGATTCTAACTAAAATTTCTCATGTTTTAGCTTCAATATATAACCATTATGTATTTATTTTCATTCTAAATAAGTAAAACGACTGAAATTAAGAACGTAGAGTACCACAAAGAGAAAAAAATTAACTAAGCCATAGCCACAGCTCAGTTAAAATAGAAATTGCTAGAAATAATGTTTAGATATGCTCACCAAACTATTATAAAGCTATATAAAGGCACCGCAGTAAACGTCATTTAACATCTAAAAGACAGATCTTTCATTCTGTCTTCACTAAGAATGACAGAAAAAAATCATCCGAAACTTACTGTGTTAAATGTAACTGTTAGTTCAAAAACATTATAAAGAACAGTTAAAAGAGATTTAAAGATCAAGAATTAAAGAGATGCAGGCGGGAAAAATCCATGGATATCTGAGGTCAATACAAATGAACGTCTTCAGTAAACAAAAGATCACAAAATTTGACAAATGAACAATGCATTAACGTTATCTAATAAAATGGAGGTAAAGATCAAATACACAAGAAAGAGTTGTATTACTGTTTTACATGTAATTCATGTAAAAATAACTTGGATGAAATGTATTTAAAAATGTATCGTTTTTGTAACAATTTTGTAAATTTTCAGGACTTATGTGGTTATGTTTGTAAGACGAACAGTCAAAGAGGCATTTTACTCTGCTGTTCTTTTACCAAATGCACAGCATAGAGTTGTTTCTAACATGGTATGAAGCTGCATTTCTTCATCTAAGCCATGAAAGATTAACGTTATACCACCATTCCACAAGATATAGAGCTATTCTTTCCCAAGTCCATCCCACAATACCAAGAAATGAAGATATTTGAGCAAGACAATGCCCTATACCATACATCTACACCAAGAACTAGATTTGAGAAATGGGGTTTACCTCTATGGATTGGGCGCAACAAAGTCTAAACTTACTACAATAGAAAAAGTGTGGGTAATGCTTAGAAAAGTAATAATAAGTATCAAAAGTACTATAAAAGCAGAACTATATGAAAAGAGAAAATCTGAATGAGAAAGGATAGCGTTAGAAATTTGGTGAATATTTGTTGAAAAACCATGCCACGAAGAATTATAGCTCTAGAAAAAGAAAAAAAGGTCTAACTTAGTATTCAAATAATTAAGAAAAAAAACAAAACTAAATTCATTTACTGCGAATAGCTAATTACCTAAAATGAATAATTCGATAGACTCCCAAGCACTTGTGACTCTTCGGGCATATCGAGTAACCTTTTGCACTGAAAAAATGTTTTGCATATTTATATTTGACTTCCAGCTCAGCCAAAACCCTTTCAATATTACCATACATCATTTAGGAAGGAACTAATATTCAAGTTTATGTAGGGATATCTTTAGTATGAAAAGGAATCGAATGCAGCTGTTGAGGAACGCGTCTGAGCCTGAACCCAGAAATATCATCGACTGATTTTCGGCTGGTATTGTTGACATGCATCCATTACCACCTACCTATTCGTGGCTTCGCCCCACCAAAAAGGACAATTGTGTGCGTGACTTTCCAGGCCAGTGGGATTTATTCGGGCATAGAGCATTTTATTAGACGTCTAGGATGACGGTATGGGTAGGCCTCTATCCACAAATCCAACTAAAAAATTAAAATCTTCTTAATTACGAAGGGAACTTTAATTAAGTTGGAAACCTAGTAAATTTATAAGACAGTGGCTAACATAAATTATCTGAAAAAAATTAATTACATTTATTTATACAACAAAGTTTTTAATAGTTAAAAACCGATAAATTAATGGTAAACCAATTTGGGATAAAATGACACTTATAAATTAGATAAAACTTTTCTCGGCATTTTTCTCTGCAATACAGCTAGAGGAAAGGCGTTGTGTCGGGTGCTTAATGCTCCATGGCCAACCACGATTCTTCTTTTTCTGTAAACTAAAGCGCAAGTAGTCGTGATTAGACTCTAAGATGACCTTTCTGCCTCTACATTCAGTATTATTGCGCTATTGAGGGATAATTTGATATATTTCTGCCTAAGAAAAAAGAGCATTATGTAGCTCTGTCGAAACAAAAGGATCGTCAAGATAGTTGGAGATAAATTATCTGCATTGGCTAAGGAATAAGAGATTTAAAAGGTTTGGGAAAAGAGTAATTAGAAACTATATTGTTTATGATGTTAGAGATGGTTTTAAATTTGTCTATTTTTATGGGATTTGTAAGAGAGCAACAATTTCATAAATTGGGTCTTTACTTGATAAAAAGGGTGAGGTAGACAACTGAATGACACTTTTTGAGCCAACTTAAATTTGTTACTAACTAACAGGTTCTTCAGATTCGGAATTCTGACAGATAAAAAAGGTAATAAATTAAATCATGCAAGAAAAATATATTTTTCATTTAATTCATTTATCTATAAAATTGTGAATCTTTTCGGTTGTCTTAGTTCAGAATAGTTTTAATGAATGTTCTAAAGAAAGTAGAGAATTTAAGATTTTCTGGTACAGAAAAGGCAATATCAATAAGATAATAAATTAATGGAATATTGTTGATATATTCCACTTCTTAATGTCGTACATTTACTAATTTCTTCCGTTTACTTTTATCCTTAACTAATAATTTTTCCCAGAAAATTTGCAATCATTTATATATATTTACAAAAGCGGAAATTATCTTGGAGTTTCCCCTCTATTAGAGCACGAGACTTTAATCTAGTCAATCCGAAAATACATAAATAACCAGTGCATTTCTTTGCAGAACCTCCGACTCAACTTCTGATTCTGAATGAGACGAATAAAGTCCAAGGTGGACCACTCATCGGACCAATTAATCAAGACTCGAGTTTGAAGCTAAACTGCATCGCAATTGGAGGTATGAGAGTTATACGTTGCTTTGATTTATAACTTGTTATAATCATTTATTTTTTTAATTAAAGGCCAAAAGAACGACTCTTTGCTCGATCGTTTTATGAAAGAGCTTTAGAAGATGGTTAAGTATGGGAAATGTAAAACAGCGTAGACGATACTGGAGATTATTCAAGTAGCCAATTAGAACACTCAAATTACTAATTATCGAGAGTTTATTTGGTCTCAAAAGCGTGTTCCCGTTCCAAAAAAGAAGGGAGGAAACAACCTTAATAATTTAGACACTCTAACCTTTCCAAGAAGAATATCATTAGCCTCAGTTGTCTTTTATTCCATCGATTTTTTTTTCTTCAGTATAAATAAGTCGTATTACTCACACAGCCTTTGTGTGAGTAATACTCACTGACACCGTTAAAACATTGAAGACGATCTTTTTAAACTATAGATAACAAACCTTTATCTAATATGCGTATTGCAACTTTTTCGGCTTACTTGGCAGAATCAAAGACGTTACTGGCTCAATAGCTAGATAGAGCTTTCGAAGGAAATGCCTAGTCCTAAACCACTACCTTCGAAGGTTTACTGAGGGAGGTCTGTCTCAAATCACGAGTCTTCACTTCTACCATCCTCGAATCTTTTCAACGGAAATGCGACTTGGTGGTCGGGATCTGTTGTCTTTTGGAAGATCCAGAGTCTCAAAGGCTTTGTATAAAGATTCGGGAGTTGGGACTCTCTTGTTGCTTCTTTTATTTTTCGAGGCAATCTTAGGAATCCCGTTTTAAAGGACTTGCGAACACTTTCAAATAGTTTGCCTCATTTGAGTCTCTCAACATAATGGGGTGCACGTCCTATTTACCTTACGGAAAGAGTTCGGGTGAGGTCTAGAGGAAGTCTTGATATCCTGGTTTAGCCAAGGTTGGCGTGAGACCGTATTGTCGCAAGCTCTACAAGTTGAACACCCCCGGAGAGGAAAGGAGGAGAGCTCGCAGAAGTGTCCTAAATGATCTGAGGTAGGAAAGAGTGTGCTTTCTTAAACTTAGAGTCGTAGTAAGTTCCAGATAGCATATGCGGAAGAGAACCATATACTTGCCTCCTTGAAAAAAGATTTGGTTCTCAGCCTGAAAAGTTTTCCCTAAAGGTTACGAGTTACATTGCTTCGAAAAATTAGAAGTAGATCGCCAAAATTCGCCAGACTTCCAGGACAGACTTTTTATGTTCAGGAAATGAGCAGGTGGACAGTTTTCCGCTGATCCAACTTGTCAAATTTCCAGGATCGATTCGTATGGCCGAAGAAGTGGTACTCGTATTACCGCTGCAACACTAGAACGAAAGAATTTTCGCTGTTGCAATAGAAAACAACATGAATGGGGGCGTTGTTGTTTTGTCAGTCTGGAAGTTACCAGTTCATAGGAGTGGGATGAGTGTGGGATGGAGTCTGGCTCATGGTGGGCTGAAAGTTATTCAGAGCTTGTTGTTAGCAAGCCTACTTTTGTCCTCCAATTGAATTTGTTCTCACTCACAATGTTTCTTACGGAGAATAAGCTATTAGGCTGGGTTCCAGAAGGTGCCTAGGTAATCACGGGTTAGGGAGAAAAAAACTCACAAGGCGGCGATGCGAAGGTTTTATTCTTAGTCAGGGCCTACCAAAATACGAGCAAGCAGAACAGTTCGAGTCATACGCGGCTATGTGTGAATTTTCCGTTAATGGTATATAGCTGAGTCTAAGGGGGCAGGATCCAATGATGAGGAAACGGACTCGGCACTCGTGACGCTAATATTAGCAATAAGCTTCTGACAGACGATTTAACTGTTTATCTCTCTCTATCTTAGTCTCCTCTCGTCTGCGTGTGTTTAATATATATATATATATATATATATATATATATATATATATATATATATATATATATTATGTATATATATATATAAATATATATATATATATATATATATATATATATATATATATATATATATATATATATATATATATATATATATATATATATATATATATGCCTCTCGTTTCCAAGTGGTGTGACCTTTTTGGTAGGACCTGGGTGTAGTGGGAAGCCAAAGATCAGGAACAGGGTCGGCTTTTCTTCGTTGGGCTGAGTTACAAGAGTTATGTGCATCTAATAACCCTACATATTTTTCAAGTTTGGGACTATCTTCTATCCGAGAGACCGTTTTCCTTTCACGGTTCCTCGGAAATACATTACCGTTTATGTGCTCAGCTTGTTCCTGTTTCTCTCATCAAGATCGTTTCCGTTTGGCAGCTGTTTTCTAGCGTTCGTATGTTTGTGTATGGCCGCATGAGAACTCTGGCTATCCGTTTTGCTAGATTCATACTTTTTTAAATATATGCAATTATGATATAGTATTCCTCTTTATTTTACATTGGTTCACTATATATTACATGGCATATTATTTCAATGATTCATGCGTGTACACATTTTCATGATTTCTTAGATCCACCGCGCGCTCATTTGTTTGGGTTCCTTGCTGGGCTTACTTATTTTGCAATTTCAGTGCCGCAGGCATACTTTCCCTGCAAGTTGTGTGACACAAGGACTTCCCCTCAAGTTATCGAGTGACATATGCAAAGTTCTAATAACCACTGACTTGGGGTAAAAAAAATTATGGCATTAATCATGCTACACTCTTATTATTCGGGCTATTTTACTAATTTCTCTAATTACACTATATGGCCAAAATATAATCAGGCTATATATACACCAAATACTGAGAAGTCCGAACCCATTGCTTCTTTACTTTAATATCATACGAAGATTAGGTCAAGGAATCGAACAACACCGAATTAAATAATAGAAGAATGATGCCTCTCTGACGAATGTAACTCGTCTACCTGAGAGCGTTAATAAATCCGGCTTATCGTTATATCCGGTGCTGTTACAAGGCTTTCTAGAGTTCGTATGATACTCATTTGTGAGGGTTCATCATGGAACCTATTCTGTCCTTCAACGCATTTTCTTATTATGTACATGGACAAAAACTATGCACTATTATTTTACCAAGATACGAGTATCATATATAAACATTATTTTACAACTATGTTACATATATATTATTCACACAAGGTATTATTCTTATTTATGAAATTCTTTATACCTCTTTAAGAATATGAATATTTTCATAATTATTCGCCTACCAGTCACAAGCAAAATAGGGTTCACAAGGTACTCATTTGTGAAGCTTCGTTCCTGAGCCTATTCTGTTTGGCAATGCGCGCTACTAACCTCCCTGTGCGTATCACAGTATATAACTTTCAATTTACCACAAGCATCCTGAGTTAACTTTTTAATTAATATATACACGGACTATGCACACTTAATCGGAGTTAACTTTACATTAATAATTACCGACTTTATCGATTTATATTTGGAATAGCAAAACTGACATTTCTTTTCACATCACTTGACAGTTACTGTTTGCCTCTTTAGAAGTACTGAATTTGGGCATTTAAATTAATTGGCACTGAAACCTAATACCAAGCTTGATATTACTAAATTTAAATCAAAATCTACCCAAACGTATGGCTTGAATTCGTTTTCATCTTGCTCCAGTACTGTCGTGGTATGTATAAATGCGCCGTACTACCATTCTGATTGCCACTTTTCGCAAAGAAAGGGCAATCTTGATGGAGTTCACGAAGATGTTTTGTCATTAGGGACACTGAAGGCTAGATGGCATTTGCATCGGCCACTTCCGTATCTCCTGGTCCTGCTTGTTGATGGTTCGATGCTTCAATATCTTTTTCGTTAGGCTTCTTTTCCTCCTTCCTTCTCGCGGTAACGATCACAGAGTCTACCTCCTTGGGCGAAGATGACACTATAACCAGTGACAATGCCTTCTTTTTCTGGCCTACTTGATGTCTAGATCAGAGGCTAAGGAAGGATGGACGAGGTGACGAAGTGACATAATAATATCAGAATGAGGGCACTTATACATAGTCGGCCTGCGGGTTCGACCTAATTTAGGCCTTTATGACCGTATTAGAAGAATGCGGACATCGTTCTGGCACCTTAGTCCATAAATGATGGTGCCAGCCTCGTTACCAAATATGTAAGTAGAAGAGTTAGAGTCGGTAACCGAGTACACTCCGTATCTAATACTTCCCCTAGCTAGCTAAGTGTCTGATTTCGCAGCATGTAAGGAAGTACGGTTTATTCATTAACTTGACTAGTTATGGTATAATAAACCCAGCCACCAGAACATACGTAGATATTAATAGAAGCCTTTGGATTGTAGTAGGCAAAGATACGAGGAGCGGTCAATAAGTTTTGCGAATCGATAGGGCAAAATAGAGGAAGGAGAATGCCTGTTTATGGGGGTGTTAGGACAAGTTATGACAAGTCAGGACCTGCAGCCGCACGCTCCTGCCTTGTGTATTTAAGAAGCAGTAGCTGATCGCACATCGTCAGTCACAAATTTTTCAACAATGAATAAGATTGAGCACCGCGCAGTGATCAAACTTTTTACCAAGGAAGGCAAGAATGCAAAAGAGATCCATGAATGCATAGTTGCAGTGTATGCTTATACCGCCCCTTCCTATGCAACCATTGCTCGCTGGAATAGGGAGTTCCGCCATGGTCGTGAGTCCCTTGAAGATGACCTCGTCCAGGACGCCCGTTAGACTTGACCAACCGGGACAATGTCGCCCGTGTGGAGAGGATAGTCCTAGAAAATCGACGAGTGAAGGTCGAAGAAATCGAGCGAGAACTTGGAATATCACATGGAAGTGTTATCAACATCATCCACGACAATTTGTCTATGACCAAGGTCTCTGCCCGTTGGGTCTCTAGAAACTTCACGTCCCATGTTTGAATTCAACGTCGTCAAAGTCCACAAGGCCAGAGTTACACAAGCTTCCGTGTGCGAGTGCGGTTTCGAGGAGCTAAACAATCCCACCTAAAATCCAGATCTTGCCCCTAGCGACTACTTTTTATTCTGCCATGTCAAGGCTGCACTGCGTGGACGCCGGTTTGGGGACGATGAAGATGTCGACCTTGCTGTCCAGGAGTGGATTGAACAGCAGTCGGGAAATTTCTGGTTGTCGGAAATTCCAAGCCTCAGGGACATGTGGCACAAGTGCATTAAGGTCAAGGGTAGTTATAAGGAAAAATAATAAACCCTTTCCCTCATATCTCGTTTCCTTATATCCGAATTGCAAAACTTAGTGACCAACCCTCGTATGCAATAAAGAAGAAATGAGATATTCGGGTTCACTAACTCGTAGGATGATGATCACCCATTATTATTATCAAACCCCAAAACTGGAAAATGCAGGCTATTTCTGTTCTTCATATGAGTTGCAGCATATTTGTGGCTTAAAGCTAGATCCTAGAAGAAGAGATCGTTGAAATAAGTGGATGTATAAATTGGAAGTAGAAAAAAGACAAGATACCCCACTCCTAATAAATCAGTTTTGTCACCCCAATGAGTCTGGTCTTTACTATTTATAATTAATCCTCGAGGAAGTGACGTCACTCGGGATATAGGCTTTAACAGTATACGCATGATACTTCCCTTCATGCACTCAGACTTGAATACTAAGCTTTATCCTTCAGGGGTGTTTCAGCTTGCTAATATATGCAACCTCTCTCGGGTTGGGAAAATAAAACAAGGAATGTCATAGAAAAGAGGTCATAGAAGGATAAGGCGTAAGGCGCTCACTTCTTTCAATATTGTCAAAGAAGTACACCTAGAGGGCCATGCTTGCTCTCTCCTTCATTTGCCATGCAGTACTTGGCGCTTCTCCCAATACCAAGTGTAACACTTTCCAAAGGATACTCATTGGTGGGGTTCAAACACATGAGCCACTTGAATGTTCGTCCCGCTAGGGTATTAATTCCAGCTCAATGTATTTTTTAAAAATTTCCTTAAGAAACATTTCAGAGGTTACACATAAATGGGGTTATCTCTTAAGGAAGCAAGGAGTCTTCGTGTCACCTTTATCTTTATAAACCCAGTTAGGGTGAAGGCATCTGGGTTTCTCGATTTTTCTCTCTATATTCGTAAACATTTTATTGTATCATTCAAAGATTTGAAATGGGTTTTTTTGTTCAGGAAAATAATTAAAATTTAAAAAAGGATTCTGTACCTGCGTCTCTTGATCCAGTATACTCTGTTGTGATTAAATGAATGCAATCTATCAAAATCAATAAAATTTTAAATGGTTTGGAATACAGTATTATCTCAAATTTCTAATTGACCTCTTATTCATTGTCTTTATTAGGCAAGACAAGTATCATGAGACTGATTTTTGTATTTCGATTTGCTTTTATAACCGCACTTGAACCTTTGCAAAAAAAACCACTCTAAGCTAGCTAATATTCGTTCTTCAATAGTCTAGGAGCAGGGGTGGGGAACCTTTTTTATGTGTGGAGGCCACATTAAAACTTGCCGCCCGCAATGAGGCCGCAGTCAATAAGTGTGACTATTTTTTACTGTAATTTTTAATATTTATGAAGATTATTTAAATTAATAGCTATCAGGGAGTATACATGCATTTTAAGACGAATAATTATATTTATTCACTTACCTTTTTAATAATTCAATGACTTCTTTGAGATTGCTTCTGGTAAGACAACATTTTGATGTCGGGTTCTAACATGGAGGACTTAAGTTTTAATTGGTCTTCCAGATGCTCATCTGTCATTTGTGTTCTCAGCGAACCCCTGATTTGTTTTAAAAATGAAAATGCGGATTAATAACAGTATGTCATAGAAAAGCACGAAATCAATCGGTTTGCAAAGGCGAGGGTATTCTACCACTTTTTTTCCAAATTTCTAACGGGTGTTATTTACTAAGAAACAGAGATTTCAGTATATTATCTTCAAAGAACTTAATAAACTCTATTTGTAAATATTTTGGTTCCTTTGATACATCAACTAAGTGAGGTTGACAAGCTAGTTTTAGGATGATATGATGCTTTTCAAAATCAATGAATCTTTCATTGTATTCTTTGATTAATGAGTCTAAAACAGATTTGTATGTTTCCAAAGATTTACAGTTATACTCTTCATTTTCATTATTTATTTTTGTCAAATGGGGAAAGTGTTCTTCTGAAAGTTTCGACTGAGCAAGAAGAGATTTAAAAAATGACAACTTCTTTCTAAATGCCAGAATTTTTGCCACATATCGTATATAGATTGAGTTTTGCCTTGCAGCGAAATATATAACTCATTTTGCTTTGACATTAGATCACATAGAAACGTAACATCTCAGTGAAAATTTGCATCTGATAATTCATAATGTTGATTGTTCCCTTCAAAAAATTTAATTATTTTTGCTCGTAAAGATAGAATTTTGACTAATACTTGTCCTTGCGATAACCAGCGCACTTTTGAATAATAGGGTAAATCTACAATGATTTTCTCATCATCCATCATGAGCATGTTTCGATATGGCAATGCCTCGTAGCATTTGCTCGAATATAGTTCACAATACCTATAACTTTTTGCAAAGTGTTTTTTAAAATGACAGATTTGGCAAAGAGATTTTGCTAATGCAAAATGCAATGAAAAGAAATTAGTGCATTTGGATCTAAGAGTTCTCTTTTAAGATGTGCAATAAAGCCTTCTTTCTTCCCAGTCATATTGGGAGCAACATCTGTACACACACTTACCAAGTTAGTAATATTTAGTTCAGCTTCAAAAAATTTATCTTTAAAGTTGTTAAAAATATCTCTTCCTCGCGCTCTTCCCTTAAGGGTACATAAAGTGAGCAATTCTTCAAATAAATGAAAATCTTCAGGTACAGCATGAACAAAATAAATACTTACAGAAAATAAATAAGTACAGAATCAGTTGAATCTGTCGATTCATCCACAGCTATTTAGTAATATACATTTCCTTTTTGGATTAGTTTTTGAAGTTGCTGTTATATTGCGACCTAACTCATGCTGCCGAACTCTATTAGTTCTTCTTGAAAGAGGTACGTCTTGATATTTATGAACTCTATCTGGATCTAAGCATCTTACTACTTCAACGATGCAATCATTCATAAGTTCTGCATCTCTAAATGGCTTACCTTTTTTCCCAAGCAAATATGCTATTTTATAACTTGACTCAGTCGTAGCCTTTCCTTGATGTAGGCCTAACACTTAATGGAATATTTGTCTTTGCTTTTGTTTTCTATCTTTTAATTTATTCAATGCAATCTTTCGAACCTCACCCTCTAAGTTGGCATATTTATTGTCCTTATGAGCAACATGGTGC
Organism: Ceratothoa steindachneri; assembly: GCA_963969495.1. NCBI lineage: Eukaryota > Metazoa > Arthropoda > Malacostraca > Isopoda > Cymothoidae > Ceratothoa > Ceratothoa steindachneri. The sequence goes on along the minus strand of OZ018332.1, from coordinate 132,367,091 downwards.
TTGTGTGCTTTGCATTTCTTTAATGTTAAAATTACGGTCTCATATAACAAGCAAGTCATGTTACCATTATTAAACACTATAAAAATTTGTATTTCCCATTAGTCATTAAACACTCTGTTTTCTTCTTGCAGCGTTCTTTTTAATTTTTTAGACATGATGGGTAGGCAAATGAAAAAACTTATTTTATCTGAAAAACATAAATTATTTTATTGATTAATGGTAGCAAAACAAAATATTCAAAGCAAATAGCACACATTACTAGATGGATGCACAAACACGTACAACACAACTAAAATCATATCACTGACTGACAGTTGCCAACAACTAACATTATGGGTCTTATAGTTACTAAGAAAACAGCCTATTCTAGGCTATTTTGCCAGTTCAGTTCCGTCACCGACGACATATATACTGTATACTTTGCATTTTTTCTTATTTAATATCATGCGTCTTCCTTAATATGTATAAAAATTTATAATTGAATATCTGAAAAATGTAAGTGTACGAAGAATTCTGGAAAAGCTTCAACTGAATTTGACAATCAGCGCAAATGATGCATCATTTATAAAGGTTCGTTCATTTGTCTTATTTTTACGTCTAATTGTGTTTTTACACAGGCGTTAATTATTTATAAGGTTAAGGTAGTTATATTTCGTTCACCTTACATTCGGCGCGATGCTTTAGCATTAGCTAGCACCTGTTTTGTTTGTAAGAGTCTAGTGGCTATATTCTGTTATATATTATTATAACTGCTTGGACTTGGAATTTATAGTTTTTATATAAATTGACATTTATTTTTATATGCCAGCGGAGGCCGTAGGTTCCACATCCCAGGTCTAGAGACTCGTATCTGCCTCATTTTGAATCAATCTATCCGAATCAGGTAAACGTTAAGATTAAAATCTAAAATGTAATGTGGTCTGGGAACTTTGTGCCAAAACTACTCTATGCTTTTAACGAGAGAATTATGTAACTATGGTAGTCTATTCCCATAAAAGAAAAAAATATTAGGCTCTGCTAGGACTAGGAATTAGGCAATAACATTTGGACTTATTTTATGCGATAGTATGAAGCTTTTGCTTACGTTATGATACGAGTTTTTTTTGTAACACTTCTTCAGTTCTAAGTAAAGTTTAAATAAACGAAACAAACTTTGGGTATATATCTCTTTTAAGTATATATTATTTGTGTTCATTAAAAAAAAAATTCTATAACTTGTTAAAATCTTCACTGTTAAAACTCTGAAGTGAAGTATAAGAAAAGTGTTAAGATGCAACTTATGATAAATTTGGTAAATTAAAGAGGCAATTTCAAAATTACTCTGGATTAAAAAAATAAATTTATAAGTTCCTTGCCGTCTTCCAATAAAATCAATTTAATAGAATATCAATCTTACACGCTCATAGTCAGTATTTTCATCTTGCTTACTTCATGAAAGTGAATTAAGTGTGAGGTAGATTGTGAATAAGTTGAATATCGGTAAAATTTAGAAAAAATAATTATAAATTAAGTTTTAGGAGGTTATTACTTTAAACACAGACCTAATCACTTTCCCTCTCACACACACATACACTTACACGAGCACATACGTTAGAGGGGCTACGGCAGAATCGAGAAAAAATGCTTCCAATTTCAAGGAAGTCGTCAATCCATGTCTGGTGAGGTCAGTGTCCACAGGAGTCATAATTTGGATCACCGTTGCGGCAGCTGTCATCTGCTATAGCGTTCAATGGTTCGAAAAATCTATCATAGTTAGATTTGATATAGTCTCCTTTCATTGCGGTGGATTGCAAGATTTATTTGCTAAATAGATGAACACTTTATGTCACATAATTTGTTTTAATTTAGCAAATTCTTTACCTAAAAAAGCTTATAAATTAAGTTTTAGGAGGTGGTTACTTTAAACACATATATTTTTGTTATGCTTTTACACAGCATTATCTAGGGGCTCTTTATCCTTTCTTATTTTTCAAATCGCATCAATTATTCAATATTATTTTCTAGTCCTCGGTTACTTACTCCCTCTGTCCCACTCTTTGCCTATCCAATCCATCTCTCCACTTATAGAAATATATATATATATATATATATATATATATATATATATGCGAAAAAAATTCCAAGAAAAATTAATGCCATGTATTTCTAATATTGCTAAAATGCTAGAAGGCTTTAAAAGACAATAAAAACTATTAAAGAAGAAGATAGTAAAATAAATGTAAGGTGGGATCAGAGAGGTAGAGAGAGAGTAAGAGAGAGAAAGAGAGTGAGTGCGAAATATCGACAGTGACATTTTTTGAGATTAAGATGAGAGAGGCAGTTAGAGAATGGGTAAGACAGAGAGAGATATTGAAAGAGTGTGAGAGAGTGAGAGTGAGAAACAAGGGGGCCACCAAGAAGGTAAAGTAAAAAAATAAAACATTTTTATTTACAATATTAAATTTTGGAAATTGTTTTCTGAATGCAATTGAAATTATTGTCATTGAGTTTATAAATGCCATGAATTAAATTAAAATCAGTTAACTTACTAATGAAAGAAAATTTGACAACATAGGATCTTTAAAAGAGCTGAAACTTAAGCTGATTTCGAGACATGTATATAAGTTGAGACATGTATATATTATTTACCATTTTGTCCAACACTTCAAACATTATACTTATGTTGAAATCTACCTTTTGCTGCACATGTACCTGATTGCCAAAGTAACATTTGCGGAAACTATAAAATTCCAGCAGTCCACACAGTCAATAGTAGAAGGATCATTCAACGGTTAAAGTTTCTAAATAGTATTCTTAGAACAGAGTAAAATAGAAATACCGAATGTTTCTAAAATATTTTGGAGAGTAGCAAAAGCTGATTTAAAAGGCATTAGAAGAAATTTTTGTTATTAAAAAGAAGATGATGTGTGACGAAGCAAAACTATTTTATCTAACTTAAGACTTATTTATTAATTAAATGGAGAAGCCAAGAAAGTACGTGTCCAATGTCTAAAACTTTAGTAAACAATGAAAGCGTCAAAGGTAAAATGGAGATAAACAGAGACATTTTAAATGTAAAATGATGAAAAGAATAAAAATGTTATAGAAATAAAATTAGTGGCTATTAGTAGAGACAAAAATAAGATGCTAGACCTGAGCCCTGTGTTTTCTAGTTTAAGATTAAATTGTGAGATATTTACAAGCGAGATAAATTTGTTAAAATACATTGTGCTGAATTCGAATTTGATACTAAAATTTTCCCCCACGTAAATAGTCTTGTAAATTGCTTATTTAATAATTAGGCAATTGATACCGGTTTCCACGATACTGGAAATGTATTTCACTGCCAAAATCAAATTAAATGCATCCATTGTAATTAATTCATGAATATATAATGAAACAGCATGTTTGTTAACATTATATAATGTAGTACCCTACATTTTAGTGTTTACTTCTTCGTTTGCAAGACATCTCAGGTGTGTTACACTTCAGGTTCCAGCAGAATTCAGCCAGCATAGCAGGGCTCACTTTCTCTTTTACCTGTTTTCCATTGACGGTATAGTTTTATGGAATCCCTGTCCATGATCATCATTCACATCTCCTGGAACTTCCAAGAAGAGGACAGATGCAAATGAAGAAAGTGTATCTTCAGTGACTAATTGCATCCAAGAACTTGGTAGAACCAGAATAGGCTATCCGCTATACGCTCTCGCTGGGCACATTGGTGCATTCCCATAATTCCTTTGCATACATCTTTGAATGCATGACAGGCCACTAGCTCAAGTTCATCCATTGTCGCTTTGAAGTCCTCATCAGCTATAAGATGACGAATCTGAGAGTCTAAGCATATGCTTTCTTTAAGCTTAGCGTGACTTTCTTTAGGGAAGAACGCTTTGAGGTACTGGAAACCTGGCATGTTAAGTTGTAGTGCTTTGGTAAATTGCTTAATTAGGCCTTGTTTATATGAAGTGTTGGCAAAGTGATTTTTTCCTTAAATATTAGCTCATGAATTACATTATGGCATCCAGGCGTTATAGTTTCCCGATGTGACCATTCTGAGAATGCATAATGGTCTGATCTGGCCTTACTTCCACCTTGCAAAGGAAGCACATAAACGTGGTGTATCTAATTTTTAGCTCATTAAGTAGGGCTGCTACTTTCAAATACGCACAAAATAACCAGACATGTTCATTGTAACCTATGCGGTCTAGAAAACAAAATTGCCTAGATCTGCAGAACCTTCCTAAATATTATAATTCGAGCATATTCATCCAACAGGTTCCATTGTTGCAGACGTAAGGCCAGGAGTTCACTCTGTTTCTTAGTAAGTGTTAGATCACGAACTAAATCATTGAGTTTAGGATGGGCAAAGAGGTGGATTTTCTTGTCACATTACAGCTATGCCACATATAGAGTATTTTGAGAATCTAAAAGCCTGAGTTGCTCGTGTCATCGCTTGGTAGTTCAGAGGGCGCCTGTGTTACAGGAATTTAACTTGAATATCGACATGGGAGAATAAAAGACTAAAGATCTGGATACATGATAGATTTCCGCCTTTTTCTGTAGCGACATGAGGTGAAAAAAAAAAAAGAATAGAAATCGATATTACTCGCTGTGATCATTTGCAAAAATAGTGGAAGAACAAGATATTATTTATTTTGATCTTTTAAATTCATACATCTCTTGAAAATATATTAAAGACTAGGAAATAAAACACATTTAATACCACTATTAATATCTATTAAGCAAGAGTAGCAATCTGTTAAGTTGTCTTTTGGCTCCCTTCAGAACATTGGTAGGTCAAACATAATGCCAGGGCCTTTGCCTTTCACCCAGGTAGAAAGCAAACATGTACACCTGATACAACATATGTGAGGAGCTCATCGTTTGTCCAGGTCACCAAATTTATATCCATATTACAGCTTTTAAAGTTTCTTCATATGTTTATTTAATTCTCTCTTGTATTGTCTTAATGTAACTAATCCACATCTATAACAAAAACTGTCTGGAGAATTTCTTCACTCTCTAGGCATTTTAGCTCTGTCTTCTGTAAAGAAAACACACTGTAGTATGTTAAAATGATATGAAAAGTAACAGCAAAAATATTAAATAAAAAATTTAAAAAGTGGAAACATTTATAGTAAGTTACAAAATTATCAAGCGTTACTTAATAGTTACCACGGAATTTTCCCCAGATAACTAAAAATATATTGACTAATCTTTCATAAATTTCTTAGGTTCTTTTGGCAAATACCTTAGAAACACCCTCAATTTAATTACTTCAAAATCTTTTTATAACTTTTAAAGTTGTCAGTTCTTGCCCACTCCTGTTTACATTCAATCCCTACAGAACCATCATTGTATTTAACGTAAGGTAGATGGTAATTTACGAGAAACTGGAGGTTAGCAGAAAGAGAGTAATGTTATATCCGTGATTTACGCAAAAAAATAACCATAGAAAAGGTTATGCTTATTTCCGTTTTTATCAGTGGCGTACAGTGATACCTGCATATTTTGGGCCACATGTATATAATGTCATAGATGTATCTAACCAAATAATATGAAAATATTTAAGATAGAAAGAGAGATAAGCAGTGACTCAAAGCTAGAAAAAATCTTTATTACAGAGTGAAATGAGTCCTATAAATATATGAGTAGACACAGATAATAAATAATAATTCAATATTATACAATTCTCTTAAAGAAAAAGAGAAAGCATTCGAAGCTAAATAGGGTGAAGCTTGAAGAATAAGGAATGAAAATAAGTTTTCTAAGAGGATAGAATTATTAACTACAGTATATGTGAAACTGATATGCATCCAACAAAATAGGTAAGGTACTTGCTTACCCTTTTAGATAAAGAATATGAAATAGGACCCCCCAAAATATCAATCTAGCATAACTGGTTATTAGTTTTATAGATTTTTTAAAAACCCATTAACATAAGCAAGAGATGCATTTATAATTGTACTTTGAAATTCAAACTGTTTTGCGGAGAACTCTTAATTTATGTTAAGAAAGGTATTATGGATGTGTTTTGACAAGTCGTTATTCTCATGAGATTTAGGAAGAACAGTGTACTAATTATATTAATTTCCTTCGGACATATTTCCGGAGAATGCGTCGAGATGATCATGTTGCAATTTAGTGCAATTGATTTATTGATTTATTGCTCTACTCTACTGTTGGTTTACTATTATATACAGACTTGCAACAATTTGCGGTATATTGGTTTCTGTTATTTAAGTGTAGCATTTAAGTAGTTAGTGGACAACTTAGGATAATTTTAGGTGTTTTATTTTGTACTCTATCGAGCCTACCTATGTTGATTTTGAACAGTGTAGGGAGATGATCCGGTGTCCTTTAATTGATGACGATGTGGATGAATTATTTGTAGTGTGATTAATGAATTTTTCTTCGCTCAAAATGATGTTTGCTTGTTCTTTTGGAGGAAGGTTATTTAAGATCAATTAAAAAGGTCATGATTGTTCTATAAATCTAAGGAAGGTCGAAATTTCATTAAAAATGGGAAATATTTATTCAGTTTGATTCGGGATGTCTATTATGTTTTTGATTGTTTGGTTTGTTTAGGCAGAATTGATTAGAGGGCTGAGTCTATCATACGCTTTTGTGTTAGCCTTTGTTCTAACGTTTTCTCGATGATACTTTAATTTAGAAGGTGTTTCGTCGTAACTTTTCACTAAGATTACTAAATTTCATGAGAGATTAAGTTGTAGCGTAGGGACCACAGAATGCCTAACTAAGTGACGCCATTGTGTATTGGTAGTACGCCTGATGAGTGCTTTGTCCAAAGCCTAAATCATCCTGCCGCAGATGAATTTGGTTATCCTTTTGCCTGTTGTTACAGAGGTTGGTAATGGAATTTAACTCCACGAATATTTTGAGGTACCTTATCTAAGTATGTTTTGGCTATTGCAACTAAAATTGAGCAAAAAAGAGAAGGTAATCGTTGAAATCATCTAAATTGGTTTGCCACAGATTGTTAGAGTAATGTTTTCTGAAATCATGTTTTGTTTGGGAAAGACTTATGTCTAGACATTCTTTTTGTATTAGTTTTACAAAGGTTTTTGCTAAGGAGAATAATAGTGAGATGTGTTAATATGAGTTTGATTGTCTGAGCGCTTGTTTGGGTTGAATATTACTTTAGTGTGTTCTGTTTTCCAGATTTTGGGAATGGCTTTATTTAGTCTGTTGAACCAAGATTGCTAAAAAAGCTTTGTAGTGGCTAAGAAATATACGAGTCCATGTGTTTTGGCCGATTATTGCTTTATGTTTTGTTTTTTTAAAAGATAAGTAAAAGTGCTAAATTAACGTAGCTGATCAATGCCTCATTAAATGAATGTAGATGCACTATGAAAGAATTCGAGATGGCTAGTATAAACGATTGCGAAGTTTCATGATCAAATTTGGCCAACAATTATCATGAGATTGCCAATAACAATAGGAAGAATAGCAACGCTTTGTTTTAAAGAAATTGAATTAGTTAAAAAACTTGTTAATGTACTCTATTTACAATGTACATAAATGAAGAAAACGGAGAAGACAAAATTCAGTCATTGTCAATTAAAGAAGGTGATTTTGGTTTGATCAGGAAATGGAAGAGAGTTTGCAAAATGTTATGGAAATCCCGAGAAATGGATGAAATTTCCTTCAAATAGATGAAATTAGTAATTACCTTCAGTTAATTATTATTTAATAATTTTCCGAAAATGTTAATTATAATTAGAAAATAGAATTATAAACGGCTATCCTGCACAAACTTTACATATCGGATAAATTGCTAATTTTCCCCAAAAAATATTTGACGTAATCAAGAGTCTATGTATATGAAAACCTAAGGCCAGTTGAAATAGTATTAAGTAGTACTTTGTAAGATGAATTTTCGAATTAATCAAAGAAATAGGCCTATGATCCGTTTTCTTCACAAGTTGGCGAAAACATCTATTTCTCATATTGTATGAGTCAAGAGCAGTTCAATATAATATTTTCCTCTTGCAATACTCCATTCTCTTAAATTTATTAATAAACATTTTTTGGTTTATCTACATATGCAAAGTTCTTTTTTTTTATCCTAATAATCTCAGAGAAATAAACATTGCCAAGAAATTATACATTATATTAAAGTAAGTAAGGGGACAAAGACAAAGAGATGGATTTTAGAAAATTAGAATAATCAACTTTCGCCTTCTTCGTTAAATCTTCCAGGTATAATGAGGGAATCGAATTCACATTGTTTAAATTACAGTATAAATTATAGCGCAAATCTAGTTAAATTTGATTATTCAATAATGACCGTCGAGCTTAGAACATGTGGTGTAGAGAGACAATTTAATTGATGCGGAAAATTTGTAGCAATCTTTCGATCCAGGCTCACTACACCCGATATTAATGCTGAAATGTTAATTTCTTACGGAGGAGAAAAACTTTCATTCAACTAAATAAAAGTATATCAAACTTTGTAGATATATAAGTGATAATCCACAAATTTTCAAATCATTTATCGATAACTGGACTTCATACGTTGCGACCACTAATCAGAGGATTTAAGGGTGGAGAAATTGGCACGTTCCTATAAAAATGGTACTATCTTTCTCATACGGCCCTTGTGGTATTTCACTCGAGAGTTTCACATAGAATGTTTTTAAAAAAATAAATATTTAAATAATTATTTAAAAACCGGTTTTATTCTACTTTCATCCAAGTCACTTCCATTTGATTAAATTATTCATATATCTTTTCAAATCAGGTAGATCGTAACGATACCGATTGAGGCTTTTAGTCGAAGGTCATTAAAAAACATTTTAGGCCATTAAGTATTGCTAACATTGTAATATTGTATCACATATTTTATCTATTAAGGGGTTTTCTTTTAATGTAATGATCAGTGTCGCAGGATACCTTGTGGTCGTGATATACTTCTTTTTGTTGAAGTATGCTTTGATCTAAGAGTTTTAATTTTGTCAAATTTTAAGGAAGAGCCGCTTCAACACGTCAGGATATAAAGAAACGTACAGGAATTATCACAAAATAAAAATATATTTTAAATTTAACAATAAACTATGACACAAAACAGTAAACAAATTTATATCCTCTTCCTACGCTAACAGAGACTAACCCGGTGAGCAACTGGGACTATTAAAATATGTTCAATGAGAAAAATAAACAAGTAGGCTACACGTAAACACAACAATTGCCGATTAGTATTTTTATCGCCACCCTATTTAATTCGTGTTAAACATTGAATTAAAGTACTCTCTTCTACAAGCAAATATGAGAGGGGTTCACAGAAAAGAGTTACTACTTCCATTAAATCGTGAAACGGAGTAAACTCATACTATCGCAATATGAATATAAATTTTCTTTCTAACTTGCATGAGAGAAGGGATTAGGGATTGCCAGATATAGGGGATGACCTATCTCGCGCTTCAGAGAATTGGAGTGGCTGATGTTAGAATATCATCGAGAAGGGATGTAGGAAGCAAGGTGGGGTGAGGTAAATTTTTTTATTACAAATTTGCACCCGTTTACGTTAAGAAGACGTCAAGAGTTACGGTGCTCTTCGCTGAGAGAATCCTCTTCTGAATAATCTTACAGCCTCTTGGTGTCTTATTCTTTAACCCTGGGTGCCCAACTAGTTTTGGGGAATAAAAGGGGGATTTTTACCGTAAAAAAATGAATGGAACCTCGTTGGGTATTGGTTTAACTCTTCTCAGTTTTACTGAGCTTGGGCTGTGAAAAACACTCGAGTGTGTGCGGGTTTTCTTTTCTCCAGTCAGAATTCTTCTAAGTCTGTAAAGGATTCTCCGGTATGGCACCGATACAAACTTGACCATTTATGTTAATTCGGCCCTACGGGGGGGGGCGAATCTATCTTCCTAATCTGATCCTTTATCGTTTCTCACCGAATAATCTTTACTGGCTGAAGAATCGATCTTCACGAACTAATCCTACGTCGTTCTCACCGAATAATCTTGAATGGCTGAAGGATACATCTTCACGAACTGATCTTACGTCGTTCGCACCGAATAATCTTGACTGGCTGATTGATCGATCCTCACGAACTGATCTTACGTCGTTCTCACCGAATAATCTTGAATGGCTTAAGGATCGATCTTCACGAACTGATCCTACGTCGTTCTCACCAAATAATAATCTTGACTGACTGAAGAATCGATCTTCACGAACTGATCCTAAGGCGTTTTCACCGAATAATAATCTTGACTTGCTGAAGGATCGATCTTGACGAACTGATCCTACGTCGTTCTCACCGATTAATAATCTTCAATGACTGAAGGAGCAATCTTTACTAACTTATCTTTCCTCGTTCTCACCGAATAATTATACTAAATAATTATACTCATCCTTCGTCGAACTCACCAAATAATCTTGACTTGATGAAGGATCGATCTCCACGAACTGAACCTATGCCATTCTCACCGAATAATCCTAACTGGCTGAAGGATCGATCTTCGCGAACTTATCCTCCACCGTTCTCACCGAATAATTCTTCCTAGCTAAAAGATCGATCTTCGCGAACTTATCCTCCGCCGTTCTCCCTGAATAATTCTGAGTGGCTGAAGGATTGAACTTCAAGAACTGATCCTACTTCCTTTTGACCCAATAATCTTGACTGTTTGAAACATCGATCTTCACGAACTGATCCTACTTCTTTCTCAACGAATAATCTTGACTGGCTGAAAGATCGATCTTCATTAACTGATACTACGTCCTTATCACCAAATAATGTTGACTAGCTGAAATATCGATCTCCACGAACTGATCCTTCGTCGTTCCCACCGAGTAATCCTGACTGGCTAAAGGATCGATTTTCATGAACTGATCCTACTTCGTTCTAGCCGAATAATTTTGACTGGCTAAAGGATCGATCTTCAGGAACTGATCTAACGTCCTTCTCACCGAATAATCTTTACTGGCTGAATGATCGATCGTCATGAACTGATCCTCCGTCGTTCTCCCTGAATAATAATCCTTTGTCTTTCCTTCAGGGGATTATTTATAGTCGAACCACTGCCCCATTTAGGGGAGAGAGACGCGTCCGCAGAGGGAAGTGCGACTAGTGAGTTCGAAACTCGGAGAGTGAGAATTGCACAGGTTGGTACTTAGGGGCCCAAGTGGGCTTGTTAATTAGTGAGCCCCTTAACCGCCACACTCATAGGCCCGCCTTTTGAATTACACCGCTTTTTTGTGATATAACCACGGGCCTACGGATCTCGTAGGTAATTGGATCTTTAGAGCGACGTTTAAGAGCCTTTGGTGGTTGTGAAGATCGAACAGAGGAATCAGTTACTGTTATTCACCGGCTACCGTTCCCACGAGTCTCCTTATAGGGCTCACTTCTCCGGCTTTCTCCACAAGGATGGGGGGTCTTTAAGTGGTCCGGGAGGATTTATGTTGCCATTTCTCTACATTTACCTCTCTCCTAAATAAATTTACTGGTTAGTTATCCCTGTTTGACACCTACAATAATATATATATAGGATACTTACTTAACATTATATTATACAATAACTTTGAGTTCACTCGGGAAAGTCTCGCTAACGTTTCTAACTTTCTACTGCTCTAACTTAGGATATTCTTATCTACAACTAGGGGTCACTCGCCCCTTAACTACCTTTCTAACGATTACAATAATCTAGACACTTACTATAAAACAATAGTCGGCATGCTCCTTAATCGTCGATAGGATTTCAACTTTAACGAATAGGCCCTACAATTGTTGGACCCTTTTATATAGGTAATATTAAAATGGTGCGCTGATACTAATATTTTAGCGCGCCTGAGTCGGCCGTTCGGGTTATTGCGTCTACCCAATTATGTCACTAAAAGGTAGTGGTATTTTAACCTACTCGAATTACCCTTTTTATGGTACTTAACTAAAATTAAAAGGAATTTTATGGCTAGAGTGGCCTGTTGTAGTGGAGCATAATTGATAGGAGCGTGATTCCCAGAATCCTTCTTTATCAAGGTACACTGTAAGATCAAGTCTGAGTTCGATCTCTAGTGGTCGATAACAATTTTCCTGGCGGGGTCTTTAATGGTCGTGGAGCTCACTATGACTTGGAGTTTTAGTGGTAATTCCGTGGATGCTTCGTTCTGGGGAAAGACTACTGGGGGTAGGGAATACTTATTATCTTCGTCTAACATCTGAATCGGTTCACCTGGGTGTACCACATTGCCCCTTCCGTCTTGCTCCATCGTCACCCCATTTGGCAGAGTTGCATGAATGATGGGAGTGTGAGTCCCATACCACTCCTTAACCAGGTACACGGAGAGATCGTGTCTGGGTTCGATCTCCGGGGGTCGAAAAAAATTTAACTTGCAGTGTCGTTAATGGGCGTGGAGCTCACTACGACTTGGAGTTATGTATAATGGTAACTTCGTGGACGTTTCGTTCGGAGATGAGACTACTAGGGGTAGGGGATACTCATACGCGTCTACCATCTGACTAGTTTTACCTGGGTGTATCACATTAACACCTCATTCTTCCTTCCTTGTTAACCCATTTGACTTTGTTCTATTGGTAGGTAATTCCTCAGTTACACCTGCTTGTACCTTTTGCCCCATACCTACTTCGTCCAGCATTTACCATTTGACTGGGTTCTTCTCGTAGGTTCTTCCTTAGGTACTCCTGCTAGTACCTCATCCCTACTTACTACTTCGTCCAGCATTACCCCGTTTGACTGGGTTCTGCTCGTAGGTTATTCCTTAGGTACTCCTGCTGGTACGTCATCCCTACTTACTACTCCATCCATCATTACCCCATTTTGCTGGGTTTCCATCGATGGCAATTTCTTAGGTCCAGGCCGAGCTAAAACTTCCTCGAGCTCCATCTGGTTCTTGATAGATGCACTTTCGAGGGCGAGCAAGCATTCTTTTTTCTCTCTTTTCTCTTTCAGCTTGAGCAAGTTCTTTTTCCCGTGTGTATTCTACTTTCATCTACTTCTTTTTTTATCTTTATTCTTCTCTCTTTTGACTTTTGCCCTCTTCATTTTTCTTTGTTTGGCTTCTATTTCCGCTTTGGCTAGTTCGCTTTCCCGTCGGGTTCTTCATTCATCATCTTCTATTTTTATCTTTATTCTTCTCTTATCATCTTCTTTTTCTATACTTATTCTGAGTTATTTTGCTTCTCATTTCAACTGTCTTATTCTTTCGTTTGATTTATTTCCGCTCGGTATTCTTCTTTCCTCGGTTTCTATTTTCAACTTTATTTTGTCTTCTACTCTTTTTCTGTCCATCCGTATTTTCATTGCTTCGTATTCTCTTTTCCCCTCTCTTCTTATATCTTTCATTTCTCTATCAAATTATATTATTTGTGGTTCTTATTCTTTATCCAAATCTCTCCTTTCTTCTTCGCATTCTATTCTCAGTTCTGCCAGGACGTAGGCATGCATCTCTTTGCCTTCAAGTCCCAGACTTTGGGCTTGTTGGTAAAATCTTTCGACCGGATTCATTTTGTATTTGTCATTCGATCTTTCCGTGCTGTACTCTCCGGTACTTATGTCGCCACTCACTACGTAGCGAGCAGCCAAACTTACCCTTAATCCCACTAATATGCTGATTGTAATACCACTCCGACAAAAAATTACCACTTGGCCTAACAATTACCTTCAGATTGTTTCCACCCCTAACTTTACCAATTTTTCTCTCGTCAATTATTCTCCTATTCCTGGTATTCCTTTACGTGTTGGCTCTCCCTTAATTAGACGCTGTTGGGTAGTTTCTAATAAAAACCTACAGACCTGACACTACTTTTGTTGCAGGATACCTCGTGGTCGTGGTATACTTCTTTTTGTTTAAGTAGGCTCTGATCGAAGAGTGCTAATTTTGTTATATTTTAAATGAAGGGCCGCTTCAACACGACAGGATATAAAGAAACGAACAGGAAATATCGCAAAATAAACACATATTTTAAATTTAACAATTAAATACAGCACAAAACATTAAACACTTTTATATTCTCTTCCTACTCTAACCGAGACTAACCCGATAAGCAAATGGACCGATTACAATATCTTCAATGAAAAAAATAAACAAATAGCTACACGTAAACACTCCAATTACCGATTAGTATTTTTATCGCGCCTCTTTTTGATTAGCGTTGGACATTAAATTAAAGAACTCTGTTCTACTAGAATATATGACAAGGGTTCACGCACAATTGTTTCTAATTCCATTAAATCGGGAAACGGACTAAACTCATACTATCGCAATATGAATATAAATGTTCTTTTTAGCTCACATAACAGGCGGGATCAGGGATTGCCGGATGTCTTTGGAGGACTTATCTCGCGGTTTGGAAAATTGAAGTGGCCGATGTTAGAATTTCATCGAGATGGGATGTAGGAAGCAAGGTGGGGTGAGGTCAACCTCGTATTGAACATTTTCCTCTGGTTACGTTAAGAAGACGAAGAGAGTTACGGTGCTCCTCGCTTAAAGATTCCTCTTCTGAATAATCTTGAAGCCTCTTGGTGTCTTATTCTTTAACGCCAGGTGCCCAGCTAGTTTTTGGTTATAGGACGGGGGATTTCTACCGTAATTAACGAATGGAACCTCGTTGGGTCTTGGTTCTTCTCTTTTTACTCTTAAGGAGCTTGAGCTGTGAGAGTCACTCGAGTGTGTGTGGGTTTTCTTTTCTTCAGTCAGACTTCTTCTAAGTTTGTAAAGGATTCTTCGGTATGGCACTGATATAAAACTTGACCATTTATGTTGATTCGGCCGTGGGGAGAGGGATTGATCTTCTCAATCTGATCCTTTATCGTTTCCCAGCGAATAATCTTGACTGGCTGAAGGATCGATCTTCACGAACTGATCCTACGTCGTCTCACCGAATAATCTTGACCTGCTGAAGGTTCGATCTTCACGAACTAATCCTACGCTTTTCTCACCGACTAATAGTCTTGACTGACTAAAGGATCAATCTTCACGAACTGATCCTACGTCGTTTTCACCGAATAATCTTGACTGGATGAAGGCTCGATCTTCACGAAATGATCCTACGCCGTTCTCACCGAATAATAATCCTTTTGCTTTTCTTTAGGGGCTTATTTATAGGCAAATCAACGCTTCATTTTAGGAGGAAGGGGCTCGTCCGCAGAGGGGAGCGCGACTGGTGAGTTCGCATCTGGGAGAGCGAGAATTGCAGAGGTTGGCACTGGGGTCCCCAAGTAGGCTTTTTAATTAGAGAGACACTGAACCGCCACACTCCTTGGCCTGCCTTTTGACTGGCGCCGCTTTCTGGTGTTATAACCACGGGCCTACAGATCTCGTATGTAATTGTTTGCCTTAGCACAGATGGTCGCTCCAACTATCTATGCGGCGGGGAGATCAAACAGGGTAGGCATTTACTGTTATTCGCCGGCTACCAGTTCTACGAGTCTCCTCATGGGCTCGCTTCTCCAGCTTTCTCCACAATGAGGGGGAAACTTTAAGGTATATTTCCGCCTGGCCCTCCGGGAGGCTTTATGTTACCATTTCTCTACAAGCAGCAATGACCCATTTTAGGCTATTCTGTTACAATAGCAAACTTTACTATTAATTCTGCATCGAGAACGCTAGAGTAACACTCCTCTCCCATTCCAAGCAAGTGGTTGTATCCAATATACAAATGTAACAGTCACCTAAAGAGTCTGATTCTCTTGGTCTATTTTAAGCTTCAGTTTTGCCGTCATAGACACGAATTCGTTTTTACTCATTAGTGGCACCTGATCGTTTTTTTTTGAGTGAGAACAAATTTAGGGTGACTAAATATTAGATTTTTGGATTGGTTAACTCAAGTGTTAATGGAAACTTTTTAAATTCAAAAGCTCTTTGGATCACTAAATAAAAAAGCTACATATTTCACCTTATATTTAACAATTTTTATTTATGTTCTGATTAATATCAATCATAAAGAAGATCAATAATTATTATAAAATGCATATTTCGATAGTTTAATAAAATCGCTAAGCATTTTTATCTTTCTTTCGAAGTGTAAGCCTTTTTCTTTGTCTTTTAAATAAAATTAAATAAGCATATGTGTGGACTTTTATCTTTATTGTCATTAGTATCCTATACTCATATTACTAAATCTTCTCAGTTCACAAACAGAAAATTTTAGTGTTTAATAAAACAAGTGGAATATAATACCCATTTATCAAAGCATCGTCACCGTTGGCTACGACTAGACTGAAAAGCGGACAAAACAAGAGAAAATAATTTCTTACAATGAATAACTAATACTCATTTACTTGTTAATACACATGAAAATATTAGCTAGCCCATCACTAGCCTCTCCCACTGGAGCAAATTGGTGACAAAGTTTATTGTCGGTGCGTCGTGCAGAAGTCCAATTTTCTGGCAGGTGATTTCCCAGAAATTTTCTGTCCATTATTCGTAATGGATGTTCGATAAACATATTTCTTTTCGCCTTTTTTTGCTTCCCTTCTTCCAGTATAAATGTCAACGTGAACGTTTATTGGTATATACGTTACGATGCTAAATTTACATATTAATATGGCTGTAATAAATCGAACCCTACTCATACAAAGAGAATGCAATTTCAAAGAACAATGCTTGGGAAAAGTGGTATGTAGTCTTTTTCTTCAATTAATCAAACTGTTTAATTGTTCTGTTTGGGAAGTTTGCATTAAATGTTTAATTATCTCCTTATAAATTACATTGGCAAGCCAAGAACATTGAAGTTAATCTTAAATTTTAGAGGAAAATTTTGTAAGGAAACAATTTTATCAATTACATCTGTATATGCGGAGATGAAGATGCAAACACAAAGGTTTTACTAAGTAGAAAAAGGGAATACAAGAAACGAAGATGTTAGGTCAATTAATATTTGGACTAGTTTCATTTTTTTGATCCCTTTTAACTTCTGAGTGATTTTAATGAATCAAAGTAATGTTTACACTATTTTGTAAATTTCAATATCTGCAATATATTTGCGATTCCTCTAAACAGCCATTCGTACCTAAATTCGGCCCCTGTTTACTCTACTTTGAATTTCCTTCACTGTTTATCTTTCACCCATATTACTTTTTCCACTTCTCACTTTTGTGGCCAGAAATGTGACTAAATTGGTATTTCATGGGTATTCCTCTATTGATTTACGACTTTGAGGGAATTGAATGGGGCATTCCGGCTTCTAAAATTAGGGTTGGCAAGGGGTATAATGTACTCTTCCACCTTGATCCTTATTACTTTCTTACCCAAATCCTTCTTTTACCCTAGGAAAAACAGGAAAGAGCTGTGCCTCCTGGTTTACTTCCTCTTGAGTAGTCTTATCTTCTTGCTACTTGGCACAGCTATATTCCTTTAACTGCAACGCTCGCTTGAATCATTTCTTTTTCTTAATTTTACCATATAATTGCTGTATTTTGTCTTAAATGTACACGTTATCCAAAGACTGGGGTTACTGCCATTGGATTAGACAGTTTTATTTCCTCTCGGTAACTTTCGTGTGCGTCACCTGCTTCATAACTTCCAAGAGTTGAAAGCAAACTTAATTCATCCTGTCAGTAAAGATGCCATATTTGGTTCTCGTTTCTTAATTTTAATCAAGTAAGAAAATAATATTAAAATTGTCATATACGTTTTTTATGAAGAACTTAACAAACTCAAATTTTTTTAAAAAAGACCTTTCGCTAACTGGAAACAAAATCTAAAAAATACAGGGGTAATAAAAGTAATAATAATAAGAATAATAGAAATTGGATATCAGCTTTTAATTTAACTGCTTTGTGAGTTTTCGTTTTCAGCTTAGGAAAAATCTTTCTTGCGTTGAAATTCAAGGTTTTTAAGATGATTCTAGATATAAAATGCTGCTTTTATTATAGCTTTATTCATTATGAGTTAACATTTCACGATTACACTTATCTTATCTTCAGAAGAAACTAAGTAAAATTAAATTGATCCACTTTCAATACAAAGTGTTCATGTATGAATGGAATAGTTGGAAGGCTTATCATATACACAGGTAGGTGACAGTTCAGAGGCTAACGTTTATGAGACGCAAGGAAAGGGGTGAGGGGGGAAATGCAGCACCGGAATGGCTATCAATCTATATATAAATAACTGAATATATTGTACATGCATTATACAGACATGATTATGTGTATTAACAGGTAAATATATACACTTTTAATTACCAAATCTATATGTGATACTATTAAAGACAGATTTTTATTATAAAAATTGTAAAGATAAAGACAATTTGTCAGCGCTGCTATGCTGGATGACTTATGGTGGAACTTAAAGCGTGACACAGTTGAGACGTCTTAGAAACGAATAAGTAAATAATAAAATGTAGGTTATTACAATATTTAATGCTAAAAAACTTGCTGATTCATTATATATTCATGAATTAATTACAATAGATACCTTTTAGCTGACTTTGGGAGCGAAACTCATTTATGGTATCGTGGAAATCAGTGTTATTTGCATAATTATTAAATCGCTAATTTAAAAGAAATGTTTACGTGATGGGAAATTCCTTTTATAAAATTCAAATTCAACACATTAAACTTCATAATAAAATGCACATACTCGTAAGATCTATGTTCTTTTCTTGACAATGAAATTTGTTGAACAGTAATCTATTTCTATTTTTCAAGCTCACTCTGTTGGGTATCCTCTCGTTGTACGTAGGCTCAGTCTCACTTAGTTTTCTCGTATATATATATATATATATATATATATATAAATATATATATATATCATTCTTGTAAAGTATTTCTTTTTGTATTCCTTGACAATGAACTGAATAAAGTTCGAAAGTACTTGGAATCCGCTTTCATTATGCTTGTGGGATTTTTGGCAATTATTGCATAACTCCGCTCTATTTTGTGAGTTTCACATGTATATTTATATATATATATATATATATATATATATATATATATATATATACAAGTGTCTGTGTGTGTGTGTGTGTTGTAAAACTTATTTTCTTTATAGAGGTTTCCTTCAAAATGTTCAAAGTTACGGAACAAAGTGTGAGTATAAAAATAACGAAATGTATGTCTCTATATGCTCTCGAGTTTTTATTATCTTGCTTCTTCGAACTTAACCAATCTCAACAATTATATATATATATATATATATATATATATATATATATATATATATATTTTGGACTTTGGGAGTGCTATTTTATGAGCAACATTTCGGTAATAGAGTATCAGTTCAGCATTCTCAGACTTGCCTACACTACAAGACAACAAGAAAATCACAACAATTAACATATACATGCAATAGCTATGCAGCACGACAGATAAGATTAGAGCACCATGCATTTCGCTTTTTCTTCACTTCGCACCTCTTTCTTTCCAACCGCCACTTTTCCACTCCCATCATTTAAATAAAAAATTATGTACTATGTACGTCGAATCGTTGACTAGCCATCGAATCTTAACCATATTATTTCCCTCATATTTTTCTGTACAATTTGCCTCTCGCATTTCTATCTATATCTCACCAGATCAACCTTTTGCATTTCTTTGTAAGTTAATGTGATGCTACCTTGTTTGGATTATCAAATATCATTCAGGAGGCAAGACTAACACCAAGTTTTTCAGGAACGCTACCAAAACGGACAATTTTGTGTATTAAACAAGGTTAAAAAAAGGAGAACACCTCCACCTGTGCACTCCATTCTCCATCACCCCCTCTCCCACCTAAAACATATAATAGATCATTTTAGGCTGTCGTGATATCATCCATGATAGCCTAATTTCTTTTTCAGCTAAAACTGCGTCAAGAATTTTGCTCTTCCACGTTGCTATACAGACCAACTTTCTTATAACTCTGTTGTTCTTTTGAAAAGGCATAAAAAGTGGCTTTAGGGAAACGAGCTTTAAGGTGTAACCCACCGCAGAACCCGAAATCTGAAGCATCCTTCAATATGACGGGGTTACAACCCCTAACCTGTGAGCCCGGCTAAAATCATTAGGTACTTACACCCATCTCTGTGTATGCTGGAGGCGATTTTTATAATCAAACACGTGAGGAGACGGCACTTCAGAAAGAGGCTGTTGTTTTCACTTCCACCTATTCTTACGTCAGCCATGAGTTACTACTTCAACTTGATCCCACCTATCTCCATACTTCATATACTCTATCTATCATTCGGTTTTCTAATTCATGGGGGAAATCAACGAAGGAGAAGGCAATCACTCTTGCATTTTTAAATAAAAGTTTTTCACGCGATCCAAGTAATCACAATGAGTAGTGAAACCCCCCTACGATCAATCCATATTCACGGCGAAACATGTATACTACCACGCCATGAAAAATTAAAACTCTCAAACATACTCGAGACACCTATCATTAACATTATGAACTCTCTCGTATGCCAGTGTGTAATTTGGTCTAAGACTGCTTACCAGATAAAAAGAAGAACGTTTCTGCTTCCTATGCTGGCTTAAGGGGCAATTTAATGCCGATTTTACCATCACCAACTTCCGATGTAATACCTTCGGCTGCAGTTATGTCCATAACTCATTTAAAATCGCACGGATGATGTAGTGGAACTAAGAAGGCTAGAATATACCTTACCATGGCACGGCTACACTTCCTTAATCGTCACAGCCGCTCGTAATTATCCGCCCCCGTTCCCCCCACATGAGCAAGAAGAAATGTAGATTAGGCAGGCGTTCCAATTCGTTATTCACACCAGTAACTGAAGGCAACCATTTACCGTGCTTTCTATGGAGGCAAAATAAATGACTGGTGGCAACCCACGTTGCTACGCCAACGTCCTAAACTCGATTTATGCTGCGAAAAGACGCAGGCAGATAATATTACTCAAGAAGGTGTTCGCCCTAATACACAAATATAAAAGGACTAAAACTATCCCTATATCTTTTAGCATGAGTTTACTATAACACTTCTTTCCACCATTACTCGAGCTTTCCTTTCCTCATTACCGTCAACAACCCTACCCTCCCACTTTTCACGTCCTTGCACCAGCCCCAGCTCTGGATCAACCCCCCTCTACCAATACCCACACCTTGCCATCTATCTTCCATTGTGAACACCCCTTTCCACTAAGCCCACAACCTTTTACACTGCACCTAGACCTCGTGGCACTGCCCCACCCCTTTCTATTGCATCACACCAGTCTGCTGCCCCAACCACCTTTTCTACCACCTATGCTCCATCTCAACCTACCTTCACTTCATCCACTTTAACCCAGGTAGCTACGCCCACCTGCTCCAAATCCACCAACAACCCCCCCTCGAGCCGTAACCAAAAACACTTAACACACACCCTCTGCGTCTTCTTCTAACCCCCCCCCCCCTACGCTGCGGTCACCGAGAGGTCTCCGCTCTCTAGATGCAATGACTGGCACCAAATAAAGCAAATCAGCAGAAATCACAACTGCTGCAAATGCGCTTCGCCTCTGACCATAGTCTGCTAAGCGTAGTAAAATTACACGTACTCATTGTTCACCTTGTGTGCAAGATTATCTTCAACTGAATACTGAATGAAGCGAATAGATACTGAGAAGACAGAAACAACGGCCGGGAAAAAAGGTGTGAATAATCCTGGCCGAGAGTCAAACCTGGGTCTGTTCTTTGCCAGTAAGACACTTTCTCGTTAAACAAGCAGGAACATTTACTCAATTACATTCAAATCGTGACCATATAAAACCCAGTATTCACCTAGACTAGGTTCTTCCAAGGAATTTTTAAACCATATCTTCATACCCACTCATAATATAAAGGACCATTATCCATGTCAAATAAAAAGAAAGAGCAAACACAAGTTGTGTGGATGGTAACAACCACCGCAGAGTTTGGTTGCTGTTAATTTCTGACCCTTCAAAAACCTTTTGAAGATAGTAAGAAAGATAAAGAAACCTTGCATTGCAGACCATATAACAACATATATAAATATATATATATATATATATATATATATATATATATATATATATATATATTAGTAAAGAAATTTTATGAGCTCTTTAGAAAAATTTACAAGGGACAGATGAGTAAATTCTTCAGAATTTTCTTCTTGTAAGTGGATTCTTATAATTACGGATGTCAAAGATGAGAGAAATGGAGATCAGAGATAGAGAAAGAGAGATATAATGTCAGGAGAGAAAGAATACGCGATCAGCTTCTTTTTTGCGGTAACTTCCATTTCATAAGACGGCCTATAGCGAGCCTAATTGTACCGAAGAGAGGTTTCGCGAGATGGCGGGACGATCTAAAATCACTCGCGGCGTAGCTATATAGATAAAGTAAAATGAACTTCCTGCACCTCGGTAAAATTCACTTCCGGCGGGCCCGTATAAATAGTTATCGTTGGCCTGGGTAAGATTAGTATTTTGCAGAGAAGACACAATACAAAAGAAATCTTTCTCTCGGCCTCCCGTAGTCCAAAAGCCTGAAGTCAAGAAAACTAGATAAGAACTAGGAACGAGGAAACTCCCCCAGTGTTGTATTCGACTTAGCTTCTCCGCAGCGAAATACTCCCTTGATCCCTCCTTTCGAGGCAAACAGTGGTTGTTAGAAGACAGGTTGTATTCTCTTTCATAACTTTAAGCAGTCCGAGTACTAATTGGCAAAGTGTAAACCCAACCATGCCGTTGAAAAGCAATTGAGTTCGATGATTATACGCCACTACCCCCCAGCCTTTTCTCAGGTACAACAATCCACAGCGGCAGATTCACCCGGAATAGTGGTTTCCCTTTTGTCGGTCGTGTACCTTCGTGTGATGTCCTCACGGCTCCCGCTTGGAGCTAACGTGTGTACCCTTTTTGCTCATTTAGTTCTTTTGTATATCTATGGTTTATTACTTTTTTTATAGTAGTCAAGATCATTTTTTTCATGCAGTTTGATATTCAGTGCCTCCTACTTAGTTGATTTAATTCGGCCAAGGAAAATATTCACCCTTACTCGATTTAGTGCAACATACATTTAAAGTGCATTATTCAGGGCAAGGCCCAATCGCAGAGTGTCCGGTGGGCTTGCCACGTTCCCTTCCGTATATACATATGTATATATAAATAAATATATATATATATATATATATATATATATATATATATATATATATATATATTAAACTGGTGTCAAGATTTAATGCGGTTTGGTTCTGGAAATCAGAAAACAGTGGAGAAACAATCTTTTTGCATATGCTACTTACAATTAAAATTTTGTTTACATTATCCCATTGACTCTTTGAATTTATTTATTTACGAGCCGCTGTTCTCTTCCTTAACAGGAAGAGCTTGGTTACACAGGCACCCCTGCGGGTGTGTGGCCTACGGCCTTATTTGCTAATCTTAACCACTTTTTTTAATCCCCTTTATAGACTTTATTTTAACACCGTGAACACCCTTTTGTTCTTTTTCTTCTTCTTCTTCTTCATCTTCATCTTTTATGTCATCTTGATCTTAATCATCATCTTCTTCTTTTTCTTCTTCTTCTTCATCTTCCTCTTCTTCTTCTTCTTCTTCTTATTTTTCTTCTTCTTCTTCTTCTTCCTCTTCTGCTCCTTTCTTTTCTTCATCTTCATCTTCATCTTCTTCTTCTTCTTCTTCTTCTTGATCTTTTTAACTATTTCATTCCTTTGAATTTCCAAAACACCCGAAGTCATTTGTCAACTAAGCAAATAAAACCATTTATAAATTTTCAAAAAATTTTAGTCTTAAATTATAGAGTTATAGATAAGTTCAAAAGAATTTTATATTTTTGTGACTGTGGTTCACAAATTCGTCAAGCGGAATTTCTGTTTCTTTTCTGGCCCCATATATTCTGCCATATTTGAAAGATTCAGTAGAAATTGCATTTTTTTCTTTTCCTTCATTTGGCCAACCTGATGGATTTCCGCCAAGGCTATCCTCTCAGTCATAGTAAGGTGATTTTTCTAAAATCCTGACTGTTGAAATCATTCCGAGTGAGCGAACAGGATAAAATTTGAATCATGCGAAATATTTGATTGTGTTTAATAATGGTGTCTTTTTTTTTCCCCCGTTTTGATTGTAATTCTTGGGTTAAGCAAATCCTATGTGCAATTTCGTTAGTGCTTCAGAGTAAAATTCATCGAGTGAATTGCGATTCAATCGGGTTCGACAACTCCCGCTAAGTTCTTTGGTTGCTGTTGTTTTTTAATTTTGCGTAAAGGCTTGGTGAATACAAAAGCATGTCATCTTTCGAAGTCTACAAAGCACAAGGTGAGTCTCCTGGAGTGAATGGAAAGGATTTATTAGCGTATATCTAAGTGGAAGAGAGAGCAGTAAGGGCTGAAAAAAGTGAAAGAGAAGAGAAAGAACGTGAAGAATGAGCGAAAGAAAGAGTAAAGAAAGATAAAGTTCGTTTGCATGAACTGGAAATGACCAGAGCCAGAAACAAAACAACTTCACTTACTTCTAGGAGCGAAGTACAACAGACTGCTTCAATAAAGTTGCCTGTTTACATGTAAGGAGAAGATTTCAGCTGATACGAGCGGCGATCAATAAGTTTTGCAATTCGGATATAAGGAAACGAAATATGAGGTCAAGTGTTATATTATTTTGCAATATAACTACCCTCAACTTCAATGCACTTGCGCCACTTGTCCCTGAGGCTTCGAATTCCAAACAACAAGAAATCTCCCGACTGCTGTTAAATCCACTCCTGGACAGCAAGCTGGACATCTTCTTCGTCTCTAAACTAACGTCCACGCAGTGCAGCCTTGAGCTAGTGGAATAAAAAGTAGTCGCTAGGGGCCAGATCTGGACTGTAAGGGGGATGGTTGAGTTCCTCAAATCTGCACTCGCGTAGGGCAGCTTGTGCAACTCTCGCCTTTTGGACTTTGACGACGTTGAAGTCAATCATAGGGCGTGATGTTTCTAGGGACCCAACGGGCAGAGACCTTGGCCATGGCCAAATTGTCGTGGATGATGTTGATATCACTTTCATGTGATATTCCATGTTCTCGCTCGATTTCTTCGACCTTCACCCGTCGATTTTCGAGGATGATCCTCTCCATACGGGCCACATTGTCCTTGTTGGTCACGTCTAACGGGTGTCCTGGACGGGGGTCATCTTCAAGGGTCTCACGACTATGGCGGAATTCCCTATTTCAGCGCAAAATGGTTGCATAGCAAGGGGCGGTTTCGGTGCACACTGGAACCATGCGTTAATGGATCTCTTTTGCATTCTTGCCTTCCTTGGTCAAAAATTTGATCACTGCGCGGTACTCAACCTTCTCTATTGTTGAAAAATTTGTGACTGACGATCTTCGATCAGCTACTGCTATTTAAATAGACGAGGCAGGGGCGTGCGGCTGCCGGTCCTGACTTGTCATAACTTGTCCCAACACCACCACAAACAGCTATCCCCCTTCCTCTGTTTTGCCAAACCGATTCACAAAACCTATTGACCGCCCCTCGTAGCTCACTCACCTCGAAATGATTATTGAGTTCCTTTATTAGGATATTGAAACAGATGGCCTAGCTAATTTGTTTTTCTTACTTATTATCCAGCTCATGGACATTTTCATCTTGCTCCCATCAAAAGCAACCATTGATTATTCCACGTTAAAAGCCGAATTTCTTATTGCCTATAACATGACTCCTGGACTCTTACCGTGCAAAGTTTTGGCTATGTCGGATCCACCCTAGTCAAATATTCCGTTAATTTAGATATTCTCTGCAGCGTGTTTTAAATTTCTAGCTAGACGTGTCCAAATTACACAAAGAATAGGATGCTTTGTTTGACTTCGTCCTCGAAGACCAAATCTTGGCATCATTTCCGTCGGAGATCAGATCCTTCGTTAAAGCCCGGAAGTGCGTAACAGTTTGCGACTGCATCGAGGAAGCGGATGTATATGCGGCTAGTCATATTTGCTATCCAAATGAAGGCGAGAAAACGGAACCACATTCCTTCACGGCAACGTCTCATAAACCAAATTCGTTCTGCACAACAGGGATAAGTTGATTAAGATGACTGGTCCGTCTAAACCTAAACCCTTCTTCTTGCTAGACAAACGTGAGATAAAACTATTATCCTCTAATCACCCTGCTTCGTCGTTTCCCAGGAGAACTATCGTGTTACTCCTGTGAATTAGAATTTCAGGTAAGTACTAATTACCCTCAGAAATCTCTATTCAGAGGCGGACATGCACACCAGATGCACAATATAACTGCAACGCCTGCTCATCCGCCGTCGCCACAAGAACAACCTCTTCTTTCTGTTTGATAAAAAGCACTCCTAAAGGTATCCAATTCGAAACTAGAGTGGTGAACGTTTGCCAGATCTCAACTCTCTTGCGCGACACAGGGTGCACGTGCATCGTGATAGCTCACAGATTACTTCCCCTTCTAGCCCGAGATCACGACACGTTTGCAACAATGCATGATTATCTGGTGAGAACTGATAGATTCCCCATTGTGTAATGCTATCGAGAGCGCGCTTACTTTTCTGGCTGGTGTGAGGTTGTCGCAAAAGAATCGGAAGCTCTCGCACCTCTAGAAACCCCCGCTGCTTTGGATTGCCCAAATTTCCTGAACGAAGACATTTGAAAAATCAGAAAGAGTGCGAACTTCTTCACCACATATGTATAAAGGCACAAAACAAGACACGAGAGTCCATTAGGGGCAACGAGATAATCACTTTCATTGTTAACGATGACCTTCTTTGCCGCATGTGCTCAGCAAACAATAATACAGAATCGAAAGTATTATGTCTCCTCTACACCCATGTCAAACTTATCTTTCGAACCGCCCACAATAGTCTCTTCTTGAGGTAATTTAGCCACTCTAACAAGTCACAACGTGTCTTTAAATATTTCTTTTGGCCAGGGGTATTGAAAGAAAATCTGCGTTGCTATCGTCGTGCGGCATCTGCCAAGAGACCACGATTTGAGGGCGAGTAAGTCTGCAACTTTATAGAAGGACCCAATTGTCTCCGAACCCTTCTCCCGAATGCCGATGACTTGATCTGACTGATTCACCCACATACAAGTGAGAGTCATTGTTATGTTTTAAATCTGGTCGATTTTGACACCAGATTCCCCGAGGCTCTGCCAATTAAAAATATTGACAGCTTCTCTTGTTGCGAAGCACTCATGACGATTTCCTCCCGTGTTAGGCGGCCCAAAAAGATATTGTCGGATCATGGCGGCCAATTTATGTCCCAATCGATGGAATATGTGGTCAAGTTACTCATGATAATACACTTGTTTACGAGTCTGTTTCACCCAGCCGTAAATTAAATGTGCGAGAGGGTAAATGGCGTTCTCAAAGCTATCCTGAAGAAATTATGTGCCGAGCAGCCAAGAGAAGGGCACAGATATTCTTTGGGAAGCTCACGTTGCGTATCGAGAAATTCCCAATCACCCCTTGGGTTTCGCTCCGTTTAACTTACAATACGGGAGGAATGTAAGGGGCTCCTTGAGCATTTTGAACGAGCTATTTACAAATCCAAAACCGGATCAGGAAATCCAATCTTTGTACTTGTATCTGCGCGAATTACGACAGAGGTGGGGAAAATGCGCCGAAATAGCATTTTAAAATGCGGATGTCAACTTGGATAAATATAAAACTTACTTCGAATACAAATCTGAAGATAGAAAATTTAATCCAGTTGACGAAGTTTTGTTGTTGCTCCCAACTGAAAATAACAAATTACTGAACCGATGGAAGGGCCCCTATCAAGTGATCGAGAAACGCGGCCCCGTCGATTATTTGATTGAAACATATACAGGAAGGAAGCTCGTTCGCGTAAATATTTTCAAGAAGTAGCACCAACGCGCATGAGCTAACCAGATTGTTGCTATAGATGAGGAATCGCCTAAGGAGGCTAATTATCCCCTCGACCCCCTAAGTGTAGTACAATTTGCCTACCTAGAGCAAGATAATTTCCCCTACATGTTTTTGCAGACGCAACTGTATTCCTGTCGGCCGAACTAAACTTAAGCGACTAGCTGTTGCCTCTTCAGAAAATCCATCTACAAACGTTCCTGAAACAAATCCGTGACGTAATCTCGTAAATTCCTGGCTATGCAGTCAAATTTGAACATCAAATCCAATTAACCACCCTAGACCCCGTCCGATCTAAGCCCTATCTGCTGACTATAGATATGAGAGAAGCATTTATGATGCTTTTAACAAGCTGTGAAATTTGAAAATAATAGAAAGGTCAAAATCAGATAATTGCTCTCCGTTTGTTAGGGTTAAGAGACAAGATGGATTTAATTGGATGTCAATCGATTTTAGCAACTAAATTCAGTTACCGTATTCGATCTAGAATTGATCCCCCTGATTGACAAGAATTTGCATCTGTTTGAGAAAGCTAAATTCATAACCGAGCTGGATTTGTGCAAGGCTTATTATCAAATTCAGTTACGAGAAGAGGTCAAGAAATACACGGCTTTCCCAACACCCAAGGGGCACTTCAATTTCAACGACTCCTCTTTGGTCTAAGTTAATTATAATCAGATGATAAGAAGGATATTAGATGGATTACCAAATTTGTCATTCTATTTTTATAATATTTATGTGGCTACGAATAAATGGAATCAGCACCGGACTGCTGCTGTACAAGCACTTTTACTAAGACTTCGGGAGCATAATCTAACTAACTGTGCCAGTAAGTTTAATTTTGCAGACCGTATAAGTGACTATTTAAGCTTCAGTCTTGGAAATAATCGGCTAGCTTCCCAGGAGGATGAAATTCAGCCATTTTAAAATCCCTCTTCCAGTGACCAAGAACAATTAACATCCTTTTACAGACGCTTTATTTAGAATTTTGCCTTAAAAAATAAGGCCCCCTGCCGCCTCGTATGAAACACGCTGTCGGTTAAGAGTTTTAATCAACTTAAGGGAAAAATTGGGTCGGCGCCAATATTTTGTTTGCCCAATCCCGATGAACCGTTTGGCATTCGAATAGATGCCAGCAACGAGGGAATAGGCTGTGTTCTAGTCCATTACTGTAAAAATGATGAAAGCCTCACCATCGCATATACAAGTGGAAAAATATTAGCCTGCGAAAAGAAATGCGTTGTGATTGAGCAAAAGGCCCTCGGGATAACTTGGGGAATTCTAAGTTTCCAAATGTTTTTGGTAGGGAAAGAGTTTGTAATAGAAACTTACCATAAACCATTCTTCTACCTTTAAAATGTAAAAAACAATAATGTTCATATAATGCTCTTGTGTTTGTTTTTACAAGAATTTGAACTTACGATCCTGTACATTAAAGGCTCCGATAACTGTATGGCCAAAAACTTAAGCAGGAATGAATGCATTGAATTTCTCTTCGAACTGATCCTAAGTGAGAAATTTTTTTTCTAATTTTTAAGATTGATTATTTGTCACATATGTTCAGGCAGTATTTCCATTAAGTTTAATGGAAATCGTCCCCCTTTTTTACTTAATAGTTTTTTTTATAGTAAACTGAATGTGCTAACTTTATATTGATATGGACACGAGGCAGGTGAGC
Organism: Ceratothoa steindachneri; assembly: GCA_963969495.1. Taxonomy (NCBI): domain Eukaryota; kingdom Metazoa; phylum Arthropoda; class Malacostraca; order Isopoda; family Cymothoidae; genus Ceratothoa; species Ceratothoa steindachneri. The sequence continues at coordinate 132,337,650 of OZ018332.1, read as the reverse complement.
CTCCCTCTTAAAGGTATTTGTTGATAATTGTGGTTATTGTTAATTATTTATTTATTTAATGATAATTCTTATACATATGTACTCATCAGTCCCTCTATCTGGATTTTTTTTGGGGGGGTAGTTTTTTTATTTTAGTGCCATGTAATCATATTTTTTTCTGTTTTCTTGTTTCGAAATTACCCATGTATAGCCCCTTTTTGTTATTATTAGATGTCACGTCTTTCCAGAACTTCCATCATGAGGGGGAAGGAGATGTCAAAGATAAGAGAAATGGAGATCAGAGATAGAGAGAGAGGTGGGTAGAAAGGAAAGATCCCACGATCGTTTTTTTTTAGGTAACTTCCGTTTCATTAGACGCTCTATAGAGATCCAAATTCTAACAGCGAGAGGTTATACGTGATGTCGTGAAGGTCTAAATTCACTCCCAGCGCCGCTGTATAGATTAAGTAAAATCCATTAGTGGGGCCTCGGTAGAATTTACTTCCGGCTAGCCTGTATAAATAGTCAGCGTTGGCCTAGGTAAGATTAGAATTTTGCCAAAGAAGACATGACATAGAAGAATTCTTTCTCTCGGCCTCCCTCAATTAAAGAGCCTTAATCAGTAATAATAATAATAATAATAAGTCTTTTGTAATGCGCTCTTCAAGGCCTAAGTCCTTCCTAGAGCGAACGTTGTGCTGTGATGAAAATGGAAATTAAATGGAAATTCAAGAGGGGAAGAAGGCAATACTGAAAAGATGCGTTTTCAGGAGACGCTTAAATGTGGTAAGAGATGGAAAAGACCTGATTTCAGCAGAAAGAGCATTCCACAACTTAGGGGCGCAGATTAAGAAGGAGCAGTCCCTCATTGAGCAGAGGGATGAAAGAGGAATATTTATAAGGGGTGCATGTGATGACCGGAAGTATCTTGAATTGAGTACGGGATCTGACAGGGAGCCAGTGAAGTTCATGCAGCAAGGGTTTCGAGGGAGAGAAGTGAGGGCGAAAGAGGAGAAGCCGGGCGGCATAAAGAGGAGGATGGCAGATTCACAAGCAGAGAGTTACAGTAGTCAGGGCGTGAGGGGACTCCTACACTACTGTATTCAAATCAGCCTTTCTCTCGGGTATAATAATCCCTCGGCGGCAGATCCACCCGTAATGGTAGTATCGTTTCTGTCGGTCTTGTTTGTTTGTGTGTACGTGCTCACGGCTCCCATCTTGAGCTAACGTGTGAAAACCTTTTGCCCAATTAGATCCTTTGTTTTTGTATTTTGTATCCATTATTTGGGGTTTTTTTTTGTACAGTAGTAAATATTCAGAACCTCTTTGTAAGTTGAATTAAGTCGACCAAGAAAAATATTTACAATTACTCGATTTAGTGCAACCCAATTTGAAGTGAATTATTCGGGGCAAGGCCCAATCGCAGTTTCTCCTGTAGGCTTGCGATGGTCCCCTCCAAGTCAAAGCAAGCAAGAAGAGGTCAACAGACCTAACCTGACCTAAGACAAAGAACAAAGAAGATGATTTCTTTGGCAAAGCCATAAATGTGATGTTGAGGGATATTGTAGATGATTTAAAGATTTCTAATATTCTTTCTTAAAAAATGGATACAGAGTAATAAAGGAAACATGGTAACTGAAAATTTGTAGGTTATAATTCATGTAATCTTTTTTTCTTCTCAATATTTGGAATTTAAATATGTATTAAGACATTTTCTCTACAAACATGAGACTAAACCAAAAACATTACAAACTGTACCTTAAAAATTCCTTAATTTATTATTTCACAATTTTTTCCCACATGAGTAAGAAAATCATATCTATGTTTTCAGTCGCACTTTTTAGAAGGTTATTTAATATGAAGCCTTTATGATTTAAATGGACGGAGATATTTGGTTCGGAACGTATTTATTACAGAATAATTTCTTAAATACACATGAAATCCTTTGCACACTTATGACATACATACGTAAATTTTTATATTACACATTAACACCATTAAGCCTGTTTAAGTTTTCTTGGAGCGACCAGCATGTAAAACAACGTGAATTTTTCTAGCGCTAAATTTGTAGCTTCCAAAGGTTAGTTGAAGCTAGAACCTGTTTTTCTTGTGACTAAAATTCAAAGGCCAACTTCTGATATTATGATTTAATCTAAATAAACTTTGCTTCCTCACTTTTTCTGATGGTATGGAGAAGATGCGTTAAAAAGAGCAGTGTATATATTTCTAGTTTGTACGTTGTATCCCTTACTTGTAGTATTTTTACTACAATTAAAACGAGCCTATGGCAGCTAACTAACACCATTCTTCCCCAAAACTGGTTCAACCCCTTTTCTCTAGCATATAAAAGGTTGATTTTACTAGTAATTTTTACTCTTTCCCTGAATTAGGTCTAGTAAAATTAAGGCAGGGGAATCATTTTATTTTTTGTAATCTTAATCTTCTGTCTAAAGAGACTAAATATTAAATTAAATTATAGATAACATCAGAATAGAAGTCGTTGAATCAACCTAATAATATATCTATAGTTGGAAAATTCCCAGGTTGATTTTACTAGTAAGTTTTATTCATTCCCTGAATTAGGTCTAGTAAAATAAAGGCACGGGAATCATTTTATTTTTTGTAATCTTCATCTTGTGTCTAAAGAGACTAAATATCAAATTAAATTATAGATAACATCGGAATAAAAGTCGTTGAATCCACCTAATAATATATATATAGTTGGAAAATTTACAGTGGAAATGGAATGATGGTGATATAATGATGGAGATGGAATGATGGAGATGGAATAATGTACCAAGAATTACTGGCAAAATACTTTCTGCTTTCAGTGAAGCAGTAGAAGCTCAGACTCAATTCAACATTCTAGCAGGATTCGATACCAAGTGCATAAAAATTTAGATTGGCTGGAGATGAATTTTTGGAAAATGTTAGAATAGCCATCGTCACCACTTTACCTAATTCTAATTATAAATCTAGGCCGAGATTTGAAAAAAAAGCTATTCTCTTAGTCATGCCCAGTAGCCTCACCGAACTAAATCTTTGTAAACGAGGCATGGAGAAATTCACAAAAGAACGGTGCCAAATGATATAAATCGCTATAAATCACTATTCGAAAGACAGAATAAGAGAAACCACAAGTGGTTCAAGGTTCTTTATTACTGACGTTTTGCTCCTCTGGAGGTTCCTCAGAGTAACAAGAAACTAAGAATCTGAGAAACCTCCAAAGGAGCGAATCATCAGTGATAAAGAACCTTGCACACCCATCATAATCAAAATTCAACAGTTAAAATATAATAAAAGTGTAATGTGTCTTAAAATCCTCCTAAATATCACTGATTGGGTTTATGGAGATTATTTGAGAAAGTCATATTATCTATATTTCTTGTCTCATCAATAATTTGAAGGTGCATGAAAAATTAAGATTGTTTCTCTATGTAACAAATACTCAATGATATTACCTCTTTCTTGGACGAAGATACACTGAGTCAAAAGGTGTATTACCTCCCAATCACAAAGAGCAGAGATTTCATTGTCTGGTTTTTCCTCTGCCATGCCCAAAGTTGCATTAGTTCGGGTGCTTAACCTCAAATACCACCATGTTTTAAACTAATTTTTATAGCGCTATCTTTCACTTCTGAAGACTACCAATGTACTATGATTGTGGCAGTAGGTTCCATTCGCATTTTAACATCTCCCAGCAAATTATTAAGAGTGGCAATGTAACTTAATGCCAAAAATTTCTCCTCCTAAGACACCATGGCAAGTTTGTAAGATCTTGATCTAAGTGAAAAAATCATCCATTAAGGCCATGTTCTCAGTACAGTTCCTGCAAGGAGGATTTTAATATAGATTGTAATATAGTTAGGGAATATAGAAATGAGTTGCAGGCAACGAGAGTAATGATACAATCAGGATTCTATTTGGTTCACTATGAAATGATAAGCCAATTCTCTAAAACTCGTTGTGCAATGAAGGAATTTCCCTTGCCAAGAGAAGTAGTTATTCTTCAGCACCTTTACTCGCTTCCTCATTTGCTCCTCTGCCTTCGGTCATACTCGCCGAGTCCCAGCAGTTTTTGATCTTATCACTTACTGAGGTCACTCAATTTCTAATATTTTCACTATGATATATTGGCGGAGGAGGGGACATTACTTTACTATTTGCTCCTGTGTATTCTTTTTGATAGTTGATTTCACGCATAAATAGGGCCAACTACGGGTAAAAAGGGCGGGGGAATCACTCTTATAATGCCCAGGAGTAAAACTTAAAAAAAAACAAATATGATATAACAAAGTTTTGGAGTCTCTTTTCTTGAGTATACCTACTTAAATCCTCGTTAACACTAATTATCAGCTCTTAAATTCATCTTAGGGAGGAAGGATTAGGTGAATAGATTTAATGCAATAATTTTCTCGCTCTTAATTACGCAAGTAAATTTTTTTATTTATTGAGGGACAAAATCAAGTAGCTAATAACGTAGCTGTGGATAAGAAATATTATTCTAAATGATTATATTGATTAATAATAATTATTATACATATATAGGAGTAAAATTAACTTAAAACAAAGCAAGGAAAGCCAACTAGAACATCTCTGCAAACAAATGAAATTCATTTGGGGGAAATTGCCGTGTAGTAAATTTTTACAGTTATTCCTATATAATGGGATTAAATTCTAATTATTAGATGTTTATTGGTACATAAAGTTCGTTATTACTATGTGTTTTGATTTTAATTGGTTTACGCTAACAAAATCCAAATAAGATAGGACTTGCAATTGGTTTAAGATTGTAGATTTTTTGATAGTTGGGTAAATTTTTTATTATTACGATATCGTGTTCAAAAGTTTAACAAAGTTAATAATAATTTGAGATGTTTTGTGGTAATTTATCGACGAATGTAATGGCGATAGACGACTTGTTTTGGAGTTTCAAAATGTTTAAAGACCATTTGAAGCACTTTATTTATTTATTTGTTGAAGCTCTCTTCCTGATGGAAAACAAATATTCAGGTGTTTTTTCTACCATATTAATCGTCCCCATAGCCCGACACTTCTCTTTCCTCTTACAATTTGATCTAATTACCACGCATTTTTTAATTTTCCTAACTTTGCTTCCTTCAGAACTTCTCTTAGAAGCTCATTGCCTCAGCCAAGGTGACCAGTAAGTCGCCTCACTCTAATCGCATACAATAATATTATACTTCTAGCACTTTGCTAACCAACATTTTATTAGTATATCTTTTCATGGTAAATTTCAGGGCTCTTGCGAACCACCATTTTATGCATAAAATTAGCGTTGGAGATGATTGGAATTCCGCAAACCCCATGCTTAGAAGGTGCCCCGATAAGCTTTCCCTCTCTTTTTCACAAAACTTTTTCTTCCTGCAGGGAATCCGAGGCCGAATGTTGCTTGGTGGTTTGGAGACAATCCCCTTTCCGAGAAAAGTTTTAGTCAAGGCTCTCTCCTTTCTTCACAAGAGGATGACAGGATGGAAAATACAGGAAGGATCGAAGGAAATATAAGAGGAAGTGGTCGGATCGTGACTAGGCCTTTGGGAAGGTTTAGTACCAGCATTTCGTCGAATAGCATCACAGGCCGTGAAACCTCTCCATTTGATGTGACAAAATCAGAGCTCTTAAGCTCACTCCCTAAAGTCATCTCACAGCTGAATATTCCTAAGGTCGGGAGAGAGCATGCGGGCGCTAATGTGACCTGCACAGCTTCCAACAACAATATCAGTCAGCCTCTAACGAAAACATTGGCTCTAAACGTATATTGTAAGTATTAAATTACGTTATTTCAAATTTTTCATTCAATAATTTGCCAAAAGTGGCAAGTAAGATCGCAGGCGAAAAGGGAGACAATTTGTGTTCACTTTCATTGATTTCCATCGGACAATTTAGTGGAATATAAAGAGAAAATGAACGGGTAGGGGAATAAAATGATATGACTATATTTACCTATAAGATGCTCTTCTATTTTATTACCATGCATTAAAAAGAAAAACAAAACAAAGTGAGAAATATATCACAAAATATTTATCGATAGAAGAAGCTTAAGGTGTATGAATTTTGCAGTACGGAATATGTATCTTGTACTAGAACGACAAAAGGATATTCTGACTTTATGAGTGTGAGTGTGTGTATGCAAGAAAGAGAATGTCACGTCTATGATATTTTTGTCTATGAACAAACGTTAAAAAGCACAGGGTTTTTTTAACATATATTTGAATACTATTTATTATTTATTACATAAGTACTAAAAGTATAGGAGTTAATCGTCGTAGGTAAAATTTTGAGTGATTATTGGCGAAAGAGGAGCGTTGCCTATCATGAGACTCTTTTTTATATTACGCAGAGGTAAGAATTAGTATATTTTTTAAAAGAGAGACGCAAACTTTAAAACTCGGGAGTAAAACCTAAATCTCCTTGACTTCCTATATATAGAATCATTTACTTTATATTGGATAGGAACCTGCAATGAAAAAAAATTTAGAAATATTTACAGCTGATTGTTATTTATACAAAAGAAACCTAATTTGGAATAATCAAAATTAGGAAATAGTGACTCAGGTAATAGAATTATTAATAGAAAGAATGAGTGGAACCATCTGATAATTCAATTAGCACCAATGGAAGAAGCAACTGCCTCTTTTTATAGTGTAAACAATAAATGGCAAATTCTAGATAATAGTATAAATAATTTCACTAGGTTTTGCTCCGAATTTTCCTGTAGTGCTATAATTCAAAGTCATTAGCATATACCTTTCCTTCAATGAATTGATTTCCTTTTGCCATTAGAGTAACTCATCACAAAATTCAAGTTGAAGGTAATGAGTTACTCTACTGTTAAATTGTTTTATTTCTATATAATTATGTTTAATAAATGAATCTAATGGAAGATCTAATTGGAGTTGCACAAGGAAAGTGAATTAAGGCCTTTAATGGACCCTATTTTGAAAAGATATTTCCCTCGTTTTATCGATAATTTAAAGAGGCGGGCATATTAAGCCTTTGGGCTATACATGAAATTTAAACATGAATGGTGCACTGTTAGAGGAAATAAACTGCGCTTGCATTTTACATCTATTTATTTTAGGTATGCATGTGTCTTAATGAATAAGAACTAGAGTTGTGGAAGAGAATTAACCTATGCATTTCTTAGTTTATCATTAATAAGTATTGAGTGTCATCAATGGATTATCATATGAGACTAATCCATGCTTTATCATGTTTAGATAAAACTACTATGGTGACCAGGAAGGCAAATAGTTTATTTAATTCCTATTGCTTATTAAGGGGAATGTTTAAGTATATTAAAGTTTGAAGAAAAAATGTGTCAGAGAATTGCTCATAGTCTGGTCCAATAATTATTCAAGTCCTTGATCTGGACGCTCCGCTTTTGTTTAAGTCGATGGTATTGAGACCCTATGACTCAATCTACGATCATTCTAAATATATATATATATATATATATATATATATATATATAGGCTTTAATTCCTACTGAACGGGGAAAGGCTGGTTAGAGGCGGGTTGTGCCACGGCCAGGATTTTCACTAGAAAAGTCCCACTTGTTACTGGGGGGAGGTTTGTGATTGTTGAATTCTAAGAGTGCATAATACAGGTTGGATAAATTAGCCGAAGGAATTCTTAATTAAAGTTTTGCCAAGGGTACGTCAAAGAGAAGAAGCCACAAATAAACACATGTACAAAAATAAACTTTACCTTACATCAAAATAATAATTAGTAGCAATAGTTAAACGGGCACTTAAGTAAATAAGGATTAAATATTAAACACAGATTAGTCCACGTTTACAGCAATTATAAATAATAATATCAGGGAATGACTCACTTGAATCTCTTCAAAAAAGGAGGGGAGGATAACACTGACGTTAAGTGTCTAGATTTATAATGACTGAATGGGAGTATCAATCACTGTTAATTAAATAGGTAATTTAAGAATAGAGGGACACTGGGTTTACAGATTACCATTAATCGTGATGGATTGGAGAGACGACTACTCAGGTCCTGACGGGGTAGTTCGGGTAGCGTTAACACGAGTTCTCGGGGAGAGGGGGGATAAGACGACGGGTTTGGGACTGCTGACTGCAGTTCCGGTTAGTTCACTCCTAACTGGATATGACACTAACAAATAGTTACCTCCAGTAACTATTTGGATGTTCCTTTTTCTTTCTCAAGTTACGTTGAGCAACAGAGCGTATTCTTTTAGTCACAGACTCTGCGAAGCGGGATTAGCCTCAGAAACACTTCGAGATAGCGACTAAGTTAACTCAGCGGCACGTAGGCAGTCGAAACGTTACGGCAACGACTCTTGTTCAACGTGAGGGTTACGTGAGTAGGTTTGGAACACTTCTGCCGAGAGATGAACGGCGTTGTTATTTATATTGCGGACTGTGTGGAATCCAGAGAGAGATTCCATATACGACAATTCGCTTATCGCAGCGCCTTCTGGACAACCTCCATGGGATCATAAAGAAAGCAAATAAAATTTATGCTTCTCTGTGAGATAGGCCTTCTTTCGTCAGACTTCCTGTCACCTGTTGGGGAAGTTTGGTGCGGATTACGACTTAGGTCAAGGAGAAGGCAGAGGAGGGCGGTAGAATGTCGGGGGAGGTGACGGGAGAGAAAGGATACGAAGGTCAACTCAAACGACAATTTTTTTTCTTTCCCACAATTGTCTGGCGGCATGCGAGTATGTACGTTCCATACCTTCACAAAATGCATGAATAATTTTCATCGTTTTACTGTGTATAGCAGATCTCATCCTAATACTACCGCCATGAAAGTTTTGGAGGAGCAATGAAATAAACCTAAGGAGACTTAAAGTGGAATCTGTAGGAAAGAAAATGGCTGGTCAGAAAATAATCAATTACCTTGTGGCGAGATAATATCCAATAGAAATTAAGTAACTGAGATTAGAGGACACCTGTAGACCACTCGCTATGCATCAGCTTAAGAAGCTGTGTTGACTCCGATCTTATGAGGTGCCTGCTTTTGCCACTGACCAGCCAGAGAGTATTACTTTTAGGAAAAACTATAGAGAAAATGAGATAGTGCATTGGACGTGGAAGCTCCATATAGTTTTTTTTACTTTAAAAGAATCGACTTTCAAAAACCAAAATGATGAATGATAAAGTAATGGTTAATTAGGGCAGTGCATTTCTTAAGCTCAACGAGCAAGGAGACAATATTTAACTGTTCCAATGGTAAGTAGAATGTCGACATTGTAAGTAGAAAGAATAAAATAAATTTGCCGATAATAATAAATCATTGGATTCCAGTTGAAAATAATTATATACAGATAATGGTGGCAGAACTGCCATGTGACAATCTAACATTATGAGAGAAAATAATGATAAATAATATTGCAAAAAAATCAAAAGGTAGAAATATGCTTTATTTTTTCAAACAAGAGGAAAAAGATCTTTTACTTTGCACAGCTGACGGTTTCTGAAGGAAAGAAGAAAGGGAAATTATCAGAAAGATGCTGCTAGCAATTACTATAAATGCTGAACAACGTACATTTAGTCTCTAGTAGAATAATCAAGTTAACTCTTTCTGCGGTTCTCAGCCGACGTCTAATTGCTATGCGCGTGGGAGGTTTATAATACAAGCAGAGTGCGAATTAACTAAATGTAGGTTGGCCAAACAGTCGACTATCTTGGAGGTTCTGGGACAATAGTAAAACGGGAACAAAAATAACTTTACTAATATGTAAATTAATATTATTTTACAATGTTAAAAGTAGTTTTAAAACAAGCTATATACACATTAGACGTACAGAAGTCTCAGGGGCTAAACGGAGAAGACTTGGTGGGGACGGTCACCTTACAAACAAACGAACAATATTAAACGAAGTTTGCTCGAATGACCTTTAGAGGCTTAGACTGTGTGGGGGGGGATAGTAGTAGAGAAAGCACTTCACAACAGAGTTGCGCGTTGCTGTTACCTTCAAGATTTGGTCCGAGGAAGTTAATCCTTGCGTTAGTGCCAAGTTCACATAATAGTCTCTTGACAATGACTATTAAGGGCTGAAGTTAGATCTTGCATTCCAGTAAAACACGAATCCAGTCTAAGCACCTCGCGTTTGAAGAGCGGGTAGAAACGGGTACGAGGTAGACTCACGTGAATTAAACGAAAATACTTACCTTGAGGGGTTATACTAGAGTTGTGCAGAGTCCAACGGAACGCAAATAGCGAGTACCGACGTGGGGCTGGCGGTGGATAATGATTTTCACTCTGGCAACAGAGGATTTTAGTCAGGTCGAATAGGGTTTCCCCCCCTCTGTCCGATGAGGAATGTTCCAGGGTCCAACGAATCGGCAGACGAGAGTAGTCTCGCCCTTTTAGCGCAAACGCGGGAAGGTTCCTAAGCCGGTGAGGCAAAACTTTGTCTGACTCCATATGGGACCACGGCGTCTCACGGCGACTCATAATTATGCACTTCTATTAGCGCATACAAAAAAAGTCGCTCAGGGGCTATTGTCTTTCTCTCCATTGAAGCGCGCGGCGGCGCATATATTTCCCTCTCTCTCTCTTTCTCTCTCTCTCTCTCTCTGATGCCTGACATAGTCATTTACCTAAGGATTTCAAAAAATAAAATGAACTGCATTAAAAATTCTTTGATATATTATCATAATTGCAGATGTGGACTAAAAAATGAATAATTTAGTCTTCCTAGTTTTAATATTATCCGAAATATTTTAATTAAATTTACTTTAGCAATATTTGTGCCAAATTTAAATCTTTAAATCTCCATAATTTTCATTTTTAGTCGCGGGCGAATCTGTAACTCGATATGACGGTTGGTCTTCGTTTTGATTTAATATATTTTGGTAATACATCTTAAATATTCGGCCCATTCTAACGCAATTTGAAACTCTTATGTTGTTTTACACACGCTTTGGAATGATATAATTTTCAAGGTCCTCCCAAGGTTAACTCGTTTATTATTTTGTCTTGGAAATTACATCATAACTATTCAGCTGATTCAAATGAAATTTGAAACTGTCATGTTGGTTTACTTTCTCTTTCAAATGATGTAATTTCCAAGGTCCCTCCATGGTTAGCCCGGGAATTATTTTGTTTTGGCATAACATCATAACTATTCGTCCTATTCTAACGAAATTTGAAACCTCTATGTAGTTCTACATTTTCTTTGGAATGGTGTATTTGCCAAAGTCCTCCTAAGGTTAACCAGGGAATTATTTACCACTATCATAACTATTAGGCCGATTCCAACGAAATTTGTAACCTTTATGTACTTTATAATTCTCTTTCGAAGGGTATAATTTCCAAGATCCCACAAGGTTAGTCCTGGAATTATTGAAATTTTTGAAGTTCGTAAGGTCATAAATCCGAATAAGTGAGAGCACACGCCTTTTGTCAGCAGACTTGTTTAATTGTTATGCTCTGTGATAGAACGAGTTGAATCTGTGTTAAATTCAACTCCTATCCCATATTAGTTAAAACCTCGAGGAGGCCCACGTGCATCTTCGATTCGAGGCTTGGAGTCTTATCAACAGCTGCCGGACGTCAATGTTTAAACAAGGAGGTTATCGTCCCCCCCGTTCACCCCCATACGCCGACCTCGCCAGATCGAGTTAGGCTTATGGACAGATAAGGCATTTTTCTCCGGCCCAGCTGTGCGTTCCCTCGAAGCTTCCACCCCATTCTCCCCCACGCCAAGGAGATGTCCTGGCTATATATATGGAAACTTTACCACTAAGATCAGATTGGAGATCCAGATTTTCGTCGCGAAACATCACCACGACCCTCTCTCCCTTTGTGCGCCAAGGGACCTCGGCCTCGAGATTCACCATCACTTGTCCAGGAGGACAATATTCCTTGAGTGCCAAAGGTTCGAGCCTTTAGTGACGTCAAGTCCCCAAGGCATTCCCCCCTGCTGTTCAAGGAGAACAGCATTAGAACAGCCATTGTTCGTTTTGAGCCCTTCGCCAAGAAACGGTTCTTCCCCCCCCCCCCTGTTGTTCAAGGGAGAACAACATTAGAACAGCCATTGTTCGTTTTGAGCCCTTCGCCAAGAAACGGTTCTCATCACCCCCCCTGTTGTTCAAGGAGAACAACATTAGAACAGCCATTGTTCTTGAGCCCGTAGACAAGAGACGGTTCTCATCCCCCCCCCTTTGTTAAGAAGAGAACAACCTAGAACAGCCATTGTTCTTTCAGCCGTTCGTCGAGAAACGGTTCTCCTTCCCAAGACGCCACGTCAGGATCATCTTATCCCCCCCCCTTTGGCTGGAACTCGCCAGCGGACCGAATATTCCTTCAAGTACCTTCCACTGCACCCTAATGAAGTTACGTAAGCCAAGCGTCACCTTTTGAGTATTGATCCCTTATTTGTCAATTCTATCCTGTGCTTTAAATGGTTTATCGAACCATCCCATCTCTTTAACTCCATATTTGTTTTACCTTTTTTTGATCCCTTAAATCCTTGGATTAGCCCGAGTCTCCACGACCCTTACCATTCTGTTTGTCTATATTTTCCGTTTTTGTGTTTGCTGATAGTTATTATTAATAAAACTCTATTTTATTAATGATAGCAATATTATTATCCTTGAGCTCAGTTCCACTTCTTAAGCATTTTGAAGATACATAATATCGGCCGCCAAGACAGTAAAACGCACTCTAGAGATAATTAAGGAAGTTCCCTCAACGAATAGTGTTATATATAGTATCGTCGGGAGTCATTCTACGACATATATATATATATACTATTTAATTTGGTATCAGGTGTGTAAGGTTTAACGCTATATCTTTGCAAACACTGGTCTCAGTCGAGTAAAGCATAGTGTTATTCGTTATAATAATAGAATATAGTAGTTCCCTTTTGTTTTAACGATTGCTATCCCCTTTTTTTTTTGAAACTTAAGAAGCTGGAGTAGCTCAAGGAACGGTTATAATAATTTGTTTGTGTTTTTTTTTGTGATTTTAGTCAGTAGTTATTCAGATCGAGAAACCAAGTACGAATAGGTCAGTGCCCATATTTAGGTAGGCTAATTCTATAGAGGCATAATTCTTGTTGCGAGGAATTTTAGTTGGTTGACTAGTGCGCCCCCAAGTGCAAAGATGACTCCGTTCGAAATCTTTAAAGCGCAAGGAGAGTCCTGCGGACTTTCCGGAAAAGAACTAATTAAGTACATTCAAGAGGAGCAAAGAAGAGAAAGAGAGGAACGGATAAGACAAGCTGAGCTTCAGATTGAATTAGCTCGGATTAAAGCAGAAGTTCAAAGAAAAAAGGTAGAAAAGAAAGAGAAAGAGAGGAACGGGGAAGAGTAATCCAACAAGAAGAACGAGAAAAAGAAATCCAACGAGAAGAAAGAAGGACGGACTCGCGCCCCTTCCCAGGAAAGCTGACAAAGTTTCCGAGCCCCGTAAAACCCCCAAACTTCTTTCCCCAAAACCAACAACGGGACTCTAAACCTCCCGTTAAGAATTCTCCTCCATCTCTCTTCCCGAAGCGACCAACCATATGCTTCACCTGTGGTGTAGAAAACCACATGAGCTGGAATTGCCCCCAAAATTCTAGGCTTAAAAGCGGACCAGCCCACCAAGTTCACCAGATTAATGCAACCCCGGCTCCCCCGGTGGTGCAGACCCAAGCAGAAACTTCTCCCCCTCCGTCAGGCCACCAGGTAAATTTTGTTTTTGGTAAAAGTTCATCGGGAACTTTGAAATATGAGGAGGGCAGCGTGGACAGCTGTCGAGTATCGACTCTCGTCAGGGACACAGGATGTACATGCTTCATCGTGTCCGACGAACTCCTCCCAGTGGCCTCTAACCACGAAAAATTTGCGGTGGTACGTGACTACCTTGGGCGGGCGAACAGATTCCCCGTCGCTAGATGTTACCTGCAGTGTCAATATTATAATGGCTGGGCACAAGTCATTGTAGCACCAATAAAATTCTGTTCCGTACTTATAGGAAAGAGCCCCCAAGTAAGTTTCGACCCTGTGTTTCAGGCCGCCCTTCCTCAAGGCCGAGATAAGAAAGAAGCCCAGGAGCCCGTCCCCATCAGAACCCCGATACCGTCCGATTTCTCGGAGACCCCTAACCGGGACTTTAGGACGGAAAAAGAGGAATGTGATTCACTAAAACCCTTAGGTGATAAGGCCCCGGACAAGGACACGGAGACTGTCCCTGGACCCCAAGAAAAAAAGAAACCCCAACGCGCCCATGGAGATACCTTCGTAGAACTGGACGAAGCATCGGCGCTTGAAGAGGATTGCCCCGCGGAGTCCCTTAAGGTAATCCAGACAGTGTGCATCCAACCTGATGCCGATTACCCTCCTCATTCCCTACCAGGCGAGTCTTTGGAACCCTCTGACCTGGATAGTGACGCGCAGCTGACACCACGTCCGAAGAGCCAGCTACAAGAACTAATTAAATGGAATCACCATTTACCCACCCTATTAGCTCTTTTCGAACAACTGCGCGAAAATGGCCTCACCATTGGCCCCCGCAAATGCCATTTTGCCCACGAACCCATTAAATATTTGGGTTTCAAAATAGGACGAAGCAAGTTAGGTCCCCACGAGAACAAGATTAAGGCAATCGCCCACATGCCCCTCCCGATTACAAAGAAGCCATTAAGATCGTTCCTAGGATCAGCTTCTCCCTATCAGCGATTTGTTCCGAATTTCGCTGCAATTTCGGCCCCCCTATGCCCCCTTCAGGAAAAGAATTTCTCCGATCGGTTACGTTGGAATGATGTCGCTGTTTCCCATTTTAATCAGCTCAAAAGTAAGTTCATTTCTGCCCCCATTTTTAAGTTGCCCAACCCGGAAAAATCCGTTGGAGTTAAGACCGACGTGATCAACGAGGGCATTGGAGGTGTACTCCTTCAATACGTGGATGACAGAACGAGTCATCCAGTTGCATATGCTAGCCATCTATTATTACCACGCGAAAAGAGATATGCCACTAGAGAAAAGATAGCTCTATCAATTATCTGGGTCATAGACAAATTCAAGCTGTACTTGATATGTAAAGAATTTCGAATAGGAACCGACCACCGTCCGTTAGCCTATATTAGGAATTTGAGACACTCAAACAGCCGCATCATGCGCTGGAGTTTACTCTTGCAAGAGTATCAATTTAAAATATATTATATCAAAGGTTCCGATAACCAGGTCGCTGACGCACTCAGTAGGAATGCGTTACCGAATAGCGTAGAATAATTGTATTCATAGGATTAGTATCTCCATGTAGGTATATACCGTCTTGTACGACTTAATTTAAGATTCTTTTGTAATATAGTTATTTAATGTATGTCTGAATTTTGTAACGCTCAATGTCTAATTTTTTTTTATGTATATATATTTGTTCTTATTAATTTACGTATAAATTAGTTTGTCCCGTATGTACTAAGTTTATAACATTTCATTGTTCCATGCCCTTTTTTTTTTATTAAGTTGTATTAAAGGTTATTTTCCCCTGTAATCTAAAGATCAAAATAATCATGTATTGAGGTAATACTAGTTAGGTGCAGGAAGATACGGTTGGTACAAGAAAACGAGTTCCCTACAACGGAGCTCTTTCGTTGTCCCTTCTCTCTTTTTTTTCGAAGTGACAACTTCCCCTGGAATGGAGGGGTGTGATAGAACGAGTTGAATCTGTGTTAAATTCAACTCCTATCCCATATTAGTTAAAACCTCGAGGAGGCCCACGTGCATCTTCGATTCGAGGCTTGGAGTCTTATCAACAGCTGCCGGACGTCAATGTTTAAACAAGGAGGTTATCGTCCCCCCCGTTCACCCCCATACGCCGACCTCGCCAGATCGAGTTAGGCTTATGGACAGATAAGGCATTTTTCTCCGGCCCAGCTGTGCGTTCCCTCGAAGCTTCCACCCCATTCTCCCCCACGCCAAGGAGATGTCCTGGCTATATATATGGAAACTTTACCACTAAGATCAGATTGGAGATCCAGATTTTCGTCGCGAAACATCACCACGACCCTCTCTCCCTTTGTGCGCCAAGGGACCTCGGCCTCGAGATTCACCATCACTTGTCCAGGAGGACAATATTCCTTGAGTGCCAAAGGTTCGAGCCTTTAGTGACGTCAAGTCCCCAAGGCATTCCCCTCTGCTGTTCAAGGAGAACAGCATTAGAACAGCCATTGTTCGTTTTGAGCCCTTCGCCAAGAAACGGTTCTTCCCCCCCCCCCCCCCCTGTTGTTCAAGGGAGAACAACATTAGAACAGCCATTGTTCGTTTTGAGCCCTTCGCCAAGAAACGGTTCTCATCACCCCCCCTGTTGTTCAAGGAGAACAACATTAGAACAGCCATTGTTCTTGAGCCCGTAGACAAGAGACGGTTCTCATCCCCCCCCCCCTTTGTTCAGAAGAGAACAACCTAGAACAGCCATTGTTCTTCCAGCCGTTCGTCGAGAAACGGTTCTCCTTCCCAAGACGCCACGTCAGGATCATCTTATCCCCCCCCCTTTGGCTGGAACTCGCCAGCGGACCGAATATTCCTTCAAGTACCTTCCACTGCACCCTAATGAAGTTACGTAAGCCAAGCGTCACCTTTTGAGTATTGATCCCTTATTTGTCAATTCTATCCTGTGCTTTAAATGGTTTATCGAACCATCCCATCTCTTTAACTCCATATTTGTTTTACCTTTTTTTGATCCCTTAAATCCTTGGATTAGCCCGAGTCTCCACGACCCTTACCATTCTGTTTGTCTATATTTTCCGTTTTTGTGTTTGCTGATAGTTATTATTAATAAAACTCTATTTTATTAATGATAGCAATATTATTATCCTTGAGCTCAGTTCCACTTCTTAAGCATTTTGAAGATACATAATATCGGCCGCCAAGACAGTAAAACGCACTCTAGAGATAATTAAGGAAGTTCCCTCAACGAATAGTGTTATATATAGTATCGTCGGGAGTCATTCTACGACATGCTCCTTTAGCAACAATCATTTCGTTCGTTACAGTTCATTCCTTCCTTTTCTTGGGTGTTTTGCCTCACTACGGGTTTTTTTTCTCTCTGACGAAGTAACATCATTTCTGCCGTTTGTAAATAATTTTAACTATTTTATTAAAAGGAAGACCAACCATTTTTTATTTCTGTATCTTTATTCTCTAATTGAGAAAATATCTCTAAAATGTAGGCATAACTTCTTAATATATTTAGTAGCAACCTTTGATTTGCTGCTCTTTTGAAATTGGATTTTACAGCTCAGCAAATAAATTTAAGGAATTCCTAAACTACCAAAAAACTAAAATCCTCTCGAAGCTAGTTCACAAAGGAATGCAAATGGGGGAAAAATAAGGTAATTAATATTAATATTTGTCACTTTCACTAAAATTTGATCAGCCTGACTAGAGTACTCACTATCAGGGTAACTAAAATTCAGACGTTCCTAGAAATGTACGAGTGAATAAATATTACTTTTCTTAATATTCAACCAAAGATTTTATTTACATAATCAATGATGATTTGAGGGGGAAACCTGTTATTCTATTTTTTGTGAGCCATTTTTCTTTTATGTTTGTGCATCGATGTAATGTTTTTGTGGTTGCATTGATTTGTGGGTTTTCTGTTGTTATCGAGTTGTGGTATGGGTGAGTATTTCTTTGGATAATTGGGGATTGTAGTTGCGGAATGTGGTGAGAGAATTAGCTAAATGTACAGGTAATATAAATTATGTCATTATACTGCTGTAGTATACGTGAAGTATTTATGTGATTGTTTTGTACATGCCTAATAAAAGCGAAAATATTTCGGAATAGAGTCTATGCATGTGCATAGGACTTAATCTCAGATCCTGGTATAGAATTTTGCTCGAAAACCACTTTCAATTTATAATTGTGGATTGTCCCTAAGAAGCTTTTCTCTGCACCCTAGTGTTTTTTTTTTAATTTTCCCTTCTATGTGTATTGACTTATGCTTAGATTACAGAATTCCTTCAGAGTAATATGTTAGGCACAAATCTTAACTTATTTTTACGAACTTCAGTAGTTTGATATGAACTACTTGAAATCTATTGAGTCCTTATAGGAATAATAACATTCATTAATATACAGGTTCCTAGTTTGTGGGTATATTCAATAGGAATTTTGCCTCTATTGTTTTGCAAATTTTAACATGCATAATAGATGTATTAAAAGGATAATCCAGTAGGGCATGACTAATAGCGTTTATTTTAATGAAAATAAACCTTACTTGCATAGAGTAATCTCCCAACATAAATTTAAAAATATAAGTTTAGCTTATATGCAGGTCATGTAAGTCCCCTAATGCTTAGTTTAACTTAGTTCTATAAAGTTGCCACAAAATTATGTTGATTGCTAACTCTAGTCATGTAATTTTTATTCATTAAAATATAAGGAATTGTGTTCAATTGTCAACGCCAAGATGTGAAGTAATATGATAATCTAATTTATGCCGTATCTATTCGAGATAGGTCTTGTATTTAAATCGCTTGTTTATTTATAAGTGATGGCGGAACAATGCGGTGACTGAAATGGAAGAGTGCCTGAGGAAAGAAAGAATACAAGAATAAAGGTAGAAATGTTTGGTAAGAGTTGTAGGTAAAGTGCATGGAAAATTTATGATTAAGCGTTTAAGAAGTAGAAATGAGGGAGGAATTGATCTTGAATTGTTTTGAAAGGTTATATTATTACTAGCCCTGTGAGAATACAGCTTGAATGTTAGGGATTTAATTGATTTGAGAGAATGTATTCGCATGTAGAGTGATATAGAAGCAGCAAGTGAAATAAATAACGAACAACTATGGCAATCGGAAGCACACGGGTGTTCCAGAGATGTACAACCTTTCAGCCCCTCTTCGCGCGGCAAAGGGTAGTAAGAGGTTGAGCCACGGGGGTAGAGAAAACTCGGGGGACTGACCAATTAGAACAGAGCATAACTTGGTGAGGGATGCAACGACTTCAGCCCAACAATAAAATACGCGCACTCAATGTAGCAGTGAACAATGGTAAATTTATTGGCACCCCAAACTAATCATGCATACGGCAAACTTATCATGGTCAAAAGCCACAGGGACGAGTAGTTCATCGGATACAACAATGCACGTGCACCCAGTATAACGGATGAAGGTGGAGATCCGGCACCTATTCACTGCTTTAGTTTTAAATTAGAGGGCCTCAGGAGTACTTTTAAAAACAAGTGTTCACCTGTTTGCCAGGAGCATTGGGCGGGTTTAAGGAAGAAAGGGTTTCATTTTGCAACGGTGAAGGCGTAAAAGTGGCACTGACCTGGTGTACTTGGTGAGAAGGAGGGATACTTCTAAACATGGAGTTTTGAGGGAAGTTAAATCTCACATGGCCAGGAACTCAACAGGAAGAGCACAGGATGGTCCTCCTGGGCAACGTCTAAGCAGGAAGGTTGAGGGAAAAGGGCTTAACATCGCAGGGGTCCGACGAAAAGAGAGGTTTGGGTTTGACGGCCCTAGTTACCTTAACGAACCTATTCCCATTAATAAGAGCATATTTGTTCTTGCTAGTTTTAAAATTAGGATATGAGGGTTCTGATTTCTTCCCTTCCTTCGGATAGCAGTTGTGGCTAGCCGCGTAGACGTCTGCCTCCTCGTTCCCTCCTTTGAGAGTACGGCACTTCTAGTGCCGTATTCATGAGGCACCTTGGACGCATCAATCCAAATTTACAATCACGCTGTAGGGAGTAGCCGCTGTCGAAAGGTCTGGTTTGGTTAAATGCGACAGTGCCTAAATTTTGCTGGATAGGAATCCGGGGTCATGTTGTAAGCGGCGAGCAACTTGGGTTTTAACGACGAGTAATCAATTGTTGCCTCTGATTGGAAGGAGATAAAAATATCTTTGAGTTGGGAGCTTGTGTTATGTCTTTATGGATGGAGTACTAAGATTGATTTACGGATCGTGAAAGATAGATTCTGTCTATTTAGGAATATGCTGATGACTTCCTGTTCGTGAATTAGATGAGGGGTCTAAAACTGAACGCCGAAAAAGATTAAGGTAACGATAGTATTTGGGTGAAAGAAATGGGTTGGGATATGATATTTAAATTCCTAATCTCACACTTGAACAATTGCAAATTATTAAGTTTCTAGCAGATCACGACCAAATAGGCTTAAAGATTAATAATCCTCTGGGGCAATTAGAGCGTTAGTTATTTGAGAAGATGTCAGTATGGAATGTGGCAGGAGCTGTTTGAGACCAGAATGGTCCCAATGTTGGTATATGTGAGTGAGACTGGGTGTGATAGAGATAGTGAGATCTAACTATATTTCCAGCTATATAACTGATTGATTTCTCGTGCCAAGTATTTGTAACGTGAAGCATCATCAGAAAAAATAGTAAATAACCAATATATATTCTCTATATATGATCAGGTCAAGAATCGTTTATCGCATTATAATGGTGAAAGTAAAGATAGAAAAACATTTAGCTGATACGGTGATCAAAAGAAACTTTATAATAGTGTAGAAGAAGGGTCCTTATGTGGAACTAGTCTTCGCAAGCGACAAAATTTCCAAGCAAAATATTTACCATGTAGGTACAAATATTCGTTTGCCTTTAATACATACAAAAGAAAAGGAAGCACAAATACAAAACAAAGAGATGAAGGTACAGAAATACACCCAAACCGGTTACAAAATTGACAAAGATTAAAAAATTCAGAAAGTTGTGGCGTATAACTAAATTGTTGACTTGGCAATTCATAAAGATCGAATTCAAATTTGAATATGCTGGCGGGAAGAATTGAAATTCTTATATTCTAAATTTATTTGGGTCATTCTCTCTGACTCTATTTCTTTTTAATCACGTATTTTCCGAAAATTTCATACCTGTTCCCAAAGGTTCTAGTTTATTTTAATATTAAAAACAATTACATATGTATATTTTCCCTAAAATATTTTACTTCAAATATCTTCTGGATACAGGATTTCTATGGAGTAAATATATTTTTGTGTTTATCCGATAGATGTCCTAAATTACGCACTCGTTTTAATCCAAATATTGTTCCTTGGGTATATTTTAATCACAGTTATACTTTTGTTTACAAAATATGAATAAAATTGATCTATCAAAATACCCAGTCATTTTAGTGCTTTTATTATGTTATTGGATCTCAAATGAGTTTTATCTGACTCTTTCTGGGTTTCTATATTTTATTTACCTCGGGTTACGGTTAGTATAGCAATGTAAACATCTGCATCCGTGACGCGTAAATGATGCTCTTCATCCACGCGGTGATAGCATGCTTGAATAAAGAGCACCCACCAGGCGTGCCTGATGCAATTTAATAGGGATTTCTCATTACTGTTACAACGGGTTATTATTATTGGTGTATACCCATCCGTTTTTACCTATAGCGTCCAAATTGGCGTCCCAATTGATGTGAATAAATATCGATAAAAGAAAAGAAAAGCAAGTAAAAGAACAGAATGGAGTGGTAAAAATTATTGGCATACAAACTATTGTGACAGGCGAAACAATCTCAATTATCCGACCTGAGTTGTGCAGTAGAGCACTCACCCTAAGATTTTAAACCAACTATGGAGATTCATTTAAGAAGAAACGCTTCACAAACCTTCTTAATGCTACTCTCATGCACTGCCATTTATTAGTTCTTTTTAGCGATTATCTGGTTACTTGTTAATTAGAGCAATTAAAGCCTCATTAATAATAAAATGCTATTTCTATTAAAAGATAAAATATTTTGTAAGGTTTGCTTTATATAATTATTCCTTTCATATCGAAATTTGATTATCCTTTTTAGAAATTTAGATGGTGGGAGATTTTAAAGAGGTGCAAACGAGGACCTTAGACATAAAGTAGCAATTCTCATGGTGCACTGGGCTCGGCAAGGCGTTCTACTCCTCCAGAGTTCAAGTGTAATAAACCAGCACACCTGTTACATTACACCTTTTAAATGAAATTTCTTTGCCAAATTTCATCTCGTATTATAACTTAAAGTTCTGCCTATTTTTGCCTTCTTTCTTGATTCCCATTTTAAAATACCTAAGATTTTGCATTATATTAACTTGCAAAAAAGAAGCAGGAGTATAGGTCCTATTTAATTATTATGACAGGTGGGAGGTAAGGTTGGCTAAAGCACCAGATGCAATGGAATTTTAAGTCTAACACTAGATAAGAAGAGGTTTTCTGTGATTTAACAAAAATATTTTAAAAATATTTTAAGTGCTTTAAATATTTTCTAATTTCTGAGTTTAAATAACTTTGTTTGCGGATGTTAGATCATAAAAATCGACTGAAAGGAAATCATTATTAGATAATGTCTTTAATCTTTTCCTCCTTTGAAAGCACAATGCTATATTTCATTCTATTTACTTAGAGCCTTTGCCAAAAGATAGATCCACTAACTGCATTAGTTTTGTGTTGTCTGATTTCATATAGATATTTATAAAATAAAGAAAGCTACCATGTACTTTTATCTATAATGTCGTTAATTCTGGAAGATGACTTCTAAATATATATAGTTTTTGATTATTTATTTTATTACCATTGGATTCTCAAAATAAAAAATCTTCCTTTAGCTATTTATTTGGTTAATTCAAATTTTCTTTTCAAGTTAACCATTTATATACGAGAATGTATTTACATACTATGTTAAGTTGCCAACGCTTTACTTGTAAGCTTTAAATGCTCTTTGGGAGTTATTTTTGTAACCTTTTTGAATTAGCTAAATTACTAAAACGCATTCAACATTGTCTAAAAGTGTTATTAACTTGCATTTATCCACAAATTAATCGAATGCATTACCTTAACCCATATTGAAGAATGACTATTTTCAAAATATTATCTATTGAGGAGTGCAATATTTGCGGGAATCATGAAGAGCCAGAATTCATCAGGCTCAAGGAAAGAAAATGGAATTGGTATTCCCCAATTTTCTCAAGAACAAAAATTTATAGCATTTTGGTGCGACAAATATTCCTTATTCCTTGGTCCATCCCTAAATTTCTGAGCTGAGGACTTATCTATTTCTCTTTCTACCTCACTTATTCTCCTGAGACTTATGGTACTTTTTTAACCGCATGGAATTTCTTTCTGTATGCTAGCAGAAACTCACTCAAATCCTGACAAATTTGAGGATTTAGTTTTTGTTACTTCCGATTTTGAGGCTTATGATAATATTGCTTCTTTTCTTGGCCATATTTTCTCACTGGTTCTCCTTCACAAAACCTTTCAGAATCTCGGCGTCAACTGTGATAGTTATTTATAAAACTTCATTTGCTAATGTCTCTAAATCCACTCACTGGCCACTTTCGTAATCTTAGTCTTATCCACTCCTACATTGATCACAGTCATTTCAAGTCCACCACCTACGCTATCGTTACCTTCTGCCTTGATTTCTGTAACAAAGTTCTCGGTTGATCAAACAATATCTGTCTTCGAATCCTTCAACTTGTTCGAAACTTTGCAACCAGTATTCATAGCAACTAAAAACGTTTACTGTATGTTAGTTCACCTACTTGGTGAGGAAGTTGGACCCCGGCACAGACGAATGGCATTAACTCACTAACTTTCCCCAAAATGTTTGAGAAATGGAAAGTAGGTATACCTGCAATGAACAATACGAAAGTTTTATTGCTAAGTAATGACTGCTGTCATCTTGGTGCCAGTCTTTGGCACTATCCATAGAAGATTGATACCACTATTAATTTTTAAAAGAGAAGCGTGTCAACAGCCGACATTTTCCCTTACTTATTTGGGAAAGAATAAGGAATGTGACATAGATAAGGAAGTAAAATCGAAGAAAAATCAAAATTAATTAAAGGTTTTAAGGAAAAGCAGGAGTGAAATAACTGAACCTTCTTAACCCAAAATATTGGAGACGGTGGGGAAAATATCTTCCACCAACATGTTTGGAACAAAGAAAATTGAAACGTACGAGTAATAAGACCATAAATATTGTTGGTTTACCTTTTTTTTAAGTTAAACTGTCGGAATTTTATTTAAGTTGAGAGCAAGACTTCCTCGTGAGATCTAAATAATGATTCGCTATGATAAGTGGCTTCCTTTTACAAAGTCGACTAAAATTATCACTCCATCTGACGATTCACAACCCTCGGTGTAGTTTAACTTTTATCATTTGTAAATGGTGACTTCATTAACCCGGGTCTTAAACCCACAAAACGGACGACTCAATTATTGTTCCAAGCCTTGGGGATGGGGTATTTTATATTTAGAAAATGTCTTCATTGCACTGTTTTTTCCAGTGAAGATGGGGTCCTTTCACTAGTAAACGAAGAGCAACCCGGCATAACACCCTTAGGCACACCTTCAAATTTTGCTTGTGATTGTAAGGTTCATTTGAGTGTGGGCAGGGTGGGAAACTCTGAAGGGACGTCTGTTAGTCAAGCTTCATAATCAAACAGTAATTGTACATCCAAGCAAAACGAGCACAATTAGCTGCGTTTAGGAGTGATGCTTTCTCTCCACTCTGTGCCATCTGTGCATTTGCTCGTAATTTCATCATTGCCTTTATGATCGTCGTTTTAAAAGTGTCTGACGCTGCCAATTTTATTTATTTTATAAATAAATTAAATCTCTTTCAGAATTTAATTAGATTCAATGGGTCATGGATTATAATCATGCTTTAAGATGTTAGGTTAATATTTATTCTTCCTAAAAATATAAAAAAGTTTGTGATAAAATACACTTGTTGAGCGTGGATTGGCAAGAGTCGACCTCTCTTCGATAAATAAATATGGCTCTACTTACCTCAGCTCAAAAAAAGTACGTAGAAGTGCTAAATATGTAGCCTAGCCGAGAAAGCAATTCTCTCTCTCTCTCTCTTTTTCTTTTCTCTCCTTCTCTCTCTCTCTCACTCTCTCTCTCTTTCTCTTTTCTCTCATACTCTCTCTCACTCTCTCTCTCTTTTTCTTTTCTCTCATACTCTCTCTTTCTCTCTTTGATTATTGTTTTCTTGTTTATTTTATTTGACTTTCTTCCTTTACTGGTTTTATGATCTTTTATGAGTCAACCCTCAAACGAAAGAACCATTTTGTTCATAACACTTCAGCTCACAATTTTTTTTTTTTAGCTATTTTACCACATTTACGAATTACTTGCTGTCTATGTCAGTCAAGACCTATAGCTCCATCGAGAAGAGCAAATTACTATAAAGCAACTACTCCATTTTTCTTATCGAGAGCAATAAATTTTCCAGAATTTGAAAGACGAGTTTCGAGAAATTAAGCTAGATTATATTCGGATGCAAAACGGTGGCTTCCTTCGAAACTATGTTTCATTCACACAACAAATTGGCCTTTCACGTTTGATATACTCTACTTGAAAAACCGTCTTTCAGCTTTCACTAGTCAGATCTCGCAGTGATCTTTTCTTAGCGAGCGCTCTTAGAGGCAATCTTGAGTGATGTTTTATCCTGTCTTTCAAATATACTGCTCATTAACTACCTAAATTTGCAACATACATTTAGGGAGTACTCAGTTGTTAATTGTGGAAGTGAAGGGTAGAAACAGTGGAGAAATTTCCTAGGAAGAGAAACTGGTGTAATTGACGAAGGAAGATTAAGAAAGTGAAGAAAGAATAAAATGTAGAAAATAAAGACAAGGAATCCTAGAGCCGTATTTGGAAGACAAAGGTTACAACACAAAATCTTGCGACCCCAAGTAATAGGACAAAGAAGACGTAATCTAAACACTATATACCAAACTTGAATATGTGCGTAACTTTAGATCGCATTTATCCTACCCACAGACAAGGACACACTCGGCTAAACGAATAAAAAGGACAATCAATACTTATTATTTTAATTTTAACCAATGACAGCAATAACAACGGGGAAAAAAACAATATAATAACGAATTTAAACCAAACAAAGGTCAAGAAAACGTGCTCCAAGCATAACCAAATCCCTCAGGTGCGAGACTTATCAATCAAGTTATTTTGCATTGTAAATATAAGAAACATATATTTTATGTAAATATATACACTTATATAGTTAGGATTTTGTCCTCAACCCTTTCCCCATTTTATTAGTTTGAATAAAAGGAAACAATATTCTTTGAAAAAAGTTTGCTATAACAACATACAAATGAGCGACAAATAATTAATCGGTTAGCATATTAGGAAAATATTACTCTGCTTAACAATTTGAAACATGCTTGTTCCTATCTTTATGCTTTATCCATTTTATATAATACATTAGACATGTCATAGTTAATAAATTAACAAAGCTACTAGTCCTAATGTGTCGATCATTAGGGAGCGATGCGGTTTTTAGCACAAAATATTTCGCATCGCGATTTTTAGATTTTTTAAAATTATTTTCTTGTTTAAATAACCAATAATATATAATAAGTTTTAGAACAAAAGGATAACTACTTGTGGACTTAACTTAAAATATATAATTTTATTTTAACAAAGCAGCATGAACAATTACGGATGACCTATCATATAAATTCTCTTCACATGAAGAGAAATTAAAAGTTGGTGACGAAATTAAATTAATTGCTACGGTAAAATATTTTAAACAATAGGAAAACTTGCGAAAATAGTTAGACTATTCATATGAGTGGTAAAATTGTAAACGAAATCAAAATCAAAAGGTATTGAGCTACATATCTTAATATCTACCGATCTAATATTTTCGAGAAAAAATATATTTCTAGGAGACATGGTTAGGTAGATATTTGAGATTAAATCTAAAGATATTTATACTTACTTATATAAAGCGTTACAAGACTTAATTTAGGATAAATAGTAGAATTCGGTGTACATACGAGGGGCGGGCAATAGGTTTTGCAATTCATATATAAGGAAACGAGATATGAGAAAAAGTGTTTTATTACTTTTCAAAATAACTACCCTCGACTTCAATGCACTTGCGCCACTTGTCCCTGAGGCTTCGAATTCCCGACAACCAAAAATCTCCCGACTGCTGTTTAATCCACTACTGGACGGCAAGCTGGACATCGTCATCCTTAACAAACGGGCGTCCATGCAGTGTAGCCTTGAACTGCCGGAATAAAACGTAGTCGCTAGGTGCCATATCTGGACTGTAGGGGGATGTGGTTGAGCTTTTCGAATCCGCACTCACGCAGGGCAGCTTGTGCAACTCTGGCCTTGTGGACTTTGACGACGTTGAAGTCGATCTTGGGGCGTGAGGTTTCGTGAGGTTTTTAGAGACCCAACGGGCAGAGACCTTGGTCATGGCCAAATTGTCGTGGATGATGTTGATAATACTTCCATGTGATATTCCAAGTCCTCGCTTGATTTTTTCGACCTTCACTTGTTGATTTTCGAGGATGATCCTCTCCACACGGGTCAAATTGATCTCGTTGTTCACGTCTGACAGGCGTCCTGGACGGGAATCATCTTCAAGGTACTCACGACCTTGGCGGAACTCCCTATTTCAGCGAGCAATGGTTGCATAGGAAGGGACGGTGTCGGTGTACACTGCAACTATGCGTTCATGGATCTCTTTTGCATTCTTGCCTTCCTTGTTCAAAAATTTGATTACTGCGCGGTGCTCAAACTTCTCCATTGTTAAAAAATTTGTGACTGACGATCTGCGATCAGCTACTGCTTCTTAAATAGACAAGGCAGGAGCATGTGGCTGCAGGTCCTGACTTGTCATAACTTGTCCTAACACCGCCACAAACAGCCATCCGCCTTCCTCTATTTTGCCCTACCGATTCACAAAACTTATTGACCGCCCCGGGTTCATTCGAAAAGAATTTGTACTCTTGGAATACGTCCTGAGTCGAGCTACAAATTACGCGAAAAATGATTGATATCACTTAATATTAAAATTGTTTACTAATATAAAGAATGGCTCTATATTCGGGGCAAATAATAAAATGGCTAATAGAAATAAAAAGATTTAACAGTGCAAATATATAAAATTTCTTTTGTTAGAGAATTACACGTCTTGGAATAACTTGTCTTGGTACATAATTGGTTTAGACACTCTAATTAATGTATAATAATAAGATCAATAAATATTATTAGAGGATTCAATATTTCAGAAATATTTGTTGCCTTTAACTTCAACCTTTTTTCTTGAATTATTTGAAATGGAACTAAGGATCTTTTTGTGTTTGCGATTCTTTAAGAACTTAGTAGAAAATTTGGGTCGTTCCCAGTCCTACGCAGAGCGAAGCGACTCCATGATATCTCTTTTCTACGCGGGATCAAAATCTCATTCCAAATCCTAAGATACTGAGAGAAATGCCACCAGAAAAGATAACACTCGCAAATATATCTCAATCTCTATATGTAGAAAAGCATCCGACATTAAGTGAAACTTAGTCAAACCGCACTCTGCTGATAGTAGGTGACCTCTAAGGTTTAATATATAATCTAACCTAGTATTTACTCCAAACTGTATAAAATTTGAAGCATAAGAGGATAGTCAATTTGAGCGTACAACATCTGGAAAAGAATCAACTTATCCAGTTTATGCATAAAGCGACTACCTAAGAGATAGCTGGAGCCTGGCTAGAGATGATTAAGTCGCATGATGCACGGTATATTACCCAAAACGCAACTCTATCAGCTAAAACAACTTGTCGCTAATTTTTTCAGTTCCGGGTGTGAAATTCGTCCGCGGCATTGAGTAGCCTTCCACAATGCTTTGAATGCTGGTGGAACAGCACCCAAACAAAAGATGTAGAAAAGCTGGCCAGGAAGGTCTCTGCTATCGGTGAAATATCCGATATGGCAGATTCAAATAGCTAATTGACGACAAGTACAATCGTTAACGAGGGCCCTGACGCACTTCCTAAACCAAAAGTGGTATTGCTCTCTCCCGATAAAATTCACAAAATTAGATATCGCTTTGACGGAAATTACAGAGGTTATAGCCATAAAGCTTGTATCCAAGGGCCGTCTCACAACAGGTATAGAGCCAAAGCATTTTTCCCTCTAGAAAAGGGCCAGAAGTTTGAGTAATAGAAATTAGGCCTCAAGCAATTAAGGTGCCGAGGAAACAAATGGCCTCCACTACCGACCTAATATTTAATAAAAGAGATAGAGATGCCAACAATTCCTGGAAGGCTGATTCCATCCTCAAAGCAAACTCTAACCGAGGGCGAAATAAATCAGCAGAAGCTAGGTGATAGAGATTTCTACCGTTAAGTTATTGCTCCCATGACTAATCCCAAACTAAGGGGATTTTCATGCAGGCGCGCTTTTTTTCGAATACAATAATCAATACATGTTTATAGGTTTTTCAACTGGTTGGCTATGAACTGGCCTCTGAAACTGGCATGGTACAAATATGTGAGTTTTTCTACTGTTCCATTCCTAGGGAATGGAAAATCGCCTTGGCAACAACGCTATGAAAGGGTGGAACTGAGCTTGAGTAAAATACCTTGGCGGTAAAAAGGGCACCCAGACAAAAAAATGAATCTAACCAGTTGTAACTAGACTGCTAATACCTAAAGGAAGGTAAATGTGGCGAATCTTAATGGTGAAATCATATGTGATGGTTTGGAGTCGTCAAAAATATATGTACCCCTCCGCAGTGGTGCTGGGAGACCCACACGCCTCATATCTTGAGGCAGAATTTTGAATAATAATGAAAGAAAGCTATCCACCCCATCTCATCACAATTACATTTATTGAGTCCACCGCATTCATATTTTACGAAATCCCCACTAGACCAACTTAGTAGGATCATTGGGCGTCCACCTTGAAAATAAATCACTCACTTAGATTGCCATACATTCCTTAAAAGCACCCCCTACTATGCCGTTGAGCTAGAGAAACCGATAGTAGGGCTGTCTTCTTATTTTTCACTTAAATAGAGTCATTTAGTACCGAGACAATTGAGGGGAACAAGCCACTAGTTGTGCGTTCGCCAGCTTTGGTTAGTGTATAAAAATACTTATCAGTGATTTATAACAAAACGCATTAAAAATATGCATTTGGGACTTAGGCATTGTTTTTAATAAAATTTACAATCTCTTCGTAAACCCGGCAATTTATATGAACATCTTTTCTCACGAAACTGATTCCCGAATTCCGAAACTCTTCTTTCCCTAGCAATTCAATTAATCGGAAAGCCCCTTTATTAAGAGAAAAGAAGGTATAGCCTATTATTTATGGTAATTTTAATGTAGAGGCTGACAGAGTAAGTTATTTTATTTAAAAAATAAAAGAGTTTTAATGAGATTAACCAAAAATAGCTCCTTTTGCCATATGTAGCTTCGCGGATCTTTTTCCGTAGTTAAGGAAAAATATCTATGGAAAGAGAGCAAAGAAAGCAAACGCAAACAGTTTTGGAAGGCACTTTTAGTAAAGAGCAACATAAAGAAACTGCGTAACTCTTCTATGTGTGCTCTTATTCCGCAAGAAGTCGATTTATTTTATTATTAGATCAATTTGTCCTCACTCTTCTTAAATATTGTTTAAGAATGAGGACAATATTGATGTCCTTGTGAACTTCGGTTGTCTTCTAGTTCTTTTAATTGATGTTCTTAAGGTTAAAAAAGATTTAAGGGTTCTATATTTTAAAGTAGCACGTATATCATTATAGGCTTCCAGTTAGTCGAGTTGAAATAGCGATTCTAAATTGGGTAAAGTTAAAATCAACATAAGTATAGCTAGTTACCGAATAGCGTGCTGATTTGTGGCTGCCATACAAATTTTTTTTTTCCTATTAAAAAAAATATTTTAAACTGTAAATTGGTTGTAATCATATCACGATAACATAAAAGTCAGAGCCAAACTTTTCTTTAATGGAGTCGTTCCCGCTTCCCTCTCCGTATATGCCGCGGAATAAAATGGAATATATTAAGGAAATTTGTTATTTTTCCCTTGATAACCAGCAATCAAATGAATCTTGATGACTCAATATGATAATTAATTCCATTGATTTCTGCTGACACGGGTTTGTAACAGTACGCATTGCGGAAAAGTTGTAGCCGCGAGCTAATCATCTGGCAAAGTTAATCAAATTAAAATCGTTTGAGATCGGGAGAAGCTAAACTTTAAATTAAGAGTCATTCCCACAATTAATTTAATAAGTCGTATCATTGACCGGTTAATTTAATTGTAAAGGTGTCAGTTGTAATAGTCAAGTCTTATTCCTAAAATTTATATTTCTATAGTGATTATTCTCTAAAATAAAAAGAAATATAAAAAATATTACTAGCTTTTTCTGCCCTGTTATATTACTTTAAAAAATATATAGACCATATATGCTTAAATATAGGTAAAGCCTCATACAGTCTTCGCTTAAAATATACCCGCTAAGCAAAAATCTGTTATAAGTTTTAACATATTCATGTAAGATCCATTAATATTTGCACGTATTTATTTAACGCCAAGAAACTCCCAAAAAAACAATCATAGGTGAAGGAAGAAAGGAAAAGCAGACGATTTCCTTTTACTACCAAAATTTCCATTAACCTTTTTAGTACATATAAAAGTAATAATAATGAAAAGGTAAAATGAAGAGGGACAAAGAAGAATAATCGGATAGTAGGAAAGTCAGGATATTTGTAACTCTTCATTCACCCAAGTTCAGGAAAATGAAATATTGGCGTTGGTGTGTGTGTGTGCATGGGGAGCGTGTGGGGTGTTGGGGGATAGAAAGGAAGGAAGTTTGTTCGTGATGAGAATAAATACAAGATGAAGCTACTTTCCTCTCTTCATGAGGGTAATTTTTCTCGTTTATTATACGCGTGGGAAGATCTCTCATGGGGTAAACCTTTGAGCAAATCACGTCGAGTGAGTAATGCTTGTGGGAGGGGGTGAAAATAGATAAGGAGAGCTAGTCGTGAAGCAGGTACACATGAGCAGAACTATTTATAAATACGAAAAACCAAAGACTAAATTTTTTTTTTCTAATTAAAAGATAGGACGCAATCTAATAGAGG
Source organism: Ceratothoa steindachneri (assembly GCA_963969495.1). Taxonomy (NCBI): domain Eukaryota; kingdom Metazoa; phylum Arthropoda; class Malacostraca; order Isopoda; family Cymothoidae; genus Ceratothoa; species Ceratothoa steindachneri. The sequence continues at coordinate 132,305,792 of OZ018332.1, read as the reverse complement.
GTAATGAATTCAGGGAAATCTCACGAAGAAAAAAAAATCAGGGTAGAAGAAGGAGAGAGAGTTAGCAATTGGATGAACGTCTTAAAGATGGAGTGTTTCATTATCATCCCAAGTCTTTCTTTCTGCTGGCTACCTTCGTTAGGTACCTAAATCAATTTTCAGAGTTTCTAATTTGTCCAATTTAAAATACTTTCCTTTTCAAAATATACAAGCAGAAATTTCCTTTGTTTGAAAAGAAATGAACCTATTATGTTGACTCGCAGCATGATTAGATATGCAGATAGTAACTCTCTTATTAACAGGTCCCTAACCTTATCAAGTCCGCTTCAACAACGGCACTTGCATAACAATATAGCTCTTTACTCGCAGCTTCGTTCTTCTTTCATTTGAACATTCCCCTCGACGCCTCACACCGTACATATTCTTCTTCCTTAGTTTATATTATTATTTGAAAAAATAATCGAACAACATTAAAGGAGTTCTTTTGGATATTTTGGTTAAGGCGATGGTAAAGCAAGTAATTAAGTCAGGGGAAGCAAAAATCTAGTAAAGTTTCATCCGTGCAGGAACTATTTTTTGGCCCTAACTAAAATCTACAGAGAAGGCAATGCTACCTATATATTCAGCGCATTTATTATCCATTCTTCCTCTTTAATGTCTCAACAATTCAATAATTCAAATGAAAGTATACTCAACATCGCACGAAACAAGAAATATGATATGAGTTAGGGCCTAAGATTCTAGACTGATCTCCAAGAAAACCTGTGGATAAAGTATATGTCACAAATTGTGTGCATATACCGATCAAATTTTAAAGTTCCATTATAGACTGTATAATTATGTTTGATAAAGATGATAAATGTGAAGTTTCAACATAGCAAAATAAACCATTATATTAAGCGCAATGGAGGCTTAGTTTTATATTGTGACTCATGTATTTGACTAAATCATTAGGCACTTTCAGACAATAGCCAGACTCACTTCAATTCAATTCGGTTTTGCTCCTCGGCCACGATACTTATTTCTCTTAATGTACCGCAGTGGTCTGCACTCTAAGCTGATAATACCAGTCAAGAGTAACTTAGAAGGGTATTATTAAAACTGTAACACTATTAAACTGTATATAAGTGCCTGTGTTTATTTTGAGCAGATTTCTCCTGACATTTCCAACCTATAGAGGTTATCCTCTTCTGTGTGCAGTAAACAGTCAATTAAAATCTATGGATCCATTCAGCGTACTAATGTAAGCCATTTAACTAACTGAACTCTGGCTGCGCACTACTCAATTCAGGCTTGGCTAATAATTACCATAACTCAGTACCTATCTCAGTAATAAAAATTCAATCCTGATTGCGAGTACGTAGATAACCTTCGTTAATACTCTCGGCAAAAGTTAAGCAAATAAATCGTTGTCTTTAATCAACATCTCTTCTGAATGCAATACAAGAGAGAGAAAAATAATTTAAAGCAGCAACACTTCGAGCATCAGCCCTTTGCTTGCTATTACCACAATTTAGAGAAATATTTATATACTTGCGATATACTGTGCGCATATTGTATCTGGATGTAGCGACCATGGTTCTTTCCGGCCAAATTCATCGCGAGAATCACACATTTCTCTTGCATATGTGAGCTTCGTCCCCACAGTGAGCTTCCACAACAGCCTACAACGAAAAACAAGCAACTCCTCTGCTGATGCACTGCTTCAGCTTATCCGTAAACTCGTCAGCCTAATCAAAACTGTCGGAGATATCCCTCAGGAATTTATAAAATAAATTGCAACTCATCGTGATTCTCGTTCTATCGGTAATTTCGGAGCATTGGCACCCTCCTTCGATGCAACTAGTTCCCCTTCACAAAGTACTCTAGGAAGTAGGTGCTGATATCATTGTACGTTACTTAATAAAGCCAGAAAATGTATTCCTTCTTGCAACTTTTGCTTCTTCGTCGGAGATCTCACCACAGAATAGGAAATTTTCAGTTCAAAGCGGCTCGAAAGTGACCATCATTCCAGTGTCGCCAGATGTCAAGATAAGATATCAAATAGTATCGTCCTTTTGGCGGATAAATAAGGTCAACTAATTTCTTTATATTACATATAATTTAATATCTTTCTCCGTATATCCGGCCTTATTTTGACCTGGATATTCGTATTTTGATGTTAGTCAGCTTATATTAGAGGCGGATTTTCTTCCACATTTTCACCTACCCTTGATCTGAAAGTATGTGTTATCGAAGAATTAGCATCTGGATGTTTGATTAATGGCACTACCACTTTCCAATCCCTGCGTGTTAATTTAATTGAGAATTTTCTGGTACTTGACTAACAAATTTCAATAGTCAATCTTTATTTAGCGCAACCAATCATCCATTCCATGTCTAAAAATTTCGCTCCCGATGGCGTCAACTTTACACTTGGTTTGAAAAAAAAGATGTCAACTAGAGGACGATTTGTGATATGCGTGATTTAAAATACGTCGATAAAGCTGATGGATGACCTGTATCCTTCATTTGTGAGTTCAGCCTTTTGATTGCTTAAAGTCTCTAATTCCTATAGAACACTTTCTCTTGAATGCTTCGTTATGCACTTATTATAGCTAATAAGATTTCCCCTTCTGCTACTTTGTTTAAGACCTTCATCCCAAATGTTTAGGAATCTCATAAACAAAGCTATAGCAGGCCTTCTCATTCTTAGCCTTCTATCGATGACATTCTATTTTTAATTTCATGCCCTAATATATATTTCACACTTTACGAAATTAATTGAGTGTTTTCTTGCTTATGATATTATAAGTATCACCAAATAATTTATAATTTTCGAAGGAAAGGCTCGAATTCATTGACATCTTTTAACAACGTGGGCATCTTACTGCTTCCTCACTGAGTACAGTAAAGAATAAATTCCCCATGACCACGAATGCCAAAACTTCAGCGAAATTGAGGCATGTTTAATTTCTACTTTAGCATCATAGGGCCTTTTGATGACCTCATCAAAGGCTGCATACAAGCGTACAATTACTCCCTTAACTAGCACATGGCTGGGAAGGACACATTCTCTGCCGCTAAAAACGCGGTCTATGTTTTTAGTCCATTAAGGGCTACCTCAATTAGAATTATGAAAAACGCAAGCGCCTAAGGAAACGGACAGTGCGCGAACAGCTAATTTGAAATGAATGAACTCCATTGCGTTTATTTCGCTGAAAATTACCAAACAACCAAAGAAAATCTCCACCATTTTTCGGGAATGTGTGCAGCATTTTCAAGTGTAAGGAGTTTTTTTCTCATAATTCTAGACTCAGACGGACACTCAGTAATGGACACCAAGCACTTTAGCCCTGATTTCACGCTCTCAGTACAAATCACCTTTCTCTACTGGGGAAGCAGTTGGACTCTATTACCTAATTTGAGAATCATGTAATATGTTTGAAAGCGGCATCAATTGTGCCTGATAAATATTTCACAAGAACAACAGTAACGCATAAGAACGATTGCTCTCGTGAGAGTACTACCGAAATTAATTCAGAGTCCCTGCCCTTAAGATCTCTTCAACCCTCTGTCAAGGATACCCATGATAGAGAAAGCTCTTGGTACCAGATCATATCATCTCAGTGACAAATCTACGCTCTTCAAAATTTAAGTTTCCCTTGCGCTCTCACTCTAAATAATAAACTGTCCTACAATCAAAAGGTGCATAAATTTAAAACATTAGTATTTTTCTCTTTCTAATGCTAATTGAATTATATTCGTCGATTCGTCTCAAATTAGATCTTGTTTATCTATCTTGAGTCATTAAAAAACTATTCAATCTTACACATGGATTAGCATACTTGAATGTTAGATCTTGTAAGTAAACAGTGTCTAGGCCATTCATTCGTAAATATATCAAGTATCGTTTTTACCCCTGAACATCTTGCCAAAAAACGCACGAAAAATTTAATAAACCGAGCTTTCAATCCTTTCCCATTGACAGAATAATTTCGTTTTACTATCATTCAAATAGTTATTTTAGGTCCTTACACTGAATATCATGGACTAAACTCATTCTTAATTATCATACATAGGTTCACCAAATAAATAAAAACTAACCACGCTCTTTGTTTATCTGCTTCAATATCTACACATACAATTATATACGAGCATATTCTAGCTCTGGGTACCAATAACTGTAGTTGTCTGTCTCGACACGGTCTCTAGTAATTCAATATAATTTTACTTCCTAGTATAATGTGTGCAAGTTTGTCGAAGTGGTAAAAATGTCTTTTTTTGCTGGATCAGCGCTAGAATAGTGGCACAATAAGCTATATTATTACTTTTTGCCTAGCCTTCACTGAACAAGGTTGATGAAACGATCTTTCTAGCTGAAGTAGTTTAGGGCTGTTGTCTACTTTTTTCACATTTTTCTACTCAGAATAACATCTTTATACCATTATAATGAACCTGTAAAAGCATTCCGGATACATGAGACAATTATTTGACTCTGTTCACGAACACGAAAAGACCTCTACAGCGAAATGTTTTGTCCTTCTTTTCTCTAAGTCTTTTGTGTTTGTAAGGAAATTAGAACTTTCAGTGGAATTTGATAAGCAATTTTTTGTCAAAATTAGATAAGAAAATACTGATACCATCAAGTTGCTACTAAATTCCTCTGAACCTTTTCCAAATCAAATCTTAAATTTTGCAAGGCTTACTTCATGTTGGCACATGACATTGGAGGTCGCAACTAAAAGGATAGGCACCGAGTATCAAGACTAACACATTCCTTTATCAGTTCCATCCTTCAATTGATAGAACTATTCAATTTAATATGCAATTAAGTGAATATTGGAGACCGAGGTGCGTATAAAGTAAAGAGGTGAATAGTAAATATAATAGTAGTAGAGTTGTAAAGAGAGGCTTCTGATTTGCTCTAGATTGGTGAAATCGGTGAGGAAACGAGAGAAAATACTGGATACTTCTTTTTTGAGGTATGCTGCATTTATTTCAACTTCTATGCAACTGAGAGGATAGTCATAGAGAGAATGATGAAATTAATGCAGCATACCTTAAGAAAGAGGTATTCAGTATTTTCTCTCGTTTCTCTCCCGATTTCACCAATCTAGAGCAAATCAGAAGCCTCTCTTTACAACTCTACTACTATTATATATACTATTCACCTCTTTACTTTATACGCACCTCGGTCTCCAAAATTCATTCAATTTCATATTAAATTGAATAGTTCTATCAATTAAGGAATGGAACTAATAAAGAAGTTTGTTTGTCTTGATACTGGGTAACTATTCTTTTAGTTGCAGAGAAGTTTTATGTATGGAAGTAGGCTCCTTGTTATTGATAGTATTTTGTTTTTAATTTTCAGGTTTAGTCCACTAAATTTATTTAACCATTAAGAAATATTTCTTTTAAATTCAAAATAGGTCTCGCCAAAGATTTCTGGAAAAGGAATTTAATATTATGAGAGATAAAAAGGTATAGAAAGGTTTTATCTCCAATAACTAGAAGAAAAGGATATTTGAGTCAATATCATTACCTAAACTCTACAACTGTTCTGAATTTGCAAAATATCGAACTATAAGAATCGCTTTTCGTCGGAATTAATTTGAGCAAATAAGAGAGTTAAACAGAGAGTACCTATTTATGGTGGTCTCTCGAAATATGAGTTTTTTTATGGCTACAAAGTTTAATCACACGAAAATCTCTTTACTTAGGTCGATATTTTGACCGACATACCACTGAAATATGATGAAAAGTTAACTTATCAGAAGCTCTAATTTACCTAGTGGTTACGGTATTGATTTTCTATCGTCAAGGTGCTTAGTTAAATCCTGAGTACGAGTGGACACAAATGTCAGCAGGCATATAGTTCTCGTCACAGTTTTAATTTATTTTTTAGTTTTAGTTACGCGTAACTAACAATGATTATTTACACCCGTGTTTGGTTTTATGGTTGAGGTATTTGCAGCCCTCATCCATCCCTCTTACAGTATCACCCGGGATTGAGACGGACCATGTCAGAGTTAGTCGCCGATTGGGAAACCCGCTGTGCTTACTCCCGCGGGGTAGGTAGCTCTTACATCATTACACATATAGATAATCACGATACCGCTGTCTTTTCTCTTCAGGCTTCAAAGCGATACCCATATACACCCTCTTCACTATTACAAGGAATCAAGGCTATGGATAACTGTTTATAAACCCTTAACCAAATAATGATTCACCTTTTTCTCAGGAGAGAGGAAGGTGCCTACCTGATTGGTATTGGGGTTAAAAACAATACCCCTCCCCATCAAGATTCGGGTGCTGGTGCCTTCCAACTCATTTTCGATTGTCATGCCGAGCTGTATATTGATTCAATTATCTGGTCCGTTTTTCCATCCTCATCAAGAAACGCACGACGTTAATTATCTACCACAATCCAAAAATATCTTAGAAGGAAGGTTAAATAACGTGACTTTCGCTTGCTATGGAATGATGGACGAGGGATGGAGGATAGTTTTCCTCCCAAATATCACTAACCCGGAAAGTTCTTATTTTTCGTTGCTCTATTCGCCTACCACAATATTTCACTTTATTAATTTTATTAACCATTTTTAGGACCATATATTTTCATTAGTCTTTGTCACTGTTTTCTAAGTTATGATCGAAGACAGAAGAAGCTTCATTCCTTGAGTGGTTTTGTTACATGAGTTTGTTGCTTACAAATAATAACGGTTCCAGTTCAGGCCATGAGCGCTTTTTATCAGATTGGATTGTCTAGGGTCCAAATTGTTCAAATAGTTCGATTGGATAATAACAAAATTAAAATGGGTGAGCATAATGTCCCATACCCACTCATCAGAAAGTATGATAGAGCACTATCAAAATTAATATGATTGTTTGGAAATCTCTACATAATTGGGTGGAGTTTCTTCGCTCATGATGTGGCCTCATCAAACAAGAGCAAACCGGGTTTCCATAAAATTGAGTGCGTATTTTGTTGAAATTTTATAAAAAATTATTGTTGAATTTTGCTAATCATGTTCAAATTGTGCTCTGCACAAAATTGTAGTATTCCATGTAAAGGGTGTTTCCCAATTTTAATTTGTTTTTCAATCCTTTTCAGATCTCTTTAATAATGAATACAATAGCGCGGATGTTTGTCGTAATAGCTCGTATTAGAGGAGCGAAATTTAAGAAAGTACGAAACCAGTTCACAAAAAGTTTAGTAACCTGAACTAAAATTTGTTCTCTTCTGAACAAATTTAAAAGAACTGGATCCCTACATTATGAGAAAGGAAGAGGACGGAAAAAAATTGACCCCCCAACAAAACTTACCAAATTAGACAATTGTTTGAAAATGAACCAAGAACTTCGGTGAGAAAGGCCATTCAAAGATTTGATATCCACAAGACAACAGTAAACAGTCTTGCATTTAACACTCAATAAAAAGCCTTATTACATTCGAACATTAAATTAGTGCAATTGAGCAGGATCTTATTCAGTTAATAAGTGACTTTCCACACATGTGGTAAGGTTAATCGACACACTTGTCATATCTGGGCAAATGAAATACCAAGTAGTTTCATGGAATAGAAAAGAGACTCTCCAAACGTTAACGTGTGGCTTGCAATAACCAAATTTAAAATTTATGGCCCATTTTCTTTTAATGAAGCATCTGTCATAGGCAACAACTACCTTGATAAGTTCTAACAGTTTTTCAAACTACAGCCAGAGGATAATAGCATTATTGATAGTATCGTCTTTTAACAAGAGGGTGCACCAAGTCATTATGCTCTAATTGTCTGAGATTACCTGAACAGTTGCTTTCCTAATCGATGGATTGGACGTGGAGGAGTTAGACCTTCGCCTCCGCGTTGTCCAGATTTAACTCCCCTGGATTTTCTGGCGTAGGGATTTATCAAACCAAAAGTGTATCAGCAGAAATTTAGTAATTTAACTGAACTTAAAGAACCTATAATTTCACCAATGCTGGACATAACTCCCGAAATGCTCCGCAATGTTTTATGCAATGCTAAAGATCAATTTGAATAATTTAAATAAAGTTTATTTTCTTTTTGAGGGAGAAATTTGTTTTCTCTTTGTGATCATAATAGAGCCGAAAAAAATAAACATTTTTTTTCCTCTATTATATCCATTAAGAAGGGATTGTGAAAAAGATTTTATAACAAATTAAATTTTTGGTACACCCTGTACACGGAACACCACAATTTTGTGCAGAGCACAATTTGAACATGATGAACATAATTTAACAATAATTTTTCATAAAAGTTTTCAGTTTCATCAAAGAAGGCACTCAATTTGGGGACACACGGCATTTAAATCAATCATTCACCTACAAACTTATAAATATATTATTTTCTTACAAACCATTATTCTTCACTATTGCATAAACTTAGACCTTTATTCATCAAGTAATCAAACCTGATCCCAATTTTCCATACGGGTCAAATCGGAGCACTATTTTTCAACTTTACATAAACATTTATTCGTCAAAAAGGTAAAACAGGTAATATAGAATTTTGTGCTAATCTACAAGTATGCCTAGTTTCCTTTCAAAACGGAGGTCAAGAGAATCTTTACTCTCGTGTTAGACTCTTCTGCGACTAATAAGGTTATATACATAGATTAAACAATATTCACTTTCCTTGGCTTCACTACGTGTTTTAGCAGGCTATTTAGACTTGCTCCAGTCTAAAAATAGTTTTGTCTTGGAATTTATCGGGGCATTCTCACTGTCCATTCCTTAAGTTTACAGTAATTCTTATTTTTATAATTACTGTTAGTTGATGTCTCCTTATGCTGTTTATGTTTTTGCAAATCCAGAATTTGGCTAAATTTGAATCAGCACATCTCTTCATAATCCATTTACCATTTAAGAATTTGCTTTATTATTTAAATTCAATATTGAAATTCTAAGAAGGAGTAGAGTGCTTTTTAATTTGCTTTCACTTCCACGGAATTGCTTATTTTAAAGAGATTTCTAAGTAAATGGACTAGTTTGTCCATAGTGATTTAAATAACTAAATAACCTAACTAAACGGGAGATTATACTAGTTCACATTTAATAAGGAAACGAAGGGAGAGAAGTAAAAGCACTGGTTAAGTCTCCAAAAAAAGGTTTATACAACTTTGCTTGCTGCTGTCAAAATAGCCTAGTTCAATTTAGTGCAGCCTTTAATTATATAAAGCAGCAGAACTCCAATAGTATTTTATTCACTACTCTTGCAGTAGTTGCTATTTGGAATATTACAATTAAATGTGGACAACCATTTATTAGACAGATATAAGTGATGATTTACTCTCAAGTTTAAAATGCAAGAATAACGAAATAATTAGAGATCAGAGATGTGAGAATAGGAGAAAAGACCGAACTAGTATGAAGTCTTTTAATGACGCTGAGTACTTCCATCCTGTCGTTTTAAGGATAAAATTTGTGAAATCTTCGTTAATGTTTATTTGAGGGGAAGAGAAGCCGAGGGAATGGGAAGGGTCGGGAGTCTACATATTGGGTCACTTTCAACTTATGTTGAACAAGACTGAGTTGTTGTTCTGAAATTTTTTCTCTGATATGAAGGAGTCTTCCATTGTTATTCTTTCCTTCAGCTTTTTCTAGGTGGAATCAGAGTTACCATTAGCCAGTATAAGCTGTTATCTGTAGTCATAGGCCCACTATGACCACGCGATACTGTTTTTTTACACTTCAGTAAGTATGGCTGCAGTAAGCCAGGAAAGATTCAAAGCAGTGCAGACTTTACAACACAATGTTTTTTTTCCTCTCCTTACCTTGCTTGTAGGGGGAGATGGGACATTATCTTTGAGTCTTTACGGCCATCCTTATACTGACCTTGTCATTGGACTGTCTTCCAACAAATGGATGAAGTTAATATCTTTTACGAATATTTAGATTTAATCGACGTATTTTGGGAACGCTATTTCAAGGAATCACACTTCTAACGTGTAGATTTTCTAATTCATTTTTCTATCTCAAATTAAGTCTAAAATATTATGTTCGCGTGATATTTCCTCTACTTTATGATGAGAAAAGATATAATTTAGAAATTCTAGAAGTCAATTAATTTCTGTCTATTTTAAGCACAACGCTTCATAAAGAATAATATCATGTTTTTACGTTTGCCTTGGTGGCATTGAGATTATTTTATTACTATTTATCACGAATTATACAGCTAAAACACAGTTATCTGCAATATCTATATTTATTTCTTTTATCAGCGTGACTAGTTAGTTCGTTATATAATAATTAACGTCTCTACCTTTTACTCTAGCCATATCCTAAATAAAATTTAATAGCTACAGCTAGCTAGCTAAGTTACTGTCACAATAATTTCCTTTTAAGAACTTTATATCAAGGTTTTAAAGGGTCATATTGTGTCAAAATTTTCTGAATTGTTGCGAATTGTATTTTCCGATGTCCCTTCTAGTAGATGTATAAAAATATATAAAAGCTTTATTTAAAAATCTTGCCAAGTACACCAACCCTACCCCGTTTTGGTCGCAGAACAATTCTGCGGGGATGAGTTGATTGTGACAAGGTTCGTTCAAGTCCAGCGGTATGACTATGTACGCTAAAAGAGCAGCCTAACACATTACAACGTCGCTAAATCTTGGTGAGCTTAGGGTAGGTTTCGGTATGGATAAGTTAGCATGCAGCATTTCTTATCCGGAATGCGTGCATTAAGTTAACGAGAAGTTTCAACAGGACTTCATTCCAGTTTTCTTATAGGCAAGACAACAATTTGGGTTTCTGCGTACGTAGCAGAGTCCTTTGCAACTGCTTGGTCCTCATTTCATTGACAGAATTCTTCTCCACCAGAATTTATTGAAGGTTGTAATCTGGCTGCAGATGGCGGAATCAATTTCAACTAGTTAGAACGAAAACATCCCGGTCACGAAGACATCTTTGTTAAACACAGCCTATCTAATCTCAAGCCAATATCAAACGAAGCCCCTCTGCGCTGAAGCAAAATACAAGAACGTACGGCACCTCTAGTAATTCGACTGGATCTTTCCTCCGATAAAAAAAACTACTGACCGTAGAGTCAATGTTCGTGTGTTTGCACGCAAATCCAAAGTCCGCTTGTTTCACATCTATTTGTACATTTTGTCATATATTTTGTTTCTTTTCCTAATTCTCTAGGTTCTTTATTTATTACACTTGTCATATTATTTCCGTAAATTATACACATAGCAATACTTTAGGATATGAGAAATCCACCGAGCAACCATTTGTGGAGTTCCTGGCAGAGCCTAATAAATCCTGTAATTTGGGTGGCATAGGCCTAGCTATTTTAAGAAGTGAGCCCTACAAGGTATAGCTTTTTTATTAGACTTGTTTAACAGAAGAATATACTAACAGATTGCTGGCAAGTGGCTACCATGCTCATTTTACGAAAGGCAGTGAGATTACTCTAATCCTATTATTTTTCACCCAATTTCTCTAACTCAATGTGGGAAAATGGATCGATAAATTGTTTAAAATTTAAGGTTTTCCTGGACAGCGGCCTACCACCAGTCTTCTAATAGTTAAAGCATCCGCACCATTCACTCTGGTTGGTAAATTATATCTACTATTCTTTGCCTCAAAGACATTCTTTTGCTTCGTTATTTTTTTAAACTTGGGAAAGCCTATAAGACCACGTTAAGACAATATCATGAAGAACTTCCAGGCAATGTTGGGAGGGGATGCCATCCAATCTTTATATCAGAGTTCTTTCCAACTCGTTGATTTTACGTACGATAGAGAAGGATTTGTAAATTATGGGGTTGATCATTGTTTGGCCCAAACTGTTTTTAGTCGCATGCGACACTGTATCTCAATAATTCGGTCGGGCGGTCCCCGTTTTGTTTTTTATTGTTTTGGTAATAACATTGTAAGTATTTGACTGATTCTAACGAAATTTAAAACCCTTATGTTGTTTTACATTCTCTTCCAAATGATATATGTAATTGGCAAGGGATTCCCAAGTTTAGCCCGGGAATAATATTGTTTGGACAATAATATCATAAGGTTTTGAACGAATATTACGAAATTTAAAACCTTTATGTTGTTTTATATACTCTTCCGAATGATATAATTGGCAAAAGTCCTCCTAGGGTTAGCTGGGGATTTATTTGGCAAAAACTTCATAACTATTCTGCCGATTATAACGAAATCTGAAACCATTATGTTGTTGGCAGGGTCCTCTCAATGTTAGCCTGAGAATTATGTGGTTTTGGAAATAACATCATAACTATTGGGCCAATTTGAACGAAATTATAAACCCTCATGTTGTTTTACATTGGGGGTGTCGGAACTTTTCTGGAGTGAGTGTTAGGATTATCTGATATACATACGTCAATGGGTAGGGCTGAGCCCGCCGAGTCGTGTGTTGGGGTAAGTAGGGCGATCCGTCCCATAGTTAGTTTTCTTTTAATAATTTCTTTTAAAGGTCATTTCCTTTAGAATGATATAGTTACCAAAGTCTTCCCAAAGTTAGCCGAGGAATTATTTGGCAATAACTTCATAACTATTAATCTGATGCTAACGAAATTTGAAAGCCTTATATTGCTATACTTTCTCTTTAGAATGATATAATTTCCAAGGTGGTGCCAAGGTTAGTCCGAAAGTTATTAGAATTTTTGAAGCTCGTAAAATCATAAATCAGAATAAGTGAGAGCAAGCGACTTTGGTTATTGGAAAAGAATTCTTGAGGATTTTCTTTGCAGTTTAACGCTACTCTCATTTTTTCATTACGTTTTGTTATTAATTTGGGTTTTTCTTCTTCTTCTGAGTTATACATACTGGTTTTCGTTAGCTTCTGTGCCATTTTTCCTCATCATCTTACATATAAGCCTCGTCTCTTTTTCTATGACCCTTTTAATTTCTTTTTCTAATCATTTAGAATTTTTGTTTTCTCCACTGGTTCGGACTAATACACGACCTAATTCGAATTATCACATACATAAAATCGAAAGTCTTTTACTGCTTAATGATGTGGCTTCCTATAAGCCAAATATACATGCAAAGATTGATTTACATTTTGTTTTCATATATATATATATATATGAATGCAATGTCCCGCAGGTAAAAATGAAATGTTGTTTCTGAGTACTTAATATTAGAGGTATATATACGAAAGAAAAGTATAAAAGACCAACTCAAAAACAAGAAATCACCCATGAGGAAGACGGAAGGGGGAAGATAAAGATTTACATTAAGAATTACAAAAAGCAGGTAGTAAGGTTAACGTGAGGAAAGGAAAGACTAACAAATTAAAAGAAATGGAGATAGCCTAACGAAGGAGATTATAAGAAACGAGGAGCGAAAGAATGGGGAAAATACAGTGTACAATACAGAGCAGTGACATAATTAAAAAAACAAAACAAAATGGGTCCACATAACTAAAGATTGTATATAAAACTGAAGACAAAAATCAGAAATAATTTCTTTAAGTATTAGTTTTTTTTAATTATAGCTTCTATTTTATATAAGCCAGGGGAAAGGTTAAAATTATGACATTGGCTTCTATAAGCACATTCAATGATATTCCTTTTTATGGGGTCATTGGAACGATGAATAAATTTTGCCGAGTTCCAGTTAATTAGATGGTCCTTATCTGACATGTTGATTTATGCGAACAGAAAGCTGTTTACCGGTTTCTCCATAATATTTACTTAGGCAACCAGAAAACTCAACTGAATAATCCTCCTCCTCCCTAAACTATTATAATTATTACGTACTAATAAATTCTTAATGGTCGTCTCATATTTAAAAGCAACAGAAATATTATTCAAAAGACGGGGAAGATCACTAAAACAAAGAGAAAAAGGTTAATCTAAAATGTTATTACTATTAAAAGGGAGAGTAGGGGCAGTTTGATTAAATGTCTTTTTAGCAGAGGAAAGACAGTTTTGAAAAAACAGGTAAGGGTAACAAAGTTCATGGCCAATTTCAAAAAGATTGGAAAATTCCAAATCCATATTTTCCGGGATCACAAGTCGTAATGGCCGTAGAAACATAGAAAAAAAACAGAACGTTTAACTTTAGATCTGTGAGAAGAGTAAAAATGAATATAAGAAATGGAATTAGTAGGCTTACGAAAGATAGAGTATTTAAAAGCTGTATGAGTTCTATGAATAAGAAGATCAAGAAAGGGAACGGTTCTATTATTTTCCCACTCGTTGGTCAGTTTAATGGAAGGGACGAGAGAATTGAGGCTGATAAGAAAAACATTACCATCTTTGGAATTAGATCTAAATCATTTCCCTGCTCCGGCGTAGATATTTCCACACAAGACGTCGTTGTTTGTGTTTTAAAGTTAAGTTATATATCTCTCAAGTTTTTTTATGTTAGTCCCAGATAACCTTTTCTTCTTGATTTGGCTCATAGCTGTCTCTATATTTACCTCTAGAATGGGGGACGACATTTCTGCTTATACATATATACTCTTCTTTTTCCATCCTGGGTGCGTGTAAGCATGCTTAAAAGACAGAACATTTTCCTTAAGCCTCATATTACTTTGCTGAAGTAAAGGTCCATGGAATTGAAGTGTGGTTCAAAAAACTCGTCTTATTATCTTATTTTTATCATAAATCAGAGAGAAGCTGTGGATCAAGTATTTGTATGGATTTATCTGGTTGAGATAGCACAATTTAAGTCTGTTAAGATCTATTTTTGAGTTTTTAGATCGTGAGAAACCTTCATATTGGTATACAACACGCGTTATTGGAGTTATATACATGTAGTAAATTGGTAGTAAACAGTTTAATAATATGAAAAATATTTAAAATAGGTTTATTCTAAGCAGTAGGGTCTGAGAAAATTGTGTGATTTCGTAATACGATTGTCGATAAGGGAGAGTGATGTAAAGCAAATAGAATGTGTGATATAATCGTAAGATTGTAAGTAAGAGAGAAAGATTGAGGAAAAGATGTGTAATATTAGCTAAATTAATCGGACAGTGTACTGTTAAACTTTAGACATTTCAACTCAATTTTTAAACGACACACAGCACTATCAAATTCTTTATTTACTCCTTGTTCTTATTATCCTCCGTTCTCAACATCCTCCAGCTCACACGCTAATTATAGTGTCTAATAATAGGGCTAATTGATTGAGATGTGGAGCAAAATTATGTGATGTCTTCATGCGAGTGAGGATAAAAGAGAAGGCTTGAGGTTACTGATTAATTTGAGGTTCGAATGCTGGCATTTTTGGCGTATGCAAACGAATTGGTATTAATGTCTCAGAGTTCTAAATGATTAGTAAGCAATGAAGGATGAGCTTCAGTAGGTTTATGTGGGGGAGAAGTTACAAGAAAAACCAGAAGGTAAATGATGTTTGGTAGTAAATACAGGAAGATGTGCGTTAATTGATTACGTGATGTGTAGCTTGGGTTAATGCAACATTTTCTCACTTGGGATATATATATATATATATATATGAGGCCGTCCGGGGAATTAGGAAAAAATTATATTTTACAGTTTAGATAATTATTTTGAAGTTACCGATAATTTTTCCTAGAAAGTTAATATTATAATTGTTATTTTAAAATAACTATTATTTTATTTTGGAATACCGATAATAAACAATCAAAATTCATATGCTGTACTTTGAGCCATTTAGGCACAAAACATACATGGTATTGGAGCTGCCGCGGCATTTTTATTTCCATTAAGTCATAAATCTTTGGTGTACAGTGTTCTTTAACGTTTCTTCAGTCCAAAGAAGGAATCAAACCCAAAATTATATCACGCCACAAAATCACCGCATCTCTCTAAATAAAATCCTCACAATATTAGGCCTAAGAACTATTTGAGGTTAGTTGAAAAGAGAAAGGCAGATAAAAGGAATTACGATAAAAATTTGAATTTAGTACAGTTATATTCAATAGCAATGTTTATTGCTTTTATTCCAACATAGAATGAGGGCAGTGCTTTCAACGACTTCCTAAGCAGGATATTTCAAGTTTAGGTTATCGCAGTGCTATAAATCTTTAGCTTAATATTCATTGTTATCTCTGTTATCTAGCTCCAATATTGTCTCATAATTTATATGCATAAATAAGCTAATATTTTATTATTTCAAACTCTTGGTCGTTTAAATTCCGATCTTACATAGTAAGCAAATTAATGTGCCTCGGTTATTTTACGCAAGACCTATTTCTAAGTTGGCAAAACAATTTTGTCGCTCATGCTAGAAGCGCCCCAATAGGAACAGCAAATATTGCATACAACACTCATCTAAAAAACAAACTTAGCATAGACACAAATCCTAGAGGCCATAGACTTATAACATTAGTACACAACTCAATAACATTCAAGAAAAAAACACCCTAATAAAAAAAACTCTAAACAATGACACCAACATCTTTTGGCAAAGGATCAAAAGCTCATGAATACAAGTTGATACACTTATATATCCTCAACCATCACAAATGCATACCACAAAATACCTAGAAAGTACGCTCGAAACTACGTACCTAACTAGAAACCTTTAAACAACATCCAGACCTCTCCATCTGTGGCAATTTTAGCTCACACCACCTATCTTGGCTCAGAACCCAAGGAGCAGACTACCTAGGTGCCATATAACACAAAAACTCCCTCCCTCACCATATTCAAACATACAACCCTACCAACCAGAAAATCCTTTTAACATGGGAAAAATAACACGTCTGCATATATATCCCTCTGCTTAGCTTACCTACACACAAGAAGAGTATAGCCTACCAACCAAGAGACACCATACCCATTATTTTATTATTCTAAACCACGTACACACAACTACCTTCCTTCATAACCACATATATAAACTCCCAAAAGCAGATTGGCAAATGTACACCACATTCATAGGAGAAAAATAATGCAATTTAACCTTAAGCAACTACCCCTAGCTAGAAAAAGCACTACTCAAACAATACCATTTTATTTAGGAAATAGCAGACTGCATAAGCCAGCAAAAGATTCGAAAACAAAACAAGAACACACTCAAATCCAAAGAACTAGCACTCTTCTTTACCAGAGAAAATGTCCAACCACCAATCAACTTTCTTGAAAACTCTAAAGCCTCAGATGCATACAACATATCTAACATCATCTTATAGACCTATATAAAACATTAATCGAGGTAATCACATAAATTCTCAAAATTATACCTCTGTCACAGGCACAGCACTCTTTCAAGAAAGCACGCTCAAACACGAACCTAATTACCAACTTCACACAACGAATAATCGATTGATTCAATGAACCATTACTCCTCTCACGTCTAATCCTTGCTAGAATAAACCTAAACAACGCCTTCGATACACTAAGATAACACATCAGATCCCACAAATTACTTAACATCAACCTTCTCCACAATGAGAAAATCCGGCTAAGAAACTTGATTTTCTGCAGGCGGGCGAAAGTCTATAACAGAACCTATAACTCTTACACCCAACCATTTCAAAATTTCGTCCCACAAGCAACTTTTCTCTCTTTCTAATATTCAAACTATTCACAAATTCCATCTCACTACCACAAGCCACATTATTCATCACATACACCTACGCAGATAACATCTCACTCACAGCACTCAGACACCACTCAAACCCTCCAGCAAGCAGGAAACTCCAACAACATATAAACACACTAGAACTCTGCTTTACACTCAACTGCATGACCGTCTGAACCAACAAATAATAATAAAGCCTTCTAAATCCAAATAACACGAACGAACAAACGCCCCTGCATTAGACTATAAGGACAACACCTGCCAGTAAATAAATCTTTCACGCCCCTAGGGCATACACTAGACACTCACATAACATTCAAAATGCACACCACAAAAATTACAAATAAGGGGACAAAGAAATCAACGCCCTCAAAGCACTATCAAATATTGAATATAAAGAATAGAAGAGCATCTCACCACTTTATAAAACAATTTATCCACGCCACCCTCAAATACGCAACACCGGCATAGCACTCAAGGGCAGCCTATTCTCACGCAAACATTATCCAGCCCACACAGAAAAATGCACTCATAACAAACAAAGGATGTACAGGAGGCACCCCCTCCTTTAAACGCTAAAACAAAAATATTCCCAATCAAAATTGACCTAGACAAAATAGAATACAAAAATGTTAGGAGAACACTGACGCGTCCTCACCCCAACTACCACACAACTTCCAACACTTCTACAATTGCCATTCCTTTACCATCACCAATCTCTAACTAAATCAAACACGTCCCCACTCCCTTGACCCAAAGACACGTGAATAAACTACCAACAAAAAACAACTTAAACCTTCCACTCTATATAAATCTCACAATTAAATTAAGATTAAAAAGCGGCATTTTTTATAACGGAAAAGTAATAACCGTCAATTTAAAGCAAAATGTCTACTTATACTGTATGTCAGAGAGCCATATTTGTTTTTTTTAAGCTGAAGCGAATTGTTTGAAAAATCAAATCGACCGTAATTAAAACGAATCTTTTTCATGCTTATTGTGTTTTTTATTTGATCAGTAATATTGCAATCATTTCGTTTTATTTGCATGAATCAGGTTCCTGGAAAATTTTCGGTAGTTTTTGCTCCCTATTTGGATTAATTTTAAAATTACAATTTTTGATGTTGGCCAAAAGCAGGTAGGGAAATTTTTAATTCTTGGTTTTTATTGATTTACGATCTTTCCTCAAATCATACATCTTTAAATGGCTCATTTCAAGTTTAACACTCTGTATCACCTTTTTTATTAGTGATTTCTGGTTTAACCTCGTAGAAGAAGCTCTCAAAAGACTTTTTTTTATTTTCTTCGCCTGTTAATCTCTTCCTATCAGAGGTTACAGGTCAAGAATAATCTGCAATTCATTCTCGAATAATAATTACATGGGTATCCATCCGAGCGCATATGCATTCTCGGGAACCGCATACGAGAGAAGAAAGTGAATATATGATACCGAGCCTACTAATGTGCGAGGAATGGTAAGTTTCTGTAAGAGATGGTTTGTTTATGAGCAAGTTTAGGAGAAAAAGATTCAACAGTGGAAGAAGTGGTTATCGTGTATGATTAGTGTGCAATGAATTGTTTTGCAGGGAAAAGTTCATGTTTATTTCTATCTTGGGATGTATCATGACTACGAAAGATGCTATACCAGACAGTTTTGCATTAATATAAAGGGACAATAGGTGCAGCTTTGGCTTTATACACGATAGCCAATAAAACAACATCGAGAAACTGATAAAGAAATATATAAAGAGAAAAAAGGAGAGAGAGTAAAAGAAAAAGTAAAATGTATAAAAAATGTATTGAATTTGGGCGTCTAAAACTGACCTTTAGTTGTGTCCCCACATAATCTTTCATAAGCATAGCGATATTAATAATTGTTGTATCATACTGAAGAGTTGACACGCGGGATATGCGTCAATAAGATTCACTGTTTTGGGAAAGCAGTAAAATTAACTATAACGCCAATTATTATATTTTATGAAATTCCTAAATATTGAATTCCACCTTCATCATTCATCATTCACAAACCCTGAAAATAAAAAGTTCTTTTTTGAGAAATGGGGCAAAATTAAGGAGAGTTGCGCTCCTTACTTGGTATCGTTGCCCAAATATCCTTGTATTTTAGCCACTTCTCACTTTTCACGTCTAAATTCATTATTAACTGACGAATTTATTCCACAATATTTTTGGAATAAATTAATCAATTGTTTTGTTTTAAAAAAAACAGACAAAAATTGAGTTATAAATATCATATCACCCCAATAAGGTTTATGTTCATTCTTCGCGGAATTAAGGTCCCGTACGCTGTTTAATTTAGCCCTTTTGAATACTAACTTGAGATAGATTTAAAGGGATCTATCCAATAAGGCGAACTTCCCTCAGGGTGTTCCCTGCTTTTTTTTCATCAAACTTAGTTTGTCGTCAGTTTATTATTAGGGCCTAGTCGATATGTCAATTATTTGTAGCTGAAACCCTTTCATCAATGCAATTTCTTATTATTTTGTCTTGAACATATACCCTAAGTGGAGCATGTTATATTATTATTCCATCATCTCTAAGTTATTGCTTAAATATAATTTATTGCCATGGATGATTGGGGAAATTCGTTTTGATGCTAGGAGAATGTGGAAGAGGAAAGCGACTTACGATATTTATTGGTTAAGTTTGTAAGCTTAGATAGACATTAACAGAAAATTACTCTCGTTCTAGCTGAGCTTTACAGTAATTAACTTCATTCGGAAAATATCTGCTATGCTCTCTCCTTCACATAACTAGGAGTGCCCTGCTTGCATTCGTGTCTTTTTATGTAGTTGGTTATGTTCAGGTGAAACTATTACTACCAGTATGAATAGGTGAAATTATTACCACACCAAAATATTAATAAAAATGCAATTTATGCATTTATGAACAAGAAAATACTGATAATATTTTTTTGGTTTAAATAATGTAATGCAATTTGAACCCTCATATTAATTCCAAAGCCGGCAGCATTGATTTCGTTGCGAGTGACATTTGACTGAATTAATCAAACCGGTCAAAGACCTCTAGAACGGTCACACAGAAAAAGATAATTTCCATTGTTTAATTTAAGTACCCAAAAGTATTGAAGCAATGCGACTTTTTAAAACTGCAACAGATAAGCGAATGTGTTTAATAAACAAGCCATGATGAATGTAAGTTTTTCATAGATGTGTTTTCGGGGATTTTTCTCAAAGTAGTACAAACGGATTAGCGATCGATAAATTCGGAGAGATAATATATGCACTTAATATATACACTGAGATTATACTCTGCCCTCTTTGGATTAACAGTAAGATACCTGCAAATTTAAGCGTAATAGATTGCAGTCACTTACATCAATAAATTTTTTTGACGTTTCATTTCTATAGTGTAATATTTTCAAAATGTGAATAATTTAATATCTTTGAGTTATTTATATTAATATAGAGTTAGGTATTATTAAATAGTGCGCCACTATATATTTTATCTTAATGGTATTTTGTATATAAATTTATTGATCTATACTTTTTATATTAAGGGTAAGAATGCCATAATATACGTTAAATGTTTTACGAAATCCCTTTATTTTATGTTTAAATTTGGTTATTTGTGTTTAATTAGAATTGCTTCTGCTAGTTTGAGGACTTGTTTACTGTTTGATTTGTAAATAATTATAATATTACTGATATGTAGTGTATTATTGTTTGTCCATTTCGGTAAGTATGAGGTGGGGTTGATGGGCTCTGGTTGTTTGTGCATTAATGATATATCCGATCTACAACAACGAGTACAGTCGTCATCCCGGGAATTAAATTGATACACCACATGAAATTCACTTAAATATAGCCCAAGAAGATTTCAAAAAACTTTTTAATCGTGAAATAGGAAAAAATAAATTACCAACATCAATAAAATGTTCTAAACTCATGTTAGGGCTTATAATGAATACCGCAAATGTATAATTCTCTTCAGAAATAATTATTCCCTAATCCAATGTATGCCAAAAAATAATAGGTCATAGAAGTTCTTCACCTATAGAAACTTAAGAATTTAAACGGCGGTGAAATGCCTATGATGGAGAATCCTGTCAAATGATTGAAAATATAACCTAACTAAACATGCAACTAATATCTTAAATTAAGGGCTAAATTTCGATTTACGCAGATGACTCAAGAAAATGCAAACAATAATTAAAACAGAAAAAACTATATATCAATATAATTAAAGAACCTGGCGCAAACAAACTGGAAATCATAAATGAAAATTTTATTAAAACAAAATTAAAAAGATTTTCGGTCTATCATTATAAAAAACAAGAAATCACGAAGACCTAACCTAAAAATTATAATCTCAAGACCATACAAAGGAGGAGATGTTGTCGTAATAGATAAAAACACTTATTACGAAAAATTACTCCCTTATATCAAATAAAAACAAATTCATAGATTATTGCAGTGAAACTTCCACCATAAGAAAAAAAAAAAAAAGATCAAGATCTCTAACGGAGATAAAAACAACAGCACAAAAATAAAATGATTAGAGAGACAAAATAAAATAACTATCACTTATATGAGCTACCCCAAATCCATAAACTTAAAAGTTAGTCACGAGTCCAACAACAAACAATTAAAGGTAAAGTACCAAATTTAAACATGAAATAGGATGAATTTCGATAAAGTTTAAATATATATTAATGATATCCCTACCCATAATATAAATAATATAGCGCAATAAATTAAAAAAAGCCCTTTAAGATAGAATATAATGTGGTACACCATTTAGCTGGTAACTCGATATTACTATGATGAGCTCGGAAATATTATAATATTTACACTTTAATAAGATTATTAGTATAATGACGAAACGTCAATAAAAATAAATAATTAATAACTACAAGACATTCAAAACCAGTTCTGTTTGATTCTTTATATTTGACGTATCATTTCTATAATATAAAATTAACTACGGCAATGAGATAGCTGGCGATGAGTTAGCTGGTGATAGATCGGTGGCGATGAGTTCGGAGCAATGAATCGTACTTAACCCATTTACCGACCACTTCAGGAAATTTCTCAAACAATACAGAGCAACGAAATAGTCAACATGAAATTCCTTGTAGGTCGATCCACTTCATAACAGCAATTAAACAGAACTTTCGCCCTAGTTTTAATTTAAAAGAGGTTATCGCCCCCTTTCACTCTTTATTATGTCTATCGAGGCATTAGAAGTCTAAAGGAAGAACAGTGAGATGAAATATTTAAATAAAATCATAACAAATGAAAAAGAATTAGTGAAAATATTTGGGAATAATAAGACTATATCAAAGCTAATTAACCCTAAATAATTTTTCCGGAAAGTAAACATAAAATTTCTTGAACAAATTTGTTCACAAGTACCAATTCCCCTCTCGTCTTTATCGGCTAACATTTTGAGCAACTGGAAAATTTTTAGGCTTTTTATTAATGCTAATGCCCGTTTATTATTGTTTTTCCCGCAGTAAGACCGCTGACCGTCAATATTCATCTGCCAAAGGAGCCCCTTGTCGAGAACACCCAGGCTAGGATCAAGTGCGAGACCGCAGGATCTTCGCCACCGGCCAAAATCTCCTGGGTGAAATCTGGTCCAAAAGGAAAAATGTTCTTAAAATCCACAGTAAGTCATTTCCTCGTCTTCCTTCGATAACTAAGGTGTTTATAAAAATCGGACTAAGAAGAATACGTTTAATAGTGTGATAGGGTCCCTAGCATGAATCCCCGGACTTCGGGCCACTCCTCTAATTGGACCATTTTCGCAGAGAATTTTAATCCTTTGTCAAATCATTTATTTTTTTGCTCTGCCTTTTGTTTTACGCAATCATTGTAAATAGTCTTTCACTTACTCCTGAATATCAAGAACGACAGTTTCTTCGCCCCAGCTGCTTTTGTTTCTCCCTTAAGGTGTTTTGGGACGAAGTGAGAGAGCAGTGTGTTCTTAAACTAGTGAGATCTGATCTTTCAAAGCTTTATTTTCATTCTTAATTGATGCCTACATTTTCATGCTCCACAATTCCTGTTCCAGCATTATGCATAACACAGTTGTTCTGTTTCGAGGTGTCAGCACTTAACTTTTGAATGTATTTATTGAATAATTAATTCAATTCGCTTTCTTGCTACGCCTTTCTGAATGGGCTCAATAATTGCCATGCACTGCCATATAGACTTCGAACACGAACCTTTTGAATAATTGAAATATAAGTGCTATCGCTTGACAGATATGCAAAGATGAAGAAGGCAATCATATGTAGTATTAATTTTAAAAGCCAAAGTGTTTAAGAAACTTAATAATGAACTATTTTTAGAGAAACATTAAAATTATATATCATAGTAATAAAATATCGCTTACAATCGGAGAAAATTTGGACTCATAATTATTTTATTTCACTCATTTCGAGTGTAATTATTAGAACTCTGTGGTTTTTATTAAAAAAAACGTCCCGAAGTCAAAGCCTGCAAGAGAAGAAGGGACTCAATAAACAATACCCACAAATTTTCCTTTTTTTCGGGTGAAGTGCATTGGTAACCTTAAACAAATTCGAAATTATTCAACGAATATTGAATTTACAATTCACTTTCCCAAAACTATTTTTCTAAATTCTCAAATAGATGCCAAGAGGTAAACAACAGCATTAAAAAACCTTAAATATCACATATTATTTTGGCATCAAAAGTTTTCTCCTAAACTTTACAGTGTTTGTAAGTGCATTAGGTCGTTTGAATGAGAATAGTTCGTAATCATTTTGTTCGACAAATCTTTGGGGAAAAATAGGTTTTTAATCTGTTATTAACGCTTACCTAAAAATCGACACTAAACCCAAAAACCGGTTTCATCCAGTTTTTTTTTTTAGTCAAACGTTTTGAAACGGGGAGCCTGGGTGTGCTTTCCTCTCCCACGGGAGAGAGGACCATTCCTTTTATTGAAGAAAAACAGAGAAGCGATTATGAAAAATCCCATTAACAATATGAAAAGGTTAGGAAACCTAGGGGGATTATGCTAAAATCCTATTAACATAGGGAGGCCAGGAAACCTCGGCAGAAAATTAACAAGGGAAGATTATGGAAAAACCCAATTAACAAGAATGAGGAGCGAGAGACATTGGGGGAGGAGAAAAGACGGCGTGGAGGCGCAGTTGTAGAGAGGTCAAAAGGTCACGAGGCATAAAACCTCCATGGCGCCTCGCTGTCCGGCAGCGTCTTGTATAGTAGCTGCAGAGGCTGCCGAAAGCCAGGCTAAAGAAACTTGGCCAAAGGCCCTAGAGGCACCCTAGGCAAAGTTGTTTTTGCTGCGGACGTATGAAAGGTTTCTCGAAAAACGTCGGAAAATTATAGAGATAGTGTCCCGGAAGTCATCCAATATAAGGAGGAGTAGGCTTAGCGAAATCTTCCCCCGGCCAGTGTTTCAGATTGCTGGGATATTGTCGCTGTAGAATCTGGTGTTGGGGAACAGGACTGTTGTTAACCACAAAGCGAGGGACTCACTGTTAAAGATGGAGCCAAAGAAGGAAGAGTCCACCGGCCAGGCGACACGTGCTCCCGAAAAGCGATGGCAATGCCGGAGGGGCTAGCCTCCCAAAAGATCTCCAAAGGAGACGGCTTAGGCGCAAGCAAGTGGAACCATTTGCTAGAGATCAGAGGAAGCAGGCGGACGAAGTCATCCGGAGGAAGGTTGCTATGTTGTTTGTAGCATAGCTGGACCCAGAAAAAAGGGAGCAAGATCAACGATCAGACAAAGTTTAGGAGGCCCGCTATTCTTAGCCAGGCCTTATGGCCTATTAGGCAAAAGGATGCTACTGGTATAACTTCCTGAAGCTTTGTGTAAATCACATAAGAAAGAGCGACCTATTTTCTGCGTAGGTCAATGTGCAACCCTAGGTAGGTGAGGGACTTTGTGGGAACAAGGGAGCTCTTCTTCTTATTAATGTTGAGGGACGAGTTAAGGATGCTCCTGACGCAGGTGCAAACCATTTTTTTTGTCCCTACTATTAAGATGTCGTTGAGGTACACGTGTGCCTGGCATTGGTGGCGATGAGCAAAGGCATTAATGGTTGCAGGTAATGCCAATTACATGATGGAGGTGCTGCCTGAGAAACCCATGAGGAGACCGGTGAACCTATCCATCAATTCTTTGGGTTGATTGGGAGATGATAAAACCCATCTTTCAAGTCAAGCTTGGCTGCGAAGCTCCTTCTGAACACTGAGGAGTTGGAACGGAGGAGGGGCGATAGTGGTCATGTCCCAATGAGATCATATCTTGCACAATTCTAGCGCTGTTATTGGGTTTTTTGGACAGCGAACATCTTGTGCCCGTACGTGATTTGCTCACTTCTCTCGATAACATCAAACTCGAGGAACTATCTGACAAAGGGCCGCATTAGAGGCCCAGAGTTACGCCAATGTTGGTAAGTGGTGCTAACGTAGATCATTATGCCTTTTTTCTTAAGCGATTGGATTATGTAGCTGACAGTGAATACCCTGTCGAATGAGCCGAGAGGTTGAAAAGGATCCAGGTTGGGGCATATCTCTTCCCAGTTTTCAGCCATTTTTCCGTTCGTGGTTGATTTCCTGGTCACAGACATTGTTTTCTTGTGTGGGACGGTCGCGAGGCGCGACGATGTCCGGGAGTGGGGCGCTCACCGTGTCCGAAATGACGTTTCTCTGCTCGCATGGGAGGTCTGAGTGCTGACTGGCAGAAACGACGACAGGCATCGATTTGGAGGACTGAAGGGACAGTGAGTTCTGAAGGCGAATGGAGACGACTGATTCTCAGATACGAAAATGAGGAGGGAAGGGTTCTGCAATGTGTAGTGCGCCAAGTTCTTGGGCGGCATTTTCAAAAAACGTAGATATTTCGGCCAGATCACGACGGGGAGGGCAAGGAGAAGGAATTTCAAGTTGGACGAGGAATTTCTAGTTACTTCCAGAGAAGTTGGTACGGTGCAATTATCGAGGTGACTCACGTAAATCCTTATTGAGTTGAGGCTTGAATACGGCGAGTAAAAGGGAAGCTGCCAAGTTTAATTTGTAAGATTCCTTCTTAATTAACCTAGCTGTGAAATGAGCGAGGGAGTACTTCAGTCGTTGAACTAAGTTGATAACGAAGTGATAGATGCGGGTCCGTGTCTATCGTCTGTCGGCGGTAACTCTAGCCTCAGATACGATTAAGGCCTGGTAGGGTGGAAGCGTCGCGTTCTTAGCTGTAAGCCGTGGATCTGACGCCGATCAGACGATGCGACGAGAAAGAATGCAACCCAACGAATTATGCTGTTCCGCGAAAAACTCTCGGCTTCCTTGGGGCTGTCTGGCTGTGTAGGTGTATCTTCTCAGGCGACCAAGGTAGACATTGGGTTCTAGTGCTGGGGGGGGGGGGAATCCTTCTCTCCCTTAGAATTATGTTAAGTCGTTCCAAAAATCTGTTATCTAAGCTAGCTACCATTTCACCTCGTGTTGTCAGAACTGTCCATGAAAACAAGGGTTCAGCTTCAATATTATAGGACCTATACTATTTTTTTAAACTAACGCTCCGTATCGATTGCTATGAATGTAAGTAAAATACTGTATATCGATTTTCATAGGATTTGTTTCTAAAACTTGATTAATATTATAAGGCTTCCAGGACAAATCAATTTTACAGCATTATTATCCTTTATAATTAGAGTGGAACATATAGAGAGGTGGTGAATGGGTGACAGGATCGAAGACTAAAATGGCGGACTCTTTATTTTGGATGGCAAATAAGCCAGGCTTCTAATCACCTTTCTCCTGTGGTCAGCAGTCACAGAATCTAGCTTCTTGTGGGAGGATGACCCAATAGCATGTGGCAATGCCTTCTTTTTCGGGCCAACTTAAAGTTTAGGCAGGCTGGAAACTAAAAGTGCGAGGAACGGAATCGTGAGAAAAATAAAAAGGCCAAATCAGAATGAGAGTGACGACGAATGAATAATTATGAGTCTCTGTGTGGATAATGTTGTAACCAATTCATATATACTCCCTCCATCAAGAGTCACGACTTTACTTTTCCTAACCTCGACGCGGGATTAAGCCTAACGTGCGAGAAGTATCTTCTTGTTTAGTTTTTTAAGACTGCTGGTTGGAGTTAAAAGCGTGTGTACGTGCTCAGTGTGGTCATATGGGTATTGCATTTGATCGCTTCATCGTGGTTATATTAAACTGGCATCCCTAGCCAGTGATAATACAGTTGATTTTGTCGCTTTGCAGGTCCAGGTAACTTTAACGGGTGAAATTAGATACCACCCTAAGTTTACCCAACTGCCTTCATTATCTTGCATCGATACCTCTAAGTCTTGCAGGTGTTTGTTCACATGTGGGTTTCTGTTTCGCGTGGGTACTCCAAATTATTTGCTTGCCTTTCTTCAATGAAGGATTTTTTTAATATAAGTATCTCGCTATATTCTACTTTGGTTCATTGCTACCATATGGCATTTTATTTCAGTAGCTAATATGTGTGCACAATTTCATGATTTCATAGATACGATAGGGTGCTCATTTGGGAGGTTCGTCGCTGAGCATAGTTCAGATTGCTTGGAAAATCGGGCGTCGCTACACATATAAAATTGTGATTTTACATTGTATATATATATATATATATATATATATATATATATATATGGATGTATCACGTAGAAAAAAGAAAGATTGATTGGAGCTAGTACATTCGTTTATGTTAATAACATTTTCAAACTCACAATGGTTTATGATATAGAATGTGACCTTATTCAGAAAACATTGCTTTGTATAAATACAGTGTTCTCTATTTCAAAAATTATTGTGAGTTCAAAAATGTTATTAAGATAACGAAAGTACTAGCTCCAATCGATCTTTCTTTTTCCCTACGTGGTAGCCCCAAGTATTTATACTTATTCACGTTTTACCTCGTGTGATTTTTTACCATAAATATATATATATATATATATATATATATATATATATATATATATATATATATATATATGTCGTAGAATGCCGAGCTAATATATATTTATTTGTTTTATTAACTTTTAATAAACCAAATAACTTTAAATTGAGGCGTAAGTTCGTGCCTCGGTGATCGCTTGAGGATCGGGCTCTTAGAGTGCTAAACTTGATTTTTATTCTAGTGAATGAATAAACTCGGTTTCTTTCTTAACCTTATCAAATATTGCCACTTCAACTTGTTCGGAGATAATTAAAACAGTGCATTTACTAAAGAAAAATAGACTTTAATCAACATAACCCACCTGGGTCGTGCCCCAACCCAGGGTACCCAACCCGAGGGGAGGAGGATCGCCAGAAGGGCCACCCGGGAAGACCGTGCATAGGCCAACTGGGCCCCAAAACGAGGGAGGCCTATTGCCATGCCCACGAAATTTAGAAGCCCACCCAAACGAGCCCAAAAGGGGGAGGACGAGGGAACACGTGGGGCCCAATTCAGAGCAGCCGTCGTCTTCTTTTTCATCCTGGGGGTGAGGCGGGTCCTGTTGGCGCGCAGGTCAATATCAACGCCAAGGTACACGAGTTGGCGGGTAGGGGAATACACCGACTTCTTCTTATTTATTTTTATGGAAGAGTTGCGGACCCGGTTGACAAAATCAAGGAGGGCGGCGGGGCGACCTAGGCCCAAAATATCGTCCAGGTATGTATAAACCACGATGCTGGCATGTCGGGCAAATTCCGCAAAAATTGGTGCCATGCGAGCTTGCATTATGTAGGGGGATCCGGCGAAACCCATGGGCAAGCGCTTAAAGCGAAAACGCTCACTCCCACAGAGCACGCCGAACCAAGGCCGGGCATTTTCATGCAGTGGGATATGATAGAACCCATGCTGGAGATCTATCTTGATAGCCCACGTGGCCTCTCCCGCATCACGCAAGACCTTACCAAGGGAAGGGAGCTGGAAGGTAGGGGGGGTATATAAACCAGACACGCCCAAAGGGGACATGTCATAAATGAGCCTATCCTCGGTCTCATTCTTGGGGACTAGGAACACCTGATGGGCGCACCTAATCCGCTCCGAGCGTTCAACAACGCCGGCGCGTTCAAGGGTCTGAAGCACCGGGAGCATCAGCTTATTGCTGGGGGCGAAATGGCGATACTGGCCGAGGAACACCCGCACTCCTTTTCCTCCAGCAGCTTTAGCCACATTAGAGGAAAGGGGAACGTGGTGACACACATTCCCAGGGAGGAAGTCACATATGTGTCTTTGGAGGGGCTCCTTGTTAACCCGCGCCAGCGGGTCGAAGACACTCCCCGCCTCACCCTCGGCGTCGTTGTCCTCAGCGTTGTCGTCATCACCGTCGTCCCGGTCCTGACCAGACTCAACCCTGGCTGCCGGGGGCGCATCCTGAACAGGAGCCTCCACACCCCACGAAGCAGGGGGGTCGTCAGGGACCAGGTCCGGGACGTCTTCTATGAGATTCAAGACATCACGGAGTTAGGGGTCAGCGTCGATAAGGGCCTGCGTATTGTCATCTACAGGCACCACCATATTTATGGCATCAACGGTGGCAGCGAGTCCAGGGTCAGCCACAAGGAGGCGTTCCTGCGTAGTTAAGTCGAAATCCTCCAAGTCCCGATCCTCGGGAAGTACCTCGGCGCCCCATTCTGGTAGGGCATCTATGTTAAAGCCGAGTGGAACCTCACCATCCCCTGACCCATCGGCGAGAGGGAGGTCTGCCCCAACCCCAGGGAACCCATCAACCCAGGGAGGGGGGGGGCAAAGACGAAGGGGGACTGGGAGCAAAATTGAAAACATCCCTAACTGCCCACACCTCGCCTTCCCAAAAGTCACATGGTGACCTATTTTCGGCGATCCTTAGCCTTACTTCTGGCCCTAGGTCTGCGACGAGGGCGGGCAGCCGGAGCAGCCGGTTGGGGACGGGGAGGGGCGGGACGTGCCCAAGACTCCCCTAGGACCGTTCGGTTATATATTACTGGGTCAATAGGAATGCCCGCACCCTGGGTAGCCTGGAGGCGGTGATCCTCCAAGGCGTACCCCCACCCAACGTAGGAGACTAAATAATAGAGCCGCAGCCTGGTATGCAGGCGTGCGGTCTCCTCCTCCAAAAGATGCTCCCTGAGACGGAAAGCAATAAAGAACAGTTGGAGCTCCTCTATGTCCGTAGTTCTAAACACAGGCGGGTGGAAGGGGCGTTTACACGGGCACGTAGGTGCGTTACCACAAGGGGCCAGTCCGGGGTAACCCGGCGGGCCTCCACAATCTGCGGAACACCCTGGTTAGGCTGAAAGCCCAACACTGGCTCATCAAACCCCAGCACTCTGCGTGCGTCGGGGGGTTGGGAATCCCACGGAGTGGAAGCCCTGGGAAGGGGCGGGACCTCCCGAGTGCCGATACTGTCTAGGGCCTGGCGTCTTAGGGTGTCTAACTCCTCGGAATCGGAAGGAACACTGTCAACGGGGGCGGGAGCAGCAGCGGTGCTTGATGTACTGGCAGTCGCAGTAGGGGGGGGGTGTCGGCGAAGGGTCCCGTGCCGGAGCCTGCGAGGTCGGCCTGGAGCGGGTCTGAGCACCCTTAGAGGGTGTTCTTTTGCTAGGGGTCCTTTTAGGAGCAATAAGAAGACGGGTCTTCTAATAATAGAATCCCGTAAATACGCAGCGTGGATAAAGAACTTCTTATGGTTTTAGGCCTAGCACAAGAATTGCATCAGAGACTTACCCCAAGGTCGAAGGTTAAGCAGTAAATATTAAATAAATCAGTGAAGCTGATTAGAGAATAAGGCATAAACTGCGCCTTTATTCACTATACATTAATTAAGCAACTGTGAACATATTAAAACAATTTTTAAGTTAATAGTTTTGTCCTTAGTCAGACATCCAATAAACTAATTTTTTAGCACGGGGACATAAATAGCAAGATTATTCTATACTTACATAAGGTAATGGAGATTAATACAAGTTTCCAGTCGCTAGATGGCGTACGTTGACTTGCCTGTCGAGTTGACGGGTATTTTCACGAGGAATTTCGAGTTGGCGTAAGAGAATCAAAACAAAGACACTGATGAGGAGGGTGGGTTCTCGTACGTTTATGACCTTGAAACGGTTTCTAATCTTGGGATATGATTATATTCTTTTCTAGCAATTTGGGTCTCGCTTATATAATTTCGATTTTGGATGAGAAATCTATCTAGTTTGGAGTTGTCAAAGTCAGATAGAATAAGATTTGGAGTCCTCAATCGGTGTCGGTTGATACTCACTAATCTTGGGGCTCGAACGGCGCCGAGCTTTCTTAGTACAATCTGGTATTGTACAAGGACTGCAAATTCTCCTTAACTTGCAATAACTTTGTACCGGTTATTTTTAGTCTTCTTGTCGAACTCGAAAAATCTTCTGTCAACCGGTGACTTTCTTGTCTCTTCGGTGGGAACGAACAAAAATCCTGGTTTACACGGGCAAACCGGTTATATACCAACTTACCTCCAGCTGAGGTGGGTGGGCATCTGGATGGGGGGGGGGAGGGCTCGCAAGGTTGGACCTCGGGTTGGTCTGCCGCCCTTTTACGTCTTGTGACTCGGAGAGGGGGGTACTACGAGATCTTGTGGCTCGAAGAGGGGGTAATACGAGATCGGCAGTTTGCACATTTGACTTGGTTGTTTATAAGTACACCCTCGAAGTGCCTGCCTTTTGAGCTGAGGTCAGGAATCAGTCTCGTATCACTTACCATTTTGCCCGTTCTCCTAGGTTATCGGAGAACCTCGAAGGGGCAAAGCTAAATCCAGATGTCTTTAGTTATTTTTTTCCCCTTAGAATCGATACATATATATATATATATACTAATTCCTTATTATTCGTCTACATTCCTCCCCCCCTAAGATGATCCTGGGAGGGGGGGAATCGCCTGTGCTCTACGCAAAGAGTCCTACTAAAACATCTGTACAAAAAACTACTCGACCGATAGGAAGAACGCTTCACGCACATCACTCTTATTGATTGAATTATGTCCTCCGTGCGCCTAATTAACACTTATCGCAACCGATTATACGAAATACACAAAAGAAACTAAAACATTAGGGATACACTTATACGTACAAAATAAACCAAACAATAAAATTCTATCTACACACAAAAAGAAATTACCGTAGGTAAACTATATTAACCTGGTATTACATTATGGCTAATGCTTTCAGTACTCCAGTCGCATACGCTGTTTCCCACATCGTGAGTTTTCGACTGGCATAACATATGTCGAATGAATTTGCGGTAGCATGGGGCGGTTCCTACGAACGAACGAACTTGTTTTTTGGTTCGTGGTAGTGGCATCTTTATTATGGCCTCTACCCGATTCTGTCTTGTGGATAAACCGTTTTTCCAAATTTTCTCTTCTAGCTCAAAAATAGACCTCATCAGCGAAGTAGTATTTAGACGTTCCCATCGTGCGAACGTGCTCGCCGCGACGCTTCGAGACGGCCCTACGTGCATGTTAGTGTCCTTCCCGTGTAGGGGTAGTCACGTACACGTGGTCAGGATAGAAGAAAGACCTCTTCCAACCACCTACACATCTTCTTGCTTCTCCTTTTCTTTTAATCTTTATTTGCCTATTTACTCTTGACTTTTCTTCTCGGGAGTTGGGTTGATCTACATCAGGGAGAAGAGATTGATCTTCCCAAAATTCTTCGTTCATTTCATCTTTCATTAAACTCTCTTTAGAACTGTCATTTTCTTGAAAGTAGCTTGGTACTTCCTTTTCAATCACTTTATTTGACCTTGAGTTTTTGGTCACCATCTTTGTCCTCTGAGAATTTTTTGGGGGGGGTTTTGCTCCGGCAGCAATTTTGCACATTTATTTTGATCTTACGAAGATTTCTTAGTCAGAACTTTTTCTTGAAAACTTTCTTTGATTGCCCTGTGATCAGTAGGAACTTGCTTAGGCTACAGCTTGCTTATTAGGCGTATGTATTACTCTTCTTATATTTATTCTTCTTTCTTCTTCTTTATTTTCTTTCTTTGCTACCTTCCACTCCGGGGGTGGGAGGGACGGCACCACATCCGTCGCAGTCTTGATGACTCGTGAACATATCCCTTCGTCTACATGTTTTTCGGATGAAAACAGATGGGTCGAAACCGTGTGTCTCTCATTCACGGGTATCCGGGTGACTACTAATTGAGCTATCGAATTTGGGGAGAGCTGCGTGCTCTGGCCTATTAATACAAAACAGACTTTAATAGGCGCTGCTACTACGTCGTTCCAGCCAAAAAAATATTTCGACTGTATGTGGCATCGGACGACAGGGAACTTAGTGGGTCTACCCAGGAAATCCTGGACGACCACGAACTTCTGGTGCTGGGGGTTGATAGGGGGAAGCAATTGATTTGATACAACGATACAGGTACAACCCGTATCGCGTAACACGGTTGAGACTCGGCGACCATTTACGGCCCCAGTCTCGAATTTTAATCCTTCGGGAGAATTTTTGCTGTATACAAAATTCACCTGCTGTTCAGGGGAATTTGCTGTGGTCAAAGGAGGTAAGGGATTCGAAGGTTGTTCTGATTCCAACGTTACCGTCAGGTTATGTACTTGCTGATTCGAGGGCGACTTAAGCCTCGAGTTTTGGGGGCAATTGTAGCTAAGGTGGCCTTGGATGCAACAACTATAGCAAGTTATGGGGTTTCTGGGATTTACGGCGTTCCTGACCCAATTTAGGGGAGTTATTTTGCGGGGGTTCATGGGGATAATCTCCTTCTTTTGGCGAAAAGGGTTTCTAATGATACCCACCTTTCTTGGGGGACGAGGGCTTGTTTTTATTACACTCTCTTGGATACAACCTATGGTTTGATGAATGCAAGTTGGCTTCTGACACACACTCATCTAAGGACTCTGCTCTCCTGTCCTTGACAAAGGCACTTAATTCTGGAGGCAGCGTGCTTAATAGCTGGTCCTTCAGTATGAAGTCGATGAGTGAGTCAAAATCATTTCTCACTCGAGCTGACTTTATCCAAAATTGGAGGTGTTTCCTGAGAATAAAACTAAATTGTCGGTAGGTTTGTCCGGGCTGAATCCTAGCCTACCTAAATTTTATCCTATAGTCTTCAGGATTCAGGTTAATCGCTCCCAGTAGTTCTGCTTTTGTCTCTTACTTTAGTACTGAGAAGGAGGAATAATCTGGCGATACCGTCTGTCTCGATATACCAGTGATTCACTTCCAAAAAAGTTTCGAAGTGCCAGAGGTACGCGTATAGGTAGTCTTCGTCCTTGTACGCTGGCAGCTTCATAGTTGGGACCTGCGATGTCACAGTCCTGAACCCCACGGACCGTACTTCCACTTGGTCCTTGCTCAATGCTCTCTCGTGTTCTCTTATCTTTTCTCTTTCATCAGCTTCCATTTGTAACTTTCTCTCTTCTCTCCTTATTCCCCTCTCCGTTCTTTCTTTATCTTGGACGTATGCAAGGATTTCTTTGTCCTTTAGTCCCAGGGTTTGACCTCGTTTAACAAATAATTCAAACGAAGACATATTGGCTATGTTCGTCAAAACCTCACCACTGTAAAAAAGCGTTAAGAATGCAATTTAGAGTCCATTAGCTTATATTACCCCAACCTTACGTTTCTCTAAACCTCTTGATTGGATTATTCCTACCTGAAAAAAGACAGCACACTACACAACACTCTTGGTTGAGTTATAATTTCTACCTTCGTAACTACACTTCACTGAATCTTTAAGACTTGTTTGAAGTCTCGTTATTTAAATTTTCCTCGAACGGGTTGGCAAATATTTGTTTTGGATAAGGGCTTTTGACTCTAATCTTAAATTTGGGTTCTTCTAACTTAACTGCAATAACCTAACACCACTTAAATAATATGTCGTAGAATGCTGAGCTAATATATATTTATTTGTTTTATTAACTTTTAATAAACCAAATAACTTTAAATTGAGGCGTAAGTTCGTGCCTCGGTGATCGCTTGAGGATTGGGCTCTAAGAGTGCTAAACTTGATTTTTATTCTAGTGAATGAATATACTGGGTATCTTTCTTAAACTTATCAAATATTGCCACTTCAACTCGTTCGGGGATAATTAAAACAGTGCATTTACTAAAGAAAAATAGACTTTAATCAACATAACCCACCTCACTAATTAACATTAAAACTCAAAGATCTAACACACGTATAAAAAGGAAAAAATGGGGTTACAGGGCTAGCTCTGGAGATAAATTTTTACGGGAGGAACAATTTTTAAGTTAATAGTTTTGTCCGTAGTCAGACATCCAATTAACTCATTTTTATGCACGGGGACATAAATAACAAGATTTTTTTATACTTACATAAGGTAATGGAGATTAATACCAGTTTCCAGTCAGAATATCTTTGGGCGTTTTGTTCGCTAGATGGCGTACGTTGACTTGCCTGGCGAGTTGATGGGTGACGTCACGAGGAATTTCAAGTTGGCGTAAGAAAATCAAAACAAAGACGCCGATGAGGAGGGTGGGTTCTCGTACGTTTATGACCTTGAAACGGTTTCTAATCTTGGGATATGATTACTTTCTTTTCTAGTGATTTGGGTCTCGCTTATATAATTTCGATTTTGGATGAGAAATCTATCTAGTTTGAAGTTGTCAAACTCAGATAGAATAAGATTTGGAGTCCTCAATCGGTGTCGGTTGATACTCACTAATCTTGGGGCTCGAACGGCGCCGAGCTTGCTTAGTACAATCTGGTATTGTACAACGACTGCAAATTCTCCTTAACTTGCAATAACTCTCTACCGGTGATTTTTGAGTCTTCTTGTCAAACTCGAAAAATCTTCTGTCAACTGATGACTTTCTTGTCTCTTCGGTGGGAACGAACAAAAATCCTGGTTTACACGGGCCATCGTGTTATATACCCAACTTACTCCCACTGAGGTGGGTGGAGAGGTGAATGGGGGAAGGGGGGTTCGCAAGGTGGGACCTCGGGTTGGTCTGCCGCCCTTTTGCGTCTTGTGGATCGAAGAGGGGGTACTACGAGATCTTGTAGCTCGGAGAGGGGGTAATACGAGATCGGCAGTTTGCACTTTTGACTGGGTTGTTTATAAGTGCACCCTCGAAGTGCCTGCCTTTTGAGCTGAGGTCAGGAATCAGTCTCGTATCACTTACCATTTTGCCCGTTCTCCTAGGTTACCGGAGAACCTCGAAGGGGCAAAGCTAAACCCAGATGTTTTTAGTTATATTTTTTTCCTTTAAATTCGATACATACATATATATATATATATATATATATATATATATATATATATATATATATATATATATATATATATATATATATATATATATATATACATATATATAATTCAACGTAACATGTATTTTGGGTAAATACATACGGGTCTTAATAATACAGTTGAAACTGACTTAAAATATTAAAATGACCTTTGTGTGAATATCACTTATGTATATCTCCCAACGTATAAATTTTTTAAAGTAAATATCGATTGATTTAAAAAAAATTAAAAAAGGCTTTCAAAATACATTTGAAATATCTACATTAAATGATAATTAATGAATGAAAACATAAGTTCACCGAACAAAAAATTAGCACGTCGGATGGGAACCTACCTAATATCTCCTGGTTCATAAAAAAACAGGGGTCATTCGACGTGGTATAGTGAAGACAGGCCTCCGGATATAGAACAGCTATCCGTGTTCAGCCTTACTTGCAAAAGGAATCGTACAATTCGCCCAGTTGCGTAGATGCTGTCATAGACACTTAATATCATATTCATGGTTATCCGATAGATTTTGGGTGTGGTGCAGATCAAGTGAGTTATAGTTATATACCGGCTAACGCAGGTGATGTTATCCAAGAGGACAGAGATGGGAATGGAACCTTTCACTTTAAGTAAAAGACATCTTTGAGTAATTTTAGATCCTAGTGTCAGGCATCGTACAGTGTGCTTTTTGATTATACATGGACAATAGAATTTGGCTGATTTTGTATGTTGACGGCGTTCTGTGTTGCAACATGTTAGTGAGGTTATTAGGCAAAGTTATCCAGATCATGCCCTTTCTGCTTTCAAGAGTAGTAGAAACCATGGCAGTAACTTTATTTTCTGGTAAACAAAGACGAGCACTGCTACTGCAGATGAGATCACATTCCATGACCTTCTCTGGAAACATCAAAGTCACACTATTACTTTTTTCTGTAGAAGCTTTAAATTTGTACATAATATTAAGACTTCTCAAATACTTTAAACGAGTAAATCTTATAAAAACTTTTTGTAAGATTAAAGTAACTAATTCGATCCTGTTCTTGTATATGATGCAGTCTTGCTTTCCTTAAGGAAAGTTGCATAGATCTTGTCTGAGAAATCTTGTCATAACTAGACATATTCACATAAGCAGCTATCGTCCTATTTCTTCTCTCTAGTTAACAGCTTCTTGTCATGTACATCTCAAATTGCATCGGGAGTTTTTATATTGAACTGGTGTCTAATTCCAGCACAAATGCTCATCTTATTCCTTCGGGTTTACTTTCGCTTCCTTTTCTTTTGACCAGAAAATGATGTTTCCGATGTCATTTTATCAAGTGCTTCATTGCGTTCTACATGGTCATTCTCTTCAACCTAGCCATCTGATAGAATAGGATGACAGCTTACGCTGTTAAATATGCATCGGCATAAAACTTGCAAAGAAGAGAACACAGAAATTTGTCAATATTGTGAAACTAGAGCCTTCAGCATAGTTAAAATGCTTCGTAACTATGTAAACAGCTAATTTTCTTTCTCGAAAATGCTATTCATCTCGATTGGGTTTGATAAACTTTAGCAGAAAAAAATGAATTTGTTCATAATTGCCTTCATCGTATTGTTGTTAAAATAATACGGCCACATTTGTCAATTTAAGCTTGGCAAATTAGGCCTTATTTGGTCTTTGTAATTGTATTGTATTTAAAAAAATGTAAAAAAAGTGCTGTTATTTTTCTATCACCCTTTGATGTTAGAGAGTTATTATTATCATCAATATGAACCTATTTCTTTATTGCTCTTAATCGCTCTCTACTCACTATTTTTTAAGAAAGTGGTTCTGTTAAATCCGAGCATGTTATCCAGTAGCCGCAATTTGACGTTTGCAAAACCTTATGTGGGTCTAAAGGAAGACTCTTTTTTTTTCTCTACCGTTTTTCGCCTGATGAGAGCTAATGCTAAATTTCCCCCCTTTCAAAATATCACGTTGCTAAAATATAGTTATAGAAGATATATAAAAATAAATTTCTGAACTTCATCATTTGTAATTCTTTGGGTTTTAACAAATTTGCAAAATTTCGATACTTATATTTATTTCTGAACTTCACTGTGATGGAATCGATACCTCACCCCTTCACAGGCGAGCCAGGGGACGTTGATCACAATATCTTGGCCGTGTAGACCCCATGGTTTAAATTCTTAACCACGTCGCTCTCACCCCTCCTACGGGTTAGAAGCTGAACGACTTTCCAAGATCACAGAAAGCAATAATCAGCTCAGGTCAGACTGGAGATCCAAACATCCGTTTAAAACTGAAAGATTTGCCATAGGAGCGGGTATTCAAATTCACCTCAGGGGCAAATTAGAGCAGCGTTGCCCGAAATCCAGACGTTCCCACCGGGCTATCTGTACGATGCCCTGAGAAAAGCCGTACCTGAGAAAAACGAATTATAATACGTGAGTCAGCAGGCTACGAAGTCCCCAGCAAGAGGCCGGGCTACCAAGAGAAGGAACTAAGAAGCAGCTCATCCACGAGCTAGTTCCTGTTGGTCACACCGAACTTTAAGTTAACTTGATTTAAGCATCAAGTTCAACTTATTCTCGTCAGAGAACCCCTTCCCCCTCTATCCTGGTGTATTCAAAAGCACCGAGATAGGCCTCGTCCTCGAGAAAGACTGGAACTAAGAAGAAGCTCATCCTCGAGCTAGTTCCCAGTGGTCACACCGAACTTTAAGTTAACTTGATTTAAGAATCAAGGTCAACTTCCTCTTGTCAGAGAACCAGCCCCACTATTTTGGTGTAGCCCATAGCACCGAGATAGTCCTCGCCGTTAAGCAAGACTGGAACTAAGAAGAAGAAGTGATTCCTCAAGCCCGTTCCCTGGTGGTCACACCGTACTTTACTTTAACTTGATTTAAGAATCAAGTTCAACTGACTCTCGTCAGAGAACCCCCCTCTTATCCTGCTGCACCCCAAAACGCCGAAATCGTCTTCGCCCTTGAGGTATACTGGAATTAAGAAAAAGAACCTTATCCTAGAGCTAGTTTCTGGTGGTCACACCGAACTTTAAGTTAACTTGGTTTAACAACCATGTTCAACTTACTCTCTTCAGAGAAACCCCTCCTATATTGGTGCAGACTAAAGCACAAAGATAGTCCTCGCCCTTTGAGGAAGACCCCCAAGTGCACTTCCTCCAGCACTCCCCTTGAGTCAAATTAGTCAAGTCATGGCTCATCGCTAGCTAGTGCAAATGATTCCCCAGAATAATCCAAAGAGAAGAAAGGAACATTCTTTCACCCTACCTTGGTGATATCATTTCCTGCCGAAGTCGTGTGGCTCCCCTATCTCATACGCTCACCAAAGTCATCTCTGGCTTTCATGCTATTTCGTTCATACCAACCCTCTTGACGAGCGGCACGCGTCTCCCAGACAATAACATTCCTGAGGTAACGTAGCTGATTCAGTTCAAGGTCAGACTTAAACCCATTTCAAGAGGGATCCACAAAGGTATTTAACGCCGGTATCCGTCCAGTAAAGGCCGTTAGCATTTTTTTAAATTGAAGTGAGTGGTGGGTAAACCATCACTATAATGTCAAGTAGGTCAATTTAGAAAGCCTTACTTAAAAATTATTAAAGTCCCTAACTACTGTGTATTTAGTTCCTAATATTTCTTTGGTTCATGTTTATTTTGGTGGGGTGTTTTAATTAAAGATTTAGTTTGTTTGAACAAATTTTTATTCCATCCTGGAAACGCCAAGTATGGCACAAGAAACCCTCAAAGTTTAAACAAGTCAATAATCAAGATAATAATAATCAAACTTATAGAGCACTCTTAGAGAGATATAACGTTAATCACAAGGTTTTTTGTGTAGTACGTAAACCACCCATACGTACGATCCCCTTCCATCCTCGGTCCTTCCTATATCACGACATTCACCATTTTGTTTTTTGATTTTATAAAAAGATTATTAGAAATAACTTTGATAAAATACATAAGTCATAACCAAACCAAAATAAAATTATTATTCAAATACTCAAAAAAATCCCCTTTATAAATTATAGAGTTAGTGATGATGATGATGATTATAATGGCGAAGTTCAGAAAATTTATACAAATTTAACTATACGTGCTTTTTTTTAGATTTTAAATTTTAATCTAAGTATCGAAGCCTTTGCCTGGTATATGTATAATTATATGATATAAAATATATAATATCAAATATTATATGATATTTATAATATTAACAATAAAACAACAATGTTCAACTTTTGTGATGTTTTAGACTTAACTCTATTGACGTAATTAAAAAATCTGTATCCATTATTTAGATAACCGCACATATTATGTATATGCACCACCTAAAATTAGTTAAAACAATTGTATTTTTGTATAAGCGTTACAGAGGTATACTTGAAAATATTATGTACATCAGAAATATCAATAACTTAACGGTAAAATGAATTAGCTTTCATTCTTGAAACAAACTCACATCCTTCTTTGATGACCATTAGAGAGCAAATGATCCCGTTTATACATATTAGTAGGTTACCACAATAATATCTAACAGGTTAGAACAAGTTCCAACACAATCTAGTCTCATATGTAAAATAGGATATATTCTGATACCAGCGACCGCCAACGTTCACATTTTGTGAACAATAAATCTAAATTCATTTTCCATGTGCTTTTCAAACTTCGTTTTACAAAAGTTATTTATCATTTATTTGATCAATGTTTAA
This sequence comes from Ceratothoa steindachneri, assembly GCA_963969495.1. Lineage (NCBI taxonomy): Eukaryota > Metazoa > Arthropoda > Malacostraca > Isopoda > Cymothoidae > Ceratothoa > Ceratothoa steindachneri. Next base: position 132,264,361 of record OZ018332.1, on the reverse strand, counting down.
AAGTTTGACTTTAATATGTTTATCTTCGCCATCGATCATCAATGTTCATTTACAATTACAATATTCGAATATGTAAGATAGGATATATTTTGATACTAGCGACCGCCAACGTTTTGATTTTGTGAACAATAAATCCAAATTAATTTTGCATATGCTTTTCAAGCTTAATTTTAAAAAGTTATTTATCATTTATTTGATCAATGTTTGCAAATTAAACTTTAATATGTTTATCTTCCCCATCTATTGTCAACGTTCATTTACAATCAGAATATTTAAACCTTTTAAAAATGGCAATTTTAAAAAAAATTAAGAGACTGTGATATGCTTAGTAATTAGCTTACGATTGATACTTTGATGCATCTTGTTTCCTTTATCTATAATAAATCAAACTAAACCATATAATGCTTCATATATTCTTATTCATGTTCCCAAATTGAAACATTAGCAGGTAATGGGTCCATAAATTGCAATTATTTAAATATTAGAATAATTTTTCCTATCACTTAAATTATATAAAAAATAGGAATAGAAATTTATATTATTCTCAAAACCTTTCCCTATTACTGTATATATTTTCAAGTAAAGAAAAGAGAGAGGTAAAACTATAGGTTTAAGAGGTTTAGGTGTTTTTTATACAGAACCATAAGGAATTATTTCTTCTTTTAATTTGAATAGCCTTCCCTTAATTGTTTTGTAATAATGCTGTCCTAGTTGATTAATTAAGCTTCCCTTTGCTTGCCAATAACAGAACACTTATTTTGAATAAATGATAGTTTTTTATTTATTTTTTCCAGAACACAATTTCTGATGGTAAAACATCCTCTTGGTTGGTGTTCACTCCAACTGCAGATGACCACAACGCAGAACTCAGCTGCAGAGCATCCAACCCATATATGCCCGATCGTGATTCAACTATGAACACAGTCCTTCAAGTTCATTGTAAGTATGCTTATATCCGGGTATCTATACGTGTCTGAAAGGGATGTTTTTCTGTTATGTAGAAAATCATGTTACTCCGTATAAGTGCCGTACTTAAACAATGAATTAAGGCCACAGTCTTCCAGTCTTGATTGATGTTATATTGAGCTTATATTGATCAAAATCATTATCTCTTATTGAGTAACTGAGATACTTGTCCATTTTTTATGTTAAGGCTGTTGACCGCCGATTGAGGCATATGTGTCGCATGCAGGGGCACATCTAGATCTGTTTAATATTGTTCATTCCTGCTTTAATGTAACAAAGCCTTCGAAATTCTTCAAGTATAATAGTTTTCTCACATGCCTACTAGTCCCCTACGCTTCCATATGCTTCTACTGTTTTTAAATTCAATCTTTTCCTTTTAAAATAACTAAATTAAAAAATATTTACATTTATGTAGTGATATAAATTCTTTACTCCCAATTACCTACAACCACAACCCAACTTGTGACCTCGATAAGCGCTTCTAGATCAAAATTAATAATATTTATAATGTTATTTTTTGTTTCTTCTCTAGTCTCCCCAAGAGTGCGGCTGAAGCTTGGAACGAACTTAAAGAATCTGGAAATCAAAGAAGGACAAGATGTGTTCTTCGAGTGTGACATCTCAAGCAACCCTCGCCCAAGAATCACATCTTGGCACAAAGACGTACGGATTGAAATTTCTCTTATACATTTGCATGTTTCATTCTTTATTCGTTTTCAACTTTACATAAAAGGCAGAGAAGAGAACTTATCATTTAGATTTACTCAAAACAGCTCGCACTGAGGCCTAAAAAAGTTGGCCATGTTAGCGTAATGCAATTTCTTCTGCATCTTATCAATTGATCAAAAGATTATCTTCTGTGAGAATGCAGAACACGAAAAGCCTAGTTGATAAATATAATTAGCTATATTTCGAGAGACATTTCATAATATATCATAATGGATAACACTTAGAATTATTTTAGTCCCTTCTATTCTTGTTATACGACTTTTCCGAAGATACGATAAGGTGCAGGCAAAGGCGTAGAACGCTAATTTTGATGAAAATTACAATAAATCATACATCCAGTATTGCTCTTTGCAAAAATACATATATTAATATGAATTGGGCTACGGAGTAGCTGAGTAGAAACACCACTTTAAATTTTAGCGGGTATTTTCAGCCCTTATCCCTGGTTTGGATTTCGCGTTAAAACTGATTTATCTCTGCGAAATAAAAGGACTCAAAACGAATACAGTTCTTTAGTTAAACAACAGGTAAAATATAAATATTTACATAACTAGTAATACAATTCCAATAAAACAACCCCTCTATATTTATAATATACATAATACTTTCTCCACATTATTGGATACTCCAAACCTTTATTCGTTGTCAACTATACGCCTTTTGACCTTTCAATTGTAGGCATAAATTGAAGCTTCTCTTTCTTGAGTTAATAAGTCGTGGAGTTGAAACGTTTTACTTACCGGCTCCAATGAACGACGAAAGGTGTATTTTTTCTTGACATATTATGACATACTGGCCAAAATATTTCAATCACCCCAAAATCAGCCAAACTTTGTGTATAAACCCTTCATGCCTATCATAAGATTTCAATCTATAGGCCTCCATGGAGGGCAATTGATTTTGGTCATAGATACCAGGGGCTTCAAAAGGTTCGTGGAAAAATTTCATAACTAAAAGTCATATAAAAGGATTTTGATCTCAATGCACCTAAACATTCTTGTACCGACTTGTTATAAGGTGTTCTAAAATGAACTCTAAAATTCATGTGACAAAGTGGCCCCGCGGGTTAGAAGTCAGCACCCGTTCAAGCAACATGGCCTCCTCCAAAATCGATGCCTTGACAATATCAACTTCATGGTCAAGCTCGAGTGGGAGAACGGCCAAATCTTGGACTCTATGGAACAAGTTTATGGTGACTATGTAGTGTACAATAAGTGCACACACAAAGATAGATAGAGAGAGAGAAAGACAAACACACATTTTGCCAGGTCGAAGTATCAAAGCTGGAATGGTGGAAGCAATAAAATAAGGTCGTTTTGAGACAGTTTGTGAATAAGCGGTTCCTGATTGGAACGTCTGGTTTTGAACTGACCACAATGTAGGCTATCGCACCCGAATGTTAGAGCAGATAGGCCAACAGAATAATTAGAGCTGATTAGAATGGTAAGAGAATTGGCAACAAAAGATGTTTCGCCTTAAAGTAAAATTTGATAAGGTCATCAACGCTTTAAACAAACGGAGTTTCTGTGATACCCTGGCAGAGAACAGACCCCCATAGTAAGAGAGGAATTAGAGAATTTCAACCAATCACAAACTAGACTCCTACCAATCACAGTCATGGCTGAGCTGACAGGTAGCTAGGCACTGCCTGTGCGACCAAAGGAAGGCGAAGATACGCGTCGCCTCCAAAATGATGCACGGTATGAATAAGAGAACATTTTCATTCAAAGATTATTATCATAATTATTATTATTATAGATTATTATTGACCCATTTGTTGATTGAATATTAGACTTTTAATTCACCGCCCTGCGAATCTCCATTATTCTTACTCTTGCCATTATAACCCGATTTAAAATATTCCGTTGCCCAAAGTAAATCTTTATCGTTACTGTAAACATTTCAAAGTGGCATAAAAATAAAAGTGTTTATTTCCTTGCAAAAAGAAGCGTTTTACTTAGAAACCTTGATTGGTTAATAGCCCTCGAACCGTACGTCAAGAAACCTGTAAGCAAGCCACACTACCAAACCCTTAAGGATCGCCGCCTTGCAATCAAAACAAGGCCTACTTACGCCAAACTTATAACTAGTGACTCCATATTTGCCGACCTACAACTATGCCCCAAAGAAATCAACAACCTACAAATGGATAAGTTATTTAGAAGTGGAAGAAATGAGATTGAAGATGATCCCCTCAGTGGAAGGCCATCCATGTCAACTTGTGTGGAAAACATTGATGGTGTTCGCGACCTAATTGAAAAGGATAGTCTGATAAGCACTAGTTCAGTAACAGGTACACTTCCCATCTCCGTCGATTCTGGACATGAAATTCTGGAAGAGAGTTTGGGTCTAAGCAAGCTTTCCGCTTGATTGGTTCCTAGGCTTTTCCGCCCAGATCAGCCACAACCAAGGGCAGATATTTCAAAGGAAAATTTAAACAAGTGGAATGCGGATGCTGAAGCTTTTATGCAGAGAATTGGTACCGAAGATGAAATATAGCTATACCAATTAGATCCCGAAGACAAATTCAATCAAAGCAGTGGCTGCCCAGGGGAAGTAGTAGTCCAGTCAAGGCAAAATCAGAGCGTTCAAGAGCAAAGGCATGGCCACTATATTCTTGGATGCATAGGCTATTTTGGTTGTTGACCTCCTCGAGAACAAGAAAACAATTAGAGCTGCTGATTATTAAGGACTTTTGATAAAACTGTCTAAGAAAATTGCAGAAAAACGCCCTGGGAAGCTGCATCGGCGCGTTGTCTTCCACCACGACAATGCATCCACTCACGGCGCTCGGTGACAAGAGCTGTGCAACGCGAATTTGGACAAACAACATCCGAAATCCAGCTTACAGCCTCGATTTAGCCCTATCCGACTTCTTTTTGTTTCCAAACCTGAAATAATCATTAAAAGAAACCCATTTTTCATCAGTTGAAGATGTGAAAAGAGCCACTTTGACATGGTTACAATTGTATTCACCCTCAGTTTTATACAAATGGAATTAAAGGCTAGTATCAATGTCTGCAGAAGTGTATTGACCTAAACGAAGCGTAGGTAGAAAAATAAACATCATAACTTAGACAGTTTTTTTAAACTGTCCTTTTTTACGAACCCTTTGAAGCACTAACGTATATACGTCAAAAACGGGTTAAATTTGTCATACAATCTTTATCATATAGACTCTATAATGCAAAGGAATCGATGGCTAGTTATTTAAACCCATTTGAAACACAGGAGCTATGATAATTCTAATGAAAAAATGTGAAAACACCCTCCATTCACCTGAATTTTAATCTATTTTGATGGATGGCATTAAACTATTCATAGTATTGCTTGCTGGAAGCTTACCTTCTTAGAAAAAATGGTTTAATTATTTTGCACGGTTGCAAAATGTTGAAACTCTAAATAAGCTGCCAGGAGAATCCATTACGGTAGCATAAAACCTGAAATATTTACCTTACTCTTGAAGTGCTTCAAACTCTGACAATACCATCAAGTAAAAATGTAGTTATGACTTGTGGTCCAGTGGAGTAAATGGGCTCAAATGTTGGATCTTCTTAAATTCCTGGCCCAGTACTAGAAGTTTTATTTTCTTCGGCATCTGAGACAAGTGGGAATGATGCTGGTGTATCGACAGTTGGTAGTCTTCCATCAGGTACTTTTACTTGCTAAATAACAGATGGAATTTTAAAAATACTTCACAGTTCGTTTCTTACGAGGTTCGCAATTATTCCGATGATTTTTTTGGTTTTTCCAAAGTCTTTGGAACAGCAAATAAAATACCCAACAAATTACTTTTCATGTTCATATACAAACTAAGATAATCGTATATAGAGCATAAGTTCTAGCATATGTGAGAGGCTCAATTTCTCTGATGACCACTAATTTGCATTTATAATGTAGCTGGTAGGTCTTCTAAACATTGCCTTCTTCCATGCAAAAGTAGCTTCTCCACAAATATTTGAAAAAATATATCTTGTTAATACAAGTACAAGACTTCTTCATGTAACTTAAATAAAAATAATAAATTACATTAACATGCAACAAAGTAAACAACACTAAATAAAAAAAAACCACACCACTTGGTTAGACAGAAAAACCAATAAAAAACGTAAGTCGAGTGAGTTTGGTGAACCTCGTACAAATGAATGTACATGTACCATTAATAGCAGCAATGGCACAGTAGTGTATCTTTAAAGTTTAATCAATCAACAATTTTAAGTAACATTTTCCTTCACCCAGTATGGCAACTATGATCCTTCTACCAGTACTGCGTTGAAATTCACTAATGCGACGTGAATCAATGTGACCTGATCCATTTTACGAAATACCTACAATTTGTATCTATTATTATGTAGGCAAATGTGTAAACAATTAAAAATAATATAATGCAATGAATATTAAATTGCTTAGAGTTAGATAAAAACTATTGAACCTGTATTAAAAAAATTATATATCTTGATTTTTTTACATATTTTCTACTAAACTATTCGAGACGATAGTCAAATTCCATGCCGCGTTGTACTCGTATTTAACCAAACCTCTGAAAATGAGGATAATTATTGTTTGAAACACTTTTCCATTTGAGGAGGCAAAAAAAAAGCTTTTATTTACTTACGGAGATTTTAATTTCCAAAAGCCAGCTTTTGAACTGAAAATGAGGAATAGTGAAGAAAATTGTCCTGTAGAATTTATAAATGGTCACTTTCTTTATCAAAGAGTAAATTTTCCGACGCATGGTTGAAAATCTACAGATTGAATTAAAATTACATACGAAGCCCAAAACATCGCCTATTCGTTTTAATATAAATATTCATACTCGTATGACTGTAAATATTAGTTGTCAACCAATTTATGACTAGCAAAGTTGTAACTGTAATCCTTTTGGTAATATCTCGTAAATTTTGATTGTAATGAGAATTAACACACTGGTTAACACCAGGAAAAGGTATAGTAGTTTTGCCATTTCGTTTTTTTGAGATTAGAAAGGAGTCGTTAGAAACATAGTTTCTATTACATCTGGACAGTTCCTTATGAAAATAGTGAAATTACTAATTGTATACGTGCACGTACCTCACGATATCAAATTCTTAAAATTACTAATAGTCTTGACAGCCCTAAATTAGTTTCCTATTCATCCATTGGGATATAAATTATTCATCATTTTACTCCCAAGAAAGGTGCTATTTTGAAAAATTATTATTGAGCTGATAAAAGTTTTTGGCTGTGACTATGATTTAAATGAGGGAAGGCCATCTACTGACTCTATTAAAGGGAGTCTTAAAACAATATCCCTGCACAAGCAAAGTAAAACAATCAATTTCTGTAGCACATTTAATGAAACATATGAATTATAGAATTAGTGCTAATGCTGGTCAAATACACGAACAATCGTTGAATGATTGTGACAATCTTAAAGTTATATCATTAACTCTTGGTTTACAGCTTGGGTAAACAAAACGTTTCTGCTTGTATGTATAGATAGCAGAGATTACACTGGTTAACACCCCAATTTTGTTGACTTAGGTTGTTTTGAACTAATTTTGACGTGTTAGGTTCAAATATGGTATCCATTTTTTTGTAACACATCAGGTTTTCATTCTACAATATATTCCTATTTTAAAAGGTACTACATGTATTTACTCGGTAAGGATATTTACTAAGTGTTATAGCTTCAAACCATAACTTAAAGTGTCAACAGATTTTGGAAGGATAAATGCATTTTAAGATACGAGGGGCGGTCACTAAGTTTTGCAATTTGGATATCAGGAAACTAGATATGAGAAAAGGTGTTTTATTATTTTGCAATATAACTACCCTCGACTTCAATGCACTTGCGCCATTTGTCCTTGAGGCTTCGAATTCTTGACAACCGGAAATCTCCCGACTGCTGTTCCATCCACTCCTGGACGGCGAGCTGGACAACTTCATCGTCCCTAAACCGGCGTCCGAGCAGTGCAGCCTTGAGCTAGCGGAATAAAAAGTAGTCGCTAGGGGCTAGATCTGCATTGTAGGGGACATAGTTGAGCTTGTCGAATCTGCTCTCGCGCAGAGCAGCTTGTGCAACTCTGGCCTTGTGAACTCTGCGACGTTGAAGTCGATCATGGGGCGTTAGGGTTCCTAGAGACCCAACGGGCAGAGACTTTGGTCATGGCCAAATTGTCGTGGATGATGTTGATAACACTTCCATATGATACTCCAAGTTCTTGCTCGATTTCTTCGACCTTTACCCGTTGATTTTTTAGGATCATTCCGTCCACACGGGCCACATTGTCTTCGTTGGTTACGTCTGACGGGCGTCCAAGACGGGGGTCATCTTCAAGGGACTCACGCCTATGGCGGACCTCCCTATTCCAGCGAGCAAAGGTTGCATAGGAAGGGACGGTGTCGGTGTACACTGCAACCATGCGTTCATGGATCTCTTTTGTATTCCTGTCTGCCTTGGTCAAAAGTTTGATCACTGCGCGATGCTCAACCTTCTCCATTGTTGAAAAAATTTGTGACTGACGATCTGCGATCAGCTACTGCTTCTTAAATAGACAAGACAGGAGCGTGTGGCTGCAGGTCCTGACTTGTCATAACTTTTCCTAACACACCCACAAACAGCCATCCCCCTTCCTCTGTTTTGCCCTACCGATTCTCAAAACTTATTGACCACCCCTCATAACAACACCTCTTACTAAATACATACAGCTTATTTTTCTAATATAATGGAGAAAACACAAGCAATCGTACACAAAATCTTCACATTCATGAAATAAACCTTCGCTTGCGAAAGTGTCTGTAGTGTTTGATGCATACACTGTCTCGTTGAATACTTCAACAGTAGTCTGCTATCATATTTGTGTTCCATCTGCCTTGAAATCTCTCTTCTATTATCTTGCTATCTTGATGAAAACTCTCTCCGTGTTCATGACTCACGTTGCCAAGATTAGCTTGAAATTCATCAAGAAGACTCTCGAGGAAATCAACCTTTATCCTCAAGTTTCAGCCTACACGATGAAAGCTATCAAGTAATGTCGCTACTAAATCGAGGTAGTTAGAAGCTATTTCATTTCCAAGAAATTCTTTCACAACAACCACAAATGAATCCCATGCCCCTTTTTATATGTCAGTGATCAAACCCGAGAAGTTTTCATTTTTCATTAACTTTCTGATTTGTTTCCCATCAAAAAATCCGGCCTTTATTTTATCATAACTCAAGCCAGGAAATAATGTAGAAAAGAATTTGAAACAGTCACCCTCCAAATTAAGATCTTTCATTAATCGTTTCTTCAGCCCTAATTTAATATGAAGGGATGGGAAGATGATTTCCTCTCGCGCAACAAGTAATTGGTGTATTATATTCTCCCTAACAGTCAAACTTTCTCTAACTAGGCCAGAGTTTCTGTTCCAAATGTTTGACCTTGGCTCAGCTCTCCAATAAACGCCGAAAACACGGATATTTTGTATACCATCCCTGTTGAGCAAGAAAAATTTATCATTTTCAGATCCACACATATGATCCATTTGTGCTCGTCATATTTTAGTAAATCTAATACAGATCTTATGTGTTCACGCTTCTCTTTTAAATGGACAGAATGGCCGATATGATTCCCACCGAACAAGTTTCCATTATGGAGTAACACACATTTTAGACTGTTCTTTGAACACTCTATAAAAAGTCTGCATTTACTTGGATCATACTCTGAAACACCCATCGTTTTAACAATCCTGCCACGTCACAACAGTAAACAAAATCTTCTTCAATTTAAAGAAGTCCAAGAGATATCTCACCCTTTTCCGTTGGAAAGTTACATTTGTTTCTCCTGCAAGACTTCTGCTTACTATTTTGATAGACCTAGGTCTCTAACTAAATCATTCAGATCTAATTGGCTAAAGTTTTTACGTTCTTGAGTCGATGTATGTGCAAAGTTTAGATCATTTCAAGTTCATTGCTTATATTAGTTTCACATATATCACATACATCGCCCAGTGAAGGAAGTTCCTTGAATACAGGTACTGGAATTTCATCTGAATAAACACTGTACGAATTGCTGAATAAAGATTTGGGTAACTTATTTTATGTCGCGTTGTCGTGCTAAAACCAGAAGTTTTTGGGAGACAAAAGTAGCCATCGTTTACATGGTTTTTGGTCTCCCGCCATACCATAGGAACGCCGAATCTTAGTTGTATGCTTGTGCCCTTTGTCCAGGGGCGTAGAGTTTCGACAAATAATTTAAAAACATTGTGCGGGGCCTACGGTTTATGCTGAACACCTAATTTAATCTTAAAGTAAGCCAAATATGCTCTTTTTACAATGATACTAATGTTCATTCTTTGAGCGGTGCAGTAAAACAACCACATACAAGTATATAGCAAAACAGGCAGGAAAATTCAAATATTTCCTTCGTAATGAGGCCACTACTGAATGTTATTTCATAAAACAAATCTGAAAAAACACAAAATTATATTATACACAATTGCTTTATATGTATATCTAGATGTGGATAAAGTACAGTCTAAATTTCGTACATAGATGAAATAAAATAAGAATACAAAACGCCTCTACCTCCGTTTTCTTGGTCGTAAGATACCCAGCCCATATAGTGGTTTTGATCACTATACTCTCTGACACCCTTTTAGTAGCGGTACGCTTTAAGGGGCGTGAGTTACTTCTATGATAAGGTAGGCTTTGTTCTAAGAGTGCTAATTTAGTGGTTTAGTTCTTAAGGAAGAGCTATTTTTAAACACATAAGGATAAGAGGAAACACCAGAATCTACCAAAATGAACATGAATTTTAAACGAAACCCTTAACTATTACAAACTAACAGTTACTACATTTCTATCTTTGGCATCAAAGATCTTTCAATGACAAAAAACTAAACAAATAGGCTTCCCGTAAACATACCAATTGCCGATTAGTATTTTTTTCGCGACTCTATTTGATTAGCGTTAAACATTAAATTAACGTACTCTCGTCTACAAACACATATGACCTAGGTTCAAAAACAATGGTTTCTACTCTCCTTTAGAACTTGGGACGTACTAAACTTCTACTATCGCAATAGAGATATAAAAGTTATTTTTAACTTACAGGTAGGTATTAGGGATTGCCGGATGTCGCTGGAGGACTTATCTCTCTCTTTGCAGTGTTGTGGCCGCTGGTTGCATTTTCGTGGAGGGATTGCTTGTCGCCTGTGACGGGGGTTGATTCTTCAACGTAATTTAAGAACGGGAGCTCGTTGGGGCTGGGTTCTTCTCCTCTCACTTTTACGGAGCTTGAGATGTGAGAGTCGCTCGAGTGTGAGCGGCTTTGCTTTTTCTTCAGTCGGACTTCTTTGCAGACTGCAAAGGCTTCTTCGGTATAGCACCGATATAAAGCTTGACTATTTAGGTTAATACGGCCCTGAAAGGGGGGATCGATTTTCTCAATCTGATCCTATCGTTTCACACGGAAATAGTCTTGTATGGCGGAAGGATCGATCTTCACGAACTAACCCTTCTTCTGGCGTATCGACTTCTAATCTTCTAGCCTGGCTGAAAGATCGAACTTCACGAACTAATCTTTCTTCTGGCGAATCGACTACTAATAATCTTTTTGTCTGCCTGATGGATCGATCTTCACGAACTCATCCTCCTCTGGCGTATCAACTTCTGATAATCCCTTCTCTTTCTTTGCGGGGCTTATTTATAGGCGGATTGCCGCCCCATCAAAAGGGGGAAGTGGCCAGGCCACAGAGGCAAAGATGGGGCGAATGGTGAGTTAGTATCTGGGGAGAGTGAGAATTCCTGAGGTGGCACTGGGGTGCCCAAGTCAGCTAGCAAAGTAGAGGCTCACAACCGCACCGCTACTTGGCGTGCCTTCTGACTCGCACCGCTTTTTTTTCCATAACCACGGGTTTATGGGTCTCGTAGGTAATTCGATCGTTAGAGCGTCGTTTAAGGACCTTAGGTGGTCGCCTTAAAACAGATGTTAGCTCCAACTGCCCACAGCGGCGGGAAGATCACACATGGTAAGCATTTTCGCCGGCTACCTTTCCCACGCTTTTCCTCATAAGGGAGGGGGGCTTTAATGTACCTATACTCCTCCAGGATGCTTAATGTAGCCATTTCTCCACAGACCAATATGGACATATGGACCAGTCCATAAATAAAAATCTCGCCGTGATAGAAGAAAATTATTGCCATTTTAAATCTTAGTGTCCCCGAATTTCCCCAAAACAGGTCTCAAACTTAGGTCAGCAGAAAAAAAGTTAAAATTTGTTGATCAGTGTCTTCGATAAGAACCACTGCAAAAAGCGAGATTGACATCTAGGATTAAACTTTTCTTGGTGATCATATTATTAAACGTATATCTCTCACCTTTTCACATTAAACATAGCGTCATCACGAGATTGATTATAAAATATAGATTTCAAGAGGACTTTAATCTAAATAATATGGGTGAATATTGTTTGTTCTTGGACAAAGCGAGCTCTTCATCCTACAAGAAAATTAAACAGTTTTTCTTCCAAAGAGAAAAGTGCATTCTAGATCCTAAAATGAATGTTTTATTTAAGCAGATTGGAGTGGATCGTATGGCGTAGGTGTTGTAATTTTACCAATTATTTTTTCCCCACTCTGTTAAACAAGAATATAAGAGGGTGGATACTCATGCTAATATTATAAATATTTAAGCATAGTATAACACAATCGAAGCCGAAAAAAATTCCATATTGTATTCAAAAGTTATAAGTCTTGGAGGATAAAATAAAGAGGAGGTTTTGGTTAAAAGAAATCTAGACGTGGGAGAAAAATTTGGTTATCATATCTGAACTTAGTACAGTCGATTTAGTAGAAATCAATTGTTTTCAGAGAATTACCAAAAAGAAGGTAAGAAAAGGACCGTAATAGTTTTCACGCAAAATTGGTATTTTGCCTTTACAGAAAAACTACTCCTTTCGCTCTATACAAAACAGTTAAATAAATGAAAACAGTTAATGCAAGAACACGAATGCAACTCCACAGTTCTAACTGAACGTAGTTAAAATATTAAAACGAACGGAATTGAAAGCAACAAAAATGAAAGTATTCCAGTAACAAATACACATTGTGAAACAAAATAAAAGCAAAGTAAAAGAAAAAATGTCCCTTAATCCTGTCTATGTCTTCTCTACAATCATAGCAATATTTACTCACCCAATGACAGATCTCGAGTACCATTTAACAAGAAAAGGAAATGCACGCCATTTGCAATTTCAATATGATGGAGAGACTCAAAAGATAATAGTATCATTTGCTACTGTGACATGAGGCATACAATTGGCAATAGTTTAGCAAAATAGATCGTGCAGTTTTGGACAATTCCATCAGTTATTAGCCCAGTACCATTTGGAGAAGTAGGCTTGTGTACCGATGGATAGAGCATTCTTTCCCCAGTATGAAATCGTTTATAATTATAATATTCCTCTAAATTTAACTTCAAAATTCTTGTGCAGAAGAAAAAAAGAATTTTATATTATGTTTAAATTTTATATCACTGCTAAGCTTTCTTATGCTCTGAAAATGATATAAGTGCATGAATAAAAACTTAGCAGTAATATATAAATTAGAGATACTATAAAAACAAGTTTTCTTGTTAACATAAAATTTCACTTGAAGTTAAATTTTAGAGCTATATAAGAACTAATCTGATATACTTTAATATTATTATTATAATTTTTCCTTAAAATTTTTAAATTCCATATTTCTTGCAGTTAAAAGTAAAATCCCAAATCAATCTGGCAAATAATAAAATAAAATCCTGATAATTTTCTGTCTAACCTAATCGACGAAAAAAGATAGCTACAGAAAAAGAAATTGAGTCAACTTTACGCAATTTAAAATTTAGCTAATTATGCTGGAAAGACTAGTTGTGGCAAATCTTTTCTCTTTTTATGGCGCAATTTTTTCTAATCAGCGAGATTGGCAGAACGGATGGTTACTCGGCTTTGGAAACTTTAGTGGTAAGATATTCTTTGCTCTTTTTTGGAAGAATATGCATTGTTTTTACCCATAAAAAATAAAAACTTACGAACTTTCAAGAGAAAGAACTCTGTCTGGAGGGTTTAACCAGTGCATTGGGGTTTCAGAGGGATTTAAAGGGAAACGTGCAAGTGTTTCATGTATTCAGTTCCTGATGGATCGGAAGAAACATTATTATCTACAGTTAATCCTTGCCAGAGATGCGGTATAAACATTCGACTCTTAACCACTCTCAGAACATTAAAGATCCAGAAATAGGTGCCCAGAAAAATTAAATAGAGTCGCTTTGGGCCAAGCTGAAAATGGTCCATAAAAGGAATGTGAAAAAGCTCGTTCTCTGACTGACTCCTATATGGTCCAGATTTTATGGAGAAAATGAAATAAAAGAAAAGACTTAGTTGCTTAAAATTACAAAGATATTTTAAAATTTTATCTATTAAATAATGTTTAGCTTTTACTTTTTTACTTTCTTTAGCATTTGTTGTATTTAGTTTCCTTTAATTCGTCCCCAAACACCCAAAATCTTTATAGCATATGAATGATCGCATCTTTTGATTTTCTCGCATGATAAAGGCTTTTCAGGCTCCTCAACTGGCCGTTCAGACATCTCTCCTAGGAGAGAAAATTGTGCCATAATAAGAGAAAAGATCCGTTTTGGGCCTTTACACTCTCTCTTTCTATGTCCAACTGTAATTATTCTCTTCTTCCTTCTCCTCCTCCCACTCCTTGATTTGCCTCTATAAATGGAACAAGAATTGAGATGGACTTGAGTAAATAGGAAATTGGAGAGAAAAATGCAATTAGCCCAACTAATTAAGGTCATTAGATTACATGCTGAAATGAAAATAAAGAAAGGGAGTCGATGGACATTTCATTTGCGACAGTGGGTATGTGATTATTCTAGGAGAGAAATTGATAAAGTTCTTATTTATATTGAGTTTTAGCTTGACAAGTTTAGGTTTAGGATTGATTGAAATTGGTTTGAAAATTGAGTGTTAGATAATATTTTATTATTTCTTTTGAAAGCCCATCTGACGATGGCCTGCATAATGGTCGATAGATGAATGAAAGACACTTACTTACTTCTCATGTGATGGAAGTGATCTCCCTGTGGAGACTAGAGAATAGATTGAATAGATTTGTTGATAAGGATGCTAGGCGAAACTGAACTTAGTGATGATAAGAGAAGCTCCCTCGCATAGGTCATTCATTAGCCATCTGCAGACTCTTTCTTTTTTATGTTATAAGAGTGAGAAAGAAAAAGAGACGGAGATTTTCTTTTTGTCCTGAGTCAGAGTAACTCATGGCCGGTATCAGCCTCTGCACATCATATGTGGATATAATGTGCGTGAGAGTTTTTTTTTTTTAACAAATTACTCTTTTTCAGGACTATTCTTGACTCACATTACACAACAGGGCAAGCAAAAAATAGTCATATTTTATACTCAACCAACATCATAAAAATGAAGTATTAATAGATTATTAAGATTCATATAATGCATTCTATGTATATAAAAGGAGGGAAAGAAATAATGTCCGATTTTCGTGGAAAAAAGTTGTAGATAGTATTTATTAAAGAAGTACCATTTTTTTATCGTTTATGAATACCACAATAAGTAAGTTATCCATTTTTCTTTCTGAATATAAAAATATTGTTGCTAAATCTTTTTCGGTACACACTTCTATATATCTCCCATTTAAAGATCACAGTGAAAATATTTATGCTCTATGAGTTAAGCGTCAATGAAAGTAGAGCGGCAAAATCTTTCAGAGCACTTAGTGCGATGATGCAGTAAATAAATGATCTTCCAATGAGTAGTTTTTGTTTTTTACTAATGAGAATTTAAGTCTAAAAGACGGAACAAAAAAAGATCGCCCTTGGTACCTAACTCATTAAGGTTCAAAGCTATTTTCGCAACAGAACCTGCTACACCTTCTAGTGAGCTCGCATAACATTTAAATTTAACCAATGCGCGTCCTACGCCACATGAAAAGGATTGTAATGGTTTCAGTAATTGAAAATGGGCCTAGCAGGAACTCTCCACAGCGATCTGCAACGGCGTCTTATTTGTTGTGAGTCATTTCTTTTACGACACTTTCAGAACAATTTTGGTCAGATTTTCACTGTTGATGAGAAGTTGCTTTTTTATGACTAAGTTGAACACCGTCTTTCGTTGATCATTTGATGAAGCAGAATTTCTAGACAACCGAGAAGAGGACTTCATCCAAGAAAAATCATCTTTAATGTATGTTGGAATATAAAGGAATTGTGCATTACGAAGTGTTAGGCAACACTCCTACAATTGATTTTAATCTCTATTGCAATCCAATTCGTCGTTTGCAAGCCGTTTTGGGCCAATTGTCACCATTCTTAGTCAACTGAGCTAGTGTCAATCCTCCATCACGATACTTTCCTTCCCCGCACATCTCCAATGATCATAAATCTCATCGAGGAGCTGGATGGGAAAATTATTGCTTCATCCTCCATATTCTTCTCACCATTATCCTGATTATGAATTGTTAATTAATTTTACAAACGAAGCATTTATAAGACTGTTGACAGATGTAATAAGGTTGGAAAAAGCAATGAAAGTTACGATTATAATTAAATATTTCCAGAGTCATAGGTTTTTTCATATTTAATATACACCTTAACATCACACATTACTTGCTTTTCAACCAGAAACTTTTTTGATCATCAATTTGAATGTGTGCTGACAAGGAAATGTCTGACAGTTTTTAAAGGATTAGCGAAGATGTGAGGTTATTTGACAACATAAAAAGATCAAAAATATCCTTCTCACCATAGTTGGTTATCTTTTTGAAAAACAACATTTTTAGGAAGAGGAGAGAAGTTAAAGTCAGGTGGAAAGTCTTTGCGCATTTTTATTTTATCATTACTTGTTTAGATTCACACTTACTGTCCTAAATTTAGGTTCTCGCTTTAATTTATCTCTGCGAACCTATTTCCTTTATCAGATTTTCTATTTTAAATATTGGTCATATGTCATTTTAACTCTACCAATTTGCGGTCTTGTGTCACTTGTTATCCGTGAACCTTTGGTGTTTGGTTACTTTTTCTCATAATTGAGCTTTGATTCCTTTGTTGTTATCAAAGTTGAGATATGGTTTGCTTTAGTTCGGTCAATCTTTGGTTCAAGTTCTTTCTTACTTTACCAGTCCTTGGTTTCTTACATCCATTTACCACTGACAATCCTCAAGGGTGTTCGCAATTTCTCCACCAATCCTGAGTCTTGGTGGTGAGGGTTAATTCTGTGTAAAACATGGCCATCGGTTATCTGTTATTTTTCAATCAATAGTCGTTAGTCTCGTTTTCACCAATAGTCCTCAGTCCTTAGGCACATGGTCTCTATCTTTAATGGTTCCTTGTTTGAAGACAAATATTTTAACTCCTTAGTTGTATGCTATTTTTTATTGGGCCCTGTACTGCTTTTCATACATATTAAGCGATTATGGACATACATTTATTTCTCAATCCTAGATCCTTGATTGCTTGTATTCTATCCACCCTGGCCTGTAAATTTTCTTTCACTCGCAGACACACATACTCGCTTACTTACTTGGTTAAGGTTGTGCGTCGGCTCGACAACGACCTCTGCGATTTCTTCTATCCTGTGCTCTAAGGTGGCTCAGCAATCCTGTCGTGGTTCGGAAAGCCTTCTGGCAGACGTAGCAGTTATGGGATGTGTCCTCATTATTTACAGTGTGTTGTCGTTGTCGGTGCCTCGCTGCACCAACTTGATCTTTCCAGTTACGTCTTGCATTTTTCAGTTCTTGGATACTTTGTTTAACAGTTTGTCGCCAAGATGCCCCTTTCTTCAGCTAGTTCTTCCAGTGGCGATGATCTATATTGCAAGATTTAAGGGTTGCTTTTACGTGATCCTTGCACCGCTTTTTCTGTCCACCTAATGGTCTGGTGCCGTGATGGAGTTAAAAAAAAAATACTCTCTTTGGGAGACGGTTATCTGCCATCATGATCACATACCAAACTCAGCTGAGTGAGGTTTTGCGATGTGCGCATCTATACAGTTGCACTTTATTCTTTTTAGGATCTTTATGTGATTCTTAATATTTTCTGGAGGTTATGTATGTTGAAAGCCTCCAGTGCTCCTATGTACTTCCTAGATATATAAATCCAACATACCGCAAGAAAGAGAAAACGGATATTTCTTTTTTCGAAAATAGTTATTTCCTACTGGAAAAAAAATCACTAGTAGGCTAGGATTGGAACCAAGCGCACTGAGGTAGCAAGCAACCGCTTTGATCTCGCCGGGATCAAAGCGTATACTAGTGGTGCAGACACTAGAATAGCTTGAATAAGGATTCATTCTTCTTTCAATTGGAGAAAGTTGCAGGAAAATGAGATATTATCACCCAGAAGTTATTCACTTCCTTCTAATAGAAATCTTCAGGAGGCTAAACTGCCAAAACATAATCTTCAAGATTGATGAGGATTCCTTCAATCACCTGAGATTCGTAGACAGTACTATACTTATAGGTGATAACCTAGAAATCTTTCAACCAATGCTTCATGCATTTAATAAACTACGCCAAAAAATAAGTTTGCGTAAAAATATATGTTTGGAAAAAAGACAAGATAAACCAACCAAAAGTCAATATGAGGCACATGAAAAAGGAGATTGATAAAATTGAAATGTTAGAAAAATTAATCTCTATGGGTAAACAGATTACAATGTCACACGGAAACCATCAAGAAATCTAGTGTAAAATCATTCTAAGCTCGAAAGCATTTGCAAAAGCAAGTATTACCTTCAAAAGAAAAATTCTCTGTGTTGAGGAATAGGGCCGAGTTTAATCCTTTAGTGTTTCTCAGCAGAGAGCGATGACGGCTATGTGCGTAGGAGACTTTAGTAATAACAGAGTGCAAATTAACCGAAAATTGGGCTAGGTTAGCCAAATAGTCGGCTATCTTGGGGGTTCCGGGACAATAGAAAAACGGGCACAGAATTAACTTTACTAACAGGCAAATCAATATTCTTTTTACAGACCTTATAAAGTGTTTTAAAACAGGTTATACAACACATTAGAGGTAGACAAGTCTCGGCGTCTTAAAGAGAGGCTAGACTTGGCAGAGGCAGTTGCCGTACAGACAAACGAACAATACTGACTTAAAGGTCGCTCGAATGACTTTGAGCGCACACGAAGCTGACTATGGAAGCTTACAATGGGGAAGAGGAGTAGAGAGAGGACTTTAACAGAAGAGTAGCACGTTGCTGTTACATTGAAGATTTGGTCCGAGGGAGTAATCCTTGCCTTGGCTCAAAGTTCAACTAATATTCTCTTGACAATGACTACTAACGGAACGAACATAGATCTTGGATTCGAGTCTAGAACACAAATCGAGATTGGGCGCGTTGCGTTCGAGGAGCGGGTAACAAGGTGTAAGGAGGCAACACATGCAAATCAAACGAGGAGACCCGGAGACTGAGGGGTTCTGCGAGAAATTGTGCACAGTTCAACGGGGGGTGAATAGCGGGTACGAACAGGGAAGTGCAGACGGCAGGTACAGAAGGAAAGGGTAAACA